>OX460929.1:3136937-3874052 GCA_949788335.1 Salpingus planirostris
CCCGCGAGTTTTGTTTTACACCCTAAGCTTCCTTCCTTAAATAAATATTTTTATAGAAAGAAATATTGATCCAATTTGTCATGTAAATTGGCTGGAAGTCATCTCATTTGTATCTCTGTCGTCTCGTTATACGATTATTCCAGATTCGGATAGAATGACAGCTCATCAGGGGCTTAAATCTGAACACTCGCTTTAATGAGATGCAACTGTAATTTCATAGTTGAATCGAATTTAGGCGCTCGTATAAATGGCCGCGGCAATTATTTATTTTACAGTCGTAAATTGCGTTAGATTTACGATTTTTTTTTACCGTAAAATTAATATTACAGGTCCGGAGATGATGGGCCCCGCTATTTTTTTGTCGAAAACATATTCATCCTTCCATAAACGTCAACGAAAATAAATTTACGCTATTAATGATTATTACATAAATCACGGTCGGTGTAATTAAAAATAATTAATAGTAACCAATATAATTTTAAACACCTTGTTGTAAGTATAAACTTTTATTGTGCCCGAGACAATTTAACGACGTCGTCGGGTTCTCGGATCTGTGGATAGACTTTTGGGCTAAAACCTAAAATTAATCTCATGATGGCCGATTTCGTTTACGCAACTACACATAATAGTCCACACACGCGGTAAATCTATCAGAAAACGGTAATTTGGTACTTTTCGGACTTCTTGCGCGGTCCGTAATCGCTGGGAGTGGTTTCTTGAGGTTAATGACGTCGAAATTCTGTTGTTTGTTGGTTTCTAGTGGACAATTTAATTTGGCGATTGCAAATTACCGACGAGTTGGGTGGGTCGACTGGGTTGGGGCGTCGGTTGGCCTCAAATTGGCCACTTTTTACAATGCGGGGGTTCCTGCTTTATTGTTATAGTAAGCATAAAACTGTTAATTTCTGCTTTTATCTGTTTAGTAGTTGTTCAATCACGTTTTTCAGTCGCGGCGAGATATGAAATAAATGCCACTCCGTTTATTTCTACATTCAATCATCACTTTTATCGTTCCATAAAATGTATACGACACACTTTAAAATGTAATAAAATTAATATTCAAAATCTTGTATCATCTAAAATACGAAATACGTTTAGATGGGTACCACTTACGCTTTACTATGAAGTATAGACATTGTGTGGGGTTCGAAGGACCATTGAAACATCACCACATTTGATACTATGCAGTTTATTTCAAACTTGATGACTCGTCAATTATAACATGTGTATAATTATTGTACATTTCATGACGAATTCGTGCAGGCAACTGGTCCTTTATTTCGCGTCGAGGCGATAAGAATTAACAAAAACGTCTTATCTACAAATACCTATATAAATTTACTTGTGCGTTGTAAATATACGCAAATAAATCGGACAACAAATACAAATACTCATCAATACATAACAATGATCAAACGCGTTAAAAAATAGACTAATATTCAAAACTGTTGAAGACTCAACATGATCCCCCCCTTGAAGCGACCTAGACTTCAATAGTCAAACACAAATTATAACATAAAATCTTACACAAAAGATATACATTTAAAATGATTAAATACCATTTTGCGTCATGTATCAGGAAATCAAAGCAATCATTAAGAACCTGAAATCAAACAAAGTGAACAGATTATATGTCCATCACTTCTATAATATTCCTATTCTAACGGAAGCACCGAGACCTTTCGAACCGAGCGCTTTAGTTCACCGTTTTTAGTTTTTAATGAAACGACACGGACCACACCATCACTTCCAGGATGGAGATGTATAACTCGACCAAGAGCCCAACGCAGAGGTGGAAGATTTTCATCATGGATGAGAACCAAATCTCCAATCTTGATTGGAGCTGTCTGTACTTTCCACTTCGGTCGTTGCTGAAGTTGATGTAGATACTCAAGGCTCCAGCGTTTCCAAAAATGCTGTCGCATTTGCTCAATTCTTTGCCAACGCGAGAGTCTGTTCAGGTTTAGGGATGTCAAGTCAGGTTCGTTCTGTGCAGTCATTGCGGAACCAATCAGAAAATGACCCGGGGTGAGAGGTTCCATATCATTTGGGTCCGCGCTCAAAGAAGTTAATGGTCTTGAGTTCAAAATTGATTCAACCACTGTTAATAACGTGTACAATTCTTCATAATTAAGAATTGTATCGCCGACAACTCGTTTAATGTGTGTTTTAGTTGATTTTATTCCAGCTTCCCAGATACCGCCAAAGTTCGGGGATCTGGGTGGGATAAATTTCCAATTTATACCGTCTGTTGCTAATTCGTTGACAACCCTATTTTGGAATTGCTCTGTTTTGAATAGAATGTGGAGATCTTCAAGCTCGCGCTTTGCTCCTATAAATGTTGAAGCGTTATCTGAAAACATGTTTAAAACTTTGCCGCGGCGAGCCGTAAATCGCCTCAGAACACTCAAAAAAGCTTCCGAGGTGCAGTCGGATACGAGATCCAAATGGATAGCCTTAGTGGCAAAACAGATGAACAACACGATGTAAACCTTTGTCGTCCTTTTCCCCCTTCCGCGACCCTCCTTTATCAGAAGAGGCCCCGCGTAGTCCAACCCGCAATTTATGAAAGGGCGGGCTGGTTCGATTCTTTCAGGTGGTAGGTTACCCATCAATTGATCGTAAGAAGTAGGTTTCGTTTTAAAACACTGAATGCATTTTGAGAGAATTTGACGAATTTTTCGTCTTCCACCTAGTGGCCAATATCTTTGTCTAAGTGAAGATAGGGTCGCTTGAGGTCCCGCATGACATAGCCTTTGATGTTCGCTTCTAATTAGAAGGTCTGTTAATTTGTGAGATTTTGACAAAATTATCGGATATTTCGTTTCATAACTAACTGAAATGGCGTTACCCAATCGGCCGCCTACTCTCAAGACTCCTCCCTTATCCAAAAATGGGTTTAGCTCCACTAACTTATTTTCTTTCGGCAAAGTCTTGCCCTCAGATAGGATTTTAATTTCAGATCGAAATTCCGCCCCCTGCATGAGCTTTATGAGCCACACCGACGCTTGATGATACTCAGCTGCTGAAACCGATCCAGTGATCCGATTAGTTTTATTTTTTAAATTATGAAAATATCGCAGACAATATGCCGCAATTCGAGTAAGAGTCTTCAATGATGAAGGCTTATCAAAAATATGGGAAAAGTTCCATTTTGACTTTGTGCAAATGTTGACCTGAATTCTTGTCTTACGCATTTCCGGAATTTCTGCATCTAAATTTTGTTTTTTACATACCGGCCACTCAGAAACCGACTTTGCCAGCCACTCGGGACCCGACCACCATATTTCCGCGTTTCTGAGTTCAGTGGGGGTGCACCCTCGTGATAAAATGTCCGCTGGATTTTGTTTCGTTGAAACGTGATTCCACGTTGCGTTTTTTGTTAGACTCTGAATCTCCGAAGTTCTGTTCGCAACAAATGTATTCCAATTGCTAGAATCAGCAGCCAACCATGCCAACACGATTGTGGAATCGGTCCACAAGTACTGTCTATCTAAAGGCAACTCCAATGAGTCTGACACGCACTTTGACAGTCTTGCTCCTAACAATGCGGCGCTTAATTCGAGGCGAGGAAGTGAAATCACTTTTAAAGGTGCGACTCGCGTTTTTGCGCCAATCAACCGGACTGATACCCTTCCGCTGTTATTTTGACTTCGCAAATAAACACACGCACCATATGCGTGAGTGGATGCATCTGAAAATGTGTGCAACTCGAAGCTTGATGATGATTCAATCGCAATGATCTGTCTTGGAATTTTAATCAGTTTTAAATCTGGAATGTTTATTATAAATTTGTGCCACAACCCGCTCAACTCAAGTGGAACAACCTCGTCCCATGCTAGGCTTAAAGTCCATAATTTCTGAAGAATTATCTTCGCGGTGATTAAAGTTGGCGACACCAATCCGAGAGGATCAAACAGCTGAGAAATCACAGAGAGTATTGTTCTCTTTGTGATTTTCGCTGGTGGGTCTATATTTATGGAATAGCTCAAATTATCTGACTTGCAATTCCACAGCTGACCTAAGGTCTTGTTGTCTTTGTCAAAGTTTAATATTATTTCGCTGTCATCGCAGACCTTTGGCAAGACTGCTGGACTGTTTGACGCCCATTTTTTCAATTCGAACCCGCCCCGTTTCAAAGCTGCAGTTAACTGTTCGCGTAAGACGATTGCTTGTTCCTCGGTGTGTGTACCGGTCAACAAGTCGTCGACATAAAAGTCCTTCAAAATTACAGGATGAGCCAATGGAAATTCATCCTTCTCATCAATCGCCAATTGCTGCAAACATTTTATAGCCAAATACGGAGACGACTTCATACCGAATGTTACCCTGGTCAAGCGATAAATTTCTATTTCGTTTGTAGATTGATTTTGCCACAAAATCCTCTGCAGATCTTGATGCTTTTCTTTAACTTTAATTTGCCTATACATTTTTTCTATATCAGCAATTAATGCAACATTGTGTGTTCTGAACCTAATCAAAATTGAAACCAAATCTTGTTGTAATTTCGGTCCGTTCAATTGAATATCATTGATGCTCACGCCAGTTGAGGACTTTGCCGATCCATCAAACACTATCCTAAGTTTTGTAGTTAGTCGGTCGTTTTTTATGACTGCATGATGTGGCAAATAAAATTCTTCATTTGTTCCTGTAACCGAATCGCGCACTAGCTCGGCGTGCCCTAGCTCTACATATTCTTGTATGACTTTCGCGTATGTTTCTCTCAAATTCTCACTCTGACGAAACCGATTTTCCAGAGACTCAAGTCGTCTCAATGCCATTGACTTTGATGACCCTAACCTTTTGGCTTGACTGCTCAACGGGATGCTCACACAAAATCTACCATCTTTGTCGCGAATATACGATTCAGAAAATTGTTCCTCGCATTGTTTTTCTTCCATTGATAAGATTCGTTTATTTTCATATTCCTCAATTTCCCAAAATTTGCTAACCTGTTGTTCCAGAGATATGTTACATGACTGAGGCGCCCGTGCCGCTTTACTTTGTTTACATGAAGGGCCTGCTACCACCCAACCAAGTTTGGTCTCGCGAAGACATGGCTGACGTGGACCGAGAGTTATTTGTTCTGTGCCCAATATTTCCCAAAACAACTCGGAACCTATCAGGAGATCGACACTCTTACTAATGTGAAATTCGGGATCTGACAGCTCGATGCCCTGAGGGATGCAAATTTTATCTATTCTGAAACTGAATAGTGGAAGATCCTGCGTGATCTGCGGAACCACGAGACAATGCAATGAAGTCTCGAATGTCTTGTCGTAATCCGAAGATATGTTTATCCGTACGGATTTTTTGATGCGCGAAATTGCCTGTGTTATTCCAATTATCGGCACATTTGCTTGATTACAAGTTAAATTTAAAAGTTGTGTTGCGTTTGTTGTAATAAAATTGGATTGGGATCCCGAGTCTAAAAGCGCTCTCAATTTGACTACATTGCCGCAGTTATCTCGGACCCCTATTAATGCTGTGGGCAATATGACATTGTCTGCATTTGAATTTGACATGCTGACTATTGTGTTTGTTTCTACTCTTGTCTCTGTTTTCCGAGAATTTGACCCATGATCTTCGTGTAATAATGTGTTATGTCTCTTAGAACATACTTTACATTTATACGGAGACGTGCATTCGCTAACCGTGTGAAATCTAAAACAATTGCGACACATGCCAAGTTTGTCGACTTGTTTGATTCGTTCGCTAATCGGTTGTCTCAAAAACTCTTGACAATGGAACATATAATGGCCCTTTTGGCATACATGACATTTGAAGTTTGAATTTGTTGCTACATTATTAGATCTTGCGAACACCTTTTGTCTGCTGGCTGCATTGAATGGCGGCGCGGTATTGTTTCTACTACCACCCTGAACTACTGACTTGTTCGAGAAATGAATTGACTCCAAAAACTGACATTGCTTTTCTAGAAACTCCAAAAGTTGTTTCATTTCTGGCAACTCCGCTGACAATTTGCTTTGCCACTCTCTTTTTAAATAGAAATCGAGCTTTTCCGTGATAATCGGAATTAGTATTGCATCCCAGTGATCAACTTCCACCTTCAGTACTCTCAAAGCTGCGGTATTTATTATGATGTTATCGATTAAAACTCTTAAACTGGATGCACTGCCCTTGACAACTTGAGGTGAATTTATTAACGCGAATACATGTTCCTGAACTATGAGCCTTTTATTTTGAAACCTACTTGTTAACAACTTTAATGCCGAATCATAATTGGCACTTGACACCGCAAGAGACTCAATTGTGCGTAAACCCTCACCTTCCAGACATGATTTTAAATAATGAAATTTTTGACAATTGTTCAAAAGATTATTATCATTAACTAGCGTGTTGAATGTATCATGAAAACACAACCAATCGCTGTAATTTCCAGTGAATTTTGGCAATTCTAAAGGCGGCAATCTTATGGGGTTGACCAGTGATTGACTTCTAGTACTTCTGGGTTCAGGGGTCGCGGAAGTTGAAGCAGAAGTTGTCGCGGTTGGAGGCGGCGGAGTGAGAAACTCCAAAATGTCCTCGATTTTACCCTGAACTGAAAAAATACGATTCTCTACCTCGACCCGACTCATCCGCAAATTCGAGTTCGAACTGAATTTCCTCAAACTCATCGGACGCTTTCTGAAGCGACCTACTGCGCGACTTGAGCTCTCCCAATTCCGTTTTTTTTTGCAGTTGTGACATCGAATTCAGCAATGTATTCTTCAATTCGCTTGATTCTATCTGATAAAACCTCGCGCTGTTTTAATAGGTACGGTATGTCAGGTGTCTTTGTCGTTTTAGGTGGCATTTTGGATTTTTTATTATTAAAGAATGGGATGGACAGACTCACGGTTTCGTTGATCGGCTCTATTCTTATCTTATCTCGGCTTTTTGCTGTGCGACGATGGTCCGCGTCGCTCCTGATGACGCTGCGCTGCGCCCGGACTGATTTGGATGGGCTCCCGACTTCCTGTCCTGACGGAAATTTGTTTCTATTTTAACTGGGAATTGGTCCTCCAGTTAAAATTTGTATTTTGTTACGTGCCTTGTTGTCTTGACACTTTTTGTGTGTGTCTTGTTGTCTTGACACGTTGTTGTGTGTGTCTTGTTGTCTTGACACGTTGTTGTGTGTCTTGTTGTCTTGACACGTTGTTTTTGTTGCCTGCACTTGCACTAATTGGATCACCGGTGACAATTCGTTTCTTTTGCTGTGAAAGTAGCGGATTGCCGGTTGACTCCCTTTTCTTTCACTTGGACGTGGAAATCCGACTCGAAGATTGACCAATTTTGTGGGGTTCGAAGGACCATTGAAACATCACCACATTTGATACTATGCAGTTTATTTCAAACTTGATGACTCGTCAATTATAACATGTGTATAATTATTGTACATTTCATGACGAATTCGTGCAGTCAACTGGTCCTTTATTTCGCGTCGAGGCGATAAGAATTAACAAAAACGTCTTATCTACAAATACCTATATAAATTTACTTGTGCGTTGTAAATATACGCAAATAAATCGGACAACAAATACAAATACTCATCAATACATAACAATGATCAAACGCGTTAAAAAATAGACTAATATTCAAAACTGTTGAAGACTCAACACATTGTCCTATCCATTATATGGATTTTCTTCAAGGATTATGTTCTAAGATGGAATTGTTTCCGTTTAAATACGGTCCGATCCGTTTCTTTTCTTCAAAGTTTAAAGATAATAATAAATATGAACGGATGCGGGGATGGGGATGTCGGTTTAAATGGAAAAATTTAAATAATGCTGCAAAGCGCTCATGATTACCAACAGATGTGATGTTGAAAATACAAAATGCCAAAAAATATCACCTCATTTGCCAGGGAGAAAAGACGTCCCGGATTTAGGGCTCCTCGATATATCGTTCGGGTAAAGCTGCCGCTCCCCATCAGCTCCCAGATCCAATTATGCGATAAATACAAAATTTTCCGGTTAATAGAATATCGCCCGTTTATAAATCGGCGATGGGAATCAATGCGAGAATAATTCAGCGAAATCCTCGACGGGCGAAGAGTGTAACAAATGGGGTTGAAAGGACAGCGGTCAGCGATAAGACAATCGAACCGACGTAGGTGAAAGCATCAGTAACAAACGCCCCAATCCTCCCTTGTTGCACATAAGCTGGACTAAATTGAATCAGAAGCGTTTAATGCCGAGAGCAAGATTCCAACGGCGTTATACCACTGGTTAATGCCTTCATATTACGCAGTTATACATTTACAGGGCCCTTACCCTTTATAACGTTCCGACTATACACAATACCATACACAGGATACGGCGCACAACAACCAACCCTTCGGTAAACACAAATTCAATTTAAACCATTTACGTTCCACCACGCGTCAGCCAACTTTATATTATCTTAAGCATGATTAAAACTAAATTACATCATATCTACATTTGTAAATTGAATTGAATCGCTACTCGCGGATTTAGAACGAAATTAAACCATAACAGAAGGGACGCCCGTCCACATCGCGCAAAAACAACTTTTTCGCACCCCATTTCTACGACAGAAACCGCGCCGCAATCAATAAAATATATTCATTAAACATCACCTCCTCAAGAAGATCACTTAATACAAAAACTTGTAAAACATTGCGAATACATTGTATGTGGTGCCTAATCTTTATTCCTGTTTTTACGACATGCTTTCCTATCGACTCGAAAATCCATACAGCAATTTTTAAATTTATTGTTTACATGCACAAGCCAGACGTCGTAAAAGGACCTTGATAACATCTCGAATGGTCGACGGCTAGTCTTATATCGTTTAAAACAATCAAACGATTTAATTGTCGATAAATGATTATCACCTATTAAAAGATGGTGTAACATCTTAATAATATCTCCGCCATCGGCCATTATGTGTTAAGAAGTGGGCAGGTCGGCAGGAACAGAATCAAGGAGGGACAAACTCCGATCATTAAATCGAAACGTGCCGCCATCTTTCGGAATTCCTCAACACTGCCGTAAGGACGTAAGTGTTTCCTGTAATCGATGTGAATTTTATTTAAACTATTCATTGGTTTGCATGTTGGTTCAGGATAATAATTACGATTCCGTACTTTTGCCTTGTAATAACCAATTTTAAATGTTGGAGGTTGCTTGATTTTTGAGCATCGAGATGGCGCTACGATGTCCCTGCGAAAAGCTTTCGTAGCTGCCGAAAGCTCACCGTAGAGGTCGCCACCTGCCGGATGCGGAATCCGAAAGCTCGCGTCTGTCGTCTATTACGGTGTAAATAAGCCACGATTCGAAGAGACGCATCGGAAACGCGCGCTCTTTGTCTAAACACAAACCTAATTGATATGAATCGTTTTGCATTTTTGTAATTAGTGCGTCGCAGGTGTCGACACTACGTGTGCCGACTCTAATTGCGTATATGGAACCGTGTTAATGGATCGGCCCATCCGGGGGTAATTTGAGTGGGTAGTAAATTATATTGAAACGATCTGTTTATTAAATGATGATATTACACGAAATGGTTCATTACAAACATAGTGGTATTTACATACAAAATATCGAAGTTACCAATACATCTAAATCATTTATGAAAAATATTTTTCTAATATATGTTCATGATCATCATTATCATTGTTATTATTCATATTATATGTGCAACTAACGAAATTGTACTCTTTGTGTTACAAATTTGTCCTATTTAGGGGCGCACGGGGACCGGATCGGGATTAGGATTTGTCTTTGACGTTGAACGAGAGGTTGAGGAGCACGTCTTTGGCGGAGTCGATTTGCGTCTGGAAGTGCGATTCGGGCGAGAGCGGGGCGGCGGCGGGGGCGGCGCGGTTGGTCTGCAGGATGCCCTTGAAGGACTTGGCCTGCAGGCCCGGCTCCGTGGCGGCCGAAGTGGCCGAGCTCTTGGAGTCGCTCTCGGCGCTCGAGTTGGAGCTCTGGCTGGCGTGCTTCGAGTACGTCCGCAGCTTGACGTCGTCCGAGGACTTGGACCCGTCCTTCGGCACCGAGTGGTTCTTGTGCTCGGCCGCCTCCGCGTTCGAGATGTTGTCGATCTTCTTCCACTTGGTCCGCCGGTTCTGGAACCAGATCTTCACCTGCAACAGACGGATGCGCATGAATATCGAAATCGATAGGTGCGGAATACGTGCGAACGCATTATGCGGACGCGGCCGGCCCGCCGCCCGCCGCCATCCGGCGCGACGCCGTCCCCTCTCGATGACGATGCGCTATTGATCAATTACAACCCCACCGCTCTAATGCCCTCATCGCGCTAATTATTATCCAAACTCATTATCCGCACTTCGGGCGGCGCGGCGGCGCGCTCTCCGATAATTGCCCGCCGCGGATAATTGGTTTTTATATGCGCGATCTCCGCGCACCGCCGATACCGACTGTGCGCCCGCGGAAAATCGACAAAATCGACAGATTTTTAGCCGACCGAAACGATTCCGCGTGCATTGTAATGCCGCCGATTAGCGGCCGCCATTCTGCAGCTGCACTAATTACCATTTAATGTTTAATAGGAAGCAATTAGTAAATTAAATGGAACTTACTCTTTCACAATGATCGGGCCTGCTCGCGCATAAGCCGAACCAGGTGAATAGCGTGATTATGTTCCGTATACGTTAATTGATATGGAAAATATGCTAAAGGGCGCTTTAATGAATTAAATTATAAATTAACCTAGCCGAGCGCGTAATTCCTAGTCGTCTACTCTCTTTGTAGGTATACATAGGTATAGGTAGGTATAGAAGTAGAGGTATCTACCGGATACTGTGCGCTTCATCCAGCGACAATAATAAAACCCAAAGCTTATTGGATCGAAGCTTTCGAACGTAATTTTAAAACCAGCCGATTTTTTTCTCATTTCATTTAATATTTTTTCACGGATCGATCGGTATAATCCCGATTAAAAAACTACATGCCTACATCGTGTTATTGCTACTCCCGACCCAACACTAATTAGTGCCTTTATTCGCGCGCTAGAAGTATTTGCGATGTAGTCCCCGGCTCTCGGATATAATTTTGACATAAATGGGGGTGCAGAATAGCGCAGGCAAGTGGAAGCTTTGGCTTAGCGTTGCCATGGCCACGACTTACCGCTTCTTATAATAAGAGTTCGTCCTAGGAGGAAACCTATTCAAAATAACAATTATTAATGCCGGCTAATTGAAGACCCACAATCGACGGCGACCCAGGGACGCGTCGGTCTCGATAAACCGGCCGAGAGCCGCATTAGGTCTCGCCATCGTGCGAGCATGCGAGGTGAAAAATACCGTCGTGTTTTTCGTTATAACGTCCCGTGAAAATAATGACGTATACGTGGAAGCGTCCGGGGCCCGGAACATGCGGTTTCCCCTATCGTCGCTGCGAAAACAAACTCGAAAAACCGCTAAAGAGATAACTATCGCGCTTAACAATTATCATCACGACCGCTTTTCCCCGGATGCGCCGTATATACGGAACGGATCGACCGGATCGCCCCTCGAAAATCGTAACCGGCCAAACAGACAATTAATGTTTCACCACTGTCAGGACGCCGTTCTTCCTGAAACCCGTCCGGCCAAACCGAGCCATGGATGTGTGCTGTCAATTTCAATTAATAAACACAACTATCAGCCCTCTTGATAGCCGCAAGGGAAATTGGACCGTATAATTCGGGCGGTTTTAAATCTGTTGACGTCCCAAATTTCGACGAATTCATCCGTTCGATATTGATATTTTCATATATTGGTTATCATCATCATCGAGGCTTGTTGATAAACGTAACGCGTATAGGAATTGAATGAATACGTTATTATTGTTATTATGAAAGCATACGTACATACATACGGCAGATACGCCAATAGCATTTGATTTGTGGAGTCGGCCACGGACGGTATGCAGATTTGATTTGTAGCTGGTAAATGAGATTTCAGTCGGGCCATCCGTATGGATTATTAATTGCCGCACAAAGGCAACGAAATAATTTAATAGGTCGCATTTGTCAGTGGGCTTTGCATCATCATAGCGGCGCGCCACTGGGCTTTAGCACCCCGGGCCCAGGACGGATATATCACTCAATTACGAGCGTGTTTATCGAGCAACTTGCCCTCCGCCGGCTCCCGACGCCGCCGTCATGCACGGTTCATTGCTCAGCCCCGTACGCTCTCCTAATGACCGTCATTTACATCTAATAACGTCCCGGCAAGGCGAGGCGGCGCAACGCAAGGCCACTTGCGACGAGTCCTCATTGTCCGGTTGAAAAATCATCCTCGACTTCTCCATTCTCCATCGCCCAGACTCGACAACCGAGAGGATTCTTATTCCCGTCTCGTCTCGTCTCGACCCGACTCGAGTCGACTGGTGAAAGAGTGTGTTATATAATAGGGGAGGTAGCTAATTAGGCTGTATAAGCAATCTTCGGAAAACATGGGGGTGATAATTCAGGATGTGGAGCGGTTCAAAGTCGCTGAAGCGGTCTGACAAATGATATCATCCAAACGCCAGAGCCTTCACTTGTAAATAATGTTAATGACACCCGGTTAGTTTGCCAAAACAAATGTCCTAAAATAATGTCGTAAATTATTGTAACATAATAGCGGGGCAGCTCATCGCCGTGCTTTATATTTAAATGCGTGTGTGCGTGTGCGTGGACACGAATAGGAAACTGGAGCGCCATTAAAATCGAATAAATTTATGCGTTTACGTAACAGTCTGTCCGGTCGCTATTGGCACTTTTAATGCAATTTGCGGTGTGCGAACTGGCAATGGTTAAAACTTAATACGCATCGGCCTGGGCGTATGTAGTACGTTCGCTCGGTGCACTCTCCGTAACACGAGTGCGTTTTAGCGTCGGACAAAAAGCGAGTGGGGTATGAAGCATTTTTGAGGCAATTTAAAATCGCTTATGCGGTGTAAAGCGAGAGAACGCGGACCGATATTGCGTTCACCTCCACCCGGATAAAGGTTATTATGATGGCCGTATTAAAACCCTACTTATGTAGGTATAATAATTGGAATATTTTGACACGGCGACACGTCGTTTATTTCAGTCCAAGTGGATTATCCCGGTGTCGGTTTACCCATAAGGGCGGAATGATGATAATTACCGAACAGGACGGTCCGCGGTTCGATCTCTGGGTGGTGGGTTTTATTTTATGGCGCTCGGGGCGTCCTTTGGCGCGCGCTAAATCAATTGCGGAGCGTAATTCGCGTCTAATAGACTTCCGGGGCTTAATTTGTATCGAGCGAGCGCAGACGAGGATCTTGGTTGTTTCCTCAACTATTTAGCATACACTATGTGAAAGTTAACGAGTTGCCTGATTTACTGCGCTCAAGTGCACGGGTATATTTTTTGCTCCGCAGCGAGTCTCTCGCGGCAAGAGGTGCGGTTAATAGCCTCCTATTTTCGCTCTACAAATTATCCCGGGAAACGTCGCACTCGTCATTGCGAATACAATGTAATGTTGCGAGATGGGGATCGCGAAAGAGGGATGGGGAACGGGGGCGAGGGGGTATCATTAGCACAAAGCTAAACTAACTACAAACTCCAATTACTGCCTAGGTATACGCGCAGCCGGTATAGGTGGGTGAAATATTTTCTCTTTAAATCAAAATAGCGACGAAATTAATTAAACTTTCCGACTTCGTCTCCGACGTCTATGCCGTAGTTTGTGGAGCGTATACGGCGTATTATGCGATACGGAGTGCGGACAGTGGCGGACTCGGAATTTTCTGCCAGGGGGAGAGAACGAGAACGAGGGAGGGTCGCCACTGTGCATCACCACCGGCACCGGATCCGCCGGAACAACGAGGTGAATTAATTTTTCGGAGTTAGTTAACCTGGAAACCGCTCCTATTATGTCGAATAGTTAAACGACCTGGAGTTCAAGAACTCGACTCCTATCGCATATATTATGTTTCCGTGAGAATCGCTGCGAAAGTGATCCCGTGCTTAAATGCTAAATAACTTAAAGTTTCTCGGAAGTGAAGCGGCGCGTTTTTCGCGACGCGTAATTATTCCGTCCCACCTTTTGCAATGGCAAGCGCAAGCAAGCACGGGAGTTTTGCGAATGCTCCGGAATACAAAGAGCACGAATAAAATGATTTGTTTGATTTCGGATCGGCGTCACGATGAAAGCATCACAGGAGTCGAGACGAGAGAAAGATAATACACACAGGGCGTCCCGGAATCATCATCATCATTAGAGGGGGTGGAATTGTACCAGGTGGGGTGGCGCTCATGCACACAACAATTACCCGGGGCCGTATTCGGAGTTAATGAAAATATTAAAAACAAACTGGTAATCACTGGGCGAGATTAAAATAAACGGAAGAGTGCATCCCCGGCTCCGTTGATGAATGGATCATGTTATGGAATTAATTAACGGGCGAAACGGGGCAGGGGGGATTTATTGCGGACCCCATACAATATGTCAAACGTGACCAGGTCATATTAACTGTTCTAAATAAACACGCTCGGCTCCGACGCGCAATTTAAATCTCCAATTAAACGCGTAAACAACGGCCATCATCGTGATCATCATGATCGGCACGCTACCATCGTCCGGTTTCCGGTGTTTTTCGAAAATTCGCCCACCTGCATCAGGGACCCGATGAATAATCGATTGCGGATGTAAGTGGCGGCATTTGCGCCGATTGGGGGGGCGAATCTGAGCAGTTGTCGGGGGAATTCCCGATTGAAAGCATTAAAAGTTGATGTAATTGCTTCGATTGCGACGGGCAAATAGTCCATTATCTCCGGCATACCGACGACTCTGCTCTCCCTGTGTGCCAGGTCGAGAGAGTGTACACCGAGCGGGGAGAGCCGCTTATACAGCTACACAGCTATACAGCTATACAGTGTGCAGAGCTAATATTGCACAGAAAGGGGTTGTTTTGTGAAACAGCGCCAAAGGACGGAATGATTTCATAGAAAGAGCGACATGCATGAGAATCAGGTGAAACGGAGCGATGATCAAGCCTCAAACGCCGCTCAAACGGCTCCAGTGGCCATTTCCAGTTGGAACGCTAATCGATGTGTTCGGTAATACATCGCAACCCCCCCGGCCTCGGCCCTTCCGCCCCGGCGACCCTCCGCAACGAACGTCGAACGACGAACTCAATTGAAATGCCGATATGATGATGATAGCGCATCCACCCGCGTCCCGCGCTCCATTATAATTATCGGCTATTGGCCATTGTCGCGGGCACGATCCGGTGGCGGCGCATTATTCGCCGTTTATTTATTCAAAATGCAATTAATCGCCGAATTCGGAAACGCCGTCAAAAAAAACCATCGACCTGCACATTAAACACGGTAATCGATATGATGTGTTATATGGTGAGTGGCGTGGTGCTCACCTAATTGGCACGTTACGTATTTATGACGGGATTTCAGGGGGTCGATGGTGCATCGAAGGAACCGGGAAGGGGTGCATTTTGATGAGTGGCCGATTAAAATGAATCATGGAACGATATGATGATATTCCGGCGCGGCTCGGCGGATAGGAGATTCCGGAGCACTCCGTTAAAGCGGGGTAAATTGTAGATTAATTAAATCTTGAGCGTCGGTGGCGAAGCGCGCGTCGCGGGGACGGCCGAGGGGGCGGCGGCGGGGATGTCGCGTTCCGCTATTCTGCGATGATGATACAGACATAGCTTACTAAGTGGTCTGTTAGTATTGTGTCAACGCAGTTACTCGTTTGGCCGCCAGAGTGCACGATTTATCGCTCAATAAATTACACAGACGATCCTTGTTTCTCCCGAGCGTCGGGACGCAGCCGTTTCGCTGGGCGGCGCCTTTCCACTCCGCCGATATACAAATCATTGTCGTTACTCTCTCACACGCCGTTACATTGTCGCCAACTTCTGCTATAATCACTCTGATGGATTATTATTTATTAGACATAATTGCCAGCGAGCAGCGCCGTCTCCCCGACAATTACGGCCCCGATCGGCGCGCCTTTACCTCCGCCGCCGCCGTCGAGAGCACCGAGCCGATTTTAATTAGCGATCGCCACCACCGACCCCGAACACCCCGAACCCCAAACGAACAAAAGAAACGTCCGAAATGGGAGAAACAAAACCAGCGCGCCGCAAGATCGACGCGACGCTCGGACCGAAATCCGAAAAGCTCCATTTTTAACGCCAAACTAAACAGACGCGATTTATTGTTAATTTATTGCCGAATTGATTAAACATTCGTGCCCGCAATGTTATTAATCATTCTGACGGATGTCGGATAAATTCCCCACATTATGATACGAGCATTTTATTAAACCTCCCGATGCGACGCTTCCTAATTAAACATTTGGAATAACATTCAAACAAACATAAAGCCTAAACAATGAATGAATAATCAAATCAACATTCCCAAAAACAACTGAATACAGATAAATATGTGTATGTGTTCAATACCGGATGTTCAATATTATTATTACCGATGCCGAATTATATATATAGGGATCGGATTTGTCCAAAGTGCCTATACCTCTCTGACTAATACACTAAATCAAAACAATCACTTGAATGGTGCCGTTTTAATTAAAAGTTGCATTCGCCATTGTAAATTCGCATTTTCCACAGAAATTTAATCAACAAAGCGTGATGTTAATGATTACAAAACACATTATTTCGACCACGATTGAATCATATGTAAATTAAAGTTTATAAATGAATATAGAATACGGCGTTTATGATTAAATTAACTGCTTTTAACGGATCACAGACTTTAATGTTATGCAGTAAAAATAGAGTGTTTCGACGCAAAAATATTAAAACACATTTACCTCCTCTCGTTGTGACCGATTTAAATAAATTTTGTATGTATACCTAACCGGCCGGCCCGTATAATGATGCTGATGCGGCTTAAAATAATAAAAACAAATCAAACTTCAATTCAAACTCGATAATCACTTTGTGATATTCGGCCGAAAACGCTCAACTGAACAGTAACCGTATAACGGGTATAATATCGAATGGAGCAGGCATCAGATACTTTAATGCGAGGTAATTAACGGAGCTCGGCGCCACTTTGAAGTTCCAATTTAACGAAAAATATCGTCCGAGAGATATCCACTTCTCGAGTCTCGACCGATTCATTCCTTGATGGCGCGCGCGGTCGACGCAAATAAGGCGGACGACACCTGAGGGGCGTACTTTCCACCTTGATTTTTTAACTCGGTAGTAAATAACGATTTCTGGATTTCGTCGAGGGTTGAGGGTGCATCACCGACGACGAAAACATCGGCGAGGGGAGACGACCCCTAAACGTTTTCGGTTCACCTATATTATAATTTCAAGCTTTAATAATAGGAGAGAACAGAGTAAGAGAGAATGATGATCTTATATTACTCAGATGTATGTACAATTTCTATCGAGACGCATGTAAATCGTGATGGAGATCCGCGTATATGAATTTATCGTGAATGTGAGCAAAACGAAACTTGATGATGCACCACAACTTTACAGAGTTCATTGAATCGTCTTTTTACTGTACTTTAATTCGTACGCACCTACGTAGTTATTGGTATTATCGTATCCGCCAGAGCTTATTGGGGTGTTCGGGGCGTTTTACGCAGTCAATAGTTTTGACTGGCATCTGGGACTATTATGCATGTCCTGCATGAACGTAACGGTGAATAAAAATCATTTGTGATCGTTGTCGTATAGTTTGATGAGTCAAGGGAATTGCTCAATTCATTAAAGTGAAGAAATATCCGAGTCTGGATTTTGATAAGAACGAGTAATTTAGGATGTGGGGATAAAGGTCCGTAATAATTTGGCATTTAGTGCTTGCCGTCGTGAAAGGCACACGAAGCGAGCGGCATCAAGCGGCGGCGTACGGCGGCGGCGGAGGCGGAGAGCGGAGCTTTTCAGGTTATTTTAGAGCGGAATTTTTACAAGCATATAAATCGGGGAGTTCATCGTAAAATTAAGCCGGATACACGAGGGGTTTTAAATAAGTGACGCGGGGCGAAATTCGAGGGGAAGTGAATACTTGTATGTACGAGTATTATATTATAAGAGGTCGAACGAACGGCAAACGGCAGGCCAGGCGAGCGGCTCGTTCTCGTTTGATATCGACAACAAATCACAAATGTCAGTCGTCCCCGCGTGCTTCCAACCCAACTAACGATCAATACTCATTGTAATACCCCGCTAATTGTACGGAATACGTTATATCTCTATTCGTATTCATTATTACGCGTCGCGTCGTTCTGAGCCATCGGCCCCGGTTACTATTGCGAAAACCATTACAACGCAAATCTGGCGAAATTAAACCTTCCGCAATCAAAAATTCCACCCCATCATAATGCTCGGCGTATGTATGCATCATTGTGTGTATTGTGTGTATCTGGCACAACTATACCTATACTTAATACGTACACAATCCCCTGTTCCCCACTGGAGAGTTGCATAACTGCTTTGTAGTCTACAACACTTGTAAACACAGCGCATTTGCAATTTCGTAAACGCTGCCCATGTCACGGCGTCACGGATTCGGCGTCTGCTATTAAACTAAATTAAGAGATTACAGGGAAAATTGCGGTTTATTGACCATTCCGTCCACTCGCAGAAACTAGAAACTCGGGAGATAAGGGAAATATGATTCAAACTTCCGCAATAGGGCCTGACCGGGCCCGGCCTCGCAGACTCGGACTTACGGCCAATTCTTCATTTCTGCACTGCACAATACAATTTTCTCGCCGAGATGGCCCGGCGGAACGGAGACGGATGGACCTGACCTTATCGATCGCGCCTATCATGTTACATAAGCCGCGCGATGACATCGTCATGAATATTTTCATTTTAATACAGAGCAACCGATGCGCCAATTCGCATCAGGTAGGCTGGGCATGCACTCATGAACCTGAGTCGATCGGATGTTTAACGTTGCCTTTATCGGGCCTCGGAGCGATTTAATAATCCGACATCGGGCAAAGAAAATGCGTTAATCACGGCGGCGTGGGTTAGGTGAGAAGGGCTGACGGGGCGTTAATTTATCATCGGCACAATCGGGCAATCGATGAATGCGGAATGAATCACCGGTAAACGAGCCAAGTCGATCGTTTTGCATCTCGTCGACGACGTGCGCGCGGATGAGCCGGCGAATGGGCGAACAGCTGCGGTAAATCACATAGGTGAAGGATGTTAGGAGATGGCCAACCGAAATAAGGCAGGATATTCGAATTTCAAACGATTAACACCGACCCGACCGGAAACAACTAATTACGTTTGACGTGAACCACTCAACTGACACTAAAGACGTGTGCCCACTGTTTACAGTTCTGTACCATTTAAAGAGGCAAACATCCAGAGAGACGGAAATACTTATTCGCTTTCGCCTTTCCTCCGCACAAAGATATTCCTTCTCGGCTCTCCGAGTCGACTTACGTTATGTATGTATGTATGTAGATTGCTCCGGCTACAGAAATACTCTTGACCTGTCAAAATACGCATACCGCTTTATTTACATCCCAGAGTCCCGACTGATGTTCCCCGAAACGCTTTGTACTCCCGGATTTATTAACCCGATCTTTCAATCGCAGAATTAACGAGCCTCTATAAGACTCGCGCTAACAAACCCGACACGAAAATATTAATCTCGTTAACCGACCAAACCAAACCGAACCGCACCAAAACAAGTCTCGGATCTGGAATCTGCGAAAGCTGCAGGCAGTGTTATGTGGGAACGATCATTGGATGGAAAGCAAGAAATTCGTTCAAGTGCGAAAACACCAGATTCAAAGAAAAGTGATATGTACTTAACTACAGCATAACTGCGAAGTGAACGAGATCGAGAGCGAGGGAAACGTTCAGGAAGGAGCTGCTTACGTCTGGACTATCACTCCCTGCCCAAGGATGCTAAACTAACTTCATTGATCGTCGTGGTATATAAACCCACGCTTATAATACACGGCGAAGGCCCGAAGGCGAACCTACGCCCCATCACCGTATATCCTATTAAGCCTGGGTACGAGCCGAAAACGCAACGCAACCAAGAACCGTTCCGGCCTCCGCCAGAAGTTTCCACTTTTTATAGACAAACTTGCCGTTAATTACGCAACATGTCGGTCTAATCTCCGGATGTATCAGTAAAATGTTTGTATAAATGCCTCCGAGTTTCCCTCTAAATGTTAATACGGCGAATTCGCGCGCTACATCAACACCCTTAAGTGGCCAATAAAGTTTATCACTAGAGGGGTGACAATCCGACAATGGCTCGCTATAACGTATAATAAACGTATACACACAAAATAGCGACGGTAAAATTTCAGTTATCCTTTTATACACATCCATACATCCAACATCCAACGCAGGCCGATATGGATACGCATCATCATCATAGAAATGAAACGATAATTGAGGTAATTGTACATATAGATCGTATAACGACCGCATAACGCATCTGGATTTTTCGCCGGAATCACAGTGCAGCCGACCACGCAATCACAAATATCGATAATAACATAAAGCCCCAACATAATAAATACATTTGTGATGGGAAACGCTCACTCGCAGATATAATTACTCTAGCGACGCGAATTAACTGTTTTCGCTGTAATAACGTAATCACTAGAGCTGCTATTATCCCGCGTAAATAATTCAAGAGATGACTGTTTGCGGCGAGTTCCTAATTTGTTATACACGTTTCGCAAAGTAGAGTAGTCATCTGCGTTCGTTTACCATGATGATGATGATGATGATGATGATGGTGGTGGTGGGGTGTGCGTTTGCGAATTCCAATTCGAATTCGTTTATTAGCCCGGACCAAGGACCGATTGTCCACCCGTGTCCTAATTTAAGCCTCTTATCGGGCGTTCCCTACAAGATAATCCTGAAAGGTAAATGATTCCCGAAAATCGACTAAAAATGGCGATGGCGGCTTTTGATCCCAGCCGGGGATCAACTCACCACCCGAAATTCGCGGCGCGATTCTTCTTCTACATTCGAGCGTGACGTGCGAATTACGCACACCGTGTCAGAAAAACGAAATTTTATCATGGTTTTCTCTTTCGTGCGAAATGTCGACGATAACATAAATAGAGAACCGCGTCTATAAAAATGGAATCTCTTTAAATTATCGTTTCGTTTGGGGTTCGGTCATTATTTGAGGTGAGACTGGAAAAATTGAAGGGTGCGCCCGTTTACGGTTATGATGTGTGTATTTATACAGCCATAAATACCAGCGAGCTTGGCTTATTTCCGAAAGCATTTCGCATCCTTTGCTCGAGGCTGTAAATTCTTTGATTGTCTATACTAACTTGTATTTATACATGGCAGTGGCAGTTGCAATAGTGAATAATGCAGTTTTGTACGTTTTTAAAAGAATACCTGGATATTATTATTGTGAATCGTCGGAATAATTAACGAAGCGCGGTGGTGTAATTATGATGGGTTTTAATAAACGTCTATAAAGTATATCTGCCTGTGTGTGTGCGCAAGTATACAATGTTGAATTTTACGATGAACAGAATTTATGTTATGTGATGATGTTATGTATGGTATGTAGATTGTAGAAATGAAATGTACCTGTATTATGTGTGTAAATGCTGAAAATTCTCACAGGTAAACGAGCAGCCCGTAAAAAGGGAGGTCTTTTTTAATTAAAGCTGTATTTGGCAAATTAAATTTCTCCCAATTACGGGTGCGCGAGCAAACAGCCACTCGGAACGAGAGGCTGCACCGGCGGTGCAGCGCAGCGCTGTCAATCTGCGATTTTTTAATTGTGAGGTAATCAAGTTTGAGTGCAATGAGACAGAGGGTGCATTCGTTCGATGTACCTACCCCATAGGCCTCGCTCAAACTCGAACCGGGGGAGGGTGATTAATTTATCGTCGACTATCGATTGGGGCGGGTGCCAAAAAGCATGTGCGAGTGTGTGGCGGTCGTGACGGGACTGGGGGACGTGGACGATATTAGAGTCGCGCAATTGGAGCTGTTTTTACTGTCGACGTAAATAAATTAGGATTTTATTAACGCAGAGACGTACAATGTAATTTATAGCCGCAAAAACATATAACTTACACGCCATTGAAGCGAAAGTAAGCGTTTTCAGAAATTAGCTGAAACATATGCGACGGCGTCGCTATGATCTTATTTATAGAGCTGGAACTGTCAAGAGAGGACTGCACCAAAGCTAATAGCTAATGCATAAAGCACCTAATTATAACACTAACATAACATTTCTCTTCAAAGATTCTAGCGCCTACAACCGAGCCGCCTTCGCGCAAACACTCAAACCTCATTCCCGTGCTTTTCATCGCTTATTACCTCGTAAAAACTACCAAAGTATAAAGACAATAATTCCACATTGCGGCCCCGATCCCTCTCTATTAACGCGCGGAGGATATTATGGCGCGCGGGTGCGTTCCGACGTTTAGTTTACCCCTGTTTATGCTACGTTAATTAGCTTTCCATATACGGGAGCTTATTAATATTTCTATACGGATAAGTATCCCCGGAAATTATTTATCGCCCTCCCATCACATCATCATCGCGCTGAAAAAATAAAGCGCATCTAAAAATACAAACGGGCGATTAAAGCGGAATGCCGAGATCGCGAGCGATGTGTGGTCCGGAATGGCACCGTTTTCGAGCCCCCCGATATCGTCATTTTCATCATCATCATCATCATCATGATCATCGTAGACGATGTTGATTTCTATTGATGTCGGAAGTCGCAAGCCAGGCGCATACTCCTCGTCACGTCCAACTCGACGTCGCTCTAATGAGATGCTGGCGGATTTGCAGATTGCATACGCGAAAGTGGTGAATGAACGGCGCGGATAATTTAGGTTTGTAGGCGGCGCACAGTAATGGTGCATTATTCTCAGGACGCGACTATTATTAGGTGGGCAAAGGCAAGGTGTTGCGGCGAAATAATTGCATGAATGAGCCGATTAGCTCGCCGGTTCGGCTTTTAAACCGATTTGCGTTATCGTTGCTACAATTTCCAACGTGGATGTTGCGAAGTATTTAAATTGGAATCGTATAATTTAATAATATCACCCGTGAAGAGCGAGGAGCGAAAAAGCGCGTTCCTCAGTTAATATTTGAGTCGTGTAAGTTTGTAGGCAATTAGTAGGAACACGAGTCTCCAGTGGAGGGGCTAAATGAGGCTGGTAGGAGACAGCTGCCGCAGTAACTCATCATAACTCCCCCTTTACCCTGCCGCAGCTCCCACAAACAGCGCTAAACGCCTATCGTCGTATTTACACTGATTGTGAGATTCGAGCTATTAAGTAAAAAGCTTCATCATTAATAAACGTGGAGGCCCTCGCCGTACAGATGTTTTATTCCGGCCTTAAAATAAACATTAGTAATTGCTCTGACAGAAGCGACTTTTTCCGCGCTCGTAACAAATCAAACGGTTTTTATGAAACCTATCCAGAAACTACGACCACGACGAGTATTAGACCGACCAGACCCAGAGTAGAGACATATATCCGAATCGAATTGTTACCTCTCCTATCTAAACCGACTCTTATATAATATACGTTTCCAGATGGTTATCATTGTCGGGAAAACTTCTACTCGAGATAAGTTTAAGAACGGATGATGTACGACGATGAGGGGTAACTCGAATCCCGAGTCCGGCGACGAAAATATTCGGACTTTTACTTACTACAGCGTATCCGAAAATTTTCCCCAGAATTTTAATGACTGACATATTTCCCGGCTAAAACGGTACAGATGAAAATTAAGGATCGTATCCTGTTAAGCATGCTCTGTTCATTAAGCAACATTGATATGGACTTTATCATTTCATTTCAGTCGTTAAAATTCTGCCAAATAATTTGGGGACTCGCCGTATGAACCACTCGGCCCTTATCACATTTTATCGACCTACCTGAGTTTCCGTAACGTTAAGTAGCTTGGCCATCTCTGATCGTTCGCTACTGCTGAGATATTTCTTCATTTCGAATTGCTTCTCGAGCTCGAAAATCTGCCTGCCGGTGAAAGTGGTGCGCGCCTTCTTCTTCTTGCTCTTGGCGTCGCCGTCTTCGGCTATCGAATCGGCCGGATGAGGTGGGTGCAACGTCGGGGTGGGTGATAATTTCAAATCGAGTGGTTCTCGAGTCTTTTTTCTCTTCCTCGTCGGTTCTGTAATCAGAGTGGGCGAGTTGAGCAAATTAACCGCATCACCGTGCAATGAAAAAAGACGACTGAATATTGCGGTTAACCACCTAAAATTTATTCTTAATTAACCCAACGATTTTTCTTATCGGACGAGTACAAACAAGTTTACGACTTATCTCATCCTCTGACGGTTTGAAAAACGCCACCGTTAATTCCTCCGAATTTGAACTCAAACCGCTTATTGAATACATTCTATTGTTATCATAGGTACAATAATGATTATGGCGGAAAATGTCGAAACAACTTGTTCGCACTAAACTAATCTGGTGAGTTATTACAAGAATGAAAAGGCATCGGTCTGCGTGTTTGTGATGTTGATTTCGTTTTGCGCAAATTGAGGAAGCTGCAGCGATTCGGCTTTCGGAAAGTTTAATTGGTTCCAGTGTGTGTTTATTGCTCGAGTTAAGTCGGTTATAAAGTTGTCCGAGGGGCGCCGTTTCAAAAATCCTCCTTTATTATTATTCAGCAGGCTGCTTTGTTTTTACTATAATACTTACGTGGACCGATCGAGGGCGCATTCAATGAAGTGTACTGCGAACTGCGAGGAGGAACGCAATCGGGAGAGACGGGGGGCCTCGACAGAGCCGAGGCTATTTGTTTTAAAGTCGGCTTCCACACCGGTCGGCCCCTAGGTGAAATATAAAAGCGCCGAAACACTATTGATTCGTTTTATTATCCAATTACTTTTAAAATGCTTCATCGCATGTCTTTTCATGTACTTACATACCTACAGGAATTGGGAACGCTTGACGAGTCGGTCATTAGATTGCCTATAGCTAAAGTAATTACCAATTAAGTAGCGTTTATAGGTGCTTGGTAAATCGTTAACAGTTAATTAAGCCGTCCGCGTATCTGTTGCCCCGAAAATGCACGAACATACATATAGATACGGCAAATCGGTCGGTCCCTGGTGAAAATACCACCACGCCAATGATGATAATGATAATGATGATGATAATAATAACAACACCGTGGATTGAAGAATTTGTGGGAAGAGCAAAACAGGACGTTGAGGTTGAATTTTTGCGGTGGGAAGAGCATGTGGGATAATAATGCTTCGGGTCCCGGGTGCGCTCTCCTCGGAGAAAAGCCGTCCTCGCTTCAAACAAATTCCCAACAACAATGAAAAGCGAACACATCAAACGGAACCAGAACGTTCCCGTTTTAAAATCAATCCGAATTATCGAACTGCAGGCACCTGTACACGGGTACGCGTTCGAATGCCGACCGTGATATGTATGTGTACCAACAATACAATTTATTTATAATCCACGGCTGTTGTGTGTGAAGTTCCAACAACTAAACCGAACCGTCGGGTGAAATTTTTAATTACTTTGATTGACGCCGACAGTGGAAAAAGCTACAGCAAATCGACGCGATTGCCGGTGAAAGATTGAACACCGCAGCCGAGCCGGCATCGGCATCGGGCGGAGAGTGCTCGGCGCACATTTCGAGTGAGATGTTAGGAAAACGTTTAATTTAAACTAATACTCTATCTCAGACTCGAGTACCTACCCACCTATACGCATTTCTGTAAGTAGGTATTATTATTATTATTATTATTATTCGAAATTGTTGGCAGCATTTAGAAAGCATCCGAATTGAACCTGGAAATTAGCGCCAGAAATAATCGAGCGGGTGACAGGAAAATACGTCGGTGTTAACTCAGGCGACAACATATAAAAATTAAGCGGTTTTTAACCACTCATCCTCTGTTTTTAGTGGGGCGCAATTAAATCCGTCTCCTGCAGGATTATTTTTAAGTGAATTGGTGTAATTCTGGCCGGTTGTTTGCAGTTTACTGCGCCCTAAACCTGGATTAATTATAGATATGGAACTAAGTAAAATATTGGAGGATCAATTAAAATTATGGAGCCGTGTTACAGCCAATAAACCGTTGGGAGGCTCTTAAATAATTTATCGCCCAATTTTGCGATGAGGCTCTAATTGAAAGTGCGTGCAAATTAGTTCGGTTGGCGCGGTATTAGCTAATCAGCGCGCGATTATAATAATGGATAACATAATAATCGTCATATCGGTCCGAGGGGGTGGTCGGTCTGGTTTTTCGTACCTTTAACAGTCTTTGTCCGCATCACTTTAAGGTCACTACGAATTGACAAGTTTAAAGGTTCGTTAGCTTCGGTCGCGGCTGGCTGAATTTTTTGGCATTTCTCGTCTGTCGGCGATAGGGGTGTGCTGCCGCTAATCGTCATTCTATTGGCTTTAGATAGGTCCGTCACTTCCTTGATGCAGCACTGGTTATTCGTTTTGTTCTGTATCCCCAAGATGTTCTCGATGTAGTGAGGGGTCGGCTTATTGGTCAATTTCCTGTAAACGTGCTCGTGCCAGGAGAATGTCCTGTTCGAGAACTCGTTGCTGATCACGCCGCTCTCCTCATTTATATCGCCCGAGTCGGTCCGGGAACGGGCTGTGATCGGGTCCGGTGAGAGGTCCTTAATTCTGGAATTGTCTGTTTCGGGATTCGCTTCGAAATTATCCTCTTTGATGTCAGATGACATCTCTGATTTAACACCATGGGACGTGGAAATTTCACTCGCGCACTCCTCTACTTATACTTGTAACAAACGACGTCGAGAGCGCGCGCCAATTACCACCGGCTTCGGCTTTACTTCAAATTAAATTTATTATTGTTGATGTTGACATCAGACGCTCAACTCAACCGCGTGTTTCAACGCCGCACGCGCCGAATCGCACAGCCGAACATCGGCTCAAGACTGCATGGACTTTACTGATACCGAACTGAAACGCTGATGATGATGTTCTCTCCGCCGGAGTGTACCGTTCTGTGCTTGCGCTGCAGACCCGAAAGCTGCTGTGTGCCGTGCCGTGATCGCGCTCCTGCGAAAGCTCAACGCTACTGAACGCGGGGGTGCGCCACTGGATGCGGCGCATATAGCCGCCACTCGCCTTTATGTGCCAACAATGATCATTAGAACGGCCTAATCAACTTAAGGCGCACTAATTGCCGCATACCTACGCCGCCCCCACCCCGGAACGGCTCCCCCTCGCGGGCCGCCCGCAATCAACCCCGCATTATGACCGCCACCGAATTGCATTTTATCAATCGCCGATTCCATAATCGCCAATCGCGACTAATAACGCGACACGATATTCCACCGATCAAGAGCTCCCGGACTCCCGGAATCCCGGAGAGGAGAGACCGTCACCAATCGATCGCCGGTCATACATCATGCATGATAAATTCAATGAGACAGGGCCGATTTGGCCGTTTAATTTATTAGACAACGCGAGCATGCTTCATTATCGTCCACTTCATATATTACTACCGCTTCGATAAATATATTTATGAACTCCAATACCAATACACCAATAAGACACCTGCTACTGTATATCATGTATTATTATCACATCACATTTACTCCTTTATTATCTATAATAATATTCAACATATAAAATTTAATAATAAGTTACATTATATATAAATTGCATTAAATAATCGAATCACTGCGTTATTATCACTATAGAATAATGAGCCCGGATGCGGATCATTCCGGTGGTGGTGGTGGCAGCTTCCAGTTTACGTTCTTGTATTATCTCGAATCCAATCTAAATATTCCGTCACTCTCGTGTAAACTCCGGGATATCCAGGTTCGCCGCATTTATTACCGAACGAGACCACTCCGACTTGGACCCAGCGGGTGTCGTGGTGGACCATAAGCGGGCCGCCCGAATCTCCCTGGAAGGCACAAATGATTAGTCCTATTCGAGAATCACGCCTGATTTTGGACGTGCGAAACCTGGCAAGCGTCGGTGCCGCCTTCCGAATATCCGGCGCAGATGAAGTTCGACGTGATGGGCTGGAAATACGCCTGGTTGCAGTCCTCGTTCCTCCAGATCGGCAGCACGGCCTGCCGCTGCACCGTGCTCTCCTTTCCGCCGTAATAAGTCGTGCCCCAGCCGACCACCGTCGTTCTTTTCCCGGCGAACTTCTCGTCCCGCAATTCGGGCGGCGGCAGGCACAGCGGTATGACATACCGCGATTTTCTGGCGGGCCGGTCCAGCACCAGGACCGCTATGTCGTTATAGAATCCGACTCGGCTGAATTTCGGATGCGCTCTGATTTCCGACACTTTGAAAGTCACGGGGGCCGACGGTTCGTCGTTCCTTTTCAAATCGATGTCGCCTAATCGCACCGTGAACTGTCGAGCTGCGAAACTGAACTTTCCGTTAGTGCTATTCGTTTCCCCGGAATCCCCGGCGATTTTTATTCGAACTCACGGTCTTTGGTGGGAATCTCGGGTACAATGAGCTGCGGTTAAGACGTGATTGGCCGTTATTAAGGAGCCGCCACACCAGAATTCCGTCCGGCGAGAGCCGTGCAAGAAAATCGCCGCCATCCACGGCCAGCGGCCAGGTAGGGCGTCTTCGCCACCCACAACCCTGAATTTCGCCGATTCCGGTTGGCCGCAATCTGCAACATCGACTCGTACATTTTTGTAACCAACAGGATTTTTTTAATATACCGTTTGGGTCAACCACATTACCGACTAATGGTAAACTCGCGATATTAATCGGCGGTTGGCGAGGTGGCTGTGTAATTATCGCCGGCCTGGATGTGGTAACAACTGGGGTGAGTTTTATCGGCCTCGTTGTAGTTGTTGAGGTAGTTTGGTACACTGGAGGTTTGGAAATTGGCCTCGCTATTGAAGGATGCGGAATTTCGTTATTTACGGGTCCTCCAGGACAACAGACCCCCGGAACGAACAGACTTTTGAAGCAGAGAGACTGTCGCAAATTTCCCAAATTGAGAAGCAGTTGAGGACAATCACTCAGATCGTTGCAATATCTAAAAGAAACGAGGGTTTTCCATAACTTTCTCTTTCTTGTTAGGAATATTCCGACTCGGACTCATAATAACGATAATAGTTATAAACAAGAGTTTGCATCATGGACCATGAATTAATTTCACCATTGATGACTCTCTCAAATTCGTTCCAGCTACAATTTTACATACCCCTGTAATCCTTCGGGGGTGGTGCACCCTCTCGGGTCTTGATTGTCGTCGAGTTCTTCGTCGTCATCGTCGTTCTTATCATCTATGACGGATGTTGGTAAAGCCTCTCTCACCAAAGGTGCTATGGTATCGGTGACATTCCGTCCTAACACGTTTTTACTGATTGTGTAAAGGGCACTGGGTACGTCTTCTGATAATTTATCTGTCTCGCCTCTGGTCATATTTACTAAATATCTCCCGACGGTATTTAGAGCACCCAAAGTCTCGGTTATTCTATAAATAGTCTCCGGCTTGAAATGTCTTCCCGATTCGGGATTTTCTGGAGTGCTTTGGGTCTCGACGTTTCTGGGTTGGGCGACTCTGACCCATCTGGGACCGTTACTGGCCTGATCGTACCAGGGCTGGTAATATTCCCTGCTTCCGTATCCCTGAGAGATTGAAAACTGGAGGCAGAATAGAAACATTTGTCCTGCTAGAAGGAGATAAGGCATTCATTTATTGTATCATGAATAATGGCGATTCTTAATAAGCTAAGCTCGTGACTGATGCCATTGCAATAGCCAGGGAACTCCGATTACGTCAAAGCGGATGCGCTTAAACGGAGAGTTTGGTGAAAGTGAAAACACAACATTGCTGCGAGCTACCTTGACACTGTAACATCAGAGTACCATGGCTGGTATATATTTCAAAATACTCGTTATGCAATGTGATCGATCCCTAATCCCTTAATTCCCCACCCCGCATCGATAGGTAATTAGGAAGACTTTTCCGTTGTCTGTCTAATATCCGATGACCTGAATTACAATAATAAAGGCTCCGTTTGTCAAAATATCGCCTTTGTGCAATTACAATAAACAAACCGAGAAAGTTTGTAATTAGTTCAATTATTTAAATCAATTAGCAACCAGTTTCTCACTATTACCAGTTCGTCGTAAATTCAGTTTGCAGACATTCACTGGACGAGTTCGTCTTGGAAAAATTATGAGAATCTCGAAAAACTCTCGTAATGAGCGAGAAAACGTGGTCATCGCGGTGAGACTAATGGTAATTGAAGCAAATCGCAACATAATAAATTCTGTTCAATTTCTTAAACGAATTTATTTGCAAACAAAAAGATCCTTGACCAAATTTATGCGGTGGCTCATCGTGATCGTGCGTCCCCCACAGCTCGTTAATCGCAATCATTAATGATTTTCTACTACAATTTTGGGTATTGGCACACTTTGTACTTAGTGGGTAAATCGTAGGAGTTCCGTGGGATGAAAACTTGACTTTGCTGTTATAGAAATCATGAATCGTTTTAGATTCGCCCCTTTCACCGTGAATTATGACGATATTTTAAACAGATTTTAGGAGTCTATAGAGCTAACTTTATAATAACAGTTTTAATAATTCATCAGTCGCATAAATGATGAGATTATTATAATTGGGCGGTTTTAATGCTTGCCTAGGGTTGACAGTGGACGTACCGGTAATTGTATTCCATAGCTGCATCCTGAAGTGCATCACAATCCTAGCACTCGCGAGGCATTCACAACACTTAACAGAAAGTTAACGTTTGACCCAAATTTACCGTGAAGACCAGCTAAAGAAAGTGACGGTAATCCTCCCTTCTTTCTTTCTTCACAATTTCTCCCACTTGCATCTCTGACATTGCTTTTTACTTTCGTTAAGAGGAATTTCACTTACTTACCTCTACAATACATATACATCACGTTTAATTTCGTTTATCGGTGCTGTGAACGGATTATTCCTATATCCGGAATGGCCCCACTGGGTCGACCGGTTTATTATTACATTATAATCAATCGGGATCAGGAAATAGTTGTTGAAATTCTGTAAATTGACGGGACTGGGAATACCGATGAATTCATAGATTCGTTTGCGAAATAGTGAGAACCCGTAATTTCAAAACCCAACGGATCGTAAAGGATCTCAACCCACATAATTCAAGAATCTTCGAAAATAAGCGAGTAGGCGAAGCGTGTATTTCAAATATCGCGCGGATTACGTCCTGCGTTCAACTAGAATTTAAAGAATCAGTTATTTTCTTTTTAAACGATGAATTTCTCATTGAAGTCGAATCCTATTTCCTTATAAATTAACACAGCATATGTGTCTGAATTTTCACTCTTCGTTCAAAGGATTTGCATTCCTGCTAGGCTAGCAGGAATAAGAGAGGGCGTCCTCGATTTAGAGCGAAACGTCAAAGCCGGTGTCATCGACCGACATGTCAAATGTGAAAAGAAATTCAAAATATTTCATAATTTTCGGACTTTCAAAAGTAAACAGAAGTATTTTTATAAAGCTGAACATCTAAATTAACACTTGAATTAGTTATTTCTTCGTGCTATCGTTTTAATCAATCGTTATCGGCAACCACTCAAAAAGCGAAATAGTGAAAATCATGCTCTCCTCAAAGCTTCTGTTTTCAATAGGTAATTTAATTATCACCGTTTTTTAATTACGAATAATTATGTTTTTAGGCCAAACTTTCGGTAAGAGAGTGGAGCTGCTATGTCCGTTTGCACGCCAGGCCTCCACATCGGGAGCTCCCAAAACTGGCATCGTACTGTTAAATATGGGAGGACCTGAAACTACAGACCAAGTGCATGACTATTTATTACAAATCATGACTGATAGAGATATGATACAACTACCCTTTGCTCAGGAGTATTCAATCGACCAATCTGTAGACACATCAATATTATATCATATTATTTCAGTCACATGGGGCCTTGGATTGCCAAACGCCGGACCCCCGAGGTTCAGAAGAAGTACAACGAGATTGGAGGAGGCTCTCCAATATTGAAATGGACAAATATCCAAGGAAAGCTCTTGTGTCAAGCGTTAGACAAAGCTTCGCCAGCCAGCGGACCCCACAAGCATTACGTAGCGTTCAGATATGTGCCTCCTTACACTAAAGACGCATTCGAGGCAATTCAGAAGTACATTTCATGATACTGCATTAACTCTAATCTCACATGAACGATTTTCCATTACAGGGATGGAATAGACCATGCGATTATCTTCTCCCAGTATCCCCAGTACAGCTGCGCCACCTCTGGGTCAAGTTTCAACGCGATCTACACGCATTTCAAGAACGATGGTCTTCCTCCGGGGCTGAAATTGAGCGTGATCGACCGCTGGTCCACTCACCCTCTCCTGATCAAATGCTTCGCTGATTTGATCCAGAAGGAGCTGAACAAGATGGACGAATCCAAGAGAAAGTCCGCCATTATCTTGTTTTCGGCCCATTCGCTCCCATTAAAGGTTGTCCATATCTACTTCATTAGTAAAACGATGAGATACTAATTAGCGTTAATTAGGCTGTAAATCGTGGCGACTCTTATCCTTCTGAAGTCGGAGCCACTGTCAATTTGGTCATGCAGGAATTGAACCACTGCAATCCGTATCAACTAGTCTGGCAGTCAAAAGTTGGGCCTCTGCCTTGGCTGGGACCTTTCACAGATGAAGCGATTAAGGATTATGTCAAGAAAGGGAAGAAGAATTTCATCGTGGTTCCTATAGCCTTTGTGAATGAACACATTGAGACGTTACATGAGCTCGATATCGAGTACTGTGATGAATTGGCTAAAGAGGTGCAAATCTTGCAATGATGTTTAAAGACTTTCGAGTAATTTGTCATGATTTTAGGTCGGAGTGGATGAGATTAGGAGAGTTCCGGCGCCCAACGACCATCCGCTGTTCATTGAGGCGTTAAGCAGTTTGGTGCAGTCTCATTTGAAAGACAAAAGGCCACTTGGACAGAAATTCCTGAATAGGTGTCCTCACTGTGAAAACGCCCGCTGTTATAAAAGCAAGGAATGGTACTCGCAAGTTTGCCGAATGTAACTTGACTATTACAACTTGTAACGAAGGGCCAGGGAGAGGAAGCGGTCGAATTTCGAATGAATGGGAAAGTTTGGTTACTAAACCGGAGTTTTATTTCACCTATTTCACAAGTGTTTCCAAGTTATGACCGGGAGTAGGTGTGTGTAGTTGGTTGCCTAGCACTTTAATCCGTTCCAGTTTAAACGCGTTATGTTTGTAACAATTGCGTGTTCGAACTAATTATTGTTATTAACTTTAATTCACCACACGTCGATTATTATACAATTCCAAAGAAGTCATAGCTAATTGCGGTTTATTGACGGTTATTATTTGTTATTGCCGCAGTCGTAAATACCGGAATTGGAATCTATACTTTCTTTAGATCACTTTCATTCCGCTCGTTTGCTGCATACGTGTATGCATATTTAAATTAGTGTCGAAAGGTTGCGGCTTTTTATTGAGTTTTATGCAAATCCCACGACTTATATTATTTTAATTGTTTCCAACTAAAGACGCTATTACATATTTGAAAGTATGAGAGAGTCACACAGGAACTCATTATCATTTGAGGAGCGGATTTAGAAAAAGCTGCGTTCCGTGACTGGAACAATCAAGGGAGGTTTTCAGCGGTCTCTGTAAATGCCGGAGCTTAGGATTTTTCCAAAGGGGGCTGCGGTGCGACATAGAAACGATCCTGTTCGGGGCGAGCGCTTGCGCACGGCAGCGGCGCCTTGGAAGCAATCTCCTCTCTTTTGCGTTCGCCTTCTCGTGCTTTTATTTCTCCGATATTCCAGCGGTTTCAATTCGATGCGTGCTGGGGTCTGCACCGGAGCTAACCTCAAACGCGAATGTTTTTATTTGTTTATTTTATTTAGTCAACATGGTAGCTAAAGTTAAATGGAAGTTGAGGAAATGTGCCATTATTACATCAATCTTGTTCCTTTGTGTTATGAAAAGTGCCTACGGACACAATATCTGCAATCATGTCCATCCTAAATACGACGAGGTTTGTTCAGAATATTTTACGCAATTGTCCGGACCATCTATCAGTCATTCCGGCCGGAAACGCTTGCTTGATTTTTTACACCTGACCCTTCACTATACTATCCTCTTAACGCTTAATAGGGGAGTATTGGTACCGCATTGCATAATGCTTTACTAACACTGGACTAAAGTAAACGCCTCCTTATACTCTTCGCCGCATAGAATAAATAAAATGAATAATAATCCAGATAATCGGGATAATTCATTATACGACTTCAAGGTATATTCAGGTATAAATAAAATTGGAACCAGATAAGATAAAGCTGCAATATTTAGCCCTCGTTTCAGGTAAACTAACACAAACTAGAATTATTATTATCATACTAAATATATTATATTACTTGCGATATGTTATATATTGAAATTAGTTTTATTAATAATAACGAGTGTGCTCTTTATAATGTATTGAAAAAGTGCATAAATATTCAAACGCTGTTTTTGCCGGCGTTAATGCATAAGGGATGTTATGTAACAATTAAAAGCGAAAACCGCATGGGCAACAACGTGATCATTTTTTATTCGCTGTATTGGCAGCGAAACAGGTTGTATCGTTTTGTTTATTGGGTCTTGTTATTATAATTTCGATATACATCGTGTTTCAATATTCGATTCCGATATTGTAATGGTGTATTCCTGGACCAAAATGATGAAAATAATTTTATCTACCTATTATCTGTTTTTTTGTTACGGAGTTTTGGACCATTGAAGTTGGAACCTCCAACTTCCCCAATTCATTTTGCATTTTTTCGCGTTTTTTGGATTTTTTTCCAGACGCAATATTTTGTCCTCAGATCAAAGGCATGGATTGAATTGATCAAATCTGAAGTTATAGAAATGTTATACATTCAACATTTCGATAACCAATATTTACCACTTCCTGCTGGACTGATTTGATTAGGCTTTTTCATATTGACCCAGCTATACACCCCCAGAAGTTCGGAACTGAATACTGGGGCACGCTGTAGACGCCACAAGATAAGGTCATTTGAGGTGAGGAGAGAGCTTATTAAGATTTCCCAAACCGCAAATATTATTCGATGAAAAAAAATGCGTGAAACTAGGTAGGTTCGTTTTATTTTAATAATAACAATTTGATCCTGCGAGAAACTCGTGCTTCCAGTTCAAGTACAAACTTTATTATCTGCTTACTCACTGTAACAACAATTAGGTTCAGTGTACCTAATACGTACTTACCTGTCTGTTGTATGGGAAGGGGCCACGTAATAACGATTCTGATTTTTGAGGCGATTCGATCTTGAATAGGAAAATTCGAACGAAAGAATCGGCAGGAAAACTCACACGATTCAATTGTATTGAAATCCGGACTCGAATTTTCGTATTATACAGAGCGCAAAGTGTGGTCATCATGGCTCGAATCAAACTTCAGAGAGTCAGTCAGTGAGTTAGTAGATTAAGATAAATAGAAGACTCATTATGGGAAATTTCTAAAATCACGAGGTTGTGCAATTACACACACAACCGGTCCTGAGACCTCAGACGAGATGAGATGAGACCTCTCTGCATCCGAGTTGAAAAAATTGACTTTTAATGATTAGGTACTCTAAGTACTCACTTCCTAGTTTCGCAAAATAATTCGAAACTTTTTAAGAGGGCAATCTATAAAATGTTCACCAGATAGGTACCTAACTAATAGAAATTTTTTAGTAATACTTTCAATTTGACTTGTGCTAATCCAATTCAGTCCAAATGCAATTAAATCGAAAGTGTCCCGTTATTATTATGCAAGTGGTACGTGGTTTCGGTAAAAACAATTATTTCAAAAGGATGTACTTATACTCTTTAACAAACTATACGGCCGCATTCCATTTACTTGTTTACGGATTTATTATTTTAATTCAAAATTAGTAAAAGTGTGATAATCTGCTCAAGTTCATTGTTAGAGAAAGCATATCAAGATCACCGCATTTTCCAAATGCCATCTCATCTCTCTTTCTGAATAAATGTTTAATGTATGATGTTGAATTCGTCACTTCTGTTACTTATTATTATATCCTGACTTTCCAAATTTTTACACCATATTTAGAATTGAAGATTCATCGGTTAACTGTATACTTACGTGTAAAACAGCAGTGGACAAATAAATAATAAATCAGTTAGTGAAAGTGCCTTGTTGGCGTATCGCGAATCGATCACAATATAAATCCAAACAATCTTTTTGCACTTACTCAAGTACTTAATATTATTAACGTGTGCAATAATTAACAAGTAAAGCACGTATTCTGTTACACACTTTCGGATCTATGGATATTTTAAGTGTACGTGTTAGTATATGCGACGGACTTTCTTCTCCACGAAAATGAGTTGCATAATTAGCATCAACCCGACGATTTTATCTAAGCAAGTTATACAACATCCCATCAACATCCTCGCGAGATGAGAGACGTAACAGATAAATTGATCAATTGAGATCATATGATGAGTACACTAAAGGCAGCAGTATGAAAGTCGCGTCCCCGTGCACTTCGAAATAAGTTAAGTCATAATGAAACACGAGGCTTTGCTTTGACGACGATTCATGCTAATTAATTTTTATGGTCGGAAACGCCGACTGGATTTATTGATGGGATGATCATAATCAAAACGAATATGTTGAATCTCAATGACTCCATCGTATACACAGCCTCCAGCCAGTGAGTAGTAGGTATGTTTATACGTGGTGTATGATGTGAATGCGGCGGATGCAGGATCTATGGGAAAAGACAATCGAGTGAATTTATTAGCAGAAGTGAAAGGACATGAGGAAGATCGTTGAGGCTGTTGTTATTATGCCCACTTGCGATTTCGTCGAAGGTCTAGAGAAGCGTCAGGGCCGTAATAATTTTCCAAAAGCGCGGAAAGTGTACGTAACTTTCACTAGAAATGAATAAATAATTCCCGTGTGCATATCATCAATAAAAACAAGAGATTAAATTTCCTCAATAATTTTAATTTCCGGATATTATAGGTTTCACACACGCACGTCGAACCGTTGCACGTCGTCAAGAAGCGCAACATAAACCAATCCCTCCGGATTTTACTCCACTACGACGATAGCGTTTTTAGGTGAGGACCACGCCAATTAATTCCGCTCTAGATTAAACAAAAACACAGAATGATAATTTGACCGCAATTGCGCACCATTAAAACTAATTGAAACAGTCCAAGTTTAGTATTAATATTATTGTTTGCAGACTCGACGACGAGAGATTTAAGCTAATTAATGTAAGTAGAAAAATTCATAAATTTTTAAATCGAATAATAACCACGAGAAAGTTTTGATTGTCCATTGTGCTGATGCGCTGGGATTTGCATCAATTTCAGGAAACTATTTTACCAGAGGCGGTTAGTTTCTGGGAGAAGGCATTGTTCGTGAGGAGAGTCGAAGATGTCATCAGATTGACTAGGTGAGATTGAGTTTTCAAGATTTCGGACGATTAGTCGTAAATGTAAGTCGGCGGTGAAATTCTCGCAATTTCAAAAGCCTAACGCCTTGCATGGGAATAAGAGCCGAGTTTCTTTTAACACAATTACGTGAGGAAACTCGAAGAATTGCGAAGAAAACGCGCGACTCAATTATAATAATAGGACATTGAGAATAAAATTAGCAATATTATCGAGATAGTGTTGTTCCGATTGAATGGGTCAACACAGAACACAACACGTCCTTGCCTTTATATACATGAATCTTTTTCTAATAATCATTATTAAGAAATTATTGGATTATGTATAGGTACGCGTTCGTAAAAAAACGAACGTTTTATGCCAGTTTCGTCAGAATACTTATAGAATAATAGTTGACATAAATTCTACGTTTCACGCATCGAAGCCCCGGATTTTATTGTTCGCAGTGTAATTTATTTTCACCGTTTGCGAAATTTAATCTGGATTAATTTTTCGGCGGATCCGTTTAGAAAATGCAACGAGTCCCAAGTGTTCGTCAAGGACTCTTTGACCCACTGCATCGACACGTGCAAGGATCGCACGATGTGCGGCGAGGTCGCCGTCCCCGAGGCGCATTTAGACGTCTGCCGCACTTGCAACCGTACAGGGCAAGACTGCGGCGTTTCTAGGGAATCCGAGCCGGGCGAAGGAATCCGCGGGTTCGATTTCGTGTTTTACGTTTCCGCCATGCAGACGGAACGGTGCAACAAGTCTTTGACCGTCGCCTACGCCGCCCACTGCCAGCAGGAGTCGGCCCTAGACAGGTGAGTCCCGAATCGCGAATCAGCCGGAAAAACGTAAAACCCCGTCGATTGCAGACCGATAGCCGGACACGCGAATTTATGCCCGAACAGCATCAGCACCCAAAGACAGGAGATGGAAATCCTGTTATCGACGGTAAAACACGAAATCCTCCACGCCTTAGGGTTTTCGGTGAGTCTATACGCGTTCTACAGAGACCCATCCGGCGATCCTTTGACCCCGAGGCGGCCAGAAACCGGGAAACCCCGTCTGAACGAAACGTACGTAACTCAAAACCCTGTTAATAACCCGAAATTCATGTGAAACCCTTCGAACAGACTCCAAACGTATCAGTGGAGCGACCGCGTAATTAAAACGTTTGTTAGACCGAGCTGGCTGGTGCGCTCCGGTGTGATGAGACGGGAAATCAACATGATGGTCACGCCGAATGTCGTCAAAGAGGTGCGCGAGTACTTCAATTGCTCCGAGCTGGAAGGAGCCGAGTTAGAGGACCAAGGCGAAGAGGGTACCGTTCTAACTCATTGGGAAAAGCGCGTTTTCGAGGTACTTAATTCCCTTTAATCGTTTGAAACGAATGACGCGATTACGGTATTTCAGAACGAGGCTATGACGGGTACTCATACCCAAAATCCGATAATTTCCCGCATTACCCTCGCTCTGATGGAGGACACCGGGTGGTACCAAGCGAACTACTCGATGGCCGAGCCTATGACCTGGGGTAAGGATTTGGGGTGCGATTTCGTGATGAAGAGCTGCAAGGAATGGATCACGGTGAAGTCCTCCAGGTGCGTTATTTGTGGCCTTGACGGTCGGTGCGTCATTCATTGTCGTCAACAAAAGAACGGCCTCGCTATTATTGATAAAATTATCGTGCCCTCAGGGGATCGTCGATACATCCATTCTGCAATCGAGTGAAACGTGATCCTTTGCAAACAGAATGCACCGACGATCGCACATCGGTTGCCCTTTGCAATCTCGTGAAGCACGACGCCCAACTACCCAAATTGTATCAGGTACACTGCACCTCTCGTCTGTAATAACTCGTTTGAATTCTGACGTTGCGTTCTCCAGAACTTCGACGCGCTCAAGCACGTCGAGCCCGAGACCGAAGGTTATTACGGAGGTTCGGTTTCTTTGGCCGATTATTGCCCTTACATCCAGGAGTTCACCTGGAGGTCGAAAAACGTGGTCGTCAGAGGCTCCCATTGCCAATACGCCGAAAATAATCCGAGTAGGCTCGACATATAGATACCGTTGTTCGGTTATTTCAATTGATCGACTTTCAGAACACGATAAAAATTTCGCTTTGGAGCTTTACGGGACGAATTCTCTCTGTTTTGAGCATACTAACCAAATGTGGGAAGAACGAACTTGCAACCAGATGCGGCAGTGGCAGCATTGGGGTTCTGGGTGTTACGGTTATCGTTGCCAAAACGGCCGCCTTCACATTTTGGTAATATTTCCAATAAAGTGTACTCTCTGAATTAATCAGTTTGGCACTTTCCAGGTTGGTAATTATTCCTATGAGTGTTTCCACGCCAACCAAGAGATCTCCATTAGAATCATCAGCAATGGTTGGCTTCATAAAGGTGCCATAGTTTGTCCACCATGCAAAGAAGTTTGTGCGGTGAGCAATAACAGTTCAATTACGTTTGGAATTCGTGCTAATTTTTTATATGTATTTTTAGAGGGAGTTCGATGCAAGAAATGAAAGTTGCAAGCGAGGTGACGAATCGCCTCCTTTTTATCCAAGAGATGAGCTCCACTGTTCTGCCACGCTTCCAAAGTTTAATTTGTTGCTCCTCTTATTTTTATTATCATTGTCGGTCAGATGACCTCTCTAGTCCTAAAGACAAATCTGCAGTATAAAATTCAAGTGGTATTACATAATGTTTCAAATGTGTCAAAATATTTTTCTAATATTACCGCTATTAGATGTTTTAATCCGTCTCGACACATTCCGAAATTGAATACAATGTGGCTGTGTATTTTAAACATTCTGTTTTTTGGGAAAGTATTATTGTGGATGTGCAATTTTTGCGTCAGTATAGCGAATATACTTACTTGAAGTAAATAGATGTGTGTATGTATATACACCGTGTCCAGAAATTAGCCTGCAATAATTTGCCTGATGATTCCTCTATAAAAACGATGAAAAAAAGTTCTAATGAACATATGTCGAGAATAGCTTCCTAAGGGAGATATACCCCCTGAAAGGTAGGCCCCCTATGATGGTTTATGTTAAATATCTCCAAAACTGTTCAAGATTAAGAAATCATATTTGGTACAATTATTAACCTTTTTATGCTCAACAAAATAGACTAGGAAAGAATTCAAAATTTCCACCAGGGGCGGGTCATCTAGGGGGGGCCATGGTAAAAAATCTTCCTAACTTTTTTGTGTGATGTTTTTTTCGTGTTTGAACCACATCTTATGAAATTATAAGTTGTTTTACGAAAAAAAGGTACTCTTGGTAAACATCGATAGGAGGCGCCACATTCGAAATAAATCGATTTTAACGTTAATTTTTTTTTCTAATTTCTGTTGAAATGTTACATTTTAAGCAGTATTTTAGTCAAGACAGCTTGAATAGCAATCTGACATCACTAAAATGTGAAAATTCAACAAATAATGCAACATTTTACATTGAATTCGAGGAAAACCTTTCCAACTATTACGGGGGTGTCACGTCGTAAAATCTCGGGCGACGTTTTCTATCCTAAATGATTAATTTTATAATGAATGTCCAAGTCTTTGATATGGTTAGTGATGTTAGATCGCTAATCAAGATGTCTTGACTAAAATACTGCTTAAAATGTAACATTTCAACAGAAATTAGAAACAAAATTTAATGTTAAAATCGATTTATTTCGAATGTGGCGCCTCCAATCGATGTTTACCAAGAGTACCTTTTTTTCGTAAAACAACTCATAATTTCATAATATGTGGTTCAAACACGAAAAAAACATCACACAAAAAAGTTAGGCAGATTTTTTACCACGGCCCCTCCTAGATGACCCGCCCCTGGTAGAAATTTTGAATTCTTTCCTAGTCCATTTTGTTGAGCATAAAAAGGTTAATAATTGTACCAAATATGATTTCTTAATCTTGAACAGTTTTGGAGATATTGAACATAAACCATCATAGGGGGCCTACCTTTCAGGGGGTATATCTCCCTTAGGAAGCTATTCTCGACATATGTTCATTAGAACTTTTTTTCATCGTTTTTATAGAGGAATCATCAGGCAAATTATTGCAGGCTAATTTCTGGACACGGTGTATACGTAAGGGATTCGATTTGTGCTATTGCAATAATAAGTACATAAGTTATTTATTAAATTGATGTATTAATGAAAACAATAAAATTATGAATTGTTTACGCAATTTTCGCGTTTTATTTGACGCCGAATCCAAGAGAATAGAGCAGCAACTTGAACCACAGTGTGCAAAATGAAATTCAAGAGAGAGGTTTTATCAAAAAATTTATTTTCAATAACGTGTGACAGTTGTTTTACATTTTATTATTTAAATGGAACAATGAGATTGTAAAGAAATATATTCGCATTATCGTAGTCACTTAGAATATATACATATTATTTCAATAATTAAAACATAGTGTAATTCAATTTAATTATAATAAAACATCTGATAGAGAACTTCCAGTGGGTATACATTATTATGTATGTTAGTAGTTGTATGATTCAAAACATTATGTTGTAGTTTCACATTGATTTATCCATAATTGATGCATTTGATTATTCTAAATACTAAATCTTAACGATATGCCAACAATGAGGAAATACTATCGTGATGAGGTATGAGAATCCTTTTATTTGTACCAATATGATAATAGAGAATAGAGGTCCGCCGAGATTTTCAGGAAACATATAGAGCAATCCAATGAATTTGTCATAATGAGAAGCCTTGAAAACATAATGGCGTGTCAAAGCTTAGTAATTATAATTGTCAAAGTGACAGCCATCAGTCAAGATTCGACAGCTGATTTCATTTTCATTGCGTAGCCTTCCGGAAAAATATATTCGATCAGTCGGTAATAGAGGTAGGTGTCTAGAAAGGAGAACAATGAGCAAAACTTGTGTTTTTACAGATATTGTACGTTTGAGCGCTATTTTAAACCAGATTTTTATTTATAATTCTATTGTACTGGTTCTTCATTAATGTTAACACATTTGTCGGTTCTAAAGCCGCTTTTACATATATTTTAAACATCCCATTTATTTATTTTACCAATCATAGTAATAATAATAATAACTGACTGGATTGATATCGGTAAAATTAAATGTTTGTACTATGATATTACATTATAATTCAAGAGGATGGCACATTAGTTATACTTTATACTTAGGCTAAGACTAAAACTACGACTAAACTGGCAGAATTGCCGATTCAATAACAATTGTGAAAAATCATGCAGATTGCAGTGATGGAAAAGTGTGTGTTTTTATAAGTATTTTAAAATTTAATTAGAAACCATCGTCGATTCGTAATTTTATTGTAATTGAACTAGGTATTATATGTATTAACGACAGTTTTATTGTTATCTATACATATACATAAATATCATTTTTAATTATGATAAAACTATTATGTAGATATGCGAGTAATTTCTCTTCAAAGATATGTGGCGTAGATTTTTTTCAACAGAGCCATTATTTTCGCATGTTGTTATCACATTATGAGAGTGAAAAACGACTTCAACAAGTTCTTGCTAAATCTTTCATAACAGTGATCAACTTCAAACAACACTATTTAGTGATTTTGCCACTAGTTTAAAAAAATATTCTCTCTAAATTAGCTAATTTCATACCACCGACTTAAAAATTACAGCTACATGTGTGTTAGCCATCATGGTTTGTTTATATCTAAAATTAACAACAATTAGAAGTCTGGGGTATTACGTTGTACCTTATTATATACTGATGTATATAGTAGTAGGTGACAGGGAGGAATGATTGTTATTGAAAGATTGTCGCAACTGCATAAGATAGAAGTAGTTACTGTATCTTTTTGAATAATATTTGAGATAAAAAATTTAACAGATGATTAAGATTTCGAAGAGAGAGACAACTGGCCAATGGCCGAGGTGCTAAGACGCGATGTCCTCGGCTCGATTTCCAAAGAGGTGCTATACAGTTCCTCGTCGTCCATCAACAGGGTCGAGTCTAGTAAATAGTTTGCAACTTTACGAATCAGCTCGATTTTATACGAGGTCTGCTGGAAGTGCCGAATTTCCCTTATGACATGAGCAATCTGCAGTAAAACCCTTTACGGTGTAGACACGCCGCCCTTATTAAGTATTAAAACTCACCATTCGCATTTTCGAGAAATTGAGGAGACCGTCTTGAGTAAAATTCGGCGTCCCCTCTTCTATAAAAGAAAGGTCGGTTAGATACAAACCCAAATAGGGGATGCAAGGGGGGTCGCAGCGGTGAAGGGCATCCCTCAAAGATCTGAACCTCCCGTCTGAAGATACGATGTTCTGCAACTTTTCGATAGTTTGCCTAGTCTGTAATAATCTCGGGTTTAGAAGGATCGGTATTTGCGATAATGATGTAGTTACAGTTTTTGAAACTTTATCCCAAGTTTTCTTTAGGCGGAAGATCGAGCTGTTGGTGAATGCGGAACAAATCTGCAAAACCCCGTTGAAATTATGCAGACACCGGGAAATATCGGCAACGGCAGCCCATTTCTCTATAGCGGCAACCCGTGCACTTAACGAAGGGCGTCGTAAAATTTCCGATGCTACTAAACGAGATACGTCGTTAAAACGTTTCGTCATCAGTAAAATGTGAGGCGCCCTGCTCGTTTTATCATTCTTCATCCAGGCCTGGCCCAGGAACTCCCTGAAAAAAGTCAAACAGAATCAAAGCGATTCACCAAAAGGACCAAATCGTACTCGCTCGAAATCGAAATGAAAATTTGATGGTCGACGTAGGTCAACTGCTCGGCAATTTCAAGTGCCGACAACGTCTCGATACTCTCCTTACTCGGAGTCTGCAACGGAAAAATGACGATGACTCAAAATTATGGGGAATTAATTAATTAATTACGGTGGGGGTGGCGAGTAATTGGTGGATATCAACTTTGGAGCTTTCAGTCTCCTCTTTAGTGAGCAATCTCAATAATTGCGCTGCAGCTTTGTGCTCCGCCGGCAGCAGATTGGGGCTGTAGATGATGTCGTCGAGGAACTCGATCGTCATGCCCTTCAGGCGTAGGTCGTTTTCGAAGTCCTGCGCGTGCTTGGAGATCCAGTGGCGCAGGACGTTGAGGACGCGCATGGTGCACGCTGTCGAGATGACGTTCTCCTTGTACCGGTTGCGCTCCATCGCGAACTCGTCCTGCGGGTCCATCGTGGGCAGCGGGCGGCCGTCGCTGCCGCGCGCGCTCGGCGACAGGTCGCGGGGGTTGCTCGAGCCGGAGGTGGCGATCGCGAAGGCGGCGGCGGCGCTGGAAGTGCTGCTCCTGAAAACCGGAACTCTCCTAGTACCAGGCAGCAGTCACGTCGATTTCACGCCATTTTTTGGTCATTTTACGTCTTCGAACAAGTAAATTACGTCATAATATTGACCGAAATATGACATCACGTAACAGACTAACTACCAATTATATCTCGCTATCTTTGACTGAAATCATCTAATTTAAGCTGATATTCTGCAAAATACAATTCGGATCCTTTCCTGGTCTCGAAGACGAAAAAGTCCAATGATCTCATAGACAATCACAAGGATTATGGTCAATTGGATTCTGGCCAACTGGGTTTGACACTTTAGATGTCTAGGTACAAACATTGCCTACTTAAGCAATGGGGCAACCACGAAAATATTCAATACAACACGATAAGTAAATTTGGTGATTTAAGGGTCTTAAAATGACATTAAAATGACGTCTTAGGATGACATCATAGAATGACTCATAGGATGAGGTCTTAGGATTACGTCTTAGGATGACGTCTTAGAATGACGTCTTTGGGCTGTGATATTTACGTCAAAAGGACGGTAAAAATTACATGATTTTTATGTGTGTGTCACAAACCTCCTCTTGGATTGCCGAAAAGACGTGATTACCACCCCGGCTTTGCTCGGCTTCTGCGGCGAGTCGTGCTGGAAACTCGATCGCGGGGTCGACGAGGCCTCGCCGTCCTGCATCGACCTCCTCGAGCCGTAGTAACTCTGAAAAATTCAAGCGTGCGTGATTTTTTCACACCTGGTAAAATCCAAACCTGCAGCACGGCGCTAGTGGTCGTCGTGGAAATGCTAGCGGATCTGGATGAGCTGCACGAGGCGCGATGCATGGTATTGAAGAACAAAGTCATGTCCTCCTCGGTGTCTTCGGAAATGCACCGCTCCATTTTTTTGTCCTGGACCGAGGTTATCGACGGCCTGTGCGTCTCGATTTTCGGTTTAGGGCTCGCTTCCTTTTTGGGGGACGGGGCTTTTTTCGGGGAATGATGGGGCGATATCGAGGTGGCCTCAGTGTCGTTCGTGTCGGAGGTGGCCGATCCGACCAAAGTGACCGAGCTTAGGTTACTGGGAGAGCAGGGGGCACTCAAAACTGTCGCGTCTGTCGGAAATATCGTTTAATTCGAATGCGAGCTTTTCGAGCTTTTGATAGTACCGGTTAAAGTATCGCTGCTGCTGGATGCGGCGACTTTCGGAATGGACAGATGACAGGTGTCTCCTTGACTGGTGGTGGTTTCACTTTGTTCGACTCGGATAGAAATAGATTTTTGCGCAGGGGGTGAGACGGCGCAAGGTGGACTTTGCTTCACGATTTTGGGGAAATTATTTTCGTGACTCTCGTCTCTCTCCTCGTCTTGAATCGAAAACAAAAAAACGCCGTTTTAGGGATTTTTTTTATTAAGGAAAATGTAATTTTTTGTGGTTGTTACATTTTTGAAGGGTGGCTTTCCAGTGCCTGTGTCCTTGCGAGTCGTAACTGTGCGAGCGGTCTCTTTCGCTCATCTCTGAGCCGTATCCTGAGACGGAACTGGCCCCGCTCGTCCTCCTAGGCGAGAAGCTGCTGCGCCTCCTGTCGTCGTATAATTGCAAAGTGTTTTCGTCTTTACCCGAGAAGACTTCGAGGGAGATAACGGACCCCTGCGGTTCGGGGTCGTTACTATAAAACACTTTCTTTAAAGCTTCCAGGACGGTGACGCCGTCAGTGAAAACGCGATATGTTAGGAGGAATGTATTTAAGAAGTCAATGGAGAGGAATCTTAAATCTGAAAAGAACTCGGTTTTTTATCCGAAACTAGTCCCAATCGAATGTAAAATTGTACCTTCAGTGATTGTGCAGAAAGTTGATCGATAAGGGGAGGGTATCATGCATAACGAGATAGAAACAAATGATATAAGTGATAAGTCATCGAACAAAAGACAAGAAACTTCCACGACTTTTATCATTTACCAGTGAGTCTCTGAAGTAGGCGCTCGGGGGTAGCGTATCGAATTTGTGGCACTTTACAAGAATTCATCGTGCGGCTGAAGCGAATGTCGGCCTCGTCCTTGAACAGTTTCGGATCGTTTTTGAGCGACTGCGGCAGAGTTATCGAGCTGTTATCGGACATCGACGGCCGAATCATGTCGTTAAATTGGACGTTATCGAGACACTGACTGATATCGGAGATCCAGGCGGCCTTCTCCTGCATCGTGGACGCCAAGAGGTGCACGGTAACCTGCCGAAATCGCGATAAAACCGCAAATTATCAATCGGCCCTAAGTCTGACCTGGACCGGCTGACTTCCGTGCTTCAAATCGACGATTATTTTGAAATCCCGGTTGTGGAGAAGTTGGCAACTCGCGGCCGAGTTCTCGCTGATCCCGGACGACTGGCTCGAAACTGAACAAACCGAAGAATCTGAAAGCGTGATTTAGAAAAAATCTGTATCCACCTACGTGTACCTAGTGGGATGTTTGCACCGTCTTCGTCGGTATTGTCGCTGGGGTCTTCGATTAAAAGCGCATCAGCTAAGGGGATTTTCCCGATGTCCGGAACCAAGTGGAGCTTTCCACTCGAAGTCCTGAAACGAAAACGTCTCTTCCGAACGAACCTAATTGGGGAATTGGATTATTTAACTTATACCTCGTAGCGATAATTAGGTGATTGGAGAAGAGAAAGCACTGCCGGATCATTTCCTTTTCGCTCTTGAAGCTCAGCTTGGTCCTGGTGCTGCGATGCTTCTCGCTGGGCATCAGCTGGATCAGGTTGCCCTGCCTGACGAATACCTGATTAACGTCGAGAAGGATGTCGCATCCCTCGACGACCATCCGCTCGACGGACAGGTTTTTGCGTAGATTCTCGGTCTCGGAGACCTGAAATCGGATTTCGTGAGTGCGAGGGCGTGGCGGCGCCGCCTCCGGTGAAATCTCTCAGACCGCGGCGGCGGCGGTAGTCGTTGAACTTTCGATTTGAACCCGCTTTACCTCGTCGTGCATTTGCCTGGAGAGATCCTCTAATTGCTGTCTGGCGTTCTGCAGGCTTTTCCGCTCCACGTGGTCGTGCGGCGTGTGCGCCAATAATTCATGGAGCGTGATGATGTACCGCGGAACCTGAAATTGCGTTTTTAGCCATGCGCCCGCCGGAAATCCGCCGGCATTACCTGGTGCATCGGATACGTGAGGAAGGTCTCCAAGGAGCGGCCGTGGCAGGCCGGCTTGCTCTCGAGCCGCTTGAGCAGCGCCGAGAATTGGGCGGATTGCTTACACTCCGTAAGCACTTGCAGCGAGTAGTGGTGGTTCCTGACGTACTCCTGGTAGATGCTCAACATTGGCAGCAACATAGAGAAGAGGTCGCCTAGGACTAGGGTAGGCCAGCTTTCGAGGCGGGACGTTAAGCCTTTGAGGAAAATCTGGTGCAGGAACAGGACAGTCTCGCTGTTCAGGAATATCGAGTTGACGTCCTCGTGGGAGCAGGGGGGCTTTTTAGAAGACGCCGCCATCTTGAAGGGCCTCAAGAAACACGAAACCAACACTTCCATCTGTTCCATGTACTCTTCCTCGGCTTCGACCATACGAAAAACCAGACTGTTCCGCTTCCTCATGCTTTCCGCGTGGGGGCTTTTGATGTACTGCTCGACTATCTGCTTCCACCGCCTCCTGCAGAGCCAACCCCGGAAAAAGCTTTGGACTTTTTTGATTTTCCTCAGCTCGATCGAGTCCTGCTCGACGTTGGCGAAAGGGCCGGAACCGGTCGACGTGGAGGTTCCCTGATTGGAAGTCAGGCTGCTGGTCGACTGGTGGGTCGGCATCGGTTTCCACTCTTTTTTCAGCGCGAACAACTATCGCAACACACAGATGGATTTGATTTCGTTTGATAAAACGAGCCGGCGCGGGGAAACCTAAAGCTATAGGTGAGGCGAGGTGGCCACTCAAAAATCCGGGCTCGTCTTTCTTATACGGTCGAGTCGAGCCGAGATAAATTAAAACGCTGAGCGACATCATCCGAGTTGGGAACTAAACGCAAGTAATAAAACTTTACGCCAATAACGGCCTCTCGGAGAGCCTTAAACGCCGTATTTCCCAAAGGGTTTTCGGCACGGCATGATTCAGTCGGAAACTTTTGTTGGACTTGCTTAAATTAGGATCCGACGCGCTGAATTCCGACATATCTGGCTCTTAAATAAATAACCGATTTTGAAGGAACATTAATTTTATTCACGGGGCGCTCATCCACTCGCCGAATAAAAATAAACGCTACGAGCTGATCCCAATTTAGGCGCGGAACGGCGACGGCCGCCTAATAATTCCTGACGTTGACAAAGACGCGAACGTTTTTAATATCGGCGAATTCATTTCCCGCTCTGCCGTTCGTTCCATCTTCGAGTCCGGGCGAGGCGTGTGCGATGTGCAAATCGGCGAATCGTTTGCCGGTGCATTCGCTCGGCAAGAAAAACGAAATATACAAATCGGATCGCGCGCCTGATGAATTAATGTTTTGTCTCCCGTTCGCTCGACCATTCTAATCCGGTTTGCCGGCCACCTACCTCCTTCGTACATAGTTCGGAAAGCGATTGGTGCAGATATTTATTTTATTTAGTTTCCAAGTTTGTTGGAGTGAGAAATTTCATCAGAGCCTCGCTCCGAGCGCTCGCAGCGCGTTGATGTGACAAGACGCGATAATAAAGATCGCGAAATATTTTAGCCACGTTTTCTTAATTTGTTCCGTCATCGGTTCTCCGCTGCTCTCGTTTCGAACAATGACGGGAACGGACCGCTTTTATTGATATTAATAATAGCTGCCATAACGAAAAGTGAGTAGTGAGTGAGCCGAGTACAATAATAATAAGTACACGAATCGATATCGAAGAATTACAATTACCTCGGCTCGAAGCTTCTTAATCTCGGACGCCAGCTCCTCGCATTGCTGTGTGTACTGCCACTTGGCCGTCTTTTCCGATTCGACGATTTGCAATAAATGTAAATGCTTCTGTTCCAGTTCCTCCTTTTGCAATAGCAGTTTATTAAAGCTGCAAACAAAATGGATAATGCTAATCGGCGAACAGCGGATTTAATGGGCTCATATTAAAATAACTATGATTTCTACAACTTATGCACCGATTTCCATTAGTTTTTGCACCCAGGACGAGGACTATATCGACGCGTGTTTTTAATTAAACCCTGTTGGGATTTTTAGTCGAATGCAAATGTTATTTTTAACGCGCCATGCCGAAATTCCATTCATGCTTCCTGTTGGGTAGCGAAGGGAGAAAAAAGGAAATCGCGAACTAATTAGCGATTACTCATTTATTCAAATTGCACGTAAGCTCCAGGAAACACAACAATTGGACCCCGGTGGTGAGCTTTCGCCCAAACATAGTCTCCCTCTGCTCTTTCTGTTGTCTGTCGTGTTTACACCATGCACAGTGGGATGGTAATTTATTTTTAAATCGACTCGCTTTACACTTAGGCGCTCGCGTCAGAACCTAATCACAACCGAAATAAGCTCTTTAAAGGCGATCATCGCCCCATCTAGTAGGAAATCACTTGCCACGGGAAAACCGCCGAGATTTACACGAGTTTTCCGCGATGTTTAAGGAAGCTTTTTACTTCGACCTTTACTTGATCACATCATCCTCGTTGCCGAACGATTCGAGCACGCCTCCTTTGCTGATTAATGTAATTACCTAACGGCCCCGTCTATTGAACATTTACATCGGGGAGATTATTCTTTGCGAAGGCTGTTTTGTACTCAATTAAAATACGATTTAAATATGAGAGTAAGAGGCTTTAGAAACGTCGATGGAAACGAGGTGATGGCGCGCAGTGAGTGCTCGGTTCGGTTGTGATTGGGAAGAAATGAGGTAAGAAGGTTTTGGTTTTATTGCTGGCCGTATAGGAAAGAAGTAAAGTAGACTCGGGGGTGATTGAAGTTCAGATGGGTAGGTGAGGCGGTGTTTAGGCATTCCGCCGTTCGCCATTCCCTCATTCCCATCGAAAAATGTCGACGGAAGGACGTATATCCGCGAGGACAACGGAATATTGATGTTAGCGTTGGTGCAATTACAGAGAACGAACTCAAACAAGATACATGATGTGTTGTCGCCCGTAACTAAACTCATTATTTAGCATAGTCAAATGCTGTAATTTCATCTGGGTGAAATTTCATTACCCAGGGGAAATGGGTTTAAAGCTCAATAAAACGCGAAATTGGGCCAATTAATAATCGCTTAGAATTTCAGAGCAAAAACGTGATCTGTTTCTCGAGCGGGAGAGAGTACAGAGCGGACGGAAATGTTGATTTAATTGGATGCATCAATATGCGGATACAATCCGATTTTCCGACCGAAAGCCAAAGGCTGCGACTACGACATCAACATAACACAACGCTCAAAAATTACATCCGGTTTCTCTTACCTTGCATCTCGTATTGCTTCGATCCAATTCTTGCAATCCATTTCATTTAAAGCTCGCAGTTCATATTGGCGGATATTTTCCCTCCTGTACGATATGGCGAAACAATACTGAAACAGAATTCCAATCGGATATCGTTACCCGTAGAAGGAACCACTTAACTGCGATATCAACAAATTTAATACTTGGAGTGAAAAATGTATTAAGATCGCGCAAAAAATTAATAAAGGGCCCCGTCAGAAGTTACTTACGTATTTTAGGGACCTCTGTAAGTAGTAAAGGTAATTCAAGTTGTGACGTTGAAAGCCGAGCTCCCACTTAGCAATATGACAGTCTTGGAAGTAAAAATTCCATTACTCCGGCCATGAATTTTTCGAGAAATTGGACAAACTCGACGGTCGTACCCAGTTAATCACTCTTTATTATCCCTAACACAATTTCCAAGTAAACCCAGAGATACTTCATAAAAACGGGAATTTATCCTTCATATCCTTTAAGGTCGCCCCGTGAAATGCATTAAATTATCGAGGATGAAATAATGTACCCTCTAACCTAACCGCGGGATTGAGCTGCGCAAAATTGAGGTTTCAAATCGCACGCTGCCATCCGCTGATGTACTTAAATAATAATTCGTTTCTGTCTGAAGTGGTAAGGACCGTTTGAAGTTGTTAAAAAATGTCCGTATAAAGTTGTTAAGTGGCTTTATCAGAGTTGTCCTGAATCAAAGGCCGCACTTAAAACTTGGTTCCTCTCCGGGCCATCCACTTTGAAAGAAAACGCGACGGCGTTCGTTAAAATCCTCCTGAAATTAGAGCCCGACCTGCCGACCGCGGCCCGGATCCAGGTGGAATTGGATTAATACCGAGCGTTTAATGGAAAACGAACTGTTCTGTCTGAAGTTTCAACATGTACATGTGAAATCGTTGAAACGATTACAGTAAAATCTTATGACCATCACCAATTCATTTCAAGATTTCGATTTTGGATCATTCTTCGAGGCACACGAGGCATAGCCACTCGTCCTATATCTACCGCACACTGCGTCTACGATTTAGTAATACGTTGACGTGTGGGATTATCCCGATTTCGGTTTTAGGCTTCTTCTGCATTCTGGATGACGCGAAAAGAGGGAAAAACAAAAAGATAAGAAGAGTAGAATATAGCAGGTTACATTATTTTTAGCTCCGGATCGATCGCACTCCAGCATCCGCACCAGGGCATCTCATGTAAGCCGACCTAGGCCGCTGATTACTATTTAATTATGCATCGCATTATAGTTCCGATCGCCATCAAATAATCAATTAATTGTTAATTGAGATCCATGCACCGCAATCAGGGTAGCACACCTACTTATGTCCATCAGTGGACGAGTTGAAAGGGGCGACTTTTCTCTCGCTGCGGGCGCCCGATGCCGTCAGTAACCGTGACTTGTTGACTGCTTTTCAGTAAATAAAAAAGTTCCGATTGCCATAATATGAGGTGGAAAATGGAAAAGTATCGCGTAGGTACCCTACTCTCCTCAACGCCACCATGCGTAAATCTCAAAGGAAGACTTTTTCAAACTGCGCCAGCTACACCGAATACACACCCACAAACTTTCCTATTCCATTCTACCATACGTTTTATTCTATTTTGCATGGTAGTGAGAAAAATCTCAGTTCGGAGAACGAGTCAACAATTTTAATCATGTCTACCTCTACCCTTTTTAATTATTCACATGGAAACGATCACAGGTCGCGCGCTTGCGAACCTTTCTATCCTTCAACATTTGCTCTTCACTCCCTGATACGGTCTCAACCCCATCGTTTCACATCTGATGTCTCCGATATACTTCATCATACATACATACCTATAATAGGAGGCCTGCTGATGGCCTGTGTGGTATATACTCGTTTGTACGAGCGAACTTTGATAATAATAATTTCAGGCCGAAAATAAACTTTTACTATTTACCTTGATGATGAGGCGACTCGATAAAAACCGCTTGAATTTTTAATGTCCTCTATTTTGCATCGAGGTCCTTTATACAGGTTATACAGACGTTATAAAGCGACGGAGGGAGACCGCGGACGGAAATGATTCCTTTTAGACTTTTCTACAGGTCGCTACTTTGCTTCATATCATGATGACGAGATGATGGTTCCATTTAAACAGGATCTCGGCATCAACCCTCCCCGACTCCGCGAGCTCCTACACCATGTCACTCACTTACATATTGAGTAGGGCAACAATACTAACTTTGGGACGAAATGATCCACTTCTGGGTTAAATTACGCGAGCTAAATTATTCCAAGAATACACACAATCATATGTACCCATAGTCTATAGACGAAGGTAAGTTTCGAGAGTGCCTGGCAGGGTTTGTACTCAAAACTCATATAGGCATGGAACATGGAAGTCGCCACGGATTGTCTTGCCATTATCAGGATCAACAGTGGGTTCGCTTTCGCTCGGCCTACCTAAAGATTACTTAACCATCGGATAATTTAAAATTTCGCGCATCACGTCAGCTCGCGATAAATCATTTATTTATTGGGCCGGTACGTCAGGTCTCGACGAAATTGAGAAAAATCCTGAGCAATTTTCCATCCACTGCCCCGGATTAACGATGGCTCACGGCTATCACCAACATGCACTAATGTCCCCGGGGGAATCCGGTCCTGGCAGATTCCGAGAGGGGCGCACACAATACCGTATGGGTATAATGTCGCTTTGTGCGCCCCATACAATCCATGAAAAACAAATATTTGTAAACAGTAAACACTTCCATTCACTCAATGCGTAATGTTTCATACGGTTTTAATTAACATATTGCGGTTGGTAGAGCATTTAATTCGTTTTAAAATGGATGCACCCGCTGCACTAGGGTGCATTATTATTATGACTCTGCCGGTTATCAATATTGTTATTGCCGAGAGTTGATTCCGGGCCACTTGCGGCGATTGAATTAATTGATTGAAAATTGCATTAATTTCGCCTTCAACGACTCTAATCTAATATTTCACCCGGTCGTCGTCGACTCGACGGTCGGGAGGCGGAGGAGGAGGAGGGGGTTCGGTGATTTGGTGCGAAAAGAAGGGGGGCGAAAGATTTTTTCAAAAATACCGACGTGCTACAGTTTAATTAGTGACGTACCGGGGTAACCAAGAGCCCCAGGAGCTGTTACTATGGACTGGAAATCCAAGGGGATCGAATTTAGGTCATCAACAGCTGAAACTCCACTACGTTCCTACCCCACCACGAAATAAATAAAATATTCGTTTCGGGTGCAGATCTCGCAAACAAATTACTATCCAGGTGATGCCGACGATAACGGGGATTAAATTATGCAAAAAACCCGCATCTTTGCCCACTAGAATATTCACTAGAAAAAAATTCGTCTCTTTCATTGCGTTTTACAACGTGTTCTAGAATTATCTGCGGTTTTTAAGCAAAAAAAAAGTTGCGATAAAGGCGGTCCGCAATCGCTCAATCGATGGAAATCATCATTAGGGAAAATTTCCACTAAGTACCTACATTTTTCAGCGACATAACTACCAAAATTGAACAAAATGCTTTAAATAAAAATGAACGACTATCAAATAAGCTTTCAGAAAAGTTTTTGCCGATTCTTCTGCCATTATTGATTCCACAGATATGTTGATTTTAATGCAGCTGATACGAGGAAAACAAATTAAAATCACCAAATTACAACAAAATGCCTTAGATGGAAATTATAGCTCGAATCGAGAGCTTATCGTTGTTCTAATACATTTTCAGCCTAACTAAAATTACAATATTTTCGAATGTCAGAGTTAAAATGTATTGGAGAATTAAAGAACCCTTTGATTTCAAATCAAAGGGATATTATTAAGCATTTAGAGGTAAAAAAGTAGAAAAAAACTGTAGAGAATTCTGAAACACGTTGTGCAGTCTCTCGAGTAGTATTTGGGGGAGCGAAATTCCCTCTTCTTCTCTCCTTCTCTCCAACCCACCTAGTTAGTACATGATGTTGATGACGACGATGATAATGATGATGTGTTGTAAGTGTTTGGTGGTTAATTATTTTTAGCTCGAGTTATTGATGGGTGCTAAACTGGGAACCGGGGGTGTCAGGACCCCGGCAGTATCAGACGTCACAGATTAAAGCTCATCAATATTAAACACGTACTGATCATATATGAATTCGTGTTTTTCCTACTCCATTTACCTGCCTAAATATTAATTAGGTCGCGTCCATCAGTCCGAAATCGGTCCCTACTCACGAAGCGACGATATCGAGGGTCGTAGTATTTTAACTGTGATCAGAGACCTCCCCGGACGTAACGTCATATCGATACAACATCACAAAAAGACGACCGACCGTCTATTATTCGATCGAACGAAATAATTTAGAAGAGGCTTCACTAAGCGACCCGATCTGCCTTTCCTTTTCAGTTCGATATTTTCATTAACCACTGACAGTTGAGTTTAACTTGTCGAAGGCAGAATAAACTCGCAGGAACGATGCGTTCTATTCTGATGCGCTTTTCGAGGGACGGCTGAAAGAAATGCGACGCGCTCTTATTCCCATCGACATAACATCGTGGGCATCGATTCGAACCGTATACGCGACAAATTTATTATTAATATCTCGATATACACGATTACCGAAGCGCGGCTCGAATATTATTCCTCGCGGCTTGTACTTTCTACATCACTATAATGCCTACAGCGACCAAGTTGCCAAGTGAGGTCTCCGAACTTTTATGCAAACATCTTGGCGACGAAATGAATAATAGAATAAAAAAGCGACCGGTTTTATCTAACAAAAAGGAACAAATTAAATTATAATGTTGCGTGATATCGGACTCATTTTTAATTTATGGCAGCGTTAAAACGTGTACGCACTGCATCAGCTCGCGTTGGGGCTGGGGTCGGGGCATGGCAATATCCTTGAGGTATTTTAATTTTTTACCAACCCATTTAGCTGCCTCCCTACTCTACTCTACTACTATTACCTATGAGCTACACGTGAATGCCTGAAAAAGGCTCATCGATATCTGCAGGTACCCGACTCGAATAATGGTGAGTACAAAGCGATGCCCGCGTTTTGTCCCGATAATAATCGAAGAATTTATGTACACATCGATCGGGTTTTTGTCTCTTCATGGTGTACTCATTATGCATATTCGTATGTAATACGTATGTACGTTTATAAAGGTTCCGTACGGGCTCTAAATTGCTGGAAGCAGGAAGGACGGTCGAGTGTCCAATTTCATGATGGCGCCAATTCCGATCGAATAAACGTCCGAATTTTGATATCACATTCGCCAATGACCGAGTGAACTCGGTTTATTTCAATTCGCGAATCAAACGGCCTCCTCTCCACCACCTGTGGCTTGGCGATTACATCGAACACCCAACAATCGTCCCTTGAACCGCGTTCAAAGTTAAAACCACTTCTGCCCGTTTATTCACCCCCCGCATCGAGACCACCATGAGCGCGTTGACCAAATTTTTAATGCAACGCGTGTGTCCCGCCCGGTTCGTTATTTATAACCGCAGCTCTTTGATCAATACCTAATCACAAAAGGGCGAACGGGAATGCCGCCCTCGAATTACTCGCGTTTTCATTTCGATTACACTTTCACAATCTTAATGGCATTCGCCTGTTGAAGCGTTGCGTTTTTGCGCTGTCGGCTAATAAGAATATGAATAAAAATGAATAAAGCCGAAAGTTTCGATTTAGTTATGGCATACACGTTATATAGGAGCCACCTCACCTCGAGCGTGTTTAGTGAGATCTGAGAAGTTGAAATTTCCATTAAATTCACAATGTAGTGTGGTTGTGTGTTATATGATAAGCTATTTAACTGACAATAAGGTGAAATATTGTTTCAAGGCGGTTTTAAGCGATCTTGCCTTGTTCTGGCGAGTTTCCCCGTTCCGTTTTCAGCTCGGTTCGCCCGGCGTCTTTCCAGTTTCCACATCATTGTTCTAGATGAATCCGTATTAAATACAAAGCGGGGATTCTTGGAGGTTTTTTCCAAATCCCATCAGGTACCCGTATAATAATACAAAGCCGGATACTAGGGTCTGGTCTGGTTATATGGAGATCAATAATGTGCATTTACTGGTTTCTGACTGATCGTGTCAATAAACGTTTGTACAAATTCTGAGCCAATTCCGGCAGGGGTATTCCCGCGAGCGTAAAGCCCATCGTAACATCATGCCGTTGTAGACTTCGATCAATTGATATCCGACTCCGCCGGGAGAGCCGCGCGAAATTATCATTGCGGTCATGATTCGCCCGAGAATGATATTCTTCGAGTCGCAAACGGGGAAACTTTGATTCGGTCTCATCGCAATCCGCGCAATTCGAAAGCGAATTAGGCAATTTTAATGGGTTTCCTAAATTAGACGCCGAAAAGGGACTTTTATCACAAAATTGCCGTCAAGTTTAATTCATCGAAGGGACGTGAGCGCTCGTCTGTAAGAATGATTGTTCGGATCATTTTGATCAGGGAAAAGGTGGACCGAATGACATGCGGCGTATGTGTTGCGATTTAATTCCTGCTATAGCGCTATAGCTAATAGGAATAACGAATATGAGACAATTAACGAGAAAAGCTCGAGCTTCTCCTGCTCCTCGTTAAGTGCGGCTTTGCAAAAATCCAATTAAGAGCGCCGATATAATCGCTGGAATAAATCACATTGTTGAGAACGACGTGCATCACCCGGCGATCTAATTCATAATCGGGACGACGACAGTCCTCGAGTAAATAATTGAAAGGGACGTAATAATAATAAGAACCGGGATTTAGGACTGACCTGCTTTTCGGTGCCGTCCTTGGTCTTCGAAGCGCTTCCTGTTGTGATCAGCCTCTCGCAATAGCAGCCCTCCAAAAGGAGCACCCCACTAGGACGATGACAGTTTTCCGAATCGTAATAGAATAGTAAATTCTGCAATAAAATAAATACACCTGGAAATACTCGTCGAGTAATTGTTTACAGTCTGTATAACTATGTACGCGGGTTCGCTAAAGCTTGTCGTGGAGGAATTATTAGATATTGAATTTTTCATAGTTCTTTATCGCAATATAAAGGAATGTGTTAATCAAATGTGCTTCTATTAAAGTGATGCAGAATAAAGCTTCATTTTGGTTAAACGTAACGATGAGATATTATCATTAATGACGGCAAACGGAATGGAATATGTATGTAATTACGTGTATAAGTTGTTTATTAGAAAAATGTCAAGTGGTACACATTTATACACCTGCATGGTCCTAATATAATCAAATTCGCACTTTCAATCGGAAAAATCTCAAAGCACTCGGAATATACGTAGCGTTCCATTTCCAACGCATTTACATTTTCATTATAAACGCAATTTCCGAATTTCCGCCATGCACAAAAGATTTGGAAGCACGGAAAGTCTCCTGGGAGAGATAGTGTTGATATTAAACACAGGCGAATGGTAGGAACACAATGGAGTAGAAAATTACCAAGTGGAGTTTTAAAAAAATTTGTCAAAAGGTAGGTGCGAATCGTAAAACAGTCGCGAATAACAAAATTTATTTAATCATAATTCATAAATCATTAAAGGGAAATTATTAAACAGAATTTTTATGAAGTAAAGAGGACTGATTCAATTACGGCAAACTTATCAACAGAGTGTATACCTACTGCGAGGGTGAATTTGGAAATACACATAGAGGCGAGAGGCGGCGCGCTTCCTGGGGGAAATTAGCCCCGCATAAAATTTGAATTTTTATCGAGGACCTTCGAGCCCCCCGATTCGAGCGATGATTTTCGGGCCGAGGAACACGTGTTTACCGTAAGACGTGCCCGTGGCCCATGCATAGTTCATCGTTCACGACTTGCATAAATAACGACCGGTCGTCTATCCGAATTCTGGAATGAACGGAGAATAGCGGGCATCACTCACCTGGTAGAGCACGAACCATCTCAACTGCCATTTACTGCTGTCCGCCGATCTCTTATGCAAATAGCCGGCCTGCGAGTGGTCGTAATGAGCCCGCTCGGATAACATTATCAGCTGGTTCTCGTTCACCCGGATCGTTCTTTGCATCTTCGGACTCAGCATCTTCCCGATGCCGCCGCCGCCTGGGCCCCGGCCTCAGCTCCTCTCAGACCTGCAACGGAAACCGGCCAACAGCCCCCATGAGCCATGAAACAACTCGACTAGGCCACTCCGTTAATTAACCGAACTTAGCTCGACTTTAATTCGAATTAATTTAATGGGATCGCCTGTCCGGCAGTCGCGGTCCCGCTTTCTGGGCAAGGTTCGTCATATCATGAGGGTAGCGGGGAGTTTTCGGGACCGCGGTCGGTCCTCGCCGGACTGATGACAGAAACCCGGCCCGGATTCGGCCCGAGGCCTGCTCGCAGGCCCGCGCGGCCGGAAAAAGTCTACGGAAGCGGTCGCAATACTAACATGTTTATCCGGCGAGTGCAGTCGGGGGAGGGTATGTGACATCGGCACGGTGCACGAGTGCGGACTGTGGAAACCGGAGAACGGGACGATTTCCACGGCAGAATCGGGAAAACGAGTTCATAAAGGGCGCAGGCGTACTTGTTGCACGTACAACTCACGAAAATGGGATCGATATACACTCAGGTCCACCTTAAAACATTTCCCAAATTGAGCAACAAGTAGCGATCACTCTCGGGGTGACATCGGTCCATAACGAATTTCCCTAAAATGCGTCGATGTGTACGCTCGTAAATAATATCGCACCACCCCCGTTATTACATCAACCGGGCTATTAGAATATGTATAAAACGGCGCGGTTTTATTGGGGGTGTTATGGCGCTTTAATAGCGGACGCAGAATTCAATTACTGGCGGTAATTAGCGCTATTAGCACCAGGTAGGTAGTCGGGAACTGAATATGTGCAGAGCGACCCCGACCAGGTCTATACACTTAATGCAACTTCATTACTAAAACGATCCGTTTAATGTTGCAGTTAAATTTCGATTTATGGAAATTCGGGTGTTCGCTCATTGTAATGGACTCTTTTGCCGTCTCCCCGGTATAACCGCGTTTCGAGGTGGAGGACCGCCGAGCGGGCGAACCTCAAGTGGAGGCGTTCCGGCAGAAATCCAAATAAGATTAGACAGGACGACGGCAAGTGCTTTCCGCGAGCAGACAGGCGCTTATCCGATCTCAACACCTGCGGATGCCTCGAGAGCGCCCGCCTGTGAACGTCCTTTCTGCGTTCGGTTTGCAGGTTTCTTCGCCAGAAAGGGAATCGAACGCGGTTTTTCCGCCCACCCGTCGCGAGTCCCACTATTTCGGTCTCGGGAAAATCGGAATGCCTACGCAAAGCAGATCGGCCGTCGAACGCACGAGTGCTCTTCGCCGGATTAAACACTCGAGCCGGATTTTAATTCGCGGCCGCACTCCGATCGGGCGGGTTTTCCTTATCGCTTTCGAAAAATCGAGCAATATTTTAATTGACTTATCGCGTCTACTATCTGCTCGGGTTCAGTCAATTAAGCACACTTCGGCGCGACGGGTTCGCCGCCGGCGAAAGCTCGTTTCGACGTAATTTATCGACTCGCGTCTGAAAAAGTTCGAGATTGCACCTGCAATCGCTACGTGCCGATTGCGGCAAGTTTGAGAAATGTCAGCGGCCGATAAATTATTCCCGAGGATCGAGGGCCGGGTCGATGGAACCGCACAAAAACTCCACCGGGCACCTTTTTCGCAAATTCGATTAAACCCTTTACGAATACTAAAATTTATCGCCCTCTTCAGTTCGCACAGCGGGGTCGGATTTATTCGCCTCCAATTGATTCGGTATTTATTTACAGAATAATCCCACGAGATCGTTGCACCCACGCAATTTCATCCTAGACTGGAAAATTATTAAAAAATTTAATAATCTCAGGAACTTTCTCCTTTATTGCAATTAAGTAATTTGACAGTTATTCGACGGTATAAGCGTATAATATCACGTCTCGGGAACCACCTACGGGATCCGGAAAACTGGCCATTATTGCAACCCCCGGATGGCCAGGGGCGTGCCGGCCCACCGCGCTACCGGGGCGAGTTCGAGTTCGTCATCAGCTCCGGGCGCTCCGGGCGTATTTCCGTCGGTGCACACAAAAAGCGACGCGGCCATTCTGAGGAAATCCGGACAGTTACCTACCTCGAGTGATTTGCTCATTTTTGCGCTGTACAAATTATTGACATTTGCGTCGTGCATTTGTCGAAGTCGAAGCCTCCGATATTCCCCAAAGTAGCTCAGCTTCTCGAAGAAATGACGGCCCGGTCCTGATTTAACAGAATCGGTTTATATCGAGTGCATCTTTCCGTGAATGCAATTCTACGAAAACTCTCCCAGGCCGCCGTAAGAAAAAGCGAACGATAAATAAAGGCCTTAATCAATTATTTTAGATAGTCTTTGTGCTTACTATAATCGAGTAATGGTGCATGCTACCTGCTATTGCATTATTTCACATCAGATGTCTAATCATTTCAGTAATTCGTTGTGACATAATTATTATCGATTTTGCATACACGAGATTCGTAATTATTAACGCAATTAAGTTTATTAGAGGGATTTAATTTAAATGCGGTAATAAAACCAGACAGCGTGTAAATTGCGAAACAAATACAAATGCGGGATTACGTCTGAACATAACTAGAGTAATTAGATTTTGATTCGATTTATGGGACCAAACAACAGCAGCACAGAAGCGTCTTGAGGCAAGTGCGGGCCTGGACCAGGGCACGGCTTTGCCTTTGGGGCACCACGGGCCCTCGCCGCTCGTACTCGTCCTGGATGGTCCGAAAGTCGTCTAAAAGTACCACGTAGGGTTCGCTCCTATTGTGGACCGTCTCGGAATGCAGCCTCTCTTTGTGATAGCGACGAATCGCGGCGACGATGCATTTTTGACGCAAGTCCGGGTCCCTTTCGCAGGTCTTCCGGATGTCGGGGCTCAGCAGCGCCCAATCGAGGAGGCGATCCGGGGCCAGCTCCCTATTTTACGAGGAAACGGCGGGAATTGAATTTATTTTCGCAATAGTACATTAATTGTGTATCAAAAGCGGAAAGTTACACTTTCAGGCTCGACCACGAAAATCGTGAGGGAGCCTGAAAGAACTTTTCGCTTGAAGCACACTTTAGCACACATACTATTTTTCCTGCGATTGATATTAAAAGCTGATTTTTCAAGAAAAGATTTGAAAAACAGGCGGTTCCGTTCGTTTTCATATTTGGCAGAGTAGTCATGCACATTGTTTCTATGGAAAATGAAAGTGAATATAACCAAAAATTTACTACTATGCCGCTTTAAAGCGGCGAAATATGAGAACGCTCGCTCCCCGGAAAACGTCATCTTTCGGATACAGTTTGACATGTCAAAAAGTCAGCTGTTAATGTCAATCGTATGAAAAGAGAATTGCGTACTTACCCAAAGTAATAGCTCATTTTAACTGTCTAATGGTTTCAACTAAGTAAAAATGCTCTTGACGAGTTTTATTGTTATGCAGTTCGCTCTAGAAGATATCGCGAATTCTTAGACGATTAGTTTGTACTAGATATGATAAACTAGGCATCTCGTCTTTAAAACAAATACAGGGTATCCCAAAATCACCGCAGGACCCGGTAATGGCGGATTCCTGATGACATTCTAAGACAAAAATGTTTAGTAAAATTTCGTCGAGGCTTCAACGGTTCTCAATCTGGAGAAGTTTTAGCAAAAAGTGCAGTGCCGCTTTCTCCATAAAGCGCTATATCAGGGCCCGCGCCCGGCGATACTTCTTTAATATTTCAAACCATTTTCCAAGTAGCCTGTGGCACATTTCGTTACGTTTTTCGATACGTTTACGTTTTCAGGTCATTTTGACTGACCAAAGTCGGCTACCGAAGTTAAGTAAATCCGCAAAAGTTGGCCAAACTTACCAAAAATTTTTGCCTGTGGCGCTTTCCTATTCGCACTTTTACAAAAATTCGTATTTTCGGGTAATTGTGACCCCCTCTTCCCCCCCCCCCCCCAAAAAAAAACCGCTGGATCCGCCCCTGTATTGGTAATATATGTATATGACCCTTTGAGAAGGAGGCCCGAACTTTGTTTGCGCTTCAGGGCCCCGAGCTACCTTACCTTAAGCCGGCACTGAAAAAGTGGCACCCCGTTGCAGGCTAACCTTTTGGGACACCCTGTATGCATGAATAAAAGTCGTTTGTATGCATTAACTCAAAATTTGATTTATTGTTATCAAAGGTACAAAAATACAAAACATTTAAAAACATTAATATTATCAATTTTTCTCGGCCAAAATCTTCTCTAATTTCTCTATCTGGTCTCGTCTTATAACTGCTACCTTTTTAATAGTCTCGTACTTGTCCCTCAAGTTGGCGATATCCGCCTCGGTTAAAAGCTCGCACTGTGGAATAATCACCGGACTTTAACATAAATTTAAAATGGAATTTGACGTTTGTACCTGGACGGATGTTTGACTAGTTTCGGTTTTTTTCTTGATGCGATCCAACTGCACCTCTAGAAATCTGCAAACGTTTTTACTCTCCTCGATCTGCGTCGTGCACGATTTGTGCTCGTCCTGCAGCTTGTAATATTGCATCGTCAAATCGACCTTGATCCCGATTTCCTTTTGCAACTCCTTCTGCACTCTCCCCAAATCCTCCCTCAGCTGTTGGCACTTGACGCAATCGGTAGTACCCAGGTTTTCGATGTTGCCGGAACGATCTACGAGTGAACCGTTTTGTAAATCGGTTAAGATTTTCGCCTGAAAAGTTACCTTTCAGGACGTGATCCTGCTTTTCGGTGTGCAGCTTGGTGATCTCCTGCAAATGCTCCTGCACGGTCCTGTCGAGCCGCCCCATCTGGTCGTCTTGGTACGCGCGGATGCAGTCGAAGTACCGCTTCATGATGTTCCAGGCGCGAACCACCGCGTCCGGCAGATCGGCCAACTTGGACAAATCGCCCTTGATGATGGCCGCGTTGTGGATCTTGATCTCCAAGTTCGACTCGCGCAGGTCCTTACGCACGTCCTTCAGATAGGGCCGCTGCTCCTGCGGCACCTTCATCGTGTGCACGGTCTTCTGCTCCTTGATGATCGCGTCCAGCATCGCGGTCCACACGTCCCTGGCCGTTTTCAAATCGGCCCTCGATTTCTCCGCGTTCTCCTCGAGCTCCTTCGCGACCCTCGCGTGGTTCCTCCTCTCCTGGTCGAGCGTGTTGCCGGTAGTGACGACGCGCGCCTGCAGCGTGTCGCATTTCAGCAGGCTGTTCGTCAGCTGCACCGTCAAATCGCGGACGCGCGATTTCAGCTGATCCTCGGTTTGCGGCTTGCCCGAACTTGGAAGGTCTTTTTCAGTTTGCAAGTTAGCGATCTGCTTTTGAAGGGAATCAACCAGATTGCATTTGGCTTGCTTTTCGTCAAGCAGGCGCTTATTCAGAATATCGTTCTCCTTCTGGACATCAGCAATTTTGGTTTGTAAGGAGCGGATGACTCGGGAGAGATCGTCCCTTTGTTCCTGCAATTCACCGCGGGAGCTTTCGCTTTTTCGCGCCATTAGTTGCTGCAGATCGGAGATGCGCACATTCAAGGCGCGCACCTCGTTCTGCAAACTGAGATTAGTCTCCTCCAAAAGCGACGCGTTTTCCCGCTCGCGGTTGAGCTGATCAATCAGTGCGAGACAATCGGTTAGCTGCGCGTCCTTCTTCGCGCTATACTCCTCCAGTTCGCTTATGCGGCTACTCAACATTTCGATTTCTTCGAGATTCGAGTTTTCGTCCTTTTGCGGAGTCTCCTCCAAAAGCGACGCGTTTTCCCGCTCGCGGTTGAGCTGATCAATCCGCGCGAGACAATCGGTCAGCTGCGCGTCCTTCTTCGCGTTTTCGTCCTCGAGTTCGCTTATGCGGCTACTCAACATTTCGATTTCTTCGAGATTCGAGTTTTCGTCCTTTCGCGGAGTCTCCTGCTTCTCCTTCTCCATGGAACTGATGATGCGATAGAGATCTACGGCTTTCTGCACCTCCCCTCGCAACGACTCGTGCAAAGTTCGGTTCTCGTTCACCAAATTCGAGTTTTTCTCGTTGAGCTGATGGATTTGCGTCAGGCAATCGGCCAGGTAATGCTTCTTGTCGCCGTAGAGGTCTCGCAGTTTCGAATGTTCCTCGGTCAACACCTCGAGTTCGGTGGAGAGGTTCGCGATCTCCTCCAGGTATTTCTGCTCCCTCTTCTCCAGATCGCTCACGCGCACCTTGAAGATCTCGTTCTCCGTCTCGAGACCGGGGATTTTTTGCACATCCGCATCGGCCCGCTTCAAATCCAGCTTAATGCTCTCGAGCGCCACGGCGAAACCGCGCACCTCGAACTCTTTCCGAGTGTAATCCTCCTGGAGCCGGACGTATCGATCGTGCAGCTCCGATTGTTCGCTTTTGAGGCCCGCCAGTTCCTCCAAGCAGTCCGATTTTAATTCGTCGAGTTGCTTGCAGCGCGCGTCGTTTTCGACCTCGAGTTCCACGATTTTCTCCAAGAGCTCGACCCTTTCCGAATCCAATTCCTCGATTTTCCTCACGTAAGCGTCGTTCTCTTTGGCGTGCCGCTCCTGCGATTGACGCATTTCGTTAATCAAAGAGTCGTTCTCGATTTCGAGGGACTCGACCTGGCGCGCGACCGTATTGAGCAGATGCTCCTTTTCCAATCGCAACTCTGTGATCTCATACACGCGATCTTGTGAACTTTTACTGTGGGCCTCGTCAGCCGCGGCCAATTTTTCCTGCATTTCTGAAATAGCCCGCGTCAATTTCGCGTTCTCTCTAGTGAGTTCCGATAATTTATTCGAAAGGTCGTCAACTGGTTTTTCCTCAAGAACCTGATCGGTTTGTCTGTCATTTTGAATATCATCATCAGTCTGCGATTGCTGTGTAACAGAATCGGTATTTTTCGAACATTTGTCACATTTTTGGATAGGATTATTATCAGTCTGGTCTGGAATATTTATAAGGAGATCTTGCAACGAATACAAGTCCTCCGCGATTTCACCGATACCGAAATTCGGCTGTCTCGCCTCTAATTGGAGGCTTTCGATCCGCTGCGAAAGCTCCCGTTCTCGTTTTTTGAATTTATCGACGTACTGAGTCCTCAAAATTTCCTCTTCCGAGGTCATCTGGTAATTCAGTTCCGTTATTTCATCATATTCAAGTCAAAAAGCACTAAGAAAGGTCATTATCTTACCTGTTGCTTGAGTTCCGAAATTTCACGAACAGCGTTCTGGTACTTGTTCTGCAGACGGTCGACTTCTTCGAGGTGTCTCGTTTTGAAATCGGCGAGCTGCTTGCAAGCCGCTTCGAATTTTTCCTGGAGCTCGCAGGTCGCCTGGTCCTCCTCTACGAATTTCTTTTCATAACGAGTGAAAGCCACCAGGTCTTCGTAATCTCTGTTCAGTTCGTCAAGTCGAGCCTTGATCACGCTTTTTGGAGGCGAATATGGTAACTCTTCTGCTGGCAGGATTTTGCAAATGCTATCTTGGGTTTCGTTCCCAATCGTGAAATCTACAAGAAAATCAGTTGATCTACAATGTGTCCAGAAATTGATGGAATTTCTTTGAACTGATAGATTGACATCATATGTGATGTGATGGGGATTGGCGCGAGTATTTTGTCGGATCTGTCAAAGGTGGACGAGATATTGTCAATTGAATATGACACCCGTTTGACGGCTTTTCGGTTATAACTTTTTCTCAACTGGCTTGAACCTAGGAACTTGCAATTCAGAGTGGTTATGGGTTATAGGAGGTCAATCGAAGACACATGAACGCTGTCAATATGACTCAAATCAATCAAGTGGAAGTGTTATTTGTTATTTTACAAAACACCATCTTCTTCTTGAGGAACTTTTCATCTTGAAGGTAGAGTAATCATGAAAATAACGGTAGTCGATTGTCCCATTAGTAAGTAACATTTTCGATTTGATGTATTTTGCCGTAAAACGTATGGTTTGTGAAGAAATCGATGAAAAGTACGTCAAAACATAGTCAAAACGGCTAAATTTATTGCGAACATCCAAAAATGAACTGGCAAAACTGCAGAAGGGAGGAAATTCATAATACTGAACCTTACAAAGGTTAATGAATCGAATTTAAATGTCTTCGTAGCTTTGCTGTTAAATTTTGGAGTATCACCATGACAAAATTGGTAGTTTTGACGTACAAACCGTGAGTTTTACGTTAAAAATTGTACCGATCGAAAATGTTACTAACCAATGAAGCAATCGGATGTCCTGATTTTCATGATCACTTTACCTACAAGAAAAAAAAGTTTTTCAAGAACAAGTAGAAGAGGGTGCTGGAAAATAACACTTCTGCTCAATGGATTTTAATCAAGATTACAGCCTTTATGTGTCTTCAATCCACCTATAGCCCCTCCAAATTGCAAGTTCTTAGCTTAAGCCAGTACAAAGTTACCTATGTATCAGTTAAAAGGAATTCGATAGTTTTCTGGACACATTGTCTAATGATAGCAATCAAATCGTTCATACTTATTGATTCGTCCTCGGTGATGGTGGCCAACGAAAGGCCGCGTTTAGAGAAAGCCCCAATCGTGTGACGTCTCTTCTCCCTTTCTGCTTTGGGGGTTTGCTCCTGGGAGTTGATGCCGCCCTGGAAGACCTCCAGCAGTTGTATTTGCTCCCTCAATCGCGCGATCACTTTCGAGTGTTCCTCGTTATTCTGCTCCAGGCCTTTGTTTTCGTCCAGCAATTGATCCAGACGAGACTTGTACTCCTGGTTCATGGACTCGTAACGCTTTATCACCTCCGAATCGGAGAGCAGCTCGTTGATCTCCGGCTTGTTCTTCACGCATTTGGCGGTCTGCGCGAATAAGAGCGTCGATTGGGTGAAATCTATTGAAGCGGGGGTGACTGTGGCTATGATCAGAGTTTTGGCGTTTCCACCCAGAGAGTGTTGCAACAGTCGAGTCAATTTCGAGTCTCGGAAATTGATGAACTCTTGGTTTTCACTCAGACGTCTAATTACCATCCCCAAAGTGGTTAGGGATTTGTTTATGTGCCCTCCTTCGATCATGCGAATCCCTGTGGCTTTCGTGTGGGCCACCCGCTCCGAGCCAGCCAAATCCACCAAATTCAAGCTCGAGATTTTGACATTTCGGTTCTCTGTGTCTCCGACATCTGTCGATTCTAGCAACTGTCAGATATTTACGATTAGATTACTATAATATGTCAAAATTATTGTTGATTACTCACAATTTTGAAAATGGTATGAGATCTACTGCTTTTCTCATTCATGTTGGTGGCGCCAATTCGTCTATTATTGTTGCCCGCTTTGAGGTACTCATAGACTTGCTCTCTGGTTGAGACGACTTCCTCTTGTGCGTTTTTCAGGATAATGCCGCCGGAATAATCTTCGAGGATTTTCAAATCTACATTAGTCGGTTGTAACAAATCGCCGATTTTTTCGTTGTAGATTTCCAAGTACGAGACGCGAATCAGATATTTCCGGTCGTCTTTCGAGTTGATGAAATCGAATATGTTTTCAATGGCTTGAGTCATGACTCCCGGATCGGAGTCGTTTCCGAGCATGGTGTGGGTCTTTCCGGAAGAAGTTTGGCCGTAAGCGAAGATCGTGGCATTGACGCCCCCCAAAAAGGCATCCACGAATTGTTTGACGACACTGTTATAAATTTCCGAATTGTTTTTATCTCCTTGGAAGATGTGATCTGAAATAGGGTTAGGTTAGTCTCAGAAACGTTAGACATGAAGGGTATTTATACCGAAGGTGAAGCAGGAATCTCCAAGGCGGTGGCCTTTTTCGTCTATTTGGTAAATAGTTGCGTTCTGGACGCCCCATTGCTCTTTAGAATGCTTGGACTTCTCGATTTTTATCAGTGGACGGATACGGACGGCGACTTTTATGTTATCGCCGGACATTTCTATTAAAATACAATTAACAATCACAAATCACATTAAAAATAATCAGATTTTCCTCGAGAATTAATAGGAAAACTCTAGGAAAACAACAAAACTATCTCAACGGACTTTTACCCGTTTAACTTTAACCTAAAAATTCCAAACAAAGTTTCGCCCAACCAAAACGCAAGGCCAACGTAAATTTGAAAAACAATGCACCAATGAGAAGACCAGTATGAAGTTACCGTCTTCCCCCACTATAAAGTCTGGTACACACGAGCAAAACATTAGCCCTTTAAATTTTCCTCGATCAAAAGGGAAAATGCCCTTTAAAAAGGAAATTCGTACTGAAAATACAACAGTTTATTACAACGTTCATCCAAAATTTGGACAAAAAAACGATTATGATTGGTTTACAAGTGTTTGCAGCTTTATTTTAATAAAATTAGCAATGAAAATGATAAAAAAGTAGTTAAAAAAAAAGAAAACGGTATAAGAACGATTGGGGTGTCATTCCATACGGTCTGTAGGGGTTGTAATTGCGTTTAAAGGGGTTAAAAGCGAAAAGGTTATACAACCGCGGGATTTCAATATCTGCGTTAACTCTCGCACATTCTGTGCTCCTGATAGATATTCCGAAATTTCGCTCAAATTCGAGCTCAACCCGTCACTTTGAACGGAATTTTCGGTCGAAATTTCAAAGATTTGTATCAGGATAACAGAAAAGCGAGGAGGTATAAAAGAGTGCTCCTGCCAGGAAGCCCGTTGTACACTATGCCAGAATGCTTCAGCGGTGCGACGGAATTTGGAGAGAATTTCACAATGCTGGCTGATTTGAACCAATAATATAGATTAATTATGATAAAAACACTTTAAATTTATATTTTTCACAAGTGAACTAATTCTAAAAATTGATAAAAACTCGAAATAAATATTTCTACTCGGCCCTAACTTCACACAACATACAAGTGTCAAATATGACGTTTGACTAACCTCAAATTCTTTATCTTTTACATTTTACGATTTAAACAGAAACTTATAAACAATGCGATGATTTGATAAAATCAGTGTTGAATTGGTTTGAACAGAATGATTACGCTTTCCCAACGTTTAAAGAAGCAACAAGATGAACGAACAATTAGCACAAACCGAATTTCAATCAGAGATAAACTCCTCATCAAAGAGTCCCAGGAAATGTCTCAGCTTCTGCCAAGCAATTGCTCGGTGCTGTACGAAAACGAGAACGATTTAAGTAAATTCCTTTTAACTGTGAAACCAACTGAAGGCTTTTGGGAAGGTGGGACGTTCAAATTTGCAGTGAATGTCACAGAAGATTATAATATGGTCGTAAGTAACACCAGTCAATTCAATTCAATATTATTAACGTTTTTACACATTTCAAGCCTCCTTCTGTTAAATGCCTCACCCGGCTGTGGCATCCCAATATTACGGAAGTAGGAGAAGTGTGCCTATCTCTATTGAGACAGCACAGTATGGACGGCCTCGGATGGTCGCCTATTAGAAGACTTAATGATGTGGTTTGGGGCCTCCACGACTTATTTACAGTGAGTTTCCAAGGCACACTCAATCAGTTGTTGCTATTTATAGTCTTATCGTTTCAGGATTTGTTAAATTTTGATGATCCTTTAAATATAGAAGCTTCGGATATGTATAGAAACTCCAAAGATGAGTTTAGAATGAAAGTGAATGAATATGTGGTACGTTACGCCAATGATTAATTGTCCAAAAAGATTTTACTTAAACTCTCTACTAATATTAATTGTGTGTGTACATAAATGATTTTCTCTCTATTCTATTAAGTGATTAGCAAATCTTTTATCAAGTAATTGAATGTATTACTTTATTTCTACGCAGCTTTTTAATGAAATTATATTTATATGAATAAATTGGATGCGAAATTTTCAATTATAATTTATTTATTTGAAAGGATACAAAATAATAGAGTGGAATCTCGTTATTTATGGGGTGCCTGTAGCAATGTCGCGATGACTATTGAATGCCAGAACGGCAATCTCCTTATTTAGCGTATATGTCAAGATTAAGATGGCTGCTCCATGAGTCCCCAAAATCAGTGTTCGCAACGAGCAAGTCATAATATACACGAAAATAGTCTAGAAAGTGTGTATTATACTTGCCAATGTCCGAGGAACAGATACATGAATAAAAATTAGAAAGAATATTTAAATAACATTTATATAATTATGAACGCGCCAAGCTGTTATTACGATTTCAAATTATTCATTAAATCGTTGAGCAGGACCGACCCAAACACCACGTTCTCGCAGCTCACCGTCACAGTTTCCCTGTTTTGAACGCCCACCAAAACCAAATTAGCCGACTTCAAAGTCTGCCCTGCAAACCTAAAGCAAACGAGAATTAAACAAAGTAATTATAATTAAAATGATAATTACTTCAAATGGTCCGGATCTGTACTATCCACCAACCCCAAATTGGTAGTCTCTATCACCTTCTCGACAGCATTGTTGACACATTTCACACTTCCCACGTGAATATTCATCCCTCCGAGTTTGGATTGTTTCTCTGAGTACACTTGACAACTCATGCGAACAGGCCTCATAAGTTCCCCGATCATTGGCTTGATAGACACGTTGAAATTTCCCAAGGAGCAGACGATTTCGAAGTTGGCCGGCTGAGTAGAATCGTTGAAATCGATGCCTAAAGTGGCAGGCAGGCACCCGTTTGGGTTCAACTTCGTAATGCTCGCGAAATCGTGGATGCTCATATCGGCGCCGAGATTCTTCCGTCCTATCCGGATATCAGCGACGTCCTCGCTGGAGTTGTTGTTGAAGACGACGTTGATCGTCGCCATGGCGGGCGATAAGAGGTGAGGCGTCCTGGTGAATCGGTAAGTTGCAGACAGTCCTCGCCCGTTGATTTTATTCAACAGTTCTAAAGATTTCGTGTTGGTGTAAAGAGGAGGCACGATTTCCAGACTGGGAGTTATCGCTGGAGGGTTATTTGGTGTCAGGAATCCCCCCAGAGAGGGTGTCATTACAGGTATCGAACTCTCGACATCCCCTAAATCTAACAGGAGGTCCAGATTGGATTTGACCGGTTCTGGTGCTTTTTTAGGGGGTTGTTTTTTATTGTTATTGACTTTAGGGGCAGGCTCCGTTTCGGACTCTTCGGAACTGGACTCGGCACTAGATGAACTCTCACTGCAACAGAATTTATACGTATTTATGTTTTCTATATACACAAGATAAGTATAAGTATATAAGCTAAAGTATTCGTGATGACCGGTTTCGGGTTTATGGGGTTTACTTATGAAAATATACGGCGTGATTCATTATTAATTTCTCTCGTCAAATAGGAAAAAATGTTTGTATGGAGTATGGTCAGAAAAGGCTTAATAGGTACAGGGTGTCACATTTAAAATTTCCAGTACATTTTTGAAATGAAAAAGAAAGTCTATCCTATAAACTTTCAGCGCAGCTTCTGAGGATTTTTCTATTTTCATTAATTCCAGAGATATTGTGAGTTTAGTGCCGTTAATCAAAGGAGAAAATGTTAAAATTTAAAGGTTAGAACAAAATACCCCGGATAAAGATGATAGACTGTTGCAAGTACTTTTAGTTGTTCAACTTGAAATAGCAGAATTTTCCAAACAAAAGAGGCAAAATTTCCCAAATTAGAGTAGTAAGAGTAAAAATTTATTGAAACAATAAACCTCCCTTGTTCTAAGATTACTTTACTGTCTAAAGAATTTTGTTGTATTTTTACCAATCCCAATACCTCTGGAATTAATAAAGATACAAGAATCAGCAAAAGCTTTTCTGAAAGCTTGTAAGATAGGTTCTTGACCGAAACTTTTTCGCGAATGTTGTTGTCATGCCTCCAAAAAAATGTACTGGAAATGTTAAACGTATATAGTATATATTAACCGCAGATCATACTTTATAGAAACTTTTCCTCTTATATTGACGAGAGAAATATCAATATTGAATTACGCTGTTTAAGATTATCGTACTTTTCGGATTCTTCGCTCGACGAGGACTCGCTTCCACTTTCGCTGCTGCTTTCTTCCGAGCTGCTCGTTTCGCTAGAGCTGTTATTGTTACTGCTCGCATCTCTGGAGCTTCCCGATTCCCACAAGAACATATCCTTGCCTTTCTTCTCCTAGTAATAATTACGACGATTAAAATTGAGTGAATCGTTATTGAGTAACTTACAGATTTCTTTACTTGTCTTATGTCTTCAGGCACCACTATCGGTTCAACATTTCGGACATCTCCAGGGGGTGCAACTTCGGGGAACGATGGTAACGGCTCATACCCAACGGCCCTCTGCTTAATATAGTGCGACAGGGACCCCAATTGCAAGTCTTCGTGGTCTGTGAAGGAAATAAATAATTTTAAGGGAATTTTTCTTCAACCAGTTTCTGGTAACTTCTTTTTACTAAGTTACCTTTGAATTGCGACTGCAGCATGGGGGCGGGTTTGCTCGCCAGGAAAATCCTGGCGGCGTGCGCCGTAATCCTGCCGTTTTCGCTCGGAACGAAATGCTTCAGAAGCCTCGCCTTGTCGCGGATGTCGTAGTTTTGGTCGTACCGCGCCATGTTGAAGATGTACTGGCACAGGAGCGACGTCTGCTCCGGGTTGGTGATGTGCAACTTTACTGCCAAATTCATCACCTGTAGCTTGACGATGTCGTGCTCGTCCGAGAAGGTCTTCGCAATCTTCCGGAGAATGTCGGGCGCGATTTGCGGGACTTTTTGAGAGTGCTCGCCCAAGAGCCAGAGGATGGCGGCGCGCGCCTGCGCCACGGTGATGCTGTCCAGGAGCCGCGCCATGTGCGTGATGATCTCCTTCGGGTCGGCCGCCTGCGTCTGCAGGAGCCGCTTGATCACGACCACGCTTTCTGCCACCACGGCCTCTGCAAACGAATCGACGTAACGATTATTCGAAGGGACGCCATTTTCTGGCATAATACACAGGGAAAACCTGCACAAAAGAGGCTCCGAAAATTCTCAAAAAACACCTGATAATACCTAAGAATTCCCGAGAATACCTACAGAACTCCCGGGACTACCCATAAAATTCCTGAGAATTATCCAAAGAATTCCCGAGAATACCTAAAGAATTCCTGAGGATACCTAAGAATTCCCGAGGATACCCAAAGAATTTCTGAGAATACCTAGAATTCTTGGGTTTTAGGCTTTCGTGACCATCGTTTACTAAATTAGATGATGTCTCTGGTTTTGGACCGCGTTGCCGTTGAGAATGCCCAAGGAATTCCCCAGAATAACCAAATAATTACTAGGAATACCTAAAGAATTCCTGAGAATACCTAAAGAATTCTAGAGATTCGAGAATCCCCAAAAGTTCCCGAGAATACCTAAAGAATTCCCGTGAATACCCAAAGAATTCACAAAGATTCTCAAAGAACTCCTGAGAATCCCTTAGAATTCCCGAGAATACCCAAAGACTTCTCGAGAATACCTGAACAGTTCCTGAGAATACTTAAGAATTCCCGAGAATACCAGAAGAATTTTTGTGTTTTAGGTTTTCGCCACGTTGTCGTTAAGAAATTCCCGGGGAAGCCCAAAGAATGCCTGAGAAGACTTAAAGAATGCCCAAGACTTCCCAAAGAATTCTCGAGATTCCAGAATACCCAAGAATTCTCGAGAATATCTAAAGAATTCCCGGGAATACCAAAAGAATTCTTGAGAATATCTATGAAGAATTCCAGAGAGTTCCCAAAGAACTCCTGAGAATACCCAAGAATTCCCGAAAATACCTAAAGAATTCCTGAGAATACCTGAAGAATTCTTGGATTTTAGGCTTTCGAGGCCATCGTTTACAAGAATAGATCATGTCTCGGGTTTTGAACCACGTTGTCGTTGATGTTTAATACTGAAAATACCCAAGAATTCCCCAGAATACCCGAAGAATTCCTCAGAATACCTCTAAAGAATTCCTGGGATTACACAAAGAATTCTCGAGAATTCTCTAATAATTACTGAAAATTCCCGAGAAATTCACTAAGAATTACTGAGAATACCCAAGAAATCCCGAGGATATCCAAAGCATTCCCGGGAACACCGAAAGACTTCTCATAGAGAATTCCCAAGAATTCCTAAAGAACTCCTGAGAATACGCAATAATTGCCGAGAAAATCCAAAGAATTTATGAGAACCTAAAGAACTCTACACATTTCCCTAAGAATTCCTGAGATTACCTAAAGAATTCTTACATTTTAGGCTTTCGTGGCCATCGTTTACTAAATTAGATGATGTTTCGGGTTTTGGACCGCGTTATCAATGTTTAATACTGAGAATTCCCGAAAATACCCAAAGAATTCCTGAGAGTGCCTATGAAGAATTTCCAGAAATACCCAAAGAAATCCTGACAATACTCAAAGAATTCCTGAGAATATCGTTTGGTATTCTCAGGAATTCTTTGGGTATTCCCCAACACAACACAAGAACCCCCAACGTATTTTGCCTCACGATTTTAGCTATACTGACCGTCACGATTGGAGAGCAGCGAGACGAGGCCGCTAAGGCAGGAATCTGTAACCTCGCTGATCGAGCAAGCGCACCTCCCGATCGCCTGGATGGTCGCAGCCACGAACTTCTTATCGCTACTCGAAATGTAAGTCTGCAGCTCCCTCAAAATGACGGAAACATTCGAGTCGGTAGTCAGGTTGGTCAGGATCTCGAGCTTCAGCAGCTTGACGTTGGTCGGGTCGGACGTCCGGACGAAGAAGCTCTTCAGGTAGGCGTCGAACATCCCCTTGTTGGGGGCGCTTATGGACGCGATCGCGTTCAGGACGACGCTCTGTACCTCGACGTGCGAGCGTAAAAGTCGCACCATCGCCTTGGCCGCCAGGGGGCTCTCGCTCTTGGGGGCGGCGTGGTGGTAGAGCTGCGCCACCGACATCACCACGGCCGCGTTGCGCGACTGCAGCAGAGGGCGCGCCGACCGCAGCAACAGTCTGTGGTTACACTTGTAAAATTACTCCTCAAATATTTTTGGGTAAAATAAACGTAAAATTACCGGTAAATTCAATAAAATCGGTAAAATTGCCATTATTATGGATTTTGTACAAATCCGAGTAGGTACTGATAATTTTTAGCGAATTATTCGGACAAGATAACTCAAGTTTCTTCATATCTTTGAGTTTGGAATTACTTTTCTAGCCTCCCTGTTAGGTAAGGTACAATCGAGTGCAAAAGTATTCCCCATCCTCTCGCTCTAACACGCGGGTTCACCCGTTGTGCTGGAGCGAGAGGACGGGGAAAACGATTGTACTCGATAGTACACGGTAGGGTACAGGGTGTTCCAAAATCACCGGATGTCCCGGTGATGGTGAATTACTGACGTCATTCTAAGACTGAAAACTTTGTAAAATTTTGTCGAGGCACCATCGGTTCGCAATCTGGAGGCAATTAAAGTTGAGCAAAAAGAGCGGAGTACCTCTATTTGCAGGTTAGCGTTTTAATAATTTCATAAGTAGGCGCGAATTATTAAACAGAACCATGACGACTTTGAAAGTGATAGCTGTCAGTTGACTATCGATATTTTCACACGTGTTTCCCTTTATTTACCTTTCATTTCCCATTTTTATAAGTTAAGGTTCACAATGGGCTATTCTGCAGATGATTATTGCAATATGGTGAAAATTTATGGTGAATGTGGAAGAAATTCGTATGCTACTGCATGAGAATACGCAATTCCTTTACAATTACACAAAGTTATTATTAAACTACAACTAAAAGTATATGCACACGCGATTTTTCTTGAAGGTCTTTACAATTTTCACCTTATATACTGTTCTAACGTTCATATAAAAATAAAAGCAATTTCTCTAGAATATTATTGAGAAAAATTGGATCTGCAAATACTTTTTTGATCCAACCAAATTTTTTCAAGCGCGGAAAATCAAATTAAGTTTTCATTTTCAAATAGCAAAGCTGAGATTTTAATGATGAAGATTAATCTATTGGACGATTTAGCACTATTTCCATCGCTGTTTCGAGAGCAATATTATATGGCTCCAAATGAGATGTGCAAATACTTTTTTGATACACTGTAATTCTACAGAGCCTACCGGAGTACCCTCTTTTCTTGACTGAAATAAATGTTTTTACCGTATATTTTTCTAGAAGAGCTTCTTAAAACAACATACCCATTCTGGGCCTTTTTTTTGTAAAAGAATCCCATATTTTCTCCAGTAGCTTTTGAATTTCCTCCGCCATTTTCCGTTAATTATTCATTCTTTCAAACTTTCATTCATTGCAAAATTTTGGTCCGAAAATAGCGTAATGACACAGAAAGGAAAAAACACGTGTAAAAATATCAACAGTCAACTAACTGATATTTATCACTTTTACACTCGACTTTGTCGCCTTTGGGGCCTCGACCAGATTTTACCAACATTTTTGTCTCAGAAAAACGTCAGGAATCTATGATTACCGGGACATCCTGTACGCTGCCAGAAATTACAAAAATAACGATTGAATTAGAATTACAAAAACTGACTGATCAAACAAGTAGACTACCATTCTTGCCATGGCAGATTTTTGCAAAATATGTACGTAACTTTACGAGTAATGGTAAATTCACCAGTAAAATTACCATTCTACCAATTTTACCGAACAGTTCGTAAAACTACCCAAGTTTACCGTCGGTAACATTACGTTCAAACAAAACTCTACCTGTGATCTGGGTCCAAAGCAGGAGCCGGCTTCTCCGAGCAGTCCGAGCCCGAATCATAGAAGGGCCGGTCCGACTCTGCGCCGTCGTCGCGGCGCCCGTTCACGTTCGGGTCGACGAACTGCATGCGCGCGTACCCGGTCAGCATGTTGACGATCGTCACCTGGCCCCACTCGTCCACGTCCACCAGCAAGGCACAAAGTTTCCTGTACACCTGGTGGATCAGGTCCACGCGCTCCGGGCAGACTTCGGTGAACGCCATCACGGCCGACCCGATCACCAAAACCGTCTTATCAGCTAACAGCTTCTGGATTATAGTGACCAACTCGGATTTCAGCTCATTATCAAGCCCATAAAGTTTCGGGATTGCGTGCGCCGCTGTCTTCCTCACGTAAGGCGACATATCGGAAGAGGCGTCCCTAATAGCCAGCATAACTATCGGGGAGATCATCTTCACTCGTACGCTGGATAGAACTCGTAAAGCACCCGCCCGGATCAATTGATTCGGTTCCTAAAATCATCACTGATAGATCAAGACGTAACTAGAGGGGGGCGGACTCACTTTTAAAGCTCTTTGAAAAGTGGATATAGAAAGCAGAGCCAAATCCTGTTGCTCTTCTGCGTAGCGCTCTAAATAGACGTAAACTAGCTTCTTAACTTCGATATTCTTGGAGACGACGTTCTTGACAACAGCTGGGAATAACATGGATGCGTCCCTACCTTTCGCCACCATCTAAAACAGGACTTTTAGTGGGTTTTTCTGGTGATTATCGAAAGGATTTTACCCCAATTATCCGTTTCATCGCCTCCAACTTGAGGCTGTCTTTATTGGAGTCTAGCATCTCTTTGAGATCGTCGTGCCTGAAATTGAACATGGTGCGGGTTATGGTTGTTCGGTCGAGCTGGACTCGGTGAGTTTGGGGCTTACTTCTTGAAGTCTGTATGGAAAAAACCGCCGGAGGCTGGGTCCACGGCGTATTCCGCTTCGAAACCAGCCCCCCGGTCGTTCGAGTAGGAGCCATTGTTCGACGGGTTTGAAGATGAGGTCAACATAATAATATCGCACGGTTTAATTTATGAATTAGTCTTATCAATAACATTAATGCTATTAAAACATAAACACTGCGTCCAGTGACACGTTCATTTACCCCAAAACGTCCGACTTTCTAGGTTAGGGAAAACAGTACCGCCAACATAACAAAAACCACCAAATGTCAGTGGTCAGAGTCGCCAACTTAGGTTTACAACATCACTAGATTTTTATTAACTAATTATTCTTGTAATTAATTCCACTTTTTATTTAACGTTATCAGCTAATTAATTAGTCTAAAATATTACCAACTGTATTTATTTTACATAGAGCGAAGTCTCATGGTATGGTATGTGATGTGAGGTAAACTTGGCGACTATCCCGGCGCATCCGCCAACATTGACCGAAAGTCCGGACTAAAACTGCATATTAAATTATTGATTTATTTAAAAGAAATTTATTGTTTAGATTTATATACAAGATACATAATTATTTAATTTAAAAAGGCGGTAATATGATAATTACCTGTGATGAAATAAATACGCAATAAATAAATAAATTATAAAAAATTATCATAATGTAAAAACCACCACCAAAAAGTTAGAATGTTTAAGGCTGCTATTTGATAGTTTGTAATTATCCCATCAGCCACACCGAAAAATCCATAGATTCCGTCACGAATCGCTCTCTAAAATTCAGAAAGAGTATCTAGAAGTTTAGCCCAGAGAGGCGCCAACCTAATGGGGGCCTTTCCAGTACAAAATTCCCTTTCAGATATGGCTGCTTACAAACTAAACTCAATTCGATAATCTTGTGACTAACTTTTAACCATGTTGATTACGTCAGATACGTAATATTTAAGACTAACTCTAACAATTTTATTAAAATCATATAGTTATAAGTAATTATTATGTTATGAGTAGTTATATTAATTGGATACAAAATTTACTTAAAAAATTAAAGCTGACATGTGCTGTGTTTATAGCCGAGTCGAGCTTGCAGTATAAAATCACAATAAGCGCTAGTCTTAATAATTCGTAGTAGGGGATTATCAGTAAATTAATCCCAGATGATCGTTTTGGCCAGCTGTACCGCCTTCTCCCACGGAAAGGGCGGATTTCCCAAGGACCGGGACGTTCTCAGGGGACGGCCGCGACGCTTGCCGTCCGCGCACATCATCCCGTAAACGCGAATGCCCGGAACGCTGGCATAAGTCGGCTGGTCGTGAGACATGGGGCCCTCTGGAAAAATCGGCTCGTGTTAAAATCATTTCCATTTATGAATCCGCGTGCATGCACGGCTCTTACCAAGAATACTCGAGTCCGGACATCTGCAGATTACCAAGTAGTGCGATTTCCCAGTCCGTATGTTCTGCAGAGCCAGGAGCGACCAGTCCCTGGGCGATCTGCAGATTCTCATCTCGGTGGTGGGTTCGCAAGTCTTGACCAGGGTGAGCGCTCTCTGTGCGATTTTTAAACAGATCTCAATTATACGCCGGCTCGGCTCGTACCCACGCATTTGGGCCCGTTACCATCATCACGTGTCGTGGGTGCTTATTGTGGCGGAAAAGCGCATTTCTGCTATGGGATGGGACGGACGGCTCTAGGTGGATTCGCGCGAACACGCTCGGAGGTGACACGCAGTAGGTGTCTGGCCTGAGTGATGGCCGGTATTTGCCGTCAATTTGAGGGGTTTACAATGATGGCTCTTTGAATTATTTCACAGCGCTGCATGGGAGACCGCTGGTGGCAACGCGTCTCCATCAGTCGTAATAATAAACGCGAAACAGACGCGGTCTACCCACCTAACATTAGCGATCGCAAATAAAGCAAGTTGTCTATTAATTAGCGCGCGGAAAAATCGCGCGGAATGGACGCAGGGAGTAATGAGATTCGTTCCGGTGGTCGTTTTATTTGAAAATGTCACTTCATAAGCGCGGACTACAGCGTTGCCTCCGCTGTGCCAACTCCGAACACGGCATTCCTCTCGGGAAATCGTGCAGCAGATTTTTATCAAATATGATCTATCGCATTCACCATTATAAACATTAGAACTGATGCAGCCATTTTTGTTGTCTGTTTTGGGTTAAAACGGTCACGTACGGAAGTAGTGTTACGTAATTCCCAGTGCGCTATAATACAAGAACCGTGTGAACTGCGAACGCACAATTAAAGAGATTAGCGCTCGACCCTCCGTCATCTGCATGGGTACTACAACACACACGTGGAGATAATTGAATCGAAATGTCGACCTGTGTGCGCGCATGATGGATATTCCTCGGGTGACCGAATAGATGCGTCGAAAAAATCGGTTCAATTTGATCGGATCGGCGCACGGCGACGCGCGGACCTCCATCAACAAAATCAATCACGCCCGCGAACTGAAACCGGATAGTCATCATGCAAAATGCGTTATTATTACCTACATACCGCACCGGGGCTCCGATTCGTCTTTTTGCCATTATTGAATTAATCCGCAATTAGTGCCGCAGACTGTTATTAAGAAGCGTCGCGCTCGCTCCGGTTCGCGCGCACAAGGCGGGCGAATTCGGCCGCCCCCGATTTCCTGCGAGCGATTACGCCGGGAGAATTAGATCAAATGTGAGGCAATTTAGATGGCCGCGGGGTCGGAATCGGCCGGTGTTGTAAACACAGATCGGATCTCGTCGACGGGGAGGGTATAATTTTGTACACTCGGCTGCACGGAGCCGTGGAATTATTATTACCTTCGATTTCCTATCGATCATGAGCTCGGTGGTATGTTGGTCGTCCGAGTTGAGGGATGCCGAGCAGGGATCTCGATATCTCGAAGGGCAGGCGCAAAGGGGTTGGGTCCAGTTCAGGCGGACGTAGACGGCGTTGCATACCTGCGGAAGATCGCGGAATTCGATTAATTTCATCTCGATCACGCGCGAACGACTCAAACTGAAGTACCACGGAGGGAAAAAAGCTTCGACATTTCAACGGAAATGGTCGATTTCTGTGAGTGTTTTTAGCCGATCCTCGAACGGCTCAATGGGATACGAACCGAAAGTCATGCTTACAGTTTATACGGATGATTACTCATTTTTTGTTTAATTGAGTCTCTCCTCCGGATCACACAGTCCCGGCTGGATTTCGTCGGAATCGAACATTTTCGGATTTCGATTATTTTTTACGGCATTCCGCGATTAATGACAACGTAACGGTCGGTTATTTAGCTAACCGGACACTTACCTGCTGAATGGCACATTCAGGCAGTAAATAGATGTGTTGATTGTGCGGATAGTAATGGTATTTCGTCGGCTTAACGAGAGCTGCGCTGGCCCCAGCTGGCAGAGGAAGAAGATTCTGCAAGAAAAATACGAATCATTTACATTCTAACGCCATAAATTCTATGGAGGCGTAAAAATCGCATTCACAACGTTAATGCACATTTCAGCCTTTCGCCGAGGTCGTAAATCTACCGAAATAAGTGACACATTTCCCACAAATTCGCAAAAAGTTATAATTATGAACGAACTCCACCATATCGGAGCATCTTGGGAGGTTCGCTGCGAAATTGCACGACTATGAAATTTATAATTTCGCATTTTAATAAGGCATATTGTGGCTCTAACCGAGTCATTAAAACAAAACGAATTCGAACAATAACCGGGGATTAACCGGGAGCTAACGGGACGGATCGTAATCAATTCAATTCGGTCCTGTTGATGCAGCGCAATGCGTTTATTGCTCTCTTTTAAACCATCTCATCTCATTATCTGTCTATAATCCGACAATTTCCACTCTTATTTAGTTAGTAGCGCAAATAATGGTGCATGATAATGTCGATGTTGTTATCGCGACTGCAATTATGGATTCATGCCAGTAGGTTGAATGTGGGTAAAATAAACACATGAATGACCGTGTGTAAACAAAATGAAAAATTCAAGCTCTCCGACACGTCTCTCGAGTCGAGCTTTCGTCGTATCCTCATCGACGCAATGCAACAACAATACAAATATGAAAGTTAATTACGGCGAGATGTATTGTCGGTAGATAGGTACTAACAACACACGTGGTTTTTATGCAGCTATGTGTGATTATTTTCTTTTTAACGTCTTTCAGCGACCGCCTGAAACTAATTGAAATTAATACTTGAGAGAGTTTTTCAGGCGCTACGTATTACTATGCGTGCTCATAGCGGGATATTATAATGGGAAAATCGAGATTTGTCAGCGAAAAGGGCGCTCCGATTCGCCTACAGCATCCTGTAGGTAATAATCTATTATCTGTTATGAATAAATATTGAAAAAAAGTATTGAAAATGCGCATCAAGCTCACCTCACTAAAACGGGTCACGGTGCAATTTGAATAAATAATACAATAAAGAAAAACTCGGCGTAAAATTGTGTGAAATTCAATTTATATTAGAAGAAAACTTCTTTAACGGTAAAAACATGCCATCCTTTGTTACGTGCGCCCATTATACCCAGCCTCATGCCAAGTTTAAAAAAAATATGACATATGTACGAAAGTACCCATGTGAATATAATCCGAACATAAGTGAGCGCAAAAGGATTTATTTCTGCACTAGTTGGTCCGGATTGGACAATTTCACGGAATTTCCCGACCTCACGCCGGGTCCTTGGGTTAAAGCTAACGACGAGACGTAAAAGGAAAATGGAAATAACGCTGATCGCGGGTAAAATCACGACTTTTGTCTTTAATTACAACCCAATAGCTTTCTATAAATCCGACCTGGCCTTATTCCCAAGAAAAATCCGGAGATTTATAGGCAATAGCGCACCAGGCACGGGTAACACCCACAAAATCACCGGGGCCTGATGCCAAAGAATGTCATCTTAATAACGCATTGTCGTAACAGTAAAATACCTACAGTTAATTTCAATTCCGGACGCATGCACTCTCAAATTGAATACGACACTGTAAGTAAGTACGTACAGTCATATTGACCGCTTATTACTTTTATATAAAACCCACCAACAGACTTTTTATCCATTTTAGTACACTTGCCGTTAGTGAAAAGGATACGTCCCACTGACCGATATGTGGACAAATTACTCAAGGCATGGGCTATAAACGCAAAGTTTTCGTTTTTCGCTCGATAAAATGCGCTCCGAGTGCGGTTTTAACTGTGCGATCGTGACCGTTTTTCTCCGCCTCGAATTTGGAGAGCTTTTCGAGAGCTTCCCGATCGCCGCTCTCCTCGCCTTGATCTTAGTCCTTTCGGAGTTGCGACGTCGAACGAGCCACTTGATTTACGGGCCACGTCTTCCCGTATCGAAATCGGATCCTTTGTGGGGTTCACCGAGGATGTTCTTGACCTAAGGCAACGCGGCGCATGCGTCGACGACTCGCCGAAGAAGTTAACGCCAAGGACAATACGGTCACGATTTATCTTTCATAAGAAAACGCCTCGAACTGGACTGTATAATTAGCAGAGACTGCGGAGACCCTGTCGGCTGCCGAATGGGAAAATCGGATGGAACTCGAGCAGACAAAAGTCCCAATTATTGTTAGGCGGAATGGAGGACAATGGACGGGGTCTTTTTTACATTCGCCAGGTGATGGCGGTCTTAAGAGCATCGGATGGAAATATGTACTGTTAACTAATGATGAGATCGATCAGCTATAGCTATGCGTTACAGGAGAAGGAACGGAAGTCGAGGTAGCGGATCTTAATTCCTCTCATTTCAACTCGAGCGGAGATTGCTCGAAATGACTCTATTCCGTTCGAACGTCGGATCGAAAAGTAATCGGCGGTAACCCCGGGACACCTCATTGTCTACGCGCCGATTAATATTGTGAAGGAGTGTCTCGTAAAAGCGACTCGTTGAAAGGGGGTCGTTAAAGTGTCGCCCGCTTTGTAATAACGATTATTCGACACTGAAAGCGCAAATGAAATTCCATCTGCCACATGTCCCCGGACCGAGAACGGCTAATTTAATTATCCGACCTCTCTCTGATTAAACACATTTTTAATCTTTTTTATTATCGCTCCATATGCCGTTGTTGACGCTCAGAGCGAGTGCACTCGTTCGATCACGCTGCGATTTGTCATCAATTTGTACGGCGATTCAAAAGGAAATCGATTAATTTCCTGCGAATTCGAGAGCGGTGCACTCGACTCCGAGTGCGCCGAGCTAAAGGTTGCGCACTTTGAATTTGTAGCGTGCCCTTAAATAGTCAAGATTGCGGTAGGTGGATCGTGGAAATTATACGATGTGGGTTACGTAAGTTCATGTATAGTCGCCATTAGCATATAAGAGAGGTAAAGGATCACTGGGCTAAACGGTAGTGTGGATATGCACATCCCATCACGTTTTACATGTCGAGCCTTAAACACCCGCCGATTGTCCTCATAAACATCGGCGACAAATTTATTTCATTCGCATTTAAAACCTGATGAGAATTATCGTCCTCGCATTAATTTAATTCGCTTTGAGATGAGATGAGATGAGAACAGCGGTAACGTTTGTTGGTCGGTTGGTTGGTGAGCTTTTTTCGTGGATGGCGCTTGACCATCATCGCGGACGTGAGAAAGGAAAATGCGAAAAAAGTAAAAGTTCGAAACACGTTTCCTAGCTATTAGAAGCGCAAAACTAACGGATATCGCCATCGGAGAGGCAGAGGCGAACACAATTGAAGCAAAGACCATTATATCCATCCGCGAGTTCGATATGGCTAAGCCGTATACTGAAGGAGATTGATGCGGACCCATTAAATACGCCATTCTCGAGTTTTTAAGAGCCCCGTCGTTCAGCCTTTAAAAATCCGACTCTCGGAAATTGCTCATTCCACATAATAATGCGTTTATAACACTCCCGGACTCTGGGCCGGCTGAATAAACTTAATTATGGTCGTCCCTGATGCGTGAGCCGAATTTTACGCGCCGTGATTGATTAGAAGAACCAAATACCACCCGCCACCGTAAAATTTTCGGTTACAGTTTGTGAACCGGATAGATCGTCTGCCGTTCTCACGGCTGATATGTGGATAAAGCTGAAAAGCCGCGATTTGAATACCGCGATTTCCTCAGCCTCGCTAATTAGCACCTCATTAAGGACGATCGGTGCTCGAAGAAAATCCTTTTGTGCGTTCTCTCATCATCATCATCATCATCATCGTCGATGTTGCGAAGAAGTTATCATAATGACGTTCCGATTCACGCACACCTAAAGACCCAAAGGTTATCGTCATTAAATGGAGTTGTAACAAGCCATATGCATATTGAACGGTTTTATTGCGCCTTTCAAATCGGCCTTACTGGCATACTGACTTGCAAATGCGCCAATAAAGTACGCGCTATCTTTTATTTGATTTATGATTTATGCCGGCGAGCTGAGCCAATAAAAATCAAACGGCCATTTGAACGTCGCACACTAAGATTTTTAACAGAATAAACCATCAGTCGAGACAATGCCGGACGCTTGACAGATGTTGAGGAAACCCATTCGAACATAACATTATTCGAGATTATTATTACTTATTATTATTTAATAAAAGGGTTGATAACCTATAGCCTTCGAGTCGAGTGTTAAATCGCGCCGAGATTAAGTCATTAAAATACGATCAATTACAAATGCATCAGACCACACCCGGCTAAATCTCCAAGGTGGTATTTACGCGGGATATTAATGTTCCATAATGGAATTAGGTATAAGCGCTTTTGAAATTAAAACTAGTTCGCGTTAATCGTCGCACCACCGATGGAGAGAGGAAGTCTGCAAATCTAATATAGGAAGCGACAAATACCAAATGACAACTATATGCGAAATGATTTGTGCGGCCTGTCAGCTTAATAGTGCCAGAGGTTACCGGAAGCTTTCGTAATGAAATCATCAAGTTTATCCGGAAATTCGAGTTCGCCTCGCGTTAATTTCAGGATCCAGGTAGAACTACTGTAATTTCTGTTGTCGAACTCGAGCACGAGCAGGCAATGAACTTTCTACCCGAAATTTTTATCGTCGGTTCATTTCAGTTCAGTAGTTCAAGTGCGGAATAAAATCAATTGATGACTCATTTATAGGCAATTAGCGAATCTGGTCACGTTATTGGCAACATTTAAAACATGTCGATGCGGACGTAACTGTTATCGAAATGGACTGTCACCATGTAAATTGGAGACTCAAAGTCTTTCAGTTGTATTAAGACGGAATAACAGACATTTTCAGCGTGAAATCGTTGAAATGGCGAAAACAATGTTGTTATTGGTCGTTATGCCGCGAGAATTCGTGCTGTTATGTCCGCAGTCTCGGCAGGTACGTGACGAGGAGCCACCCCGTCCACGTTACAATATCGAATAGAATTGAAAATAAATTCGCTCCAGTCCTCGGAGAAGGTGCAGAGAAATTACGCCTCCGGTTTTGCGAAATAAACATAATTTACGTTTATTAACAGCCGGGTTTATGGAGGCATGAAATGTATTAACTAGTCTCTAATGAGCATCCTTTATATGTTGATAAAATTGTGGTGGTTTGCGCAATCAGCAGGATTTTTGCGGATGCCTCGATCGACATCTGCGGTTTCCTATTATAACACGCGTAAATAAATTGTGTACCTCCATATACGACTGGCTGGTACCGCACAAAAATACAATATTTCGATCGATAAAAGAACTTGCGGTTTTGTGGATGATATTCTACAATAATAAAAATCGAATTTGTCGTGATTGGCGTTCAGAGAATTTCATTTTACACTCGTATATATTGTATAAGAAAGAACCCTGTTGACTAACCGTTTCTAAACTACACAAGAAAGCCGGGTATCTGGGAACACCCAGCGATTTGCACAGGATGTGCTGGTATTTATGAACTACATTATCAGCTAAATTGCACCTGACTCTTCTTCTTCTTCGTCATCATCTTCTTCTTCTTCGTCTCCAGCGAGTCCGTTTTTGTCCTGGCGATTGCACGCCTCGCGCCTGGGAAACCGAGGAAACCGCAAAACTGAACCCGAAAAGTTCGAAAGGAATCCTCTCCATCACCGTTAACTGTGCAAGTAAAAATCACACATTACCGTCAGCCGAGCCAGCCGATTGTCTGATCTTCCCACCGGAACTGTGCCAAAAATGTCATTTTAATAGCTGTAAAAGGCGAGAGATTAAGTCTGGCCTATAAAATCGCTCACTGTTCGCGTTTTTGTCGAATTAAATCTATTAGTCTACCAATTTGTTCTTGAAATAATTGTAATCCAGTCCCACTTCGAGCACCTGTCAGTTAAAACCATTACAATATGTATAATGCCGAGTGCAATTTATTTACAAACTGGCACACTCTCTTACATAACTCATCATGAACAGATTAAGATCAAGGCACGCAGTCACGACATCTCCCGCTAAAGACGGAGACAAATTAGATTAGAATTTCATTAGAAAACACACAATGCCACTTGATGGAAGATGCGGGGGAGGCGAACACAATAACGGTTCGTCGACTCGTAAAAACCATCGCTAATAACGACAATATAAACCCATCAGTTTAGTTAGAGCTGTACTTTTTTTTAAATACTTCTTATATCGGTTTGGACCTCTCGAGTGAAATTGGACATTCTGAATTTAAATGTGAAAAGGACTGGATGATGATTATCATTGTGGTAGTTCTAGTTACCAGGTGCACTGAACTTGTACACACAGATGAGTCTGCTTAATATGCACAAGCGCCAAGGAAATCATTTCAACCGATTATACGAGAATGCGGAAATCCAACACGAGTTTACTTTCAGATTCGAAATTCATCATTAGATCCGATGATTCGAGAAAAATCCAATTAATCGGGATTTAAAGCTCACGCGAGCTTCGTCGACAACGACAACGCGAGGAGACCCCCTTTCCCGCGGCGGCCTTGCGCAATTAATGCAAGGAGGTTGGCTTCCTCTGCGATTCTACTATTTTCAAGCCGTGGGTGTCATCATCGTGAGCTTCTTAACTCATTTTTATAAAAGTTGACCCAGTTGACTGATATGCAAAATGTATCAATTGACTTCCTGGTAATAACAGTCGCGTATCTGTGCCATTCCGTTCGTCAACATCTACAAAAACCGAACAGATGATTTTCCATGTGGCTTGCTATGTAGATCCGATCCGATCCGAGGCATTAATTGTTTTACACGACCGGTACTTATTACGCGTGCACGTTGCTTTCACGGGTCATTATTCACCAACACTTTGCGCTATCTTTATGCCGAAATTTATGTTAAAAGCGCTATAAGTATATTATATTAAACAACCCGAGAGAAGGTTCCTGAACTCGTAGACTACGTAATGGTGCGTAAAGTAGCCAAGAGAAGTCATTTATTATCGTTATAAATTATCATCAGGTGCCCCTACAACATAAACTCGGGATTTTTCCCTGCACCATTATTACCAACATCATGAACGCATCGAGAAGACGATGAGAGGGAAGCTCGAAACGGAACGCAGAGCCCACTTATAATGCGATATTAACTTTACATGAGCTTTAATAACAGGATAACGCAAGATGATGCACGGGATGTCGCCCCATCATTTATCAAATGTTAATTTTATAGGTGTGTTAAAATATAAATAAACTAGTTTTAGATATGGCTAGGTTTAAATGTATACGCCCTAAAGAGAGGAAAGCACGGGCGGAAGCTCGAGCAGCCAATAAAATTTTATAAATGTTTCCTGTACCACATCTCGATACTCTAATGATATAATAATAATAATAATATTGTAAGAATGTGCTTTCAAAACTCGAAGCTTGCGCTAATATCTCTCTTGTAATGTGCACACGCGAGGAAATTAAAAACAGGAGCGATTTGAAAAATGATTATCGTCATCAAGCTCCGATCGAATTTATTATCTGGACTTGGTGTGATTGGCATTTCCTCGATGATCTGGCGTGTTCTCGACGATGTAATTTATTTCGCTGCTGTAATTTTCGGATGTGCTCCGGCTACTCACACCAGTAATTTAAACCCGGAGGTGGATATTTACTAGTTCGGATCGAATTTGTGTTGTGTTTGAATTAAATCGCGCGACGCACACACGCCGATGCGGCCGGTTCGGTTCAGTTTAGCCGGCCGATGGATGGAGGAGATCTGCGACCTTTGCGATAAAATCGTATACACGCATTCCGTAATTTAAATGCAATTATTGTTCTGTACTGTAGTTTTTGCGTTCGTTTCGCTCGGAACAAGTTGATTCTATTCGTCGATTGATTCTCGGAGATTGCTGTTCTTGATAAACGGCCCCGGCGAGCAGTCTCTCTGAAAAAGCCTTCTCCCTCGATTAAAGCGAGCACTGTCAAATAAAAATGTCACGGCGTAGCGTAGGTATGTACCTACGCGAACGCGGATTAATTACGAGCGCAAAGAGGCGCGCTCTAAATGGGCAGTCGTGCATTATTATTTCGACTCTTTCGGAAGTTCGTCCTAAAATGAATCAGGGACGCGATAAATTCGCCCCGATTCTGTTCTAATAATAATGCCGCTATCTCGATGAAGATGATAATAATGAGAGTGTATCAAGACGACATAACTTTCGCTTGATACCCATAATGATGATGATGATGATGATGGTGGTGGAGTTGATGCGACGGGGACATTACAGTTCCGGGCCTGCTAATTGAAGTGTGTAATTAGAATTTGCATAGGATACACCATGATGCATATCCAGGCGTAATGGCAACGGCATCCAGCGTCCGTCGTGGTTGATCTGACTTGGGTCATTGAGCTGCAGCGCACTAATCTTCTCTCGGTGGAAGAGCGAATTTATCGCATGTAAGCTTTCAGATTTTTAACGCCGTCGAAGAATCCAATTAAGTCAAAGCACAGGCAAAAACGACCATCAATAACCCATACAACGAGGCGCTTCGATTTCGGAGTTCCCTCGAGAAAATTCCTTCAGTTTCATATTTCACGAGTTCGTGAACGCGCCGAGGACTTCCTGATTTCTCCGCATCATAATATAAGTAGCGGTTTGCGAACGCAAGCACAAATTTGCTTATGGATTTTTGCCGTTCCTTAATTGATTCTCTAAATATGGCAGACACAAACGGACGCCCTTTACCGGGGAACGTTTATTAATTACGTGACTGCGCTCGGGACGCTGTGACAAATTCCGAGATGACCGGAGCGCACTTTTTCCGAACGCTCTTCTGATGTCATTCACGCCGAAAATCCGGTTGATAACGAAACATAACGGACCCTTTTTTACCCGAAACTTGTGTTAATTCAACCTTATCAAAACTACGTTTTATAATACACGCATTATCGTAATCAAAGGAAAGTGAGAAGTGAGAGGACTAAAGGAGCCTCCTGCAGTCCTCCGCATCCACGCCTTTATTCCTACGTTATTTGCATAAATGAGAGATTTAATGAAGCCGCGAGGAAACTCACGCTACTGCGCGGATCATATTTATTATCGGTAGTTAATAAACTCGAGGTGGAATAATGGGGCTGCGATATAGTGTCACCGCTACTTTATTACTGATGGCTTTATGCGATAAGGCTCAACTCGAAATTGTCGTTTCTTTTTACCGGATCTGGGTCAAAATTCGCATTTTGCGGTGATTTCGTTTCGTGCGTGTGCAAATTTTCTATATACGAACCTGACTGATGTTCGAGGAAATCTTGATCTGCGGCTTTTCTCTTTTGCTCAGATAGAAGTCATGAGGGCGATGGATCTCTCTGGGCTCTTCAGTGGTGGCGGTCACTTCATGGGTGGTTGTCTCCACGGTCACCGTACTGGTCTCGGTGGTACTCGTGATATTATTAATACCAGTACGAGGAATTTCCGTGGTCGTTGCGACCGTCGGGATGGTGGTTTTCACAGTGACGGTCGTCTTGGGCGGCTTCGTCTTGACGGTGGTCAAAGGGGTCGTGGATTTGGTCTTGGTGGTGACGGTGGCGGCGGCGGTACTCCTTCTGGCCGTATCGCTGGTCGACTTGGCGACCGTCGTAGTCTTGGGGAGCATCCGCGTGGTACTCGAGGGCGGTTTCGTGGTCAAATTGGCCATCGGCGGGATCGCGGTCACTTTATCACTTCCGGTTTTCCCTTGTCGCAGCCAGGTCGAGAGGAACTCCTGCGGGTACTTCCAAAATTGCGACTCGACTTGCACCGCGCACGAAACAGCGACGATTAACAATACCACTCGCATCTTGCTCGTCGGAAAAGTTGCCGGAACTGCAGGCCAAAAGATCTGATCTCGAGTTTTCCGCGGCTCCGTCAATTTTCTTCGAGTGCGACCGCGCGCGCGTCCTTGGTGATGCGATGGCGTCTCTGGTGTAGCCGCTGGTAGTTGCGGAGGCTTGCGAAGGTCTGTGCCGCGGAAGAGGTTTCATGCACTATGTACCTACGCGATGCAAGCGGTTTAACAACGGCTAACCCACTTCCTAACCAATGGTACCGTATTCAAAGCCTTATTCGCTCCCCCCGATTCACTCGCGGACGACCGTTTTGCCGAAATCGAGCGCCGTCTCCTCGAGCTTTTCGCACCACCGTTTTCGGACGCGAAGCTCCATCAATCACCGCTCCCAGGACGCACGTTCACCGCGGAACCACACACGATCGACGCATAAGGAAACACGCAGACGATCTCGCCTGTTATCAATAATCCGGAAGAATTCAGAGCCGTCGCATGTTATAAAGCGCTTTATTTTATTACGTCTAATTGGTCCATCAACATGTACGGTTGAATATTTCGTGGTGAAATAAATCTCATACCTAATTAAAATGTTTGGTTTTCTTATGGAGTTAACTAGTGGTGATTGTCTCAAAATTGAGTTTTTTTCCGGAATTAATTCGCCCGTCCATGAGAACAACCGTTTTGATTTGAGATATTTCTCGCAAAAACCGTATTTCCCACAAATTCGGCGTGATTATAATGACTTACTTGAGGTTTCCACTGTATCATTCCGTGTAATCATTTCGACCGGTCCCGATTGTCCGCAAAGGGACTGAACAGTAATCGCTTTGTGTAAACAAAAAGCCAAAAATGAAAACCGCTCGGCAATAACGGTAACAATCTAAATAAAAGCTCTCCCTACAGGTACGGTCCCAAATGGGCATGACTAAATACGGCGCCATTGTCGGTGCCACAATCGCGAAATGAGCTTTGACGAAAACAGAGCATCGCAGGCGAAAAGTGTGGGCGAGCACGCCGGAAGTGCGATAAGTGCCCCGATTGTCGTAGGACTCCGAATTTGTGTGGCACCGCCGCGCCGGGATAAATCCGCCGGTACAGTTAGGGGTCAACCTTATATTTACCTGGCGTGCTGCAGCCGGCTCGTTCCGGTGATAAGTGCGCGGAGCCACGACCGGGCAATTAGGAGAGGACACCGATCGCAGGCGCTCCGCCGCACCATTTGCGCGAATTTTTGCGCCCGCCGGGCGCCTGAAAAGGAAGAGTTCGAAATTCGCGGCCATTGTGCCGTGATGGCGGGGACGGCGGCCGCGAAAGAGGCGCACCGCGCTCCATTCTTCGAGATTATGTGCATATATTTGCTCGACACTGAGTAAATCGAGTGGTGACCAATTTCTTCTGGTTGAGTGCGCTTGTTTACACCACGCCGACCGAATGCTGGAGGAGAAGGCCTTTATTAACTCCGAGTGCCACGGACGACGGCCTAGATCGGTCGATGATTTGAACTCGACTCATCGTCGCAGTTTTCACTTTTGTCATCGGCCCGTCAGAAGATGGAGAAGAACAAAGAGCCGTTTTGAGAGAATAAGCGCAATCACGATTTCATCCAATTGAACTAGATTCAAGATTCAAGATTCGGTTTAATTAACTCTGGAGTTATTATTATATTTGATGCGACTCGTCAAGTCGAACGCGAATTTCCTTGTCAAGGTGGTAATTTCGTTATATGAGGTGGAAGCGAAATAAATTAAATGCTAGAGTGTTTCCTGGTGACTGCGTCATTGAATTTCAAACATAATAATTGCGTTGTAATCCCGGCTGGTTTGCTACGGATACGGCCGTTTTGATACGGAAGCTTCGCTCTCGCGGGTAGTCGTAAAGCTGAAGGAAAAATCGCAAATTGCCGCCGATATAGAGGAAACAATAAAGTCGAGGAGTCAGTTTTCAGTCATTTGCATTCCTGATGCCTGATGGTCGGCCTGTGGCGTGTCCGGGACGCTTTCGGGGTCGTTTTCGATTTCACCCGCCCCAGATCGGAAATTCCTGCCTATAATAAAGTTATAACCGACAAAAGGAGAATCTACGACAAATGGAGGTAACCTAGATTTGCGCGGTCCAGTAAAACAAAGCTCGCAAATGAAGCACTTATTATAACTGTAACACATACGCGCAGATTTGTAAAAACTCAACTGCAAGAAATATTAGACACCGCAAAGTAAAGATGAAACGCCCTATCTCAATACACGGAGACCCCGATAGCCGGTCAAGACACGAACCTGATGTTACGAAATTTTCTTTGTGCAGCGAGAGAAATTAGAGCTCTCGCCGGTGATGCGACGGTATATAGTTATGGTGTGTAGGCGATCGAGACACTTGATGCGCAAATCAAGATACCCCCATTTCTCATCTCCTCATCAAGTAACGGGAGATGGACGCGTAGATATTTTACTTTCTTCATCATCAAGTACACCGGTGAGGCTTCAACTATCATTATCAAGTACGAGTTTATTCATAAATGAAGTGCGTCCTTTGATGAATATGACGAGTGGTGCGGCCGAGCCGAGGTGGGATTTAGAGCTTTTAAAGCGGCCTTGGGAATGGGATGGGTTCCCTCTTGAGCGTCGTCTTTTAATGGGCGCTTTATGGGCGAGAACGCGGCGGTAAATTGCATTAAACTTCCTATGTACGCGATAACTGGACATTTATTGCCATGTTACTCACTAACATAATGAAATAACGGATTCGGAAATGTCTTTATAAACGCAGTATTTCATAAAGATTCAAATGCGATGACATCTGCTTCTGCACCAGCGTTTGCGCGGCGGTTACCGTACCCGTCCTATGTGTGCACTTTATGCGAATACACACGAAGGCGACAAAGGTGCTAATTGGCTATTACGGGAGAAATCGGCTCTTTGGCGCCTCTGCTTGTATTTCCAGTTAGCGAAATGATTAACTGTATTCGCGATTGAGGAAAAAAGCGACTCGATTTCAGCGTCGTAATTCACCGGGACAATACTCAAATACGAATACCCTTTACCTATACAAATTTAAATACCGTTCACGGTGATTTGCGGAGATCGTGGGAAATAAATTTCGATCGATCCTGGTAGTTTCAAGATTGCGCCGATCGCTCACATACATATTTCAATTGTTTTAGTGATTAATGCCTCATAGTTACGCAACTGGAGAACGGTACCGGCGATTATGGGAATTTATAACCGACCATTTGTTGATGATGGCCTCATGTAGGTTTCTAGATCGGTTTGGAGGCACGACCATCGACGGAATCGACTGAAATTGCGAGCTCGCTCGCCGTCGACGGACATGCCGTCCGAACCCTCAACAGTCGACCAAAATTCCAATTCCAATCAACGGCCAATCGGCCGAACGCAGAAGCCCGTAAAATATGCGGTTGCGACCGCAATGTTTTATTTATTTTAGAACAATAACTGGGCTAGAAAATCCGTCAACATAACTGAACCTAGTCGGATTCGCTGATCGATTCATCTTTTTTTCTTCTCATTTCGTATCGAAAATTGGACCGAACGAGCTTTCGCTTTTATATTTTCAACTTATCAAAACTTCACTCGCCATCGTTAACTGAACTTTACGATCCTGTTACAAATCTATTGCACAATTTCCAGCTCTCTATGAAATCGCCCATTATATGGAAAATAACAACCGCTCGCAACAACCTGACGAACCAGAAATGCCAGCTCCGAAAAGTGAAGCGCCTTTTGCGCGCTTACCACTCAACTCGTGAGTAATACTTTTGTAATCCCATTTTTGATCTCTCAATGATTTCATTATAAATCCATGATTGAATGCAACCAGGATTTCGTGCAACCCCGCTTAAAGTAATTAGAGTACTTCGCTACCCGGAGAGCTTTTACGAGGAATTCAATAACAGCCTTGTAGGAAAATAAAATATCTTTATATGTTTGTACACGGAATACATATTGGTCTTATAAAATTAAATTGTACAAAAGTTAAAACACTAACTTAATCTCAAGTAAGATGTTTGATCCTAATCTAGTCATAAAATAATTTAATCTTACGTTTCAAACGTCTTAAATAAAACTGAGCGCACAATATACAAAAGTCTTTACATAACCGAACCGGCCCATCTTAATACAAACTGAGGATCGGTAAAATCGTTGTCTTATCCACGTCATGTAATAAATAAATGTCTTATTCACATCTACCTAGCTGATGAGCCTAAATTATCATTAGAGCTTTCCGTTAGAATTAACATTAATAATAATAATCATAATGATACATAATAATAATTGATGACGTTTGGTAAAATCGTTGCTCAAAAGCTGTTATAGATCACGACATCTGCCGACGGTTCCGCTAAGAAGGCAAACAGTAACCGGTGTACGTCTTGATGGCCTCTTCTGTGTAACTCTTCCCCGATATTACACCGTAGTCCGTGTGGTGGTGCGGACATCTATGGGCGTGAGGACATTGACATAAACTGTTTACGTTCACTTCGTCTATGAACTCTTGCCGCTTTCGCACCGTGAACAGCCGACAGGGTTCCTTCCTCTGGCATCGAAGTCTCTGCAAAAAGGACGAAACGAATGAGGAGCGCTCGGCCGAATTCGCGGCGCACTTACGGCTTGAGGCGAACAGGCGAAGAAGTACTGGAACGCTATCTCCCCGTTCGGCATCTGGAGCGCCTGCCGTTTCGTCAAATATGTCGCGGAGTTCTTCGGGCAGTGACAATGGACGATCTGCTCCGTCACGTTGTTCGTGAACAAATTTATCGTCCACGTGTTGTCCCGGAAGAACCTGAAGAGAAAAACGAACGGACTTTTACAAAGCCCAGATCGGACCAGCTTTGTTGGTCGAATTATAATGGGAACGCCTTATTCGGTGTCGATGAGTTATCGTAATCACATCAATTATTTCCCCGGCGTATTGTATGTTAATGGGTTAAGGGGGCCAGGTGTTCTCGACGACATCGACACCGACAGCGGGTTTTATTAACAGGACTAATTTATCAAGGTACATTTCCGATTGTCGTCGAATCAGGAAAAGGATCTTTCCTGTCTCGGGATTATGTAGGTCTCGTTCTGATAATTTCCATCACCATGAATGAATGAATGGAATGAAGTAATAATCGTTCGTTATGCAACCAATTATACGCGAGCAGGATAATAAAAAACGAAAATGATTGACGGAAACGGTTAGAAAGTGTTTAAAAATGATTCCGAGTGATTATTATCGCGGTTGATTGACTGGTGAACTGTAACAATGGTCGTACCTGCATTTCGGGATCTTCTTGACGGGCTCGCAGAGTTTGTACTGTCTGGTTTTGTCGGCCAGCGAGTACCCGTCGTCGGTCTGCAGTCCGGACGAGCAGGTCCTCTCGCCGGGACACCTGCACTGCTTCTCGATCCAGGGGCTGTCGTACAGGTCGACTTTGTTGCAGATCGCCCTCGGCCCGCACTCGGGCAGGTCGGCGTCGGTCGTCTGGAAAATGGAGCGGAAGCGTGAAAAGGGGTCGCGATTCGGCGTTTCGGGGAAGTGGCGCGATGGTAGTACCGGTCGTTCCGGTCCCGGCCGGAGAGAGGAGGGGGCGGCCGAACACCGCGTACAGGTGTTCTCGGCTCTCGCAGAGGGTGCCCCACAATTGTACACCTTGCGTCTGTTCCCCGCCGGCCGTGGGAAAATCGGCCAGTTGCTCAGTTTGAGTCTTCTGCGAGGCCGTGGGTCGTGGGCCGGGCGGCCGCCTGGCATAATGCTGGCACCCTCCGCCACTGGCCCCCCGCCCCGCACCCTCCAGCGCTCAGATTTACACGCAGCCCGCCAGGCCAGGACCGGCCCACGCGCCCGACCGCCCTCATCCACAACCCGAAATCACCAAGAAAAAAAAACGCAATTAAAGACATCTAATAAGCAAAGCTTCGATTTCGCCCCAAATCCAATTTTGGAGACCCCCTGGTGATTCGAAATGGGATGAGGAGACTTGGTGGAGTACGACCCTGCGGCGGATACCCCTCGTGCCGGTATAGCGAGAGCGTTTGAATGGCACCGGAAGCTTTCCTTCTTGATTTCGCCATGGGAACGGATACGTCGATAAATAATAATGATTAAAATTCCTCACGTATCCGAGAGATAGCCATCTAAATAGTATCGATAAAGAGGCCGGCACACAATTTTTGGTCGACGGATTCGGCCATTCGGCCATCCCATCGGGCCGGCGCAGACGTATCTAAATTACGCGCCCATAACCGTCGGATTTGGAGCGGCATTTGCATAATTAATTAGGCGTTTACACGCAACTGGCCCGCTCCTCCCGATTTCGGTTCTCGCCCCATCGGCGTCCTCGAGCCCGAGATATTATTATCATTATTATTATTATAAAACGCGACTAGTTAGTTAGGTCGGGTAGGTAGGTATATTCGGAACGGGAAGATAATATATTGAGAGGTGTGGTGGTGGTGGGGTGTGCGGCCGAAAATCTGAATTTGCTTCGTTTTGGTCGTTTTCGAGGTGTAATTTATGGTGGTTTATTTTCTCGCAACAGCGGACTAACAACATATAATTCCCCTGGTGTGGTGTGATTATCTGTAGAGGATCTGAGCGTGGTACTATTATTCCGGGAATCATTTGCAATTAGTACGCTGGCCGGAGTGGCTACCTGGACTGTCAGTCCTTTAGATTTGAAGATTAAATCTGGTATAAACATAAATTAACTACCGGGCTTTAAAATTTACCTTCGAGCGTCGATAAACAGATACCCAGATGAAATTAATGATGTCCCGGGCATTTATAGGCGGGACGAGACAACATCAAATGTTCATCTGAAATGAATTTTTCTTTTTCTTTATAACTTTCATATTATACGAAACCCGTTTAATACGGGCCTCCTTTATAATAATCTCCAGTAATTTTCGAGCCAAATCGCCTGAGCGCTCGTTTCGTTTCTAACGTGTCACCATGTTTTTGCCTCGTAAAAGCAGTTCCGGTAACGGATTATTACTACTCTACTCCCTGTGATCCTAAACGTAATTTCACTTCACCTATAGGTAGCCACCACCATCAGTACCACCTCATCATGCCTATATCGGAATATTCTAAAGAGGCATCAACCAACAAACCAACCAATTCATTGTCGATATGGCCAGAATACTACACCAGATACTAGTTAAATACAAATCTATACCTATATAATAGTATACCTATGTAGGTTGAATTCACTTCCTCTCTATAGAGGGGCGCACAATGGATCGCAGTGATTTAGGGCCACGCTAAGGATCAGTGTCTCGGTCTTGGCTCTGGGTTCCGGTACTTCCGCTCCTTTAAAATCTCGGTCTTTTGTCAGGACTGTTTGTGCAACGCATCACGCAGGCATCATAGGTGTTATGACCCATCAGGGCCCCATCCGACACATACATATTATCGGTGCATTATACCATTCCTACCGGGCCTGGACCTAATAATAATTAACAATCATCGCCTTCCCAGAACGAGGTGGTACCTAGTGGACAAACCCACACTTAATCAGGCGATTTTAATAGAATTCCGCGCGAACGCATAAAACCTTTTAATACCGAGCACTAATTTTTCCCCAGAATTGTCGAAATTTCGGTGGATTAATAACGAGATGATGACAATTTCCGAGTACACTCCTGTCTCGTTAGTGGCCGAAAGAGTCTGCGTCTTTCTAATACTCTCTACTATACCTACTACAAGAAGAATAAGGAAGTTTTTTTGTCACGTGGTCGAACCAAACACTTGTACTTTTTACTGTTTGGACACCTGTGCCGCAGGTACGCCCCACTGCGGATTACAAAAATACACAAAAACAACACGATCGATGACTTGCATATAATCGAATCGCCACTCCGCTCGTGGATCGATAATTTTCGGTGTCGTTGGGCGTTTTAAGGGGAAATTAGCGAATTCCGTTGATCCAAATTTTATCTGCGAACGCACAGGCCGAGTAATCATAGTAAAAGAAACAAAGAACATTCCGATAGCCTGACACAGCCGGTATAGCTGTAATGCCGTAATTTCGTGTTATTTATTCGGCATTTTTCGATTTCGTGGATGACGGCCGCACGGATCGGAAACCGCCACCTCGGGAAAAATCGCTCCTAATGATTTCACTCGTTAAGAGATAGTAGTGCCTGCATAGTCGGCAACAAATTACTTTGTATCTAATGTTTCCAATTTCCGGTCAGAGCTTGGCGCGCGGTTTCAGCAGGAAGATGCGTTCAGGATTTTCTTTCCGGGTTCGTGTACCTATTATCATCATTACGGACGACCACATACACATTTCGGCCAGTAACTCAGTTTACAATCGCGATCGGATTCACCATTAGGTAGGTGCTCGGCATCGTCGCATCAGCCAGTCCGGAGCGCGGTCCGTTATGAACGAGTGTCCGCATTTTTGCAAAAGTCAGGATATCCTACGATAAACTATTGCTTTACGATCTATTTTACTGCAGGCCTCCGGCTTGTTTCCGCAGTAATTTGCGCTATTTTAACAGAAACCGTAACCAGTCAATTGCGGCCCGCAAGAGGGCCGTCGTCGCCCGAAAACGGTGGACCGAGAGCGCGTTTGTTGTTTATATTTATGATTTTTAACTCGGTGCGCTCCGATGCTTTCCACTTGAACGGTTTTATTTTTATTGTGCTATAAGATGTTTCGAGCGATTAACCCAGGTCGTTTTAAAGCTCGCCTGACGGTACGTATAACGTGTGGATATAATATGCTGGACTAATTCCCTAATTTCCGTTCGCATTATTAGTGTCCTTCGGTTTTTGCTTGAGGTCATTCGAAACTGTCGATGCTTACCCCGATCTGGTAGAGGATCTTCAGCGAGCTCGGGTCGAGGTTTTTCTTCCTGTGGAAATTGCCGTTGTTGTGATTGAGCCGGTGGTGATGGATGTAGTGTTCGGTGGGATGGTGTTGAAACACTTCCAGAGGCAATCTCGAGCAGCAACAAAACGAGAAAAGCACCAAAATTACGAGACTTTCGAAATTCATTGTCTAGTTATTGTAACATTCGAATCTGTCTAATCGATAATAAAGCACATTTATCTCCGGAACGGAACGCACACTGGTTGGCTTATATGGTCAATTGCGATTCCGCGTAAAAAAATAAGAAACAAAACAACAATCACTCGCGTATATCTCCACTGACTCGAGATGAATGAATCGCGTTACGTTAAGACTATGCCTTAGTCCTACTTTGATCATTTCACAGAGCGTACTACTATGCTCGATCCTTCCAAGGCATGAATGGAGACAGATCGGGGACTGGAGGTGGACCGTTGCCGCTAAACGTACTACCAAAGTCCGATGCGCACCACCGTCAACCAACCAGAACATCCACCCCAAAAGCACCGCCCAAAAGGAACCCCACTGAAAATTCCCAAAAAAGCTCACCGGGAACGAACTCATCAATCAACCCCGATTAAATCGAAACAAACAAATCCACACTCGATTCCACACACAAGATTCCTATCGAAGTGACGGAAACCGGCACCCTCTGGGGTTCTAATAGGGGTACTTTCGAGAACTAATCAAATAATCTCAGGAGTTTCCGTCCCGGACGGTTCCCTACGATTGGCGATAATGATAATTATAAGTTACAGAGAGAGCTTTTACACCGGGGGTTGTCCGAGGGGCGAATTCGAGATTGTTTGCGTTCTGAATAGGTGCGTTGGCCTTTCTCGAGGTGCTTTTGCGAAATCGCAGCGCACACCTGTCGCGGCACGGCTCAACGTACGCCGGGTTCCTGCGGCTGAATTTATGAATGGTGGTGGAGAGGCGGACTCTTGTAATTGTAATATTTTCATTCATATATGCATCGCGTCGACTTTACTATGCGAAGAATAACCGAGATCTGCATGGAGCACTTTATTATTCCCGTCGCGGCCGCTTTATCGCCGATCGCTTCGTTTCTCCGTGTAATAAGTCGAACGCGAAACGAGTGAGGACTCGGAATGGAATGGAATGGAATCTAGTTATTAGTTAATTATCATCTATGAATTTAGCCTTCCTCTCGGGTTCCAGCCACGGAACCAAGCCGAGTCGAGTCGAGCCAAACCAAGTCGGGAGAAAAAGTGAAAGGCGCGTATAGTTTTGTTTATCTCCGATATCGAATTGATAGTTTATTTTTAATAATTTTAACCTGTTGCCTGTCTATAGGTGTAGGTAACTACTATCGTTAATTTCGTAAATACACTACTTATAGGCCGAGTTGGGCGTATGTCGTAATTGTTTTAATTGCTAATAATTGGAGGTCGGTCTTTGTACTTGGGTTATTATCTGCAGATTATTCCTAATCTGAATGTATATCGTCGTTGTGTTGTTAGTTACATAGTAGCGTAGGTAGTGGGTTTTTTGGGGTCTCGTGTAGTGTAGTGTCCATCATCGTAAGGTGAAATTTTGTCACGTATAATGCGTACAACCAAGTATCCAGTTACATCAACATAATTAGAAACGTGCTTTTCTTATGTGCTCATTGGAGTGTTTTTTTCCGAAATTTCCATCGTGGTCGCTTTTTGTTTCCTGCCTCGGATTACTTTCAAGGTTTCGCCGGGTCTCGAGATCTCTCGAACCGGTGGACTTTTCCCCGCCCGATGATCACGATGATGATGATGATGACGATGATTCGGGCCTCGTAGATTTCGCGATTTAAAGATCCAGCGTGGCGTGGTCTCCGCGCCCACGCGTCCGACAATCATCACGAACATAACTCGGACTCTGGAACGCCGCTCGAAAAATCTAACAGCAATCCGATTTCCGGCCAGCGCGACTCGAGCGAGCGAGAGCCAGCCGAGATTCGAGAAAGAACCTCGATACATCAAGAATTCACAGGATGATGATGATGATGATGATGATGGTACCGATTGCGCTTCTTTGGCCATCATGCAGTGCCGGATTTAGGCGACAAGTTCAGGCGACCGGTCCGCCCGGGCCCCGGACCTGCGGTTTCGCATTCTTCGCCGTTACGTCACGCCGCCTAATTGTAAACAATCCCACGGCTTTCGGCCCGGCCAGAAACGGCGGCCCCACGAAAACCGACGTGAGCCAGCCCTGGCCGACGACGCTATACTGCATTCCGCACCTGTTGTGTCCGGAAGTTCGTACAACAGAAAATTCCTCCTATAAACAACCTCAAAAATGTCAAATTCTTCACTCGCTCTCCTCCCCGGCTCCGGATCACGTTCTTGTGTGTGCTCTCCTCCACGATGATGACTCGCAACTGTCATCCCATAAACACGTTTTTCCGCCGGCCGATGCAGCGCATCGGCACTACTACCGGTTCGTTTTTTCGACCGAACTGTTTGTTGTTCTCCAATTACCGCCTCATCGCAATTAAACGGCCAAGTGACTATTACGCTCGCTAGTCGATCAATTTCGCAATCGACACGATCGGTACGAATCATTCCCAGAGCCCGCCGCCGCAAGGACTAATTGGCAACGCGCCGACTGTTCGAAACCGTTTATATCCGTCAACGTCAGGTGTTGCGGTGAGATTACGAAATCACGGGCATTCCTTTCAGCAGAGAAGGCGAGGAACGGATTCGGTACGGTCGGCTCGGAAATTTGGCGATTCTTCGGATTCAAGTTTCACGTGTGTACGAGGAATTTTAATAGCGGCAACCTTATTCTCCGGAATTATTATCTAAATTGATGGCGGAAAGGACAGAAAGAGAGAACTTCCGCGGGCGATTGATATGGAGACGAATTATTATTTGAGGAGGAAATAGAATCGAAACTAACAGCATCGTCCTCTCGAAATCCTTTGTAACCGGAAACGGTTTTATGATAGACATCGGATTATTAGGCATTTGCATAAATAGGTATTTGTGGGTCGGGGAAAAGCTCTGTCCATCCGTGCAGGCGCCGGATATATTCCGTTTATGGAATGGCTTAGACGGAGGTAACGACCAGTTTAGTTCCTGCATTTTCGTGTTATTTTGAAAGTGCACTTCCGGCACCGTAATGGCCCCGCATTTCGGACCGGACGGAAGCCGCCGCCGGGGTGCGGCGCCAACCGGAATGATGGGTACGAACTGAGAAGTATAAACCCCACTTAAAATAATAAAAGCGCTTTTACTTCGACTTGATCACATCGCCACAACTCACCCGAGAGCCGATCCTGCGGAACTATTACGGTAATTAACCTTTACCTGTCTCTAAGCCGTTTATTGGCATTTATTTCCGATGGATTTACGGCCCCGACGTCGTCCCATCCCATCATAATAATAATAATAATCCTTGAGCGGGTGTACTTGCGGCGCCACGATTTTTCCATCGCCAATGACACATAAATCCGATGAAATCGCAACTCTTTGATCCTTTATTTTGTATTATATTATATTATATTATACGACACCCGGTGACGTGCAAAGAGGCCATCGCGACCTGTTGGGCGACTCTTGTGTGTCTCGTAGGGTTTCTTGGCTCGGCTCGGCTTTGCTTTGCTCGACTTGAAATGTTAATTCAATCACCGACGACCATTGATAAGTGGCCGAAATAACTCAACAATGATGATACCCAGGAAACGGGCCCGTTTTTTCGAATTCCGATCTCGCTTTTCCCGTCTCCGCTTCATCATGGGACGTCCGTGATATTCGAATTACGTTATTTGTAACAATTTCCGATTTCACAAGATGAAGTAATAATTCGCGCGCAATCAACAACATCAATTCATTAAGTGATGCAATTGGATTCTTATGAATATTTCATTAATTTAGGAAATATGTCTAGGGAACGGAGAACGGAATTCTCCTCTCCTCTCTCGTAATATCGCGCTCTAGCTGAATCCGAGCCCGAGTATTATAAATACAAGTCATTTGCTAGTGGATACAAAGCGCGCGGGTAAATTTCATGTTAGTCGTATGACTTCCGTCACCCGAGGCGCTCCAAGAAAAACTTGCTCGAGTTGTAGATACTATACTACCTACTACCTCCGACAGTCCATCGAATATGCCATCACTTCGACATAAACAATAAGAATTTACATTTTTATAGGACGTGTTTATCGAATATATAAGACGATTGACGACGGCAAAAACAGGATATAAAGCAACGATCGCCGGATACCGACCATTATATCGACTGGGAAAAACGCCAAACGGCGAACGGCACACATCGCGTAATGATCGCACGAATTGGGACACAAATCGTTATTACAAGCGTTATTATTACCATTACACAAGACTAAAAGACTACATTTCAGTTGTTACGGCTATACGGAAATATGGTTCTGTTCGGGAGTTCGGGAAGTTTCAGCGCCTCCCGGGCGAATTCGAGCCGAGCCAGTCCTGGTCGGAGCCGGCGCCGTTCGCGCCCCCGTTGATGCAGCTCTCGTCGAACAGATTGGCGCACCTCTTGCCGGGGTTGCCGTCCCCGTTGAGCCAGTCGTCGTCGGAGCCGGCGCCGTTGTGGTCCCCGTTGGCGCAGCTGTCGTCGAAGAGGTTGGCGCACCTCTTCGTCGCCACGGCGTGGAACCGGTGGAACAGATCGCCCAGGTCCTTGTAGGTGAGCGCCGGATTCTGGTCTCGCGCCCTCGGGATCGGCCGCATGTAATTGTAGCTGTGGGCCGCGGACACCGCCATCAGGCAGACCATCGCGAAAACTGCGCCTTTCATCGTCTTCAGGTCACTTATTATTATGGTGGTGACTGTTGGCTGGTGCGGATTGAGCCACCCCTCGACTCGGTGCGCTTTTATACGCGAAAATTATTAATCATCCATATGGCGAGATTATCTTCAATGAGAGGCGCTCTATTAATAATACATAATACTTAATAATAATTTAATTAAGTTCGATCCTGGGAAATCTAGTTGTTCGAGTGGTCTCGTTGTCATAATCGGCATACGTTAATGTATTCCGTTTCGTTTAGGTTTTCGGCTGGAGTAAAGGTCAAAGGGTTTAATATCAGTTAAGGCCATTGTATCGAGATTAGCCCAGTTGGCCGGCGCATTGTCCGCCTGTTCCTAGCGGCCACAATACGATTTAAATGCAACGCACTTAGTATTCGGGTCTCTCTGTACTCGACAACGTTACTTTCGAGGCATTAAAAGTACTACTAATTCGAAATCAATGAAGGACAGTAGAAAAATCGCATCTTACTATAAAAATCTCCATCGAGCCATCTTCCAAGGATGCCGTATTTTCCCGTATTTTGCCCCAAAAAGTTTTTCCCATTTTCCCCATCAATTTACTATTTGATTAATTAATCGTTTTATTCGCCAATTTATTAATATACCTATACCATAAAAGTAATTTAAAACAAAGAAAAAAGATTCCAAGACAATAGGGTGTCATTTTGCAAGCTTTGCGGGGGTAGAAATTGCATTTGGAAGGGTTAACAAGCGTTCAAGCCGACACAAGCAAGAGATTTCAACATTCTGTGATCCTGCTATAAACTCCGCCAAAATTGCAAAATTTCTGAGTTTTGTGTCAGGAGCACAGAAGCCCGAAGAGGCCCGACACGTCATCTGTACTCCTGATACAAAGCACGATTTACACCCAACCAGCTCCGTCAAGCGTGACTCCGTTGAACGGTATATACAATACAATGCCAATACAATACAACAGTCTCCCTATTTTAACTAATCCGACGCCTACTAAGAAATAATTGATCAAATAAAACACGATATTAATCGGCCATTCGAGTATTTTCGTCTTACCGTGAAGCCTTTCTTGCAAAATCGGTGGTTTTCCCCTGTGTGTAACGAGTTTATGTATTATTGGTTGCCTATCTCACATCGTTTGTATGACATATGACGTATAACCTCAATTTCATCTGACAGCAGCTGTCATTCTGTTTAAGCTGAAACTATTGATTGCTTTTTAGTGATTCCTGTGAGTAATTCGGGTGAAAAATGGAAAGTGCGAATTCAGAGGGGCAATCGGAAGTGGAAAATGTACGTGTGTTCGTGCGAATTCGTCCAATTTCTAAAAAGGAACAGTCGGAAGGGCACGAAGATGTTGCCTTGGTCGATCACAAAGAGAACCTGGTTGCCCTTCAGAAGGATTCGAATCCGCCAAAGACTTTCAAATTCGACCAAATTTTCGGAGACGACTCCACCCAGGTATTATTCCGATCGTCCGAGGCTTACGCAATCGAATTATGAGGTCTTTTCCATTAGCTGTCGCTGTATAGAGTCATAGCTGCACCGATCGTGGAGAAAGTTCTCCAAGGCTACAATGGCACAATTTTCGCTTACGGCCAAACTGGCACCGGAAAAACTTTCACGATGGCCGGGAATCATAACAAAACCGATCTTAAAGGCATCATCCCCAACACTTTCTCCCACATTTTCACCAAGATCTCGAACGCCAGTGGCGAGCACTCGTTTGTAGTAACAGTTACGTATTTGGAGATTTACAATGAAGAAATACGCGACTTGCTGTCAGGGAACCCCAATCAGAAACTCGCAATCAAGGAACGTCCAGATGTGGGTGTTTATGTGAAAGATCTGATGGGTTTTACTGTTGATTCGATTGAATCAATCACCGAATTGTTGAATAGAGGCAATAAAAATCGCGTCACTCGTTCGACCATGATGAACGATGTCAGTTCCCGATCTCATGCGATATTCACAATCATTATAGAATCCAAAAATAGAAAAACTGAGAAAACAACTGTAGGAAAATTGAATTTAGTTGATTTAGCTGGTTCGGAAAGGGCCAGTCGCACCCAGGCGACAGGAGAACGATTGAAAGAAGCTAACAGTATCAATTTATCTCTATCTGTGTTAGGAAATGTCATTTCGGCGCTAGTAGACGCCAAAAGTACTCACATTCCTTATAGAAATTCCAAATTAACTAGGTTATTACAAGATTCACTAGGAGGCAACTCCAAAACTGCTATGGTAACTTTTCTAATAAGATTTCAATTTATTGCTAATGAGTTTTCTGCAGATTGCTATGATTAGTCCTGCATCTATTGATTATGAGGAAAGTATGTATACTTTACGTTATGCTGCTAGAGTGAAACACATTCAGAATCACGCGAAAATCAACGTGGAGCAAAGTGGAGGACTCATCGAAGGATTTGAGCTTGAGATTGCAGAATTGCAGCAGAAAATATCGCAGCTTAGTACGCAAGAAGAGAAACAAGCTAAACAGAAACGAAAGGAGAAAATTTCTCAAACGAAAGTGGAAGAGCAAAAACGATTTGAAGAGGAACTTGAACTAACTGAGTACGATTTTTTATTACATAATATTCGTTTAATAATTCATTTTCTATTGCTTAAAACAGGAAAGAAAAATCCGATCTTATGCAGAAGATTTCGATCATTCAAAAGAAGATTTTGGTTGGTGGGGAGAATTTATTTGAAAAGGCTCAACAGCAAGCTTTTTTACTGGAATCAACAGAATCAGAAATAGATAATTTGAAAAAAGCTAATGAAGCTTTATTAGGACAGTTATACAAAAAAGAGCAAGAAGTTGTGGATGTTCAAGAAAAATATTCAACTCTTCAGGAGGAAGAAGTGGGCATTACTAGGAAAACCCAAAAAGTTCAAGCTCTGCTACAAGAAGTTAAACGAGAAGCGGCGGAAAGGTCCTACGAGTACCAAAGGGAACTGGAGATTTTGCAGGATAATAACCGCAGTATGTTCAGGGAAGACCAATTCGCTAATTTAATTCTAGATCACTATATTCCAAACGAATATTTGGTATGATTTCAAATTAATCATCGTTAATCATCATGCATATCAAGTCTAATTTAAATATTTGCAGCCAGTGATTGATCACCAAATAATTTGGAATCCGGAAACTCAAGAACATCAAATGAGAGGAGTTGCTTATACTGGAAATAACATGAGGAAGATGCTGAGACCAGCGTCTGCACCGGCCCTCAGTTTCAAGCTGAATTTGGAAAATGTTTACCATGAGTATTCAGAAGGGAGGCGCGAAAGGCGTGAGAGGCGGGCACTCGAACGGAAAATATTTTCCGCCATACCTAGAACGCGTTGATTTTAGAAATATTCTATTTATTGTGATGTGACACTTCATTTATCTAGTCAGATTACATTTTTCTCACGGATAATGTATGTATTTAATTAATTAAATGCAAGTTTTCTTGCCTATTTCAAAGTCATTGTTTGTTTATTGGGATATATAATCTATAGATTATGTTGATTGTTGAATAAAAAGGTTTGGAACTTTGCTGCAAACAGCGCCATCGCAAGGGTACTACTCAGTTCATGCGGTTCACCGCTAGATGGCTGTAGCGTGGCGAGATTCGATCACTTTGTCATCTTACAGAGTTAATTCGAACTACAAGCTTCGAGAATTTTGGCGCTGCCGTCGAAGTGGCGCGGCATGTATTATTGATTGCCTACATCACAAATAAATTGTTACAAAATATTTCAAAAATCATTCATTTACACGTCTTTTTGAGGTGATATCCCCTTGATAATCATTAATTATCGATTAGAGACCCCAAAATTTGTATTTACTTGGTATAATTATCTCGTAGGGGAAATTATTACAAAAATTTATTTACACAAGTAGTTATTTAGTTGAATGTTACATAGATAAGAAATTAAATAATATTAATAACGACGGACTAATCATTAAAATACATAAAAAATATTCATATAGGTATGCAGTTTATGGACTGACCTGTTTGTGTTTTCTACATTTCATACAAATATTATTCGACAAAGCAATGTTCAATTCATTAATTCTAAAATTCAGTTTATTCTGTTCAGAAGCATTACGCATTTTCAATTCTCCATTAACTTCATTGGCACTGAAAATAATAATTTAGTAATTTTACTCAGATTTCAGAATGTTTTTATCTTATACCATTCAAGTTTTTCAGTGACTTTATCTTTCAAAGTTTTGAATCTAAGTTCTTGATCTTCGATAAGTTTACGTAATTTGGCGTTATGGTCCACCAATGTCTTCTCGCGTTTCATCATATGCTGAACGTTTCCCTTACTTTCTTGATATTTCCTATAAAACTAAAATTAATGCAAACCAACGCAACAAATTTCAATATTACTTCAACAAATCCTGGAATGCAGTCTCAAAAGTATCAAAACTCTTGGTTTGGACTTTGTATTTTTGTTCTAAGAGATCATACTTGGTGCTCCATTCTTCAATTCTGGTATTATAAGACTGAAAAATGTTCCTGCAAAAATGCCAACAACTTATGACTGAACTCACTGAATGACAGCTAAAGAAGATACTCACTCATAATTTCTCAGTTGCTCAGCAAGTTCCTGAAATTTCGCCACCTCGTCTTTGGGTGCTTGTGCTTCTGTGACATCAACTAAATCTCCACCACAGGCTTCATCTTTTAAATCACTCTCAGGATTTCCATCATCACCTGTTGCTCCTACTGGTGCTTCTTCCAAATCCATATCAATTTGATCATGGTTATCATCTACCTTGATTCCATTTTCAATTTGTACAAGTTGTCCATCATCAACAATGTCTCCCACTGATGATTGAGGAGGAGTAGGCGTTTCAACAGCCTCAGTTGCTTCTTCAAGTGGCATAATGGGCTCTCTGATGGGACTGAAAGTGTTTATGTTAGAGAGTTGGAAACATTTCAATAGTTTGAAGATTACCTGTCATAGAGTGGATCGAATAACTTGAAAAACGAACAGCGTTTATTCGATGGTTGTTGCAAATTGCATAGTGGAGATTTATTTTCTTTATCTGAGGTATGATGACAAAGATTATTACTTTTTTAAACAAATGGAGTACCAAACTGGTGGACGTTGCAGGTCTTTTAAGTTCATTATAGGCACCTTCGAGACACTTTGATGAATTGGCATGTGCAAAAGCAAAACTAAATGATGATTATTATAATTTTCAGACAAATCAAACGAACTGAAAATTACTAAAAAACCTGTGGTCAAACGTGTATACCAACTAATGCGACCGTCCGCCAGTTCATTACTTATTATTACTTTTTTTATGAAAATTATAAGCGATTATTCTTACTTTCTTGCTCGACTCCACCAGCTTCACCCTCTTCATTTTCCTTTGATGGAGAGGTCGAATCAGCTTCATTAATTTTCAATAGGTCCATAACTTGAAACTTGGAAGAAATTCGAGATTACAAGAATAAACCGCAAGGCGGAGTAGTTTGTTGTAGAAAAACTAAATAGATAAAAGTTTTATCATGTTTGCAAAAACTAAAAATCACATGAGACTTACGTTTACTGACAAGAGTTTGCTTACTAGGCACAACAATGGCACGGCTTTTCATCAACTTTTAAACTGGGAATTGGGAAATTGAGAAATTCGTTAAACTGAACTGACTTGTTGACAGTTAACAAATACAAAACCTTAAACGCATTTCATTGGTGCATTTTGAAAAGATACGAACTAGTGCGACGTTGACCGAAAATTTCAAACATTTATGAGAAAGTCCATGGACTACAGACTTCCACCAATCAGAAGGACCAAATTTCCTCAAATATCCAATCAGGTAAAATCTGAGATTCATGAATAGGACACACGTCACAGGTACACCAACCTCGGAATTAGAAAATGGGATGTGACAATCATGGTGTCTGAGGTTGTCCCTGGGACATGTTTTTTTAATGGGTGTGAACTTCCACCCTAGTGTGTACCCTACCCCTACCAAAAGCAAAGAATCCTAACCTCTGAAAATCAGTGTATCGACCAAACAAAAGTACAAGTTCGTATTTTTTTGAATAGATTGAGACGTTCAGTATTGATTCCACAAGAAATACAAGTCCATCATGATCAAGATGAAATTATCGGTTCCGTTCTAATTTGAATCGTATAAGTGAGTAAAGCTTTGATGATTCATGATTCCTTCAACTCTATTTATAAATAACGACAGCACTGCATATTTAATGTTTCGTTTATTTATCACACTCAAGACCGTCACAAAATGAGGAAGATATCGATAATTTTACTCGCATTCATCCCGGTTAGTTTATTAGCCGAAGATGAATTCATCGGTTGCTATAAGGAGCTACCGGCAGCTCCTAGCCACCCCATTCCTTCCTATAAACCAGTCGGAGAGTGCTTGAAGGAATGTAGGATACGCTATTACAGGTGAGTAAAATGGCACTTTCTAAAGCGAAATACTATAAAGAAATGATTTTTAGGTATTCGCTAATCAAAGGAGAAGGTTTTTGCACTTGCACTAATTACCTGGGGGAGTTGATGAACGAGACTATGAAGTGTGCAGAGTTTTGTAACTTTTGTGAATATAAAGCCAACCTCACTGATTCGTACTCGACAGGAAATACACGTAAATAATCCGCTAATCGAGTTGATCTAGATTAATTCGCATTTTTACAGTTCCCGGTCCTCCTCGGGAAGTCCAACTCACCAATATAACAGACAGCAGCGTACACATTTCGTGGAAAAGGCCGGAATCTTACACTGTAATCACCGGATATCGGATAACGGCAGCAGCCGTCCACACTTATTCTAGTTTTAAGCTCGCACCTCTCGTTTGGACTTTTTCCAATGAGACAATGCGAACCGAACTGTCATTCTTGCAACCCGCCACTCGGTATAATCTGACTTTGAGCACGATCTCGCCGGAAGGAATAGGCCCAGAAGTGTCGCAGCCAGTCAATACGAGAGTCGGAAGTAAACCAATCATTTATACAGCAGGGTGTCTTTGAAATACGTGTTCAACGCGATACCACATTCCCGAGGGCGAAATAGAACGATTTATCCGGAAAAACCTCAGTCCAAAAGTCACAGGGTGTTGAAATGAGATTTTTTATGCAATTTTTCTTAAATTATTTGTTAAGTTTTGGAAATATTGATTCAAAAATTGGCAGACGAGGGTTTTGTGTATGCGGAATATTAATCCGGACTCGGTTTTGTTGTATTTCTTAGGGGGTGCCATGTACGGTACAAGAAATTGCAAATAACATCCTCAACTTTCACCCCCTTCAAATTACCGAGGTTCCAATGATTGTAATGTACTGCCTGATTATTTTGCCCAAAAAAGTATATTTGTTTGATGTCTCTATGATGCACTGTTTTGGAACTACAGTGGGTAGAAAAAATTTTTGCCCACGATCTTTCTTGAAGGTCTTCACAATTTTTACCTTAGGCTGTTCAAACGTTCACAATATTGTATTGTAGACACAAAAACAAATATTTTCAAATTATAGCATTTTTGCAAAAAAATTGTTTCGAAAAATCGGGTGTGCAAATACTTTTCTCTTCATTTAGAAATAGCAAAACAGAGATTTTAATGCTGAATATTATTATCTTGAACGATTTAGCACTATTTTCATCACCGTTTTGAGAGCAATATTGCAAATGAGGTGTGCAAATATTTTTTTGATACACTGCATTTACTCATGAATCGCACTATTTCTTGGCGTAGTTTTTCAAGAAAAGCAAATGAGCCTGGCAAAGAGTCAATCTTATGACTGTTTTGATGAGGATAAATCACTTTTTGCAAGGCACAATACTTTTTCTTGAAAAATTTCTCCAAAAATTAGAGGGATTTTTGGGTGAAATCGACCATTAAAGAGTACTTGAATAGTTCCAAAATGGTGCATCTTAAGTGACATTAAATGAGTAAACCTTTTTCCTTGAGTAGAATCATCAGGCAGTCGATTCCATTTATTGAAACCTCGGTAATTTGAAGGGAGAAAAAGTTTAATACTGTCATTTTGAAAATCTTGTAGCGCACGTGACGTCCCCTAGCAAATACAACAAAACTGAGTCCGGATAAATATTTCCCATTCGCGATTTTGGCAAAGCAATATGGACGCTCAAATGCGGCGATTTTTGTTGATATTTCCTAGTAACCAATATCAATTACTTAGCAACAAATTAGTTGCTAGGTAATATCAACAAAAATCGCCGCATTTGGGTGGCCATTTTGCTTAGCCAAATTCACGAATACCAAAGACAGGTTTAAACCTACGGCACAACTCTACAAAGAACCCTCTTGTATCAATTTTTGAATCGATATTACCAAAACTTGACAAATTATTCAAAAAAAATTGAATAAAAAATCCATTTCAACTTTCAACACTTCTAACTTTTTTATCATTAACTTTGGTACTGAGGTATTTTCGGTCAAATCGTTCTTTTTCGACCTCAGGCATATATGATAGCGCGTTGTACACGTATTTCAAAGACACCCTGCAGAGAGCACCAGTCGAAATTTAAACGTTCCTGTTTAGACCCCGACAATCTTCCCGATCCGCCGACTATCGTGAAAAACCTCGGCTCCCGCATGGAAGTCTCCTTCATCCCGACGATGAACAACAACGGGCCCATCACCTCGTACTTAGTAGTCGTGGTCAACGAGGACGCCCGCGAGGTCTTCCAACCGGAACACCTCAAGCCGTACGACGAGGCGCAAAGAGACGGCGTCAACTACTACATCGCCGCCGAGTTGGAGCCGAAAGACATCGAGCGCAACTTCGTCGTAGGAGACGGTCGGTACTTCAAGCGGTACCACAACGTCCCGCTGGATCCGAACGTGCACTATAAAGTACTGCTGGGGATCACGAGCCAATTGGGGGGCATCACCAAGCGGGCTTTCAGCAGCGAGCTCGCGCCGCTTTTCACCGACAGGAGGGGCGTGCTCGACTCGGAGCAGGTGGAAGAAGGCGGCGATTCGCCGGGGGTCATCATCGGATTGTCGGCAGCGATCGTGCTTTTGGGGTTGATTTTGATAGCGGGGGTTATCGGTTTCGTCGTTATCAAGTACAAGTTGACCAGGAGGAGGCAGTATCTGTCCGATAATCAGGAGTTGTCGCTGCAAGGACCCATGATTGAAGTTGTAAGTTAATGGAAACCGCAGATAATATATTTTATTTAGGGCAATAGAGGAAATATTGGGCAATGATAGGAAATATTAGTAAACTTTTGCCAATTCGAGGCAATAACAGGCATTTTCTGCAAAAAGTTGGGCAATAACCGGCAATAATCGGTAAACTAGATTCCTGTGTTATCCTTGAAGTTAGGCCATACAGGTAATAAATCGGCAGTTTTCGGCAATAACGTAATACGAGTACAAATTTTCACGGTGCGGTTTACCCCTCGCTTATACCCAGGGGTAATACGAGTACAAAAGTTAGGCAATAGAGGGAAGTACTTGGGCAATACTGGAAATATTTGGCAATGATAGGAAATATTAGTAAATTTTAAGCAATACGAGTCAATACGAAGCAATAACAGGCATTTTCTACGATATGTTTGGCAATAACATAGACAAAGTCTATGGGCAATAATCGGCAATAGTCGGTAAACTAGATTCCTATTTTATCCTTAACTTTAGACCATACAGGCAATGAATCGGCATTTCTCGGCAATAACGTACAAATAAGAGTACAAATTTTCACAAAGTGGTCCACCCCTCGAGATATGATGATGTTCGTGATCTTTAGATGTTTCATTTGAATATTGCCTAGTTGAGTTTATGGTGGTTAACTTATAGTAAATCTGGTTTTGTGAAATTTCATTAATCCGGTTGTGTAATTTCTTCAATTTGGTTCATTTAAAGTGAAAAATCCACTTCGGGAATTGAAAATGAGGTACGGTAGAGAAAAGAGAGGTTGAAAAAGTATTTCCATAAATCACCTTTATCCTGCCAAATTGTTGTTAGATGGCTAGGTGTTATCAACCATCCTACCCATGGAGGATTTCGTGTTCATGGGTTTGTGGACGAGATGGGTACGCTTATCAAATGGAAATATTTGAAGATTGGGAATGAATCGGGTTTTCGAGTTTCTAGGGTTTATCCCATGTATTTGTACAGTATTTTTACAGATTACGACTCTGTTTTGACCACCCGCAAAAATATTGTACACCAATTACAAAAATTATTAAAAATTACAAAAAGTACTAACATTACTAAAAAAGTTACTAACATAACTGAAAAATTACCAGAGGTCAGAGGATGTACTATAGACTGCATTACTATTCCCCAGTGAACCCGTTGTGCTAGAGCGAGATACTGGGGAAAACTAATGCACTGGATAGTACATGTAGGATTTCTGGGTAAGCTCATCAAATATTCCAAAATTAGGAATAAATCAGGAAAATCTGAATTGAATTTCTAAGGCACTATCGAGTGCAGTCCTTTTCCCCACCCTCTCAGTCTCGCACAACGGGGGAACCCGCGCGCTGGAGTGAGAGGATGGGGAAAACTTTTGCACTCGGTAGTACTTGCCAATACAAGTATTTTCACTTTTCAATTGCAGGAGAACAACGGCTACATCCCGGAGGAGGAGCACACAAAGGCGAGCCACTACAGGAACCTGAAGCAGAAACTGCGCAACATCCCTTACAGTCAGCTGAAAATCGAGCCGACCAGTCTACTGGGAATCGGCAAGTTCGGCCGGGTCAACAGCGGCTCGATCTACGAGGACAACACCCTGATCCCGGTCGCCGCCTACACCATCCAGGACAAGAAACTGAGCCAGGACGACAGGAAGAACATGCTGCTCGACCTGGACCTGCTGATCCGCACCGGCAAGCACGAGAACGTCATCTCCCTGCTCGGAACGTGCGAAACCTCCCACATGCTCTTCGTCGTCCTCGAGTATATCTCAATGAACCTCAAAGATCTTCTCCTGGGAAGTCGCGACTCTTTACCGGGGAGATTCAGCAATATGAGCGAAACTCAAGCAGTAGACATCGCTTTAGGCATAGCGAGAGGTCTTTCCCATCTCGAGGCCAACAAAATCGTCCACAAGCAGATCTGCGCTAGAAGTGTGATGATTTCTAACGGTTTCGTCCCGAAAGTCGGCGCTTACGGTCTGTCGCAATACTTCAGCCATAATAATCTCCCGGACTATACGCGCTGGACCGCGCTTGAGGTCTTTAAAGGTAATCCACATTCACATAGGAGCGACTCGTGGTCTTTTGCTTGCCTCCTATGGGAGATTTGCGTCTTGGGCGGCACCCCTTATGGCAACATTTCCAATAATGAAGTGCCTGGGAGGGTGATAAAGGGGTTGCGGTTGCCGCAAATGCAATACTTCAGCGACGATCTTTATCAAGTTATGCTCAATTGCTGGCAGATCGATATGAGCGAAAGGCCGAATTTCGAGGAGCTTATTGAGTCGTTGTCCTCGCTCAAAGATGACACCTACGTACCGTACTTAAATTTTAACTTATATCCGAGTTTCCAGTATGAACAATTCTATCCAGACATGGAGATCGCGGTGAGACCAGTATTCTAAATCCTATGTACATTCCATGAGGTTTTTTTTAGTATTAGTGTCAGCTTTGTTTTATATAATTCTTTTTATTCTCGATTTTATTTCGATTTTGTACTAATGAGATTTTTGTACTTGAATTTATTACTTAAAATAGGGAAAAGGACTGAAACTCCGTCGTGAGATACTCACCTATTTTCGACTCTTGAAATTATTTTGAACTTTTACTTGTAACCAAGTATTTTTATACTCTAAATAAATATGTTTTCTATAATTAATCGTCTTCTCTATTTCCCAACTATTCATTCTCACACATTTCACATTTTCAGACGATATTCTCGTAGGGTAATGGAATTACGTTTAAACCTTTTTAGGGGTTGTGAGAAGTATAAAGAAATGTTCGTGACTTTTCTTGACACCTATCCCTAAAATTTTGTAAATACTTTCATATTTGTAAATTAAAGCACATATTTTTAAGTATACAAGGTGCAGTTTCTCAAAAAAAATCATCCCTCAAATCGCGTTCGAATAGAGCAAACTTTCGCCCCCCTTGTAATAAGTTTGTATGCGCACCTCAAATGTTGATCGGTTCGCAACCTATAACTGACCGGTTTCGGATATTTTAGTGCGCAGAATCGACCTTGGCTAAGTTTGTAGTCAATCAGAAAGTGGTCAAAAATGCTTTTCTGGAAGCTAATCGGGCTATTATTCACGCATCGCATATCACAAACCACACCGTGAAGTTCTGACCACTGCTTTGACGGTTTGCAAACCGTCAGAAAATAGTCCGAAGGTTCCTGTAACCTGTAAGAACACCTGACCATCTGTGAGAGACTGGTCAGAGAACAGTCCGTGTCTCTGCTAGAACCGCTCCAAGCTTGTGCGCAGGTGTCGTACTTTGTGGACCGGTCCGAAACTGCTGCACGAACAAACCTACTAATATGAATTTAGTGGAGTTCCAGGTCTGAGAGCTTGAATAGCGTGCTATTGAAGAGATGTCGCTTTCGCATCGAAAGTGAGGGAATGAGGACGGCGTCCAGCAGATAGCGCTCGGATAACTAACTTCTGTAGTTTTGAAATTAAAGCCCTAATTTATTGTTGTAGCGAACGAGGGGCCGGGAGGGAGGGGGTCGTCGTAATTAATTGGGTACTTTTTCGTTGTTGGTACCTTCGATGGGGACGGCAGCGCCGGAGTAGGTACGGGAAAACTAATGACCGGGAAAAAGGACGAGCGAGTTCAATTTTGTTCGGGATTTCATCACAATAAATCCAACTCAAATGGCGATAGTTCCGAAGACGTATTATTCTTATTGGCGATGGCGCGCACACACAGTAACAGTATTAAGCTCTCTCGCCTTTCATTTAAACCGTTTACATATTGCGCCCGCTTTTTCACCTCCGCTTCCCGGCGACGGCCAACCTAAATCAACGTCATTTGTCCGGGGCGCGCGTGGGGGATGATGCGAACGAGCCCTTAACGAGGATGCACGCCACACGCGGAAATGGCCGGGAAAACGCAAAGACAATTAGGGCCAATTTGGGGGCCGCGCGCCCCATAGTTCATCCCCCAACGCAACCAGAACGGAATCCAGTCCGATGGGCAGATCGCAATCGAGCTTACGTAATACTTTGTTAAAAGTCGCAATTAGTTTGGGACGATTAAAAATATTCCGAGGGGTCGGGGGGATAATCTGAAAGTGTTCGTGTTCTGGGGGGCATAACATCCAGTTTTATCACTTCTAAAAGTCTAGTGTACTTCGTTGAAAGTTCACAAATTGCCCAAAGGCGGATTTGAGTTTCTTCAGGTCTCGTTCTCGTTAGCTCAATTCAAAAAGTGGCTTCAGCGGCGCGGACGCGGGCGCGGGTGTGGGCTTCAAAATCTGATAAATCGCCGTTTGCATTAATCTCTCGTCGGTCTCGTTTCGGGTTCAGAAAATCGCATTCGACATCTCCCGAAGCGCCGCCGTAAATTGGGTTATACAGGTGGAAACAAAGCAATAAGGTAAAAATTCGATGGAGGGATGGTCGGTAAACGTCTGAGCTTAACTGACGTGTATTCGCTAATTTATATTAATGGAGAGATCTAATGTCCGATGACGGCGAGGTGAAAGGCTCCGCACTGTTTATCCAGCTACCACACCGGACGCATCCCCGTAATGAGTTCCTTCTGATTACCGGTATGGCGGAATCCATACCTGTCAACCCATCAGCCCGGAGTTTGAGCCATCACCCTTTCGTTCCGCCCGTGTAACGTATAGGGCATTAGGTAAATCGGGGTCGTCATTATCATGGTCCGTGCGGAAAATGAAACCGGCGCCCCGGAACATTCCAATTACACCGCCGCATCTTAGTTAATCATGAACTTTTTTAATTTCAATGCACATGCGCCTGCAATGGAAATTACGGCCTCGTTTGTAATTAAAATATTCTGCTTGGACGCTTCTTTCCGGATTCAAAACACGAACGACTCCTTCTGCCCCGGCCCTCTTCTATACGTGTTCCGCACGTATCCGGCACCTTATTACACTTGTAATTTCGCTTATGAAAGTGACGGTGAAAATGCATCGCGGTACAAATCCTTTTATAAATTTATCACCATTTTCTGGGTACGTACTTGCTTAATTGCGGCGGCCGACCACAAAGGCGGCGCGGAAAATCTTTATTAACGCATTTCCGATCTCGTCGAGGGAATCCCTAGGGTGAAAAGTCCGCATGCCTGATGCCTTTGATATGCACAATCGATCGACCGCCATCTAACACACAGATGCATCCGATGAAAAATCGAATTTTCTTTCATGCCGGCAGCGCCGGATTATTAATTTTTCCACGTACCTATCGTTGCTATTTAAACTATTCACATGTAGCTAACAGATGTGTATATGATATTAACTATTAACGATTATGCCTTTATAGAGAGGAATTTTTCTAGTGCCCATTTATTAATTGAAATCTCTCTCGCTGGCTGAGAACTTTTCCGCCAAGTTCCACAATTAAAATGCTTATAAGGGGAAGCGATGGTTGAATGTTTTTCTTATTTTCCTCGTGGAATGTCAATGAAATACCGACTTTTGAATGAGGCGGGATTCCGGAGAACGCGAGTTTGCTGAAAACTCTCAGCTCTTGATTGTAATAATAATTGTTTGACAGGCACCGCGTACATACCTGCAGACCTCCGGATCCTATAAGAAAATACATAACTAGCCATAAACTTAACTCGATGTAAATAAAGAACAATAAATTACATCGAGATTTATGTAGGACTCTGAAACTTTTTTAATTAATTTTCGTCGAAATAAGCGATACTTTACCGAATCTGGCCGAAAAGAGGAAAACGCTTAAAGAATCATATTAATATCCTGTTTAATCTATAACGCCCAGATGAATAAACATGTTTCGCGGGATTTAAAAGTAATTTATTAAAAGTTGAATTTATGTCTGCCGGTTTTATCTCCCAAGGGCTCCTTTTTCTTCGAGGACTTCGATTTAGGTTTTAAAATGAGGTGGAGCGCGGATTTTATATGCGTGATGAGGTGGTGGGAAAGGATAATAACCAATTTAATTATTTTAAAAATATTCCACGGCATGTCTCGATTTTCGAAACACACTCAGCAGGGAAACGTACTAAATTCGAGATAATCTCGAGTTTTCATAAACACCCTTTTTATACCTTCTCGAGGAGCGCACGTTATCACCAGAGCACGCTACACTCATTCACACCCCGCGTAATCGCCCCCGCTCTAATATTATATTATTATAGCTGTGAAACAACAAACCGAACAAACACCCAAATCTTAATTCCATCGTCATCTTCCTTTAGCCTTTAGTGGAATAATAATTCGAGTTTATTTTTCATGGCTCGGCTTGGCGTGGCGGGCGGGCTTCAGTTCGGAAACTTACAAATAACGACGTAACGAGAGCCGAATTGAATTCTTCCCTTTGAATAAAAATATGCGTATCGAAATCGAAATAGGTTTCAAAAGACAAGAAAACCTATCTTCTATTTACAGAGGGTATCCTGTATATTGTATCATATCAACGGCAGTAGCATAAACAAAAGTAAACAAATGATGTGGACGTGTCAAACAATGTTCCTTTGGCCGGGCCTCGTCTTGGCTCTTTCGCCGGAAAGAAAGTATAAGGAACACGCGTGGCCACAGATGTGACTCACTCATTCCGAACTTTGACTTTTCCAAATCAGTTCTCGGTTTGGGCGAACGAGGACGAGGGGCTGATGTTCGATTTCATTTCTCGAGGAGCGCCCCGGAGACGCGGATAAAAACAAACGTAAAAATCACAACACGTACAGAAAATCGCCCCTTGACTGTATTAGATACGTAAAGTTGTTATAGACGACGTTCGGGAGAGGAGAGTGCCGCGCGGTTTAAACTTTTAGTCGGGTTTATATAGGCGAAATCGTATAATCCGAATGAGAGCCGGGGGGATGATTTTCGGCGAGCGGGCCCACCTCTCGCTCCGAGGGGGCAGCCGCTCGGTGAATCATTCCGATGGGGAAATTCGTGTACGTGGTTAAATTCAAATCTGAAGTAGAATAATAATCGGCATCGGGGAAAGAAGGAGTCTCGAGTGGAAAAATGCAGCGCGGCATCTGAGAAACGGCGAGATGGAAAAAGAAAAAACACCCCACCCCATACAAGTCATTTTTACGTTTTATATTCACCTCGATAATTGTCTGGTTTCCCTTCCGGCGTGCCTTTTCGATAATTATCTTATTATTAGATATATATCTGACAGGATCGAGATACGAATAACGTGAAACGCATACTGCGTGTCTTTCCTTGCCTGCTGGTAATTATGAACCCAACTACATCGGTAATTAAAACGCCTATAAGAGAGACGTCGAGATTTGAATTTCGCTCGAGTCAAGGATTCCATTGGGCAAACGAGATTGGCTCGCTTTTCGAATTATAATTCCCCGACTTGATGTAATTTATGAATGCGTTTCGGCCTTTGAGATTAGTTCCGCGTTGCGTCGCACCGGCGACTGTAAACTATTTATTAGGAACGATGCGAAAGTATAAATTGGCTATTGACTTTCGGTCCCAGCGCCCACTTGCCGGCCCGTACGTACCTACGTTCGTTACGGCAACTTTCTGAATGTGCGCCTGATTTATAAACCGGCCACGGGATGACCGCGCGCGTAGGGAGAGGAAGACGGCTCATTTAGCCGCCTGCCTGACGAACTCCAGAATCCGGAATCCAGATCTGGAATCCGGGAGTCGGGGAAATAAAACCGAGACGAGGTACCGCGGGAGCACGGGAACTTAGTCGAGTTTTCTTATTGCGGTATTTAGTCCGCGTGGCTTGAATTTTTCAAATGCCGATGCTATAGATTTATAAGGGAAAGAGAGAGCCGACCTTTTATGCCGAACCGGGGAACCACACGCGCCGCGCCATTCTTCAGACTACAGACTATACAAACACTGCAAATTAGAATTCACTTACTGAAATAGCAGAAACACACCGACTCAAGTGGGTATGTAGACAATGCAAACTTTCCATACTAAATTAAATTCCTGTATTACAGAAGAAATAAAACGAGCTAGAGAATTCTTTAGTGCGTGGTGCCCATTGTCTCTGCGGATAAGGAGAGACGACGGGAAATATGGTGATAAGGGTTTGAGTGCAACAGCAACTGTGAAATAAGACTCGACAGTGCGGCGTGGAGCCTTAGATGGGACATGACACATGTTGACAGATCATCCGGACGAGCCCGCGGGATGGAACTCACTTTCGAACCGGCTCGATCCCCCTATTAATAATAACGAGCCGCACACGGCACCTAATTTTAGATCAACGCGACAATCACCGTGCATACTGCCCGACAAAAAGAGATTACCATAGGAAAGAATCCAATCTATCGGACGGTTAATTTAAAAAGTTTTAAATCGTAAAGAATCGGATCAAGTTGCACGATGTAAATGTAAATGCAATAGAATCGGAGTGGTCATGATTAATTAAAGCGATCGCGGATGCTTTGGATTTTCCCGCGACGCGACTGGTCTGGAGAAAAGTGGATAGTTTTCAAGTGACGATGAGAAATTTTAATAAAACCAAAAGAATTATTATTAATAATCGCGGAGGACCGGAAGTGGTGTTATTTGATACAATTACGAGGTGGTTCGAGTCGAGTGGTCGGGAAGAGCGTCGTTTAGGCGAAGAACAAACAGCGATAAAGGGCGTTAAAGTTGGCCCCTCCGGAATCTGGATGGTCGGGGAGCACGTGCCCGTTTCGGGTTTTATTCAGAGTCGGCCGTACCTATGTGCTACAATTCTAATTACATATCTTACATGTCGTGGGCCCTCCCATGTAACGTCTTTTGATTTTCCCATTGGTTTATTGGTAAGACCTTGCGGTGCGTGATTGGTTAAAGCCGGCGTGAAGAGCTTAAATTGCGCATGAGTGTAGGTGCACACCGGCAAAAGCTGGCGAGGACGGCTAGTGTAGTGTTTCTCCGGTCCCCGATGGGAGTATATATGCCGAGGAGGAGCAGGACGACGCAAACACGAGGTCTTGTGCAGTAAGGGCGCGCGCCAACTGCGACACGCTCGCCCCGGCCCGAAAGCTCCCCGAAATCCGCGCGACGTGAATACATGCACCCGCCGTTATGGTCGTGTTCAACAGGAAGGCGAAGTGTCACAGACTTTTGATTTTCCTGAGCGTGGTGTGCTTCTGTCGGGCCGCTTCCTCGACCGGCTCCGTGTCGAACGGTGAGTACCATCAGAAATTATTGCCCATCAGCGCGATCGGCCTAAGTCCGTCTCCTACAGATCTCCTCTTGGCGTAGCTGACGAGCTTTGGGGGGCGCGACGCGCGTAGGTACACCTAATTTCGTTTATTAATGTCTGAGGTGGTTCTTTGAGCTCGACCCCCCCTGTTATTAAATTTGGAATGTACGATTCACATTCAGCCCGGTTCTTATTTTCCAATTAGACATTTCTGCGCTTATAATGGCGGGGTCGGGACGGATTCCCGAAATGAATACAATTTTTTTTTGCTTCCAGTCGAAAGTTCAAATAACTCCGATTTAATTAAATTTAATTTTATATTTCATCTAAATATGTACTTACGTATAGAACGTATCTAAACAAACTCGAGTGGAAGAGTATAATAATAATATTGATAACGTCAGATGTTAAACGGCCCTCAATTTGTGTTCCACATCGCTAATAACTAATGTAAATAACGTAAACAGTTCTTGAAAGTTCTCATTACCAAAATATGTCCTAATACAGGATGTTCCCGAAGTGAATTTCACAGAGGTATCATTATTTGAATATTTGTTTTACTCTTGATAAAAACTGCACGAATATCTGTCGTTTTTATTCTAATTATTATGGTTATTTTCCTCTTTAAAAATTTGGACTTTCGGATTATTGGTAGCCGGATTTATATTACAAATGTCACCGCCAAGATCGGGTATCCCCATTACCGCAGCAGTAAATTGAATGAATTCTTAATAACATGGCAGATACTTTCGCCCGCTTTCGGATTTAGATGAAATTTCACCGTCATTTATGCTCTGTGGTACAAATCCGCCTAATAGTGTTTCATTTACGTTGAGAAACATTTTGATCAAGCCCAAATTTGAAAAAAATTAAAATTGAAGAGAAGTAATTAGAAATAGAGTAAAACGAGGAGTAAAAACTGCAGGTGAAAACAAGGAGTTTTCAGAAAGAGTAAATTTTTTCGAGAAATTAGAGAAAAAGACGGTTTCCCCGTTGTAACTGAATCCGGGAACATACTGTATGATATGCAGGTTCTGGTGGAATAATATAATAATAATAATACACATAATAGTAATAATAATAAAGCAATAATTTAAACAGCCCATCAATTATTATATGTAGTACATTTCGACGATAAAGTATTTTTTAATTTCGCTCAATCGGTGAACTTGTGGCATGTAACAGTCAGTAATCACAATGGTTATCTCTCTATTAATAATGATGTAAATAAATTTATAACGTGTATGGATATGTTACTCGATATTCAAATTGTAAAACCAATGATCAATTCTAAATGATTTACGTCCGATAACCGTGAAATATGGCTTTGTTTGTCCCAACAATTGCAGACCGAACACACAGGAACGAGAGCTGCACGGCGGCGCTAAGTGGCTTTGTTTTTCAACGGCGAAAAGGTACTCGCCCTCGCAAATACAATCGACTTTACCTCGACGGATTGAAATTCTAACTGGTCTTGAATCTCGGATTTATTCCCCAACTCAAATATTAATGATTATAAAAGTAAGAACATCACTTAATAATAATGTTCAGTTTGTTAGGATTCATTTATATTTGTATATATGTACATACAAAGTACCTAGATAATATTTTATTCAGTTGAAACGTCTGATAAGTTGAACGCATCAGCGATGCACTTAATTGATATTTCATGAATTTTTTATAGGACTTCAAGAGCGCGTTTATATTTGTAACAAGCCGACGTTATTACCCCACTAGCGGGTCGTTTTGTTTACTTATTCTATTGTGTCTAGTTTGTATATAAATTGGGTGTGCTGATGGAAAAGACGGATGATGTAAAAATGGGGCCCCATTAGCGTATCCAGTATTGCGGAGGTAAAATAATTTGCATCGTATGCGGCAGAGCATCTATGCGTACTTGTCATTCTGCACGCTCGAGTCGATGAAACGTCTGCGGACTTCCAAGGACCGAAACCGGCCTAGAGAGCCGTGCGAGTACGAGTCGAACGAATTTATGTCGGAGGTTTCGACCTTTTCCTATTGTATCCGATAAATCATAACGTCTTAAAAAGTCGCGTTACCCGATCCGGGGGGGGGGAGCGGCGGGGGCGCGATAAGAGGTGAGGACGATTTTTTCGGAAAAAATTTACGAGGGGTGCGGAAAGCGCGCGTCGCCACTCCGTATATATGTATGCAGGGTGTAATTCGGGTATTAGGAGAGTTGAATAACGTCGACGTTCATGAACATCGCTGGATTAACGCCGGAAATGGGTGCATGTTAAGCAAAAAGAGCCGGAGATAAAGCCCAATGAAACCGCGTTATTTATTCTTATCGTCACATTTTCTGTATCGCATCGACAAAAGATCCACGAGAATGGAATCCGAAACGATTTACAACTTATTTATCACCCGGCGAATTTAAGTTCATCCGATTTGACCGAGCATAATATCTACCATGCATTATACGATCTGCAAGACTTCATCCCTGCGTGGATCTGCACGCATCTGTCGGCTTTTCTAATTTCGAATCATCATCGCATGCATTATTTATCAATATGTAATATCGTCGGGCCTGATTAGGGTCGACTCGCACACGGCTCACCCCCCTACAGCCCCTCACACAATCCGAAGGTGATGAATCAGAACTAAATGGTTCCCCTTTATTGACTAATCTTTCCGCCGCCGCTGTCATTTGACTTATTGTCAGGGGACGTAGATTATTATGCAACTGCCCCATTTTTACGAGATTACGCGCATCTGGCCGTGCGGCATGCAGAGACGCCCCTTAATTAAAATCCCCAACACGAAAAATGAAAGTAATAATTGCGGATCTAATTCGCGTTTTTACCACATTCGCCGCCGCCGCCGGCACTCGGCCGAGGGTGAAAGAAATTAATCCAGATTTGCGGGAAGAAAGTGTAAAGATTTATTATCATTTCGCGAGGGAATTTATTTCTCGATCATCGCCGGCGTCCGCGTCGTCGTCATCGCGGGGCGAAATTGTAGCCGTTCCAATTAATTAGAGGGCGCATAAAAAGGCGAAAGTTCCTGAATGGCCCCGGAAGCAATCGATAAGGTGTCTCCGTGTACAAGTTACCTTCCCACTAGACCCGCTAGACGCGGTATCACATTATGTAAATATATATCGCGCGGCGAGGCGACGCTTTCATGCCAAAGTCACTTCACTCGTTCCTCACACACACAAAGTATTATAATTAAAACCCGAGTCGGGGCTAATTTTTAATCCGCATCGGCTGATGCGGAATTACCGCACCGCGCACGGTCTCATATCGCTTTATTATTATTAAAGGATCACGGCGCGGAATCGTCCATGAAGTTATTTATTGCCAGGACCTGATGTATATTGGAGTCGCGCCGCATCCTGAATAACTTATTACCGGATCATGCATTTTTCCTCCCCGGAACGATGAGATGCGAGGTGTGTGTGTGTACGTTACGTTGTAGGGCGGGTGCGAACGTGTCGGGGGCGCCTGCGGATGCTCTAATACATATCGTTTCCTGTTTATAATTAGTGGCGTAATTAATTAACATTGTTATAATACTGACGGTTATGACTATGAATGCTAATATCGTATCTCCAGCGTACGACCTATGTGCAACCGTCTGACGATATTCCGGAGCGATATCGCCCCGTTTTCGGATTTAATATATTATACTTGTCTTCTGCTGCGTTATAATAATAGCCCTTGGCGAATTTTGAGGACCCAGAACGCGAGCGGAGAGGAGCTACGGCGGAGGTTGACTCATCTTGCAAATATTACTCCGCATCATTTCGTATAGGGGTGGCTTTATACCGGATTTATCTGCACTGACCTAACTTGAGACTGTGCTCCACCTACGACGTATACGTGCAACCGCAACGCAGGTATAGACTCCAGAGAGGGGTGAATGTATTAAGAGGGGTTGATGGCGGAAATTAAGTCAACCTGGCACCTAACCGCACCTCCATATCGGAAATAAGCGGAGAATGGGTTCGTTTAATTCCGTTTTTCACGGTGTTTTCCGTAAATAATAAATTCGCGTAAGATCGGGCAATTTAAATACGGTACTGTTAATCGTTTATTCCGCGGGAGTGTCGACCGCACCGCACATACATTGCGCATATACGCACTTATACATACGTGGACGAATTATTGTACTAATGGGCCCCCCCAAAAATACATTACATACATTTGTAGTGAACGCCAGTCTGACAGCCATTATGGATGGCGCATGCATTATTCCCGGCGAACTCGCCATCACGCCTAAACGTGCGTAATTAATGGCGCACAAATCGGGGGATCATTCTGATGGGGACCGGTTTTTTCGAATCCGGCGGGCGCGTCGCGTTCCCGTCCCGTCCTCTCCTTGCAATCATCCGGAAAGGGTTGTTTATGTCTTGTTTGTCAACAAGCCTCATTCCCCCTCGACGGTCCCATAGATCGCGCTAATCTTGATATGATTAGTGGCGGCCATTACGTGACCGGGCAAAAAATCGCTGAAAGGCGCAATTAAGTTGATACCCCTCAGGCCGGCGGCCTCCGCCGGCCGCCGTCGCCTGGCTCGGTGGGGGCGCGCGGGGCGGAAGTTTAAAAATCCGTTTGATTTTCAGCACCGCGACGCCCCGGTCCCTGGAGCCGTGCACTTCGGCCACAATGAAACACGAAACTTTCGTCTGTCAGCCTCTTTATTTGATTAGAGCCGGCGCGGCCTCGTCTAAATTATGTTGTCGTTAGCGATGAAATTGGTGTAGGAAGTGGCCATATTCTGCCCTCTCCCCCTATTCTTCGTTTACAGTCTTACCGCGTAATCCCATCGAGTACGGAGACACAATTTAAGGAATATTATCGATTTTCACCGTAACCCGAAGTAGTTAGTTATGGTTTTAGTCATGGGCGGGATAAGAATCAGACTCTTTACGCTTGTAGGGAGAATTACGGATGGGGAGAGGGTGATTCGGGCCTCGAGTCGATTTATTTCCTTCCCGCAGGCGTTGTCAAAAATGAACACGTCTGTCTGATCAAGTTAGACATCAGAATCGCGATTCATCCGTGAACGTTAGCGCAGTCAGCGACTTTCGCAATTTAACATTTATTCGACGGGGAGAAAGCACAAACACGGTTCGCCACCTCGCGGACGACTGCAGTTAATTAGCGCAAAAATCCGCATCTCCAGTGCGACGAAACGGCGGGCCGGAATGGGGAGGAGACGGAGGATGGGGATGTGGAGTGATCCCTGGTGAAACGCGCGGATAAAGATAAGAGTACGGGCGATAGCAATCAATAATGCCGTCCTTAAGCGCGTATCAGATGATTCACATAGGGCCGATGTTGATGGCGATGGGAGGACGGGGATGGGGACGGTCCGAGCCGGGGAGGTTATATTGTCGGGGCGGCGGGCGACGCATATGCACACGCACACGTGACCGGGCGATCGCACATGGTGCGGTTGCTTCCGAATCATTAGCGGTCAGGGAGGTCCTCCTGATAACGACAACATATGCACGCCCCGGCTGCCGCACTAAAACAGAATGTGTTTACGGTTCTCCCTTCGACTTTTAAACCTCGATTTATTACCTTGAATAAATTCACCCGACCGACACCCTCTCTCTCTCCCGCTCTCGAATCTAATTTATAGCAAAATAAGAATTTTTGATAAAACCTGAAGCCATTGTACTCGCATCTACAATTCTCGCTCCCTTTATATAAAACAACTCGTAGGTACGGTACGGAGAGAGGGTGGGGTGTACCAGTCCTATTTTTATTCTCATTCCGTGATGTATTATGTCGGAGGTCGGAATGAACGGAACGTGTTGATTTGTTGAGTGTTTTTAATTTGATTTGATTTGATATGAAATGATATGAAATAAAGCGCCACGAATTCGGGCCTGTCTCCTATGTTAGGGGCTCGGCATCAGGTGAGAGAATTTATTCGAATCGTTTTGACAATGAGAGGCGGCGTTTTATCATATTAATGATATATTGTGCGAAACGGCGCGCGTAGAAAAAGGGAACAACAGAGCAGATAACATCGGAGTGGAAGCGTGTAAGGAAGCATAATACTTCCTTTAGGAAGGTGGTGCAGCTTGGTTTCCTCAGTCGGAGGAAACGTTTGTGTCGCCTGCCAAAGCCACGGTTGCAGAAGAAAACGTTTCCTTTCTAGGTGTTTCAATGGGACGTCAAGTTGTCAAATCTTGGTCCCGGGGTATCGCACACATTGTGTACGCGACGGGGGTCGAACCCAATCTCCTCATAGAATTACTGCAAAATCGCCCAGCGATTTTATTCGAAATTGCGAAAAAAACGCATCCGACGCCCGAAACGTATGTTGTTTATTTCGCAGGGGAGAGGGTTTTCGGTTAAATCGGAATATTTTCCGATCGCTTTGTCGGGTTTAAATATGCCCAAAGTGCTTTGTTGGAGCAATTTCCGACGGCATTTCCCCCCGAATACCCACAAAAACCACCAATTTGCAGATGTTTCAATAAATCACACATCGGAATCAAAACCCGAACTGCAAACTGACACAAACATGCACAACAAGGCGACGCCCTCTCACCGTCTTCACAACATCATTCCAGACTCCGCAGCCTGTCTCTCTATACACACACACACACCCCAGAGGGTGAGAGAGATTCGCGTTGTTGGCCAGCGAGGCCATCAGGCAAAAATTCGCAAAAACCTCAAATCTCGCCCTCGCTGTCTATAATAATTATCGATCAGCTAACTAACTCCCGTCTGTGACTGGTGACACCCAGACAGCGTCATTTAAAAAACCGTACGGACGGATATATGCGAATATGCGAATGTGGAAGGTGATCGATTATACCCCGAACCTACGTATTATCACGACATCGGGACAACAATGAAATAATGCAATTAAAAATAAAAACAATAACCACACACCGCTACAATAGTGTTTGGTCGTCAGTCACTGTCAATTACCGAGGCCCTTTTTCGTCGGGATACACCAGATTTGAAAAAATAACGTTTTCTCTCGGAGCACGGCGTGCGCGATTTATGCAGTATGCGCTATAACTTTAAGAATTTAAAGTAATTCCACCGTTTCGCGCTAGGAAATTTGCATAAAATAGAAACAGGAAACAGAGGGCTCGAATTGAATTGAAAGCGCACTCCATCCATATCTACGTGGATCCGTAGTATTCGCATTCGTACACATGTGAGGCTTTTCTTCCATGTACAGAAATGGCTTTGTGTGCTTTCGGTGCTCGAGAGGGGGTGGTGATTCATTGATAATGGGGTTAATAGGCAGGGTCTCGTCCGGATTATCCAAGTTCACATAAACCTGGATGCATTCTAGTTGATCGTCCGCCCGTGTATTATGTAGATATAATACGGAACTATATGGGGTTTACATAACATACATTGTATACTTGCACGCGTATAATACGGTGATGTGTAGGTAGCGTATGAGTATAGGTGGAAATTTGATGATAGTTTGGTGAAAGTCGCGCAAATTAGAGGAAGCCCGGCGTGATTAAAATTCATGGGAGAAATTGTGGAATTCGACATCATGGACGCGCATTCCCTCTTGTTCTGCACAATTGCATCTACTGTATTATGGAGTACCCTATCTGGTCGATTTTATCGGTACGGTTCGGCTCGGTTCCGGTTGCATGACGGCGAGATAAATCTGGAAAATTAAAATCGGGCCAATTTTGTGTGGTTAATGGCACGGGCTGATTAAAATTTCACGGACTAATTAAATGCCAATAAGCTAAAAAATTTCATTTAAATTCCGATAGGTAGTTCCACAAAATCTTGTTCGTATTAAATTGAGTGAGGATCGGACGGAAGTTATTGCAACGTTAAATAATTGAACGTCTCTCTACCGAACTGATACCGTAATAAAAAGGAAGAAGAGAAAAAGACCTCACAGAGAGAGTAGAATGAAAATGGGAGATTTAAGGATAATTATTGTGACAAGTCGAAATTGGCTAATGAAACACGGGCCATGCCGGGGTCTCGTCGAGTTGAAAGCGCTTATATATACAGTCCTCTGTGGAAAATTAAAATCTCAATCGTTGCCGGGGGTCGGGGTTGTTGAAATTATCACCGCACCCTTTCAGGAGATAATTATGAGGATTTATTCAGGCTTTTTAAACGCTGTCGGTGGTGGCTCACGTGAATATAATTCCGCATTATAATAAATGTTGCGTACGCTGCGTGCCACACAGAAGGTAGCTTTATAATTCTGGTGGGGTAGCTTGAAGTAACCCTTCAGCTAACTACTTGTTATGCATTACGTTACATTCATTTTGTGTTCGTAACTAAAAGTGGCTGAATTTTTCATTTTGCTTAGAAAGATGAGGGTAGTTATACCTCATACATTTCCAGCATGAGAATGGGCTCGGAAATAATTCCCCGGGTCAAAAATAACCGGTTAATTCGTCGGATATATGCATCGCGTTGATGACGCCTACGGAAATTGAATAAGAGTTGTACAAATCGCGCGCCGTCATCTGAATAATAACATGATTCCTTGTGAACGAGCACACCCCCTCACCCCCGTAGCGCCGCCAGCCCCCTTCCGCCACCGCACGATACTAATAATAATCTGGGCATTAGGTGACGTAATGAAAATGGATGGTATTAATTTTGAATTAATATCGGCGCTGTCCGCGCGCGAGAGCCCAACTTTTTGTCTTATCTCCCTCAAGTTTTTCAGTTGTTAAACACTTGTTCCGGCCGTAACGTGTGTGTGGCCATTAATTATCCGTCTACGAGCGTTTTTGTTGCAACAACTTTTTCAAGTCGTATTCATTTTATCGCGCGTATACACGAGACTGTCACACGTGTACACGTTTTTCCACGTCCGAAATCCCGGCCAAAACACCGCCGCACCGCACCGGCCCTAAACGGATCAATCCTGGCGCCACCACTTTAATTATACGGCTACACGCCACTAGACGCGATTTCTAATCACAATCGGAATGCACCCGCCGCCAAAAACACGACCTCGTCCCACATAAACTCCCTCGTATGCATTCTAATAATTCACGGATTACCGACGAGGATCGTCAACTACTTGCCAGGATTTCGGTTCGGTTCAGGTCCTGATGCCTAGCCGGGGGCGTCTAACCCGCTCCTAGTGGAGGCGGCGGCGGCGGTGGTGGCGGCATTAATGCAACAGAAGCTGTAGCATATCCACTTAGCTATTTGTTATGCATTCAACCCCAAATCTAAGGAGATCTCAATCTAAGATCTTTGCGCCCCTATATCCTCGGTATGACTTAGCCGTTTGCATTATGTATTCCTCAAATCCGCCACCAGATGGTACATGCTCACCTACTATAATAAAAGGACTTACCTCGATGACGTCGGCTCCTATAAGGAATCTAATTTTTCTATTCCAACACCACCTGGAGTAGGTACTCCTCTATGCATGTGCAACCACTACCTGGATATAAGGATTACTACCTACTACAGTTTGGTATTTTTCTTTGATTAGAGGATAAATACGTAATAGGATAAGTTCCGAGTTTTGCTTGCTCGCTTGCTTGGTTGTTGTTGTTGTTGTTGTCGGGTTATACAAATACGAAATACGTGGGATACGGGACCGACGCCGGCATTCCGCATTAGAAGGAATATCGTGTGGATATTCCGGAACGACCGCAACTGCATGTCAATTAACGTATCCTGACAACTGGACAGCATTCCTTAGGTTAAATCAACGAAATGCCTTCAGCATTCCTTCCTTCGAATATATCGTCTGATGTATTTATTACTGCTCGCGGCCGGCCCGAATTTTTATTACTTCACAAATTACACAGATCCGGTGTTTCATTAAAACCCGAAGGCTGTGGCATAGAGCGAGGACTGCCGGCGGTGGTAAGTGCTGCTGAATTCTGCATCCATTGCAGCTTAAGTGCTTAATTCTATTATTATCGGGATGATGAGTTTCGGATTTATTGGGAAATTGGGGGATTTTTGGCCGTACGTACATGCACGGTCATATTCCTGACTTTGCGGTAATTATAGGTCCAGTTTGCGTATTGATTGCGGCTTGATGTAATCTTCATTGTATACCAATGGCATAGACAATAATGGTGATGGCCAAGTGCATGTGTACTGTGGCCGTACCGAGATTGTTCGCGTAATGAGAAGATTGTAATTCATATGCACGGCAATATTGAATCGGAATCGAATCAATTAAAATGGGATAGTGTCGCCCCAACCCGTCGTAATCGTATAGTAGTATAGTAATTGTAGAACTAGGTGCGATAGGGAGGAGGGTACGTTCTAATATATCTCATGTCTCATTGGAACGGGCTGCAATAAAACCGCGGTCGTATCTAATTTAACCATTCGCCGGCGCTTAAGCTTTATTTAGTGGTACATGAAAATATATATAGTTCTCAAAGTCATTTATCAAAGATTTTCATATTTAGGGAGCAGGACACAGGAATGGCCGTTACTTTCTCATGATGAATGTGTCACAAGAGGCAGTTTTCAAAATGCTATATGCGACCCGTCACATTTCCTCATATTCTACAATGTGTGCATACGAAAAATTCATATACAGGATATTTGCCCTCGTTCCGGCTCTCTCCCTCTCGCAAAAACTAGCCACTTGACAAAACCGACCCGGGGACGTTGTACATATCTCCCTGTGCACATATCGCGAACCGTTGCACTCGTACTGCTCGCATCACGGTACCCCATTATTACAATCCAATGCGTTTTCATTATTTCGTCCGGTATATTGTTTCAGATCCCACCCTACTTATCTGAAACAGTCCCTCCGTCTGATGTATGATAATTCAATTATCCGCAAATGTCTGCATGTGCACTAGCAATTCGGGGTCTCGCGCGCAATTAAGGAGAATGAGGAAACCGGATTGCGGCAATCCGGGGACAGACTGTCTAAGTGTGTAATTATTGAAATGAAAGGTTGCCCTCAAAAATACAATTTCGTTTGCATACCGTCGCTGGAGAGTACTGTAGCAATTGCGCGTGTCGAGATGCACACTCCACACACGTCGCGGCGATGATTATTGCACTTGCTGAAGTTCGAGGTTCGAGTCACTCCATCCTTCCCATAGTCGTCATTATCGACTGACAGGAGGGGAACACGGGGTATTTTTATATCGTCGAGTCGAAGCGACGGTGGGATTCCTTATGGGGTTATTCCTTGTCCTTGTCCTTGTCCTGGTGCTTATAACGCCGTTATTATAGGAATACGTTCGCGCGTATACTGTACGAGTGCAGTCTCTAACTAGGGAGATTTTATCTCGGAACAATAAATCAAGTTTCAGTCTGCGGAAGCGTTTAGATAAAACCCTCGGAAGCTCCATTTGAACCACCTTAGGCTATTCTAGCTTTGATTTGTCCCAACTGCACAATTTTATTGATGCACAAGGCGCGATTGCGATATTTTCGCCCGATATAAATTCTGGGAGACCACACCATTGCGAGAGACACGATGGGGGCGTTCGATGTCTCCCCTTTAATAAACACGAATGTGGTAAAGGTACACGTAAAAGGAGTAAAAGGTGACGCCGCTTTTGTGAGGCGTCTGTTAATTAACTGCCGGAAAATAATATTCCATATACACGGGGCGGTTTTTGCACCTGGGTGACAAATTCACAAATGGGGATGGGGTGAGAGACAATGGGGTGGCGGCGCATTTGGCAGGTGGGGGCCATGATGCGTGATTAAGGCTGGCGTTCGGATTTGTGAACAGTACAGATGAGTCCGGCTGGGTCGTTTTACAAGTTTCCGAATTAACCCGCAACAGGAATTGTACAAGACAAGTCCCAAGACGCATTGTTGCCACGAACAGACATTTTATCACCACCCTAACGCTTCTTCTTAAGCCAATAAACCTGCCATGCTGCTCGTTCATTTGATTCATTCTATATTCCGGCCTAGTCTGCAATTTACATGTTATCGATATTTTTATCATCGTTATAAAATCGTTTTGCAATCAACCACCTTTAGTTCCACACCCCCATAATAATGAGACGCTCGCGATTTCCGTCAACATTGGGGATTGGGGAGCCCTCAAATCGATTCCGCGATAATGAACGCCCTGAGTGTTTTAAATCTATAAACTCGCGTAAATCTGAATAAATTGATATAGATATTGGAGGACGGGATTATTGTCATCTAGGTTCGGCTGCCGCTGAAAGACTCGACTTTAGTCAAAGGGCCGGTCCTGTGGGGAGCGTCAATTCTCGAAACTATCTGAGCCGGATTCAAGTTTGCGGCCGTAGTTTTTGCTAGTCCATCAATATCACTGAGACCGGAGCCTTAGCCGTCCCTGCCGCATTACCATATGAAACAAACTTTCCGATTCCACCCTGGAGAAGGTCGTAACAATCAACTTTTTCCTCTATTCTAGGGCTAGGCTCACGGCAGGGCAGGTGGGCGAAAAAAGCCGAACTCGCTCGCATCTTGCGAGAGGGGATCAGGTTAATGCGTTCGGAGAGGGATTTGTGTGTTTGATGGGCGAAGTGGCCCTAATTCGCGGACGGCCAATTACCGGGCATTGTCGGCGGCGGCGTTAAGTTTCGATCGGCGCGAGGTGCGAGGGGTTAATAAAAATGTAATTGGATCATGTCTGATGAGGGAAGGTGTGCGGCGGCCTCTCCACGGAGGGAGCCGACACGTGGATGCCGCATTTGCGGTCGGCCGATCTCGAAACCGCGAGCTATGCTTTTGGGGATTATGAAGCGAGTTGGAAAGAATTGTTAAGTCAGCATACTTTTTCATTCTCTCTCTACTCTACTAACGCTGCAAACTTGAAAGAAAAACATTACTATCGTAAGACAATTTTATTGGGGCTGTCTACATAAACATTACGCTCTGGATTATTCCCACCCCAGTGTACTCGCGAGTTCGCGTCCAAATCGGAGCGGAGGAACGCCATACCCTAACGTATGTCCGAACGTGTGGTCGTGTTCAAAAATAGAAATATGTATGTATATGATGATGGCCGCAACTTAAGTGCCAGGAAATCTCGCTTTTGAATTTCATGTGCGGCCGGACCCCTTCCTTCTTCGCCGTCTGCCCCGGTCTGTCGCAATTTATTCCGACTGATAAAATGATCAACCCGCAACGTGTTCATTCGCCGGATGACGTCCCCCCAAAACATATATGAAATTACCAAAACCATCATCTTCTCTCGGTCGAATTTAAATATGGAAATCGGAAATAAGATTAGGACAGATGGAATTTGAATTTAATACGCGTCACACGTTCCCTGCATGTCCCCGGAATCAAATTTTACTTCGGCGCCATCGAGCACAATTCGAGAAACGGCCCGAGGCCGTACGCCGCGACGCCCTCAAACACCGCCGATTTCCAGTCACGCAGTTGTGTGTGCACGCAGTTTTCCTCTGTCTTCGGGTTCGAGTCGCGAAATGCGAGAACGGGCGAGAAGTTCTAATTGTCGCGAAGAAGGACCGAGGGTGCGTGCGTGCGGTGGCCGGCAGGTCCGTTGATGTGGGGGTGGGAGGGTCGTTGTCGTGCCTTGGCTTGCGGTTTGACGGATCAGCCGTGGAGAGTGTGCCGGGGGCCGGAGCCGTCGGTGTCCATTCTTCATTCCATATGCATAGAAATTTAATAGCATTTCGAAATCCGATGTAACTTCGCACAGCAGCAAAATGTTATCCATATCATCTGCCATGCAAATCAAATGCAAAATTATACACCTTATTGGCACGGTACGGCAAGCAAAGCACTCACTAGTTCCTCTGAAAATACACGGCTCTTGCCGTGTTTACAGAGCCGACGAACTCGCCTAAACACAACTTTCCGAATTGTAAACACGTAGCGTTTCAATCGCGGTTGTGTCTAACGTAATGTCGGGGTGGCATTTTCGCCGGTGCACGGTGCAGTTAAAAGTCAAAGTAGTTTCGATGCGACCCTCGAGGTCGGAACGGGCTCCCGGGAGACGTTCGCATAATAATGCGGGATCACCCCTCATTAATCACGTGTCTTGGTTAGGTAAATATAGAGAAAACACCGGAATAATTAGAGGCTCGAGGGAGCTTTTTAAAGCCGACGGTGGGGTCGTGGGCTGTACGGGAGGGTGGCGGAGGTCCTGGATAAAACGCAATAAAACTTACACGTTGTCAAGTTTATTACCTACACGCGAGACGCGGTTTTATTCTTGAGAAATAAGATGTCTTGATGACAAACTGGCGAGGCAAATCCTGGACGAGTATGATGGTGGAGTTGATTTAAACGTTCCCGGATTACGCGAAACATAAATATGATAAAACTGTGACGAATTTGAATCTTCCCTCTGAACAGTTTTATTGGCATAAAATTGCCTAGCGAGCTCTAGAATTATGCGAGATGAATACTCATCGCGCAGTCAGGGTAGCACATAACGGCATGGAATTTGATTCCAAGAAAGACTCCTACGAGAATTCTGTTGTAATTGCTACCATAAATCTGTTTGCCATATCGCAATCGCTCACAGTACTGCCGCTGTGCGCAGTCAGGAGGGTCCGCAAGAAGCACTCTATTTGCATAATTGAACAAGTACACAAAAGTCACCTCTCTTTTTTACGTTTTACGGATCTTATTCCCCCGTCCTTGCCCTTTATTGTTCGCCTCATCCGCCCTGATGCTCTTATTTCCCTTTCGTCTCTCTCCTTCTCCATCCGAACGCAAATTAACTTGGCTTCGTTGATGACTTATGCATAAACGATAAACGCATTCCACATATCACGTACCTACACGTAATCGTACGGCACGGAATAAGAGTGCATACTCGGAAATTCCGAGTGCAATTTTGCGAAATCGCTTTCGACGAGTTTTGAATTATGGCCCCGTCGACAACTCCGACAAAGTTGCTAAAAGGGCGTCAAGTACCGCAAGGAAATATCTAAAAGTAAATGGATAAGACATGCAATTTTCATGTCTGAAGAGATCAAACGGTGTAGTATAATGGGAGCGCAACTAGAGCAATAGCGCGGCATACATCTCAAACTGGCACGTTGCACGTTGTTCAATATGCGGCTGTGTTCATCATCGCCGCCGCCGCCACAAGCGAAGCCGCCGACGACGCCACCCTCACCGGCATCGAAACACACACTCGTCGCCGTCGTCGGCCTCCTACCTCCCAATTCCCCACTCCCCGACCCGGATTGTACCATCCAGACTCGAGAATCTAGTGGCAGAGGAAGCAGAGCCGGATGCTAAATTACGCGCCGCCACCCCCATTACCCGAGAGGCTTATGCCGTTATTTGCGCCACTCAATTAGTCGAATTATTCAAAGCTAAGCGATTGTAATAACAACTTATTATGAAGCGTCGCCGGAAATGCCTGGGTCTGTGCGATGCAGTCGGCGCCTTTTGGCGGAAATCCGGAGCGCGGGCGAGGTACGGCGGGCGGGCGACCGCATGCTATTACAACAGTCACGACGATTCCGGCTTTACGGCGATTCGTCCGATAACGTCGAAAAAGTATTCCCGCGACCCCGCGTTTAGTGGGGACGCCTTTCACCCGCTTTAATTGTTCATAAAACCGGCGGCCTTTTGTCGCCTTCTCTCCTACGGCTTCCATCGTGATTTCGACTCTTTTATGCCCGCCAACCGCCACACCGGGTCAGCCCGTAGTGGTGCATTCGCGATTTTCTCGCATTCATAACGAATAATAACGTCGGCAGTCGGTAGTATAAACATGGGCTCGCACAATCATCCACTCGTACAAATACGGCTCGTCATAATGAACGGTTTTATTTACTGACCCGGCGCATCCGCCGATTTTCACCTCGACCCTGATTCGATCATGATTTCAGTTAGTGCCGGTTGAGGGGTTGATAAACTTATACCCGATGAGAACTTGATCCTGCTACTAGTTATGCGGCGGTTATAGCCGGGAGCGATTATGAGGTTTTTAAAGTTCGAAAACTAATGATGTGAATCATCAGAGATATTACCTAGTTTACTTCGGTTTCGGTGAAATGCTCCAAACGCGACCCCGGGTTCCTAACGTTTGCTCCGAATCCGAGTCGGCATCTAGCAGTAATGTAATGTAATGTAGACATAGGTCGGATTTGTAAATAGCCCGAAAGCCGGTCTGTTTTTGCCGAAATACCATTAATTACAGCGGCCCGACTAAAGACTGCGTGTAAGGATCTTTCCGATTTGTTTGTTATAAGCGGCAACAGGTCCTGCGTATTATAGGTATAGGCGAAGTGAGGTCTTACTGAGGATTTTCCATTCTATAGCCTCCGGCTGGCTGGCTGGTTGACTGGCTGGCTGTGGCTGGCTGTCTCAAGCCGCGCGCGATTTCTACTCAGCCGAGTGGGAGACATTCATTATTTCAATACAATGAACTGCACCATTTAGCAATTTTACACCTAAATTACACACGTTAACGCGATCCTTCACGGCTCGTATATTATTTCTGGGAGATTTAGCGTTCGCTAAATGTGCCGCCAAATAAATAACGATTTATTCTGCACGCGCAATGTGCGCCGGGGCCGCTTTATCGTATAATTGGATGCCAATTTACAAACGGAACAACGAAAAGTCCATCAACTTGTCCGGGCGAGATAACAACACCAGAGCGCCGAGGTGTTACGCCGTCGAGCCCGAAAAGTGTCCGTTATCTACCAGATTAGCGGCACGACTTGTACGGGAACGCCGTCGCGCCAAATCCCGCACAGAACGAATGCAGATAAAGGCACGAATTTCGGCTCAACGACTGTCTCCGTTTTATTAATTATTATATACCTACTGTCTATATACCCGTATACGTGGAACGTATTCATTACAATACCTAAGATGTACCGGTATAATTAATTTTTGTTAATTAGGTAGGTGAGGTACCCCACCTCATTGCGTACACAAGATGATGTTTTCGGTATATAGAGAGAAAGAGCGGAATTAAATTTAATACAGGCGTAGTTTAATTGAAACATTGTGCGATTCTAATGTGCTCTCCGGTCCGGTGGGAACTCTCCAGAGGGGTGGAGCGGGAATAGAAGGAGCGGTGGTCAGCTATGAAAAGGTAGATCAACAAACGCAACCCTGGCAAATAAAGCACGTAAACCTCTTTATAATGAGGGCTGTTTCTCCATTTATACACTATTTAGGCGGGAATTTATCATAGTTGGCGCATAAAATGATGAGGGAAACACAATAGACAAAGCCCTTTGTGTGCGCCACATTTAAAATTTAGTGCACTCAACCCGGCCGAGTTTCCCCTGGAAACAGGTTTGTCGCGGATTTTTGAAGGCGCCCTTAGGACTTAATCGTCCGTTTTTACTGTCAATTACCGGGCGAACAGGGCTCGAAATGAATCGCTCACGATATCGTTTTTAATATATTATTCAAATGAAACGCGGGTCGTAATATCTTCAAGTCATCACCATCACCGTCGTCGGGGGTTGTTCGCCTCGAACTCGGTGCCCACAATACAACCATCATACACCATCATCTTACCTATCCCCGGCCCTGCGGCCATTCTGTCCAGGAGTTACGGCACCTTTTCGGCCTCAGGGGCCTATTCGTATATCCCGATCCATCGATCTCGTTACAGTCGTCCCGTCTTCTCGGATTGTCGTCTAAGAGATTGTGCGGGCAGAATTGACAACTTTGCGGCCGTTTGAATGTGAGAACGCGAAATGCGCATGCATTTAATTGAATGTGTATAGAAAAAAAGCACCTCTTACACTTTACCCTCTCGCGTTTCGCCGTCCGTGTGTTTGTTCCGTGGTATTTTAATAACTCGGAAGGGAAATAAACGGCCTAAAAACACTACGTTTCGAAACCGGCTGATCTCCATAATTGGGCAAATTTTGCGGGTTACCGCACGGCCACACTGTTTACCCTCGGTCCGGCCTGTGGGTCGTTCTCCCGCCGCCATCGCCACCATCGTCCGGGGGCGAGGTGAATTTTAATTCGTAAACGAGCCGAAAAACGCACGTTTCCGATATTTCATTCCGAAGGAGTTGTCCGTTCCGTCGTCGGCCCCGAGTCGGGGCACTTTCCGCGTCGCGGCGGCGGGTCGGCCGACGTCTAATCCTTGACGTTTGTTGATTGGAGTCGCAATAATTAAATTTCTTCTCGAAGAAGCATTGCGTCGGGTCTCGGTGCGCGACGCGAGTAATGAATGAGGGAATTCGCGACTAGTTATTAATTACACCGAGTTAGACCTTTTACTGCACTACTTATTAGCCCGGTGTCTATACATATCTAGTTTCTCTATAATCTCTGGCGGCATAAAGCCGGAGACGAGAGACGAGCGAGATTCGGGAGCGGAGGAGATGAGGGTGCGAGAGGGAGCATCATCAGGTTTTGATTAATAATAAGGTGGTTCGGTCTGTTGCCGGGGTGCGCGTCTCTTTTTGAGGTCGAAGGACAATTTCGGTGGCAAATGAGCGTGTGCTGGCGGGATCAGAATTGTTGTGATTTATAATAGAAACTAAGTAAACAACCGGTGACGTCTATTACATCAAAGTTTCGCCCGCCACATATGCGAGTAGATTGGAAAGCGGGTCAGAAACGAACCGAAAACCCCGTACACCGTACACACGCCCCTCCTAGCGATTCCGTGTTTGGATGCAGGAAGGCAACGGGACATCCTTTCGTTGCCATCCAATCGATTTTAATTTCCGACTTCCAGATAGATTATTCGGCTGCAGTTTCGAGGCCTATGGCTTTCGGAAAAAAAGTCCAACAGCCCAACAGGTGATCCGAATTCGAATCGTTCGACGGATTATACGTTTCACCACTCGCAAATTAATATTTAATTTTTTTCTCCAATACACTTATCGGGGCGTCTTTTATGCGCGCTGAAAGCGCGGCGAGTTCCGAATAAAGTTGTGAAACTTGTGTATAAGGAAGATATTAATGAAATTACTTTATAAAGAGCGATATCACTAACAAACTCTGATTATTAGGCCTGCAGCTCTCTGCAATTTGATTTAAATTTCCTAATTCTCCCTGAAACTTTCCAATAACATTCTGGAAAGAGAGAGGAGACGTCGCGTCGGGGGTCGTGGGTCGGCCGGGACGGCGGCGGGTGGCAATTAGGCGTCTCTCGGTGCCGGCGTATGCACCGATAAACACCGGAACGGCATTGTGCATCCTCGGAAGCGGTCCCGGTTTCGACGAGGGGCAATCAGCGGGAACGGCCGCGGCCTACGGAACGATCTTTATTGGTTTAGGCGGCCGGCCTCTTAACTAGCCCGATCAAATAAACTGGGCACACACCGCGTCGATTGAGAGCCGGGGAGCTCTCTTTAAAACGGATTCCTAATATCGCGCCGACAGCCGAGCCGGCTCGAGCCGCGGCTGAAAGGCTTGACAGTGACAGATTATAATTGTGGCAATTTCTCCAAGATAAATGCGATTTGTTGTCGGGGCCCCATTGACGGTGCCAATTTCATTTAGAAACGATTTAATTATCCTAATGGAAGGTGCAGGGAATCGGTGGTGGCGGCGGCGCGCGCTTGATGGGGTGAAAGCGATCGCGATGCGACCTTAATCTTTACAAGTTTAATAATATTATGGAACCACCGTGCATTGTGTTGCCTATTTTTTCAGAGCCGGGCTTAATGAAACCGCGCCCGAATAATATCTGTAAAAGGGGCGTATGACTCTCCGAGAAACGCCATCTGGTCCCTTGTCGCCGGCGCACCGGCGGTGTTGTCATAATCGGCAGCGGGACGTAATCGTCGAAAGTCAGGTGAATTCCCGCCGGAAAAATGTCGACGCCGGCAAATTTCCTAATACGGCGGAATATTTCGCGTTGCGGCAGGTCGGCAATTCCGGCGTAGTTCGCTTTTAGTAGTCCGGTGCACGGTGGTCTCGGTAAGAATTAGTAATTTTGAGCCTGCGGTCGTCCGTGTGGGGGTGCGCGCTCACGGATGCACCATCGATTTTTGATTCTCCGGTAACGGTGGCACGGTAACTATGCGATTTCGTGCAGCGTGACATGTCGCACTTCCACCTTAATAAGCCATCAGGCAATTAGTTATTTAAATTGCTCGAATACATCCGGAGCCGCACGGTTAGGCCGCGCCGCGTCCTTCCAACCCTCCGCCCGCTATCTCCGTCGCAATATAGGTATACCCGTACAGGTGGGTCGGTATACAAAGAGGGGTACGTACGTATGCTCGGCTTAGAGCGAACTCGTATTGATCTAAATAAAGTAGATACCTACAGCCAAATCAAATTGCTTTTACTCGAATTCAATGCAATCGTTACCTGTTAATACAAATACATTTAATCAAGTCTGATTGCTTTGTCTTGCGATGCATTCATTGTTGTCAATTCCCCGGAGGGGTCGCAAGAAAAGCGATTTTTTCCGAACGGAACCGTGTTCTGCCTACTTAAATAACCCGAGTCGGGCAAATTATCGACGACAATGATGTCGACGTCTATAGCGAGCTCGTTCGAATTTAAGAAAAGCGACCTGTAAAGATTACATAATGCCCGTATACCTTCTGTTATACTCACGTGGATACGGTTACACGAGGTGCACATACCTACCTACAGATAGGTGGGTGTACCTTACAGTCTTATACCCGTGGAGATGTTAGAGACGAGCGCAAAATAATCGAATGACTTTGAAATTCGATAGTGCGCAGGGAGGAGATGAGGGCTTAAGGGGGCGGGTGAGGAACTTAAACTTCGGAAATCTAATTTTGGTCTTTGCTCGATTTGTGTACTAGCCACGGCAAGTTTATGGTAAATTTCCCTTCGAATTTTGATCGATCCTTGGTGTTTATATGACATTGTCGTTGTGATCCCGATCGGGCCAATCACTTGATTGAATCGAATCCTGTTTTCGTCCGGGTTTCCAGGTAATTTAATTTGCGAATCGTCGAGTTAATTCGCTTTCTTCTTTATGCGAAATAATGTAAAATAATATCCAAAGTGAAACGTGCCGTTATCAGTTCGACCCGATTTGATTGATTATTGCGTACTGCGGATCAGCTTAATTGACTCAACGTTGTTAATTTCGCTCAAGGAAAAATTCGAATGGCGCTTTCTGAAACTGAGCGCGAGAATTGAAGGAAACTGTTGGAACGTTATTTGGAAGCTCGTAGGACGAGCTCTTCAACAGTATAGTATTGTAAAGCGATAACAAGCCGCCGTTGTTGTAAAATGATTAGAAGGAAAGTTTGCCAACTTAATTCAAAATGTATCTTCATATTCAATTTTCCCTTATTGTGATTTCCTCTTAGGAGACGTTTTAAATTAAAATCGATTGGTAATTACCTCATCATCTCTTGTTATTTTTATCTCAATGGGCGAGGGAGAAGTTGTAATTATTTTTTCTCATTCATTATATTCTTTCCGCTTCACCTCAGGTACTGAAAGGTATATCAATGTCGACTTTGAAAGGTCGCTCCACCGTCGCACCAGGTAGAATAAATTTAATTAGAAACGAACCGTTTTGTAGTCAGTTCTGTTGCGCCAACGAATACTATGGCGGTTTTCCTTTCGTTCGAATTTTGTTGTTTGAAGTGTGATAATTAGGATTAGGCTTTTCTCCGATGATATCTCGCGCACCGCAGGGAGAGTTTTAAATGAAAATAAAAAAGTATTACGCGTTATACTTTGTTTACTTGTTCTCCTTCCCCACGAAAGCAATCTGTATTTATGTATATTACAATTTCGAAGCTTTTATCAGGGATTATCCTCTAGAAGAGGAAGCGGTTTTTAATTACGTATGCCTTTTCGAGGCGCGCTCTTTACATTAATAACAACATCGCGTGTTCGAAACAATCCGGTGTATCACTTAGAAGCAGTAATTATTGCCCCGATATGATTATTAATCGGGCGTGTTCTGATACAACTACCATTATACTATGATTATTACCGATACCTAACGATAAATGAATAAATATACATTCATTCATTTAATTATTTATTTATGTAAGTATCTGTCTTTTGTATGAATATTGGGGGAATGGGGGATATCTTATCGTCGTATTCGACCAAGTTGGATAAGCTCTGGTAAATTCTCCAGTCCTCTTTGAAACTTTAAACGCAATAAAAGTAGGTATAATAATTTTAAACAACCGTTCTTTCGAAAAGTTTCTCATTAGAAATTCTAACAGTTCTCCTAGAGTAGAGAGTTCGAATGCAACCGAGCGAAATTCCAACAACAAGCAGTTCGGTTCGAAAATGTCCATCTCTCCGGGGCGGAAATAATTGAAAGTATCCATTAAGGGCGGTGGGTTAATCATAAACACGGTTGCGTGGAGGTAGCGGGAGTGGATTTAAATCACTTTTGTTTTTCTCGGCGGCGGCGGCGGGAGGTTGCAGGAGCGTAAATCTCTCCTTTTAGTAATTAGTAGTTAGGAGGGACAGGTCCGCCTCTCTCTGCCCTGCCGTCTTCCCTGCACCAGTCAGCCGACCCTCCCGACCTTAGCCTTAGCGGTATAAAGTACACAGAAAAGTCAAACAAAGCCAAACGTCTGACAACATTTCTTACGTATATAAGATCAAGTCAAGTAAAACTGCGGACGTGACCCGGAATAGCCCGGCTCTTTCTCTCGGTAAATGTTTGAGGTTCCTTCAGATTTGCACCTGAGTCGCAATAATTAGCGTGGCTCCTTCCCCGATGAGATTCGTCCACAGTCCACCCCGCACCCTCGGGGTCGGTCGCGCCGATGTTTGTCCCAAAGTTGCTAACCCGGTATAAAGGAGGAGCAGATATTCATTGCTCTCGAAGTGGAAGGTGTTCAATAGGCATCATGTGAGAGAGTTGAGACTGCAGTATATGTACTCCACCACGCCGGATCGATACGCCGTTAGGTTTGCAGGAGTAGTTTCAATAGCGGGAGGATATTCTCACTGTTATGCACTTCCCGTTCGGCTTTCCTTGGCAAAACTCGGTCTAAAACTTGACCTGTAATGATGTCGGCGATGTCGTTGTCGATCTCCCTCGACCGTTTTCTCGATCGACTCGGGGAAATTCCTTTCTTTCGCTCATCTCAACACGCCTCATTGTCCGGAAAAATTACATTTGCATAATGGCACACGAGGCCTTCGGAAAATAATCGATCCGTGCTCAATCTCCCCCCACGCACACACCGACCTACTATAACCACCATTATCACCACGCATTCATTCGATACCTGTGTAAGGGCTATTCCGTAGCCGGTTACACCTACCCTACTAGCTAAAACACCGTCAAATGGGAGAGTAATACGCGGGCGGGAGGGGGTGTGTTTGCATTTATGCGCATTAGAGCCGGAAGCCGTTTATGTACGGTGCGGAAATCCAGTCAAACGCAACAATTAATTCGAGTGTCGCTCGAACAGTTGTGCGGATTGTGCGCTAATACTAATGCTTTGCTTATTATTGTTGCAGTGGTCGTGGAGGAGCCGGAATTCACAGACGTTATAGAGAATATAACAGTAGCTGCGGGCCGAAGCGTCAAGTTCGCTTGTTCCGTCAAGAATCTCGGAACCTACAAGGTAGGCAAACATTTACATTGATCTGTCTTTTAATTGCCGCTGAATAATGCATTTTCGGCGTTTTTCGCCTCGGCTCTGACTAAACTGTGCGAATGCGCGTATCCGGATAATGACAGCGCGTGTCCTGAAACAAGAATTTTCAGTGTGGGAAATCGATCACAATCGAGAATTGAAATTTTCAGGAAAAATTGGAACGCGCAGATTTCTCGTATCCGGCAGTCGATGTGTAAAAATGGTGCGAAAATCCGTTGCATGGCCGGGAATATTCAGTCACATTTCGCTGAAATAGTCATGACTTTATGGTGAGGATTTATTTCACCGACAGGCGTCCCAGAGGTCTACTTTACAACTTTATTGACGCCCTAACTCACTAAACTTGTGTAAAAAGCGGCCACGTTTGTTTAATGCTTTTTTATAGTTCGGGAGTCGTCAAGATGTGGTTATGAATTATTATCGCATTTTTATCACAATTTCGGCTCGTGAATAATATAACGCGCGATGGCTCTCCCGTTTTACACGTCGAATTTGATCCGCCCGAATTGAAATAAAACGCGCCCTTCGCTTCACGTTATACGCACCCGTAAGACCCGCCAGAATGGAATTATTACAATGCGAGTCAATTTCGGGGAAGTATACGTGGTAGTTCCCTGTACAGGTACGTGAGAATCCGGAGATCCGGCGAGGCGATTGCGGGCAGCTGCATTTTCTTATTAAAGGTTATCATAATCTCACCCTGCCTGCGGCGTCTTACACAAACACATTAAAATCTTACGCCGGTTTGGGGTGAATATTAAGCGCAAATCGGTAGAACCGTATGTTTATTTTGAGCCGTCAGAGGTCAGATTTTATGTGTTTGTGCGTTGCGGCAGACAAGAAAAATAGAACTTGACGACGACTCGGGGAAACGGAGGACAGACTGGTAGGCGCTGCTGGCGTAAAATCGTCCGGAAAACGTGCCACATACCGTAAAATTATTATTCACGATTTAATTGCGCCATACGCGCCGCCACCATTTTTCACCATCACATCATCGTGCCCGCCGACTTTATGACCCACATCCACATCACCACGGAAATTCGGTGCACACGCATCCGCGACATGATGCACACAAAACACACCGTCCGCCGTCCGTCTATTGTATCGCCCGGACTCGCCGTAAAGTTGCGAATCGATCGGCGCGATCTGGGCATCATCATCAGGGTCATGAATGGAGGAGATCCGGCATTAGTCCCACATGACTTGGGCTTAACGCGACATGATTCATCGCAATCCGTCAGGGCTGGGATTTCGATTTTCAGCTACTTTCACCGAAAGCTCAACCCCTACCTCTCCCGGTCCTCCGCCTCCCAGGTCTACCTATTTATACGGGGAGATGGCGGTTTTAGAGTGGAGAAACTCCACGTGCAATCTGAATATTTATGAATTGACAGGAGTCGGGGTCCCGTAATCGCCGGACCGGAATCGACGCCCTCAGGCGAATCATAACTATAAAGTTAAACAGCCCCATTCAATTAATAAGCGTTTTCGTTTATGGCTTCCGTGATAGTAAAACCACATAATCACAGAAGTGTGGGTTAATGAGAGGTGAAGATTATATCGGCGAGAGGGGGAGTTTCTGATGCCTGTCGGCCCTCACTCACGATCGCGGGGGTGGCGGTTGAGCTAAGTGAGCGATCCCACTCGTCTGTATCGGAAAACGGTCGGTGCGACTTTTAATTAAATCTGCGGGCTCGTCGAGAATGTCGAGATGCCCTCGAGGCTTATTTTCACGGGGGGGCCGGGGTCAGGTCGAGCGAGGAAAATCGGCGCCGATTTTATGGGGTGTGAGATGAGTGCGGGCGCGGGCCCAATCGGTGTGAAAGAGTTCATAATGCGGTAGGCAGTATGGCAGTTAGCTAAAGCCCTCGGGCCGTCGCGGTAATGGGCCTTGTGCGGCATCTAAATACAAGTGGCCACTCCGCCAACAACTATGATAAAAGGGAGATGGGAAATACGGAGACGGGACAGAAAATCAACGGTCGAGAAAATGAGGTTGCGATGCTCTGGAGCGAATAATAGAAGATGCTGTACGTCCCCCCGGTTGATGGTCGCCTCGGCGATCCGACTATTTGTATACTTACTATGTTCACTTTTCACCGAATCAATCGTCAAAACAAAGGAATTAACTTTCACCCGGCGCGACGTCTACCCCTAATGGGTACGTTCCAGATTAATTAGCCCTCTCTTAAAACAAACCGCCCCCAGATCCCCGAAGGCGATATCCATCGATTTCCGCTCGCCTCGATGATAAATAAAATATATCACTCTCGGTTCGGTATAATAAGAACGTAAACACACAAATAGACGGGGGATGAAGGTGCAAATGCGGCGGGTGAAGTATAATTCATGTTGAACGTGTTCTGAAAGGCGCTCCGAGAATTTTCGTGGTGTTTAGCACCAATGGAACAATTAGTGCCGCCTTAAAGGGTTACCTATGTATACGCTATGATGTTTTAGGGTCGTGTATATCTGCAATTGATTGCATATATCTGTCGTTTCCCCCGGCCGTACCTCCCGGTCCTCCTTGTAGGTCTCAACCGGAAACCATAATAATATCAAGTGGACATTCAAACTGCCAGTTCGGGTGAAAACCTGAATGCTGGGAGACATGTCGTGGCTCGACGAAAACTCTGACCCGGCATTATCCTTACAGGAGCGGCTTTTGTTGCCTCCCCCGAAAGAATCGTCGGAATTTATTTAAAATCGCACACAAGTGAAACGTGAAGAGGCTGTTTTCGTTTTAATATTATTTTTTTTCCCTTGTGCCGTATTCCTTTGGGGATCCGGGCGTGTAAACGAAAAGTGACACACGGATTTCGAATATAATCAATGTTAAGGTAGTGCCATTGTGCGCTTTATATATATTTTCCTGCATTTCTCGCTTCTTAAACCGACCCTGTCGATCTCGATTGTGCCGTTGTTGGTGCAAAGCCGCGGTAAGCTGAACGAGGCGCCTATCTTAGAAACTGCGAATGGCTTCGTGCCACTCTCTTCCTCACTTTACAAGTCGGCGGGATTTCGCCGTCTACCGGGCATTTCCCACTTTACTTTCAAATCTCCAAAATTACCCTCTTCAGCCTATTCCAGATACAGGCGTTATCTATTATCTTAGCGAGCGGTAGGGGCCGAAAATCGATACTCATTCGCCAGAATCTCTGGGAACACTTTTTTCAAACCGGAAAAGGGTCAGTGAGTCATACAGTTTTAATTATTAGTTCGTGAGGTTATTCGTTGATTGAATCGAAATTCCATCGCAAAAACGGCTCATTGATGTTTACGAATCTAATAACACAACCACTCTAATCAGCTCACAAGATTACACCCGTTTTTCGATAATTCCGAATTACGCAGGATTCGCTTTTCGGGGCGAACTATGTATCCACCGACTAAACAATATGTGTGTTATGGCGCGCAGGTGGTAAACGCTGCTCGCATCACACAGTTGAAAGTCCGAGTAAATTAATGTGGACAGCATTGGGCAATACGGTGCGTGATTGATTTGTTCATGGACATTAGATTTGAATCAGTTCGGTTCGGTCCCATGTAGATGTGAAAGTCAATGCCATTTCGTAGGAAAAGTTTTTCACCACTCAATTTTCTTAGGCGTGCCGGTCCGCTCTGACATTACTTTTTTAATACATCAACCGTCGTCTTTACTCGTAAAGAAATTGGACACTGTTTTTAGTGGAAATGTTTTACTGATATCTTTCGATTGAAGAGTTTTTTCCCTCCGCGCTCTGCTCTAGTAATAGCCGTCCGTATATTTTAGGAATAAAAGACGTTTCATTTAATTTTCAGTGTGCGCTTCCGGCAAGAAAAAAACAGATTTTATTTCAATTTCTTATATTAAGACCGAACTACACGTCCTGCGCTTTTATTGCAATACTTAGTTGAGAACGGAGAGAGCGGAGTAAAGTAAGTGGAGACTCTACTCGTTCACTCCCTTCCATTTTCCCTTTCGTATTAGATCTTTACGACGTATAGTCTCTCTCGATTACGAATTTCGCTAGTGTTTATTAAAAAATGGTAAGGGAATATACGATGTACCCATCTGTGCATGCACGCTAGGTAAACGGTTTACCCTCTCTTACACTTTCCGGCCCTTAGGAATCCGCGTGCTCGAGGGGCCCTTTGACTTTCTCTCGTCGTCGGCCCCACACGGAGGCGCATACTTTACAAAATAAAACCAAAAGTGCTGGGTGATTTTACGTTGAAATCTTCCCCGGCTTTTGTTTCTAGACTGAAGGATTTCCTTTTACTCATATTGATCGATTGAGGGAGGGAACTCGATACCTCTATACAAGCTAATGTCGATGGGGAAAAACAGTTATACGCACTTTATTAATTTGGGGGAGAGGGGCGCTTAATTGTCGTCCTTTCGAAGGGGTTTTAAGTGCCTGAATTTGTGATGAGGAGATGGTGAGATTGCATTGTTTGCGTCAAGTGGATGCAAGGTTTGTTTAGTTAGTCGTCGCAAGTTCCAGAAGAAGACGAAGAAGAAGAAGAAGAAGGAGATGCGAAGAGCCACGATGACGGCAACGAAGAAGAAGAAGCCCCTGCTGCTGGTGATGCACATCGTACTGACGGGGGTCCCGAATTCTTGCAATAAGTTGTGAGTGCGTGAATTTGAACTATGGGCCCCAATAAAATGGCGGTATTTAAATGTGACGAGGTTTCTGGAATGCCATCTGGCTCCTCCGTTGTATTATTGTAACTAAAAGCACAACATCAGTCGTGATTCGTACTCGGTACAATTGGAAATGGGTCATTTAAATAGGCGTTCGCTGTCAAGGAGGTTCGCTGATTTCCCCCGAATATGTTTACAGCAACTTCTTTCGATGTTTGGGCTGTCACTGAAAAGCGGTTGTCACTTGGAATTCCGACGGAAGTTGTAGAAATTCCTGAATATTGGCTCGGTAAAGAGGAAGAAGACAATGCGAACGTTGTATTATGTGTATACATAGCCATTTGAAAAATCCGCTCTGCTCTTCCAGGAACAGGAACGGGGGGAGGCAGCCATGCCATGATGATGGCCAGGGCCAGGGCTGGCTTTAATGTGGGCGCGTGGTGATGAATTTGAATTAATTAAAAATGGGAGTAATCAGACAAGGGAATGGCTAACGATACAGCCTGTAGCAAATAATTTATAGATTAAAACGCATATGGAATAACTAATTGGAATTATGAGCAAGCGAGAAGGAAGCTGAGTTAAGTCGCATCCGCAATCGGGTAACCACATTATGAACATCCGGCGTATACATCAGCAGCGCATTCATCCGCGCCCACAAAAGCATCATTGCCCTCCTGTACGGCTCTCAACTTTGATTTAAGAAGCGAATTTTAAAAACAACTTGTTTCCAGAAATGTATCAACTAAACTCATTAAGCCTTTATTGGAGCTCAGCAACGAGCCAGCCAGGCAACAAACCGAAACCTTAATTCCATTCAAATAACGCCGGTTCTTCTCCCTTACTTATATACGGCCCTGGCAAAGGCGGAGGCGGCGGCCCGGGGGTGGGGTGATGGCTTTTTGGTTTTTCGACCGCGGTATCGGCGGTTTAATCGGAACGCGTCTCTTCGAGATACTACACGTACACTGTTCACTGTACCTACCGCCACCCCAAATCGATACCGACTCGATTCAGATTCCGGATTCGGTCTTGTACGGGAGAGTGCACGAGTAAAAACCACCGCCACATATTTCGTCCAAGGATGCACCAGCTTGCCGATTAGATCAAAACCCCAACTTGTACCCATACCCATAGCAGCTACACTCGACGAGCTTTTTTCATAACTTAATAATCTTTTCAATACTATTATAAATATTTTTATTACTGATGATTGTTGTTATAATTGGCCGGTGCTAATAAATAATAATCGTCAGTTTGTGGTGTGGTTGCACTCGTTTTCCTCTGTATCTATACCAGGTATGTTGCCTTTGATGATGCTACATAATCGGTTAATCCGTAAGCCGGATGTGGCTGCAGGGCTGTTTGTTTTTAATTTGGAACAATTGGATTCTTGGTTGGAAAACAAAATAAAATTGGGGCGTACGTACCTTTATGGCCGACGGTGGAGCGCGGTCGTGTATTTAGCGGAGGCGACAAATCAAAAGTTATCGAAAGTTGTCCGACTCCCGCTCGAGTATAAGACGATAGAGGGTGAGCGTGCCAGTTTCGGTCACACACATTAAAAACGGCCATAATAATAATAATAAAAATAACGGAAGGCGGATGACGGAAAAGGGGACCGGAAGGGAGCGCGACCGTTGTTTACCGGTAATGCGCGAATTTCGGAAATTAAAAGGGTCGTATTTGCGTTACGGCCAGCTCCATCTGGCTGCTATATAAAATGACGCGGGAAAAGGCCAGCGATCTCTGCCGTCGCGTCTGAGAGTTGAGGGAAATTTACTACCTTGTTTACCACTTATCCACGTTTACACACTCAGCCGAGGCTCATGAGGAAGCTTTGTTTTTCCTGGCTACACGCCCGTCCTCCCGCGACGAAACCCGAGGACTCCAACCTGGCCGGCGATAATTCCGCCGCCGGCTAATCAGGTCGAATTGTTATTTTCCCGGTAGGGGTTAAGTGGCTAGGTAGGTCGATCGATTCGCTCGTCTGATGACTGTCTGCCGTCGGCGGTGCTCCTCGGTTCCTCCGTCCGATTCTGTCACCGTCCTCGGTGGCGGACACCGAAGCTGCACAATTTATCGCCGAAAGAAAATTATGGCAGCACTCCGCTAACGGCACTCAGCCAGGCTCTAAACGTTGATTTGGAAAAGCCCGGCTTCGCGGGAGCCCCAGTAACAGAAAAGCCATTAGCATCAGATCAGACATCGGTTCGGCTATTACAAGCCGCCACCCCCTACCTTCTCGGACTCGCCGATATGGCCTGGACAACTGTCGTCGGCGAATCTAACTCGTGCAAAGTAAAACTCTCCCCACATTCCGAATTGCCGGCGTATTATCCTCCCCGATGATGATTATCGTGATGATGATGATGATGGCCCGATGGTCTGGCCTGTGTGGAGGAATTGAGGTCGCGTGTTCGTAATTGCGTCCTGCAGTAATTTGATTAAGTTATGAAAAATGAACGGCGCTCCTCTCGACCCGCCGGCCTCGCCGCCGCCGGGCTAATGCAAGCCCCGATTTAATTGCATCTTATTGAAAGCTTTCATCCGGTAATGTAGATCCACAAAGCTCGAATCGATCCGGCTTTTAATTTCAATAACATCACTGGCGGCCTAATTTGGCGGTATCAACCGCTAAATTCACGATTACGCCAGGGACCAGACCAATTCCGAAACGATCATGTACAATGTTATCTATCAGTAATTATCCTCCTAATAGCATAATTTATAGTCACCTGCATCTACTCGGCGCTATTGGACGTATCATATTAACGCCTAGTACCTATTAAAGGATAATGAGTCTTTCAGACCTGCGTCATTAGTTAAATTAAGTTTTTGTGTTTCTGGTTCACCACCACCACCGGCACCTCGAGCCTCGATGTTCAAAAGGAGAACTTGGTGTCATCGACAGGGTGATAAATTGTATTCGATATATATAAGTTATTTTTAATCTGTCTTTTGAGCCGCGCTGCATTGTCTGTCTGTTAGCTGTAATGGAAAAAGTTGGTCAACTATTGAGGAAGACTTGCATGTATTATCAACTTTCGACGTTGTGTAAAAAGGCCTTTAGAAAATCCAAGGAGATACCGCGGCTCGGTGGTCTCGTGGCTGTGCGGCCAGGGTTGCTTCGCGCCGTCCGCGCTCTCCGATTAATTGTGGCCTTCTTCTTCTCGCCCAACTTTTAATAAGTTCGCCCAACTAAATTATTCGAATTTTTCACCGAGCGGAATTGTCCTGCCGCTGCAGCTCCGCAGTGGAGAAGAGGTACAGGAGAGTTCGCCGATTTAGCCGGCACCTCGACGCCGCAGTCGCCTCCTCGATAATATCAATTCCCCCTCTAGCCAATCAGGTCAAACTCGGTTGCTCTCCCTTTTCATGCTGATTAAGAATTTGATCATACAACGATATTCCAGGGGCACTCAAATTATATTCCGTCGGTTCCGCGCTCCCCCTGCGACCCCGTAACCGAACCATAATCCTGGAAATCGAACATCGGAGGAAAGACACCGACTTTTAAATAAGATCGCAGGGCCGTAAGTAAGTCAACCTACCTTCGAAAGCTCCTTTTAAGAAGACGACGACCGGGATGATGATGATGATGATGATGATGGCGGTTTGGGTTCGGGAGCTTTGTGAGGGCGGGTGGACGCATGTGAAAACAATGTATAAATAAATAAATGAATGTAAGGAGATGCCAATAAAAGGCGCGCCACTGTTAAGGAGGAAAAAGCAATGAATTTTTGATTTCGCCATTTCCAATTCGGTTTATCTTTCAATGATCTTATTCGCGAATATCCTTGTTTGTGCGTTCGATTTATGGAATCGTTTTTTGAACAATTTCGTTTTTGGGCGGCGGAAGACAATGATCGCCGTTATCGCATCCGAAATTGAAACACGTCACGGCACCGCGGTGCGTTATTTTCTATCGTGATAATTTTTATGTCATCACGTCGGAATGGCGCCGGATTGGACGGATTTAAATTTGCACTCGCCGCACTCACCGCACTCGAGGCGTGAGGGGAAATCACCGGCGCGTATACATCGTCGTTACTCTATAATTACAGTTATTCGTTTGACGATTTTTAATCTAAACCTCATTTAAAATCAAATCATCTACCTTATCAGTTTGCGGATCAGGTATTTCCATTTTTCTATGTATAGATATAAAGGGGAAAGGTGTGGGGTATAACATTGACAAATGATAACTGGAAGAAATAAAAGGACTTTTGATGGCGCTTTGGAAACCCGCACCTCCACTAGAATAAAGCCTATGAATAATTTCCACATTTCTTGTCTCAAATTTCTTTATCTCTTTCGCTCTTTGCCATCCGATTCTAAAGCCGGTCGAGTATTTTATTCATTTTACACCACGTCGAATCGCAGGGTCTTGTGCAGATTTATAGAACTTGTAGATTTCTGACAACGATAACTCACATATTACTCAACTCTCAGATATTACACATTCGGTTTATTTGTCCCGTGCATGTTCCGAGCCCGGGCTCGCATTCACCGGGGCTTCCACTACGAGGATAATTCGTATTTTAGGGGTGGCTGGGCGGCGACGGCCGACGCTTGCGAATAGGATTTTTCCCACCCCTCTGATGTTATTTATTTGCTTGCGTCGCACCGCATGAAATGTGCCAAAAGCAATTAAATATTTATGGGCCGACATAAACTACGAGACGCGTAAAAACATGCGAAACTGTTAACCGAGAATGCCGTAATTATAATAAAACTGTTATTGTCAATCCAATAAACGCTAATTGATGCTCAATGGGGGCTCGATTTCCCATATTTCACTAAAACACACAAATTAAGTGAATAAAACCGGCGTTAGCGATTCCTACAAACACCAACAATTATTCTACATATTGTTCGGCCGTGTTTTCCGAAATTAATGGTGGGACCTGTTGAATGCCACAACCGACAAACAATCGACACACAACTATACACAACACTATATGCACATATACATCACGAACACATCACATCACATCGCATCGAGTCGACTCGATCTCCTTCCTCCTCATAGTAAAAATAAAGGAATCGAAAAACTAAATCGGCAGGATTTGAGGAAACGAAAGGATAGAACTCCCGCAAAGGGGGCGTAGGCGATTTACCATCAAGAACGAGCATCAATGTGTATCCTTGTCGAGTTTAACGGTGGACATCTGAAAAACCATAAAGTGCACTATAAAGTCAAGATTAAAAATACTATTTTAGGACAATAAAAGGAAAATGTATTAAAACTTTATACGATGGCTTTCGAGGGGGAATAAAAGACATTGTTTATAAACCCTTAAAAGTTTGGCCACGTTAATATAAAATATCCTTCGGTGAATAAATCGACTATCGGAAAGAAAACGAATATGACAATTATTAGCATCGTCGACCGGCGCGGGCGGTTCGAGTTCGGAAAGTGGATTTTGAATGCGCTTTCTGTTGTTGTTCCAGGTTGCGTGGATGCACTTCGAGCAGTCGGCGATCTTGACGGTGCACAACCACGTGATCACCAGGAATCCCAGGATAAGTGTGACCCACGACAAGCACAGGACGTGGTTCTTGCACATAAATAACGTGCAGGAGGAGGACAAGGGGCGCTACATGTGCCAAATCAATACCGTCACGGCGAAAACTCAATTTGGGTATCTGCATGTAGTCGGTGAGTGGATTACCTAAGCCGGGACCTCTACCTATATGCGACTTACCAGTACTATAGTACTGTTGGTTTTCTATGTACTTATGTAGTATGCGTCATACTATGTAGTATAGGTATGTGTACGAATGTGAGCATACGGCGAGCGGCGGAGAGCCGTTTGGTATTGTTAAAGGGTGAAGTGCTGATATCGCGTGCAATGGCCAGCATTTGGATGATGACTTTTGGCACGGCTCGCGAGCGGGGGTGGATCCCGGATGAATGATTATAAACGAATTTCCGGAGTGTAAAAGTAATGAGATTGTTAACGTTCGGCAAAACCGCCGTTAAGGCCCCGGAACAATCCTCGCAAATTATATAAGTTCGAGGCGTGTATTTCTTAATTAGCGGCTGCGACCTCATAAGTTATTGTTCATCTGTTACTAGGGATCGCTGTGGCAAAAAGATGGGAGTCGCCCGCAAATTTAATTAATTGCGATACTTTTGACAATACACCCGAGATTAAACAATCGTTCCCCTTGAACTTTCGAGATATATGATGGGAGAGGTGTGTATATACCTTTTACCTGGCGCACAAACCGATCATCTATCTCCGTCGCGACGCCGCGTGCCTCGGGGAGGACGAGCAGGACGGCGCGCATCACTCAAAGCGCAAATTTCCGGGGGAGAAAAAGCGCCCGCTAAGAGTTTGTTGTTTAAATTAAGTACTCGACCAAGTTTTATTTTAAACTTTCTTCTAATGTGACAATAAAAGTAATTTTCGTTTTTTGCAGTCTTAAATCACGCCGCGAGATTTACTACGAGCTCTCACCCTTCGCGCTCCGGGCTTCCACTCAAAATTTTGATTTATTTTATTGAAAATTTGTTCAGTCTCCGTCTGGCAAAGTTTCAGATTCGTTTCGTTACAGTTGTTGCCTTGTTGAATTTTCGTAGGTAGCTGTCCCACATCCACCCCAGCTCTTTTCACAAAATTTGCTAATTAATAATTTGACTGTTCGGTACGATCGAGCCAACCAACCAATTATTCCTCTAGGTTTCTTCCATACCTCATGGAAAAAAGTAAGAGCAATAACATTGCTCGAATCTTAAAGAATGGAAAGAGTAAGGCCACGTTAAAACGTAACGATTTTCTACCCTTTCGAGAACATCTCGGATGGATATTACAATAAAAGACCAACGTGAAAAAGTATTTATGTTAGTGTTGTTGCGGGTTGTGAGTTTGTGGTTGTGGTGATGATGATGGTGGCGAGAGCGGCGGCGGTGGCGGCGGCGTCGGTTTCGGGTTTAGGTGTTGATGGTGTCGGTGTTGGTGTTGTGCGGTGTGTGAGCGGTGATATGGACCAAATTCGATAATTTATGGCACTTGTATTCCATTGCGGGGGCGTTTAAAAATATATGTGGATAAATCTACCACGCGTACGTATATGGCGTATAAATTCCTCACATGCATAATTACCGGAGCGGAGGACATGACAGGTTCGTGTCCATCTGCGTCCGTAATGACTTGAGCAATTTATTCAAATGCGCACTGTCCCCGCCATAAAAACTTTGATTGAATACACGGGGACGCTGAAATTTTATTCAGTGGTCATTCGAGAGCGCCGGTGGTGGTCGGTTTCCTGCAACCTAAATCGTGAACAAATCGCCAATTCTCATGGGACATGTTGCTGATCGGCCAACTGACTACCGGACTCAATAAGAAATTCGAAACTGTATTATATTCGATCGAATCAAACTGCCCTCGTTGTCTAATATTCAAATTTGACGACCCCTCTCCGAGTAGTAGTATAAACGTTACTTTCGACCAGCGGAAATTGGCCTCTTCAAAAATCACATCTGCTCGAAACCGCTCAAAATTTGAAGTTCCATATTTAACGGTCTTTGGAGTGCCCACTTTCCCTATTCCAGAAGAAACATTTATACTACCACTTGTCTAGTTTAAGAACCAACAATGAAATTTGATTCGTCTCCTTCGCGACTTTATTGCCAATCGGACTTTTTATCTACTGCCATCCCCCCGATATCTGTATAGTTCAGTTCGGGCGTTTTGTTACAATATTTTTGTTGCAAATTCGGAGCACGTCGGCGTGCTCACTTTATTTACTACGCGGACCATCCGGGAGAGCGGATCGATTCATTAGCTTTTTATCCCGTGATGGTTATACGCCGACTGTCACGCTTACACGCCTATTTATACCGTCTGCGATGGTCGTCGTTACCGTTCCGATTCCAAATGAGCTCGGGAAACACACAAATTCATCAATAACGGAATAAAATAATATTAGCGTTTCTCGTTTCAATTTACATTGCTTAAAAAGCAAACCACTTTAGAGACTACGGCTTCGCCCAACTTTAAAGAACTCTGTTGATTCTCATTTGGGATTGAAGCATTCCCATTAAGGACGATGGATAAATTCGAGTAGTTGCTCTTCGCGGCCAAATTGAAGAGGCTATTACCAAGATGTTTGCTTTTTAGCCATCCCCTTGATAAAGATCCACCAGCACTACAACTGTACGGATTTTTATGTTTAACCTCTTCACCCCGATCGACAATTGTTATTATTATAGAAAACGTAGAACGGGTGATCAATCGACGGATTTATAGTTTAGAAGTGTTTTTAATATCCGGTTTGTTTTCGGGCGAGGCATTTTAAAATGTAAGAGCCGACGCCAACGTCAGAACCCTGGACAAGCTTATTAACTACTCAGAATATAGGTAACTGCTGATGTTTGCTCCGGATTCATTTTTCGCCTTCAGCTCGAATCAAGTCAAATCTCGGACAGATGAACTTGTTACTTTTTCTTCGGCCTCTCATCAGGAATGAACACAAAGACTTCTGACGGCAACTAGTAGAAAATGGGAAATGGACGAAACAAATTACTAGGTAAACATCTACAGGGTGTCCCATGACTCCACCTAATAATATATGTGTATAGAAGAAAAGTTGGATAGTCAAAATTTATTTGCAAGCTAAAGTTCAACCTATCAAAAACAAGGTTCTACTCGACCTCTTCTGGAAGGTCTGTTGGTTCATTTTTACGTAATTGTAGCTGGAGACTGTGATAATATTAGAGGTGAAACATAATTATTCATGTTGATTTCCTCTTTCTACTTACCGTGGGGAACCCTCTATAGGTATACCGCGCTATATGCAGATTGCGTATCTGTTCACGGTTTTTCCATTCAACCTGCAGCGCAGCGCAAAATGCTTGAAAGTATGAATCTGTCAGGTGTCTGAACGAATGTAATTGCAATTTCATCAGAGACGTGCGCCAATTTAACGCTCCGCGTGGTCAACGCGCTTCCTCAATTAATTCGGTTAATGCCGTTAGGGCGCGTGCTTTCGCCGTACGTTAGCGCACAATTGATTTACGTCAGGTCCTTGATTTTTGACGCCCGCGACTCACCGCCGGCCCGCAGGCCGGGCCCGCTGCGGCGACCGCGCGATCGTGCGTCGGCGGACAATTAAACCGAATATAATAATCGTATCGATAAGTTTGGGGCGGATTAAACATTACGGTTATGATTTAGGGAGCTTTGCAAACTAACGCCGGTAGGTTGCTATTTCTGGCCGTGGAAGGTGAAGCCGTCTGTAAAGCCATTACCTGGTCAATTACATTGAATGGAATTGAGGTTTTGGAACTGGAGTTATAATTGAAATCTGTGGGATGGCTGAAATTCCCTTAAACCTAGTAATTGTCAGCCTTTGTGTGTTAGACTACGGGCACTGATAATGTTCTTCAATTGACAATGAGTGGAGCATATACGCCCGGGTCCACTTCTTTGCATTTCTACGGAGTAGATGTGGCGGCAATTGCGATCGATCGGCGCAGTAAAAATTTCGATCCTTCTTGGCGATGGGATGATGATTTCGGTCGGGAGATTACCCTGACGGCGGGTTATATGACGGGTAAGGCACGAACCGGCGGCAGTGTGAGAGCAGCAGGAGGAAGCATATCGAGCCGAGATTCCCCTAATGTAATAATGCTTTAATCTGCGCCCGCCCTAGATACCCAACAGCTTGTATGCCAATGTCCGTTGGGCGCTTGTCTGAACGAACCCAGACATACGGTGTATCATCAATCATGAAAGCAATCAAGAAGTCGCGAACGCATCATGTATATGTATTCTCTCTCCTTGCAAAAAGTAATCTTAATTAAAGGCCCAAGTGAACCGGATCGGTCGAAGGGGTCTCCTCGTGCGGCGTGCGCGGCCGAACTTTAATAAATCAAAATCGTCGATTCTCGAGGGCGGCAATCGCCACCGATTGAGCCCGGTGGTGGCAGCCGAGGAGACGAGGCATTAAGATAAGTCGGACGGGGGCGAGAACGCGATCATCGCGCCAACTTGGAAGATAATCCTGTCCGAGTCTCTATCTTCCGTGTTTTATTTGTTTAAACGTTTGTTATTCGCGGCACGGAATTCGTTTAAAGCATTTTCGGGTCTCCCGAATAAAATTAGTTTTGTTTGGTCAAAAAATAAAAGTATCGGCAGCGGCGGCGGCGGTGGCGGCAGTCAGAGGTGGGGGCGGGTTATAAGAGTTTATCGAGTTGAGGACGTAAAACTTTTGACGTCGTTACGAAGATAAGCCCTAATTGGTACCTATACAACATTGTGGATATTGGGGTTGAATTGGAGATAACTCGTTTTGAACTCACCGCCGCGCCGTCTAATAACTATCCACGTTAGTTGCCGGATGAAGGTTTCAAAGCACGTGATGTTTAAATAGGTTACACTAGGAGAGGATCTTATGGTTCCTTAACGTAACCGGCGAGGACATTTTCGGAACAGTGTGTCCTATCTGCAAATCTAGGCTCGGCTTAGCCTCCACATTAATTCAACCCTCGTGATATAAAGTCAACAATTATGCTACGTTGGGTAATTCCGATTTTTTGCTAGGTAAACATGGCGCGGGCTTAGACAACAATTAATTGATATTCTTAGCCCGACCTCTGCGTGCGCCAAACACCCAACCCAACAGAGCCGCAACCGCCCAGCCAAATTAAAAACGTCTCAACGTATTTTCGCCCTGTATCTTTCCCGGCTCGGCTCAGACCATCAGAATCTTTACGTAACCGCATCAGACCCAGACGACCGATATTCAATTACGGTCGGTTTTTGTATGCTAATTGTCAGCCGGCGTCGCGGAGCCGATTCGATTGAAAACGGCACGGAACGAAACGAAAAGGAGCGCCCGAAACTAAAAGGATTCCGAATTCCGTCACCTAATATGTACAAGACACTCTCAGGTCGAATGAATTACCTGTTATTAGGGAATAACCAAAGACTCAATTGGAAGTTTCGGCTTTCACAATAGCTTACATTTAACCGTATTGCCGGGGCGCCTAATGAAAGCGCTCGACCCCCCGAGAAGAAATACGGCCGCAATCAAGTGGACCTTTAATGCGTCGAGGAATTGTGAGGGACATTGCCTGTTTCAATTCTTTTCCGGCCAGGCAATCAGTGCCGGACTGGGAAGAAGTCACTTAACTATACTCATCCTTTCTTTCTTGTGTGTGTACGGTATATAAGGGTCGTCGAATTTTACACCGCTGTACATTCCCAATTATATCGGCGGTAATCCGGCGCGAGGATTCCATACCGGAATAATCCGAGAGACCTCAAACTCTTCGAACACCGGATACGACGCCGTAGCTGCATCTGGAAGAATAGCCTGAATCATTTTCCGCACTAACAAACCCGAGGGTCGGATCCGGGTCTCGAGAGTGAGCGTCGCGAAAGTATAAGCATAACTTTGTTAGAAATAAAAGGGGGCCGTAAATAAATCAGCCTCCGATATTATCGGTAATGGATACGCTGATGCACCGTAAGTACTGGATTACCGTTTTAAATTCGAACTCCTTCTTTGGGAATTTTCGGGCGATCTCCGGATCTACGTGATCCGGGAGCGAGGAGGGATCTCGGGACGGCACCGCCACGGACTGCAGACTACGGGATGTTTGTGCGAACGCAGAGACCGGCACAGCGGGCTCTTGTGGTTCTGAGGCGAACTTTGGCCCTCGCCCTCGGGCCGTGCATTATTATTCGCTGCAGCAAACCCAATGTTCGGATGCTGCAAACTTTTTTAACTACAAGAATTCATTAAGAATTTCTCGACTGATAAAAGTAAGATGTTTCTTCGCTTCATTTCACTTGAGGTATCGACGCCGGCCACATACTAAGTGCGCCGTTAAGCGGACCGACGTCCACCCACGCCGCGAGTCCCGCAAGCACCTCGAGACCGGACCGGACCGCACACTTGGGAACCGGAATTCGCGCCGACAATAACGAGCGTCCCGGAGCACCGCGCCGCGGAAATAAAACGGTCGGCTGTTTTCGCGGCGCTTCCAAAATGCAGCGAAAGCGGAAACCCACTTTTCGCGGTGTTCCGATATAAATGCACCTCGGAACGGGGGAATTTTAATGCTGGAAGCTCGAAAACAGAGAGAGAGGGGTGCATCTGGCCAATATGGGGAGCGATTAATCGTGGGAGTCTCGGTTCGCTTTCGCTCTCTCTCTCCCGGTCTCGGGATGGACTGGAATGGAATAAAAATTGGGAGCTCGTGTCTGGTGAGAGATAAAATTGGAGAGGTGATTGAGTAACGATCGCCGTGTCTAACATGTGTGTGTGCCTCAACTTGCTAAATTATACGGTATCATCTGAAAACGTCTCCGGCTGATGCGGGGCACGTTTCAGATTAGCCACTGCGGCCGCCGACTACTACCTAGTCCTGTAAAGTTGGGAAAATGCACACCTCGCCGGGGCGGATTCGCTTTCAGCCGGTCCCCGGGAGGCCATTTCGGTTTAACGTCCCAGGAAATTGCGTCGGGTCGAAATTAAAATGCTCAAATTTAACTCGCGGATAGTTTCCCGATGGTGTTTATGCGATTGACAGTCGACCTGGGCCCCGGCGCGGATTTCCGATGGGGGATTTCGGAGCCAAATCCATTTCTCAGCAGCTCAGCACTCGCAGATTTATGGCGAAGGCGGCTTCTCGCCCTTTTTGCCAAACTGATTGGTATCATTTAAAAGTAAAGACCCGCAAAAGATCCTCCTTTATTTACTTTTTCATTCTCTCGCTCATCTCGTCTCACGACCTCTCTCGTTCGCTCTCGCGGTACTTCAGAAATCAAGAAACAAACTAGATCAAATATGGAATTCGACCAAGCGCAAAATGAAAAATCGGATGTGTTCACAGACTTGTAAACCTCGTCCACTCTACCTTCCTATAATATCCTTGTTGTTGTTAGTGTTATCGATATGAAGAAGAAGAAAAAACAATTTTGTAACTGCCATTTGTTCCGATTATTTCCGTACAGCGAACGAAAATGTATATCGTCCGCATCACGGACAGTGACTTTAATCGAAATTAGAATCTGACGGGGCCTTCAATGACGCCGAAATTGAATTCAATTTGCATCCCGTCCCAAAGATTCGGGATTTAATCACGCAATTCATTTTTAATTCGAAATGCAACAGAATGAGCAGCCGCAAAATTCGATAAATTCCCAGTTTAACCGGATTTCGTTGTAGTACAGCGACTCGCATAAGAAACGGGCTTTGCGTTTCCTTTGAGAAATGCGACGACTGAGGCCATCACCGTCACCGAGCGCTATACGTCGAGTGGCTGATAATTAGAATGGCGCGAACGAACGAAGGGTGAGCCGAGTCGCCGAGTGCGCCCTTCCGATATTTGTTCGTCTGAATATCGTGGAGAGGGAGCGCGAGCAGCCCGAACCCGAAGTTAGTGTGACAGTATAAATCCGGCTAAAGAAGGTAAGGGGTGGTGAGGGCTTTTGCGTGCCCGCACCTATTGACATGAGCTACCTTCCTCGTAGTTGGATCATAACGCCGTGAAATCCACTCTGGATTATCTGCTCTACAAGGAACCGTTTCCGAAGATCAAAGACTTTATTGCTCTACCTGTTACCTGATTAGGGGCCGGAATTATCGACGTCTCCCTGCGGAATACCTTATTGGTAATATTCGGCTCTCCGGATACTCGCGAAATCCATATTTATTAGTTTTACCGCGTCCGCCCTCTCCCCCAACTTTATTTAATTACAATTCGTCTCGCTCCCCCGCATTGTTTCCATCTTCGCGGCTCCGCGGCCTCCCATCCCATCAGTTAATCTTTAAGCTCGCGTGCATCAGAAAAGGAGCGCTAATCTCGATTTTGAACAACAGAACCGAACAAAACCGGCGTGTTTGCACCAGCCCGACGACCGACGACGTCTCTCTCTTCCTCCCGGCGGTTATGTGCGCCGCGATTAACTTTCGCTGAACTGCATCATTTTAACTGCTGACAGGCCGAAAAGAAAAAAGTTTTCCTTTTGCATGTTCCACGGCAAGATCGATCATCTGAACACATTCGAACCGATCAATATACGCAATTTGGCAAAAACCAATAGCGGGAATATTAAGCAACAAGTATTTTTCGGTGCCCCCGACCGTTGTATACACCTACCCACGCACGAAGCGCCACCGCGAAAGTGGTTTTGGGGCCATCAATATTACACGTAATAAAAGTGACGTGACCGAAAAAAACGACAATTTATTGCTCGTATGCTTTATCAATGCGATTAAATGGAAAAATCGTCGAAAAGGCGATGGTACTATTTCTCGTTAGGATTATGTTTATATGATGCATGCTGCCGCGTTCACCGGAGAGAAGCCCTCTCCAGGGCGAAGTTTTCGTTTTTCCCTTGCGAAACGCTCTCTCCTAATCTAAGACACCATCAGCTCCTCCGAGTCGAATCTCGCCAGTTAAAAAATTGCGGAGATGTCGCCGGATTGATGGTGCCGCCGATTAATTTCAGGGAGCCGCCGTTTCTTGCTCCGGCTCCGCTCTTCCCGTCCACCTACACACTACCCCGCTGCACACCATAAGTTGCAATAGTTAAAACTTGGGCGATAAAGCAATGTTTCTCTCATTTATTTCCAGTGCCACCGAACATAGACGACTCGCTCAGCAGCAGCGACGTGATAGTCAGGGAAGGCGCCAACGAGACGCTGACGTGCAGGGCCACCGGTTCGCCGCAGCCCGGCGTCAAGTGGAAGCGGGACGATAACTCCAAGATCACCCTAAATAAGACACTCACAGGTTCGGACCGAATATCGGCTTTCACCCTACCATTCCGCCCCATCTACCTGTCCACTTTCACGTACGTTCCCATAAACACCTTTTAAAAGTTTACCCCGTCCCGGCGCCTCCGCCATTTTTATGTCCCGACCCGAAACCGTCAAGTATACCAATTAGAGATGCAGTGTCTGAGCCGAACTCAATTGTGACGCGACCAATGATCCGGGCACATATTTCTGTTGCTAGGTTTTGTGTGTGCACTGTGCAGGTGCATTTATAATGCATAGTTGCCGCTTACGAATCGAGTGAACCGTTACTGAAGAACGGAAACTTTTAATTAGAATAATTACTATCAGCACGTAATCGGAATTGCCCTCTATTTATTTGTGGTTTTCTATTTCATCATGTTCCAGTGGCCGAATGGGAAGGCGAAACTTTGGAATTAACTAGAATTTCGAGATTAGACATGGGAGCTTATTTGTGTATAGCCAGCAACGGTGTGCCGCCGACGGTGAGCAAAAGAATCAAAGTCAGCGTCGACTGTAAGTATTCAATTCGAGCCCCTACCCGTAGTAATTACGCTAATTAAATATCGGACCGGCAGCGCCGACTTGCCCTAAACTTTGAAAGCTCTCTACCATTTATACGCGATTCGAATCCGCGCGTTCGAATTCAACTATGCCTTAAAAATATTATTCGATGTGAAGAAGAGTTGAAGTGGGGTACGTAATGGTAGTTCGCATAATGTATGTTACGTATGTATCCACCTATCACGGTCGGCTATAGTTTATGAACTCTAATCTGGTACAGTTGTGGTACAGTCGCCGACATAAATTAGTATCCATTGTGTTGCAGGAACTGGTCCGCAATTCGTACTGTCAGTGCTCACAATAGTGGCGCGAAAGGGTGAAGCAAAATTATACACTCCGCATTCGTACAATGGTCAGCTAATGTAGAGGTCGTTTATCTATTTCAAAATTGCGCGGCGCGGTAGACGGTTATTACAAAACACTTCAATGCCGGCACGGCCTCAATTGTGATGGCCCGGTCGTCCATCGCCGGCGGCCGTTATCAACAATCGATCTCGGGGACGGACGGTTTAAAAATTTCATTACTTCATTTCACCACACACTCTCGCGAACTGGGGCCGCAAGAAAGGGCAACACTTTGCGGTAATATCCCTTTGTGACGTCCCCGGTCTGGTATACACTACGTCAATAATTAATTGCAATAGGAGATTGTAATAGGAGGCCCATACCGTCATGTCGACATGATATTCACCATATGATTAATTGATTATGTATTATGCGAAAGTGTCGGTTTTGTTGGCCTGTTTTAACGAACGTGTGTAGGGCCGCTTGACCGCCCGATAAATGAACGATATTTAGCGTGCGAGCTTTTTACCGCCACCGCCGCATGGATGTCGACCTCGCTCAAATCGTGGACACTTTTTCCGGCGGTGCGAGAACAAGCAAAAATCTGTTTGATTTCGGGAGGACGGGACCGCCGCCCCGACACGAAACGGAACGACGGCCGTGTCACGTAATGAGCGAGTCCGGGGGCGCGGCACCGAGATTCCACTCGTCCGCTCTCCTCTTTTAAAGCCGGCGAAATCGGTTAATTATCATCATTTAGCTCCGGAGGCAAGAAGTATAGCAGAATTTTAAAAGCATGAATAATCGCTGCCGGGGAGCGATTTAGATAAAAGCATGAAAACAAAACAGGGGCCCAAGTTAGTTAAGCACAGTTCACTAAAGACTTTCAGTCTGGAAATGGTCTATATCGGAGGAACTGCAGGATTGACTTTGGCGTCTTTATTTGAGAGAGAGTTCATTGATTAAAATGCGCCCCTCGAAGGTAGTTTCTGTTTATTTTCCTCGATGCTGCCTTCCGTAGCGTACTACTACTCACTACTACCCTTACTACTGTTGACTTTAATTAATAATAATATATTCGAATGAAAACTGAAACAACACATGCCTGATTGAATATGTAGAATATCTAAATGGTGGGTAATTGACTTATAGTCAATTACGCGCCAAGAAATAGGGAAGCAATTTAGGTGAGAGCGTTTTCGAGCCAAGTTTCGGGAGAGGGAATGTTATGCATTTAAAGATGTTAGAAAAGTAAATGATCATGTAAACAGCTCGGCTCTCTCTCGGCTCCTGTTACTGTCGCTTAGCGCGCCATTCTCTCCCAAGAACGTGAAATATCACCGCCCAGAATTCGGGCTCAAGTCGGCGACTGTTTTGCATACTATAATGAAAACACATTTAGCCATTTCTGCGGGTGTGTTCGCTATACGGGCGCAGAGGTGGGCGGATGTATGTGGGCTACGTCGCGTCAATTCCGGCGCCCGGATCGATCGTCGCGGTTATTGTTGCAGTCCCGCCGATGCTGTGGATCCCCCATCAGCTGGTCGGGGCGCCGCTCGCCTACTCGGTGACCCTCGAGTGCTTCACGGAGGCCCACCCGAGCTCCCTCAACTACTGGACGCGCGAGGACGGCCAGATGATCCACGTCTCGAAGAAGTACCACGCCGAGAACATGATCGGCTCGCCGGCCTACAAGACCCACATGCGGCTGACCATCAACAACATCCAGCACACCGATTACGGCACCTACAAGTGCGTCGCCAAGAACCCCAGAGGCGAGACGGACGGGACGATCCGGCTTTACAGTAAGTTTTTCCTAGATGATGACCATGACGATTCCGTTTCGCCCCCCGGAACCCGGAACGAGAAGGCCGGCTTTTCGTTGCGATCCGGTATCTCGATTAATTAACGGCGAAGACGACGATCCGAACGATAACACCAGCACGGCCGACGGGGCGGGGGCGTATATACGGATGGATGTATCGGCGCAATCTTAATGCTCAACTTTAACTCGGAGTGAATTATTTGGTCGGTGGGAATGGGCCGGTTAGGATAGACATAAATTACCGCGTTATCGAGCAATTTGCTATAAAAGTGGAATCGCCAGACGGCAGCGGTTATACCATATATCTGGAAACCGTTAGGAAGCACTTCGCAAAGAAACTTGTATACAACAATAACGCGGACAGATGTGCGCCTCGTATCTCATCCCTTATGAATGGTTATACTTGTTGAGTGGAAATATTCGAAGGTATTCGGTATTCGATTTCTCACCTTAACTTTTTATCCGGGGACGATACCGCGGACCGTACCGGACCGCACCGGACCGAAATTGCGGGTTGTGAGTCGGTCGAGTCTCCGGAGTCCGGGGTCGATGCGGCAGCGGGAGAGCCGGCTGCCGACGAATCATTCAAATTACCAAATACCCCGTCGACGGTTACGTGAGTCGTATTTGTCAAGTCGTGCCGGCCATCAATGGAACCGGCGATGCATCTCGGTCTCGGTCTCGCCCTCAGAATTTATCCTTACTTCCATCGCGCAGCCGGCATATAGAAATAGACCTCGCGAATTCAACGTATCAGACAGATGTTCGATTAGTTAAATGGATCGAAAACATAACGACGTAAAGACTTGATTTGATGTAAAATCAGCATAGTGGCGCTTAGCGTATACATATAGGCTAAATCCTGCCTCCCCTTTGCTTACCGCTGTAGACGTAGAAAGTGTTATTGCGGATGATGAATAGACGCGGTTTGTTGCATTAGCTGCCAGATGCAGCTCTCGGCATGGTTATGGTTATAGGATGTACGTATGTACTTAACCTGTTGTTTCGTTTCGTTTCGTGTCGACAACATCGATGTACTTTGCCACTGTATGCATGACAAACTTACCGTAGATTATTGGAATGTCCCATATGAAACCCCGAAATTCTCATACAACATTATTATTATTATTATTATTCTATACTCATATAGCTACTTATTTATATAGAGCCGTTTAATAAATGTTTAGTTACCATTATTGCTCACCTCGTAGAGACCGAAACTGTAAAACCTTTATTATTACCGTATCATGTCATCGTATAATCATCGTTACTGTTTGCATCGTTTATTCAACGTTAATAATAAATGTTATGAAACCATATTCATATTAGTATACTGGTATGTGCATCCGCAGATCATACACACGTACATATTGGGTACACTATCTCTGCGGCACAGGTAAGTGGAATCAACTTAAATAAATGTTTAATAAACTATTTGAATTGATGTCGAGCCGTTTCTGTGTGCGAAATCTGCATATAACACGTCCGCCCGTTCCCTAATAATTCGTTCGAATGGGCGATGCGGCCGTTGTGTGTGCGTATTTAGGAATGATTTAATGACTCGGATACATATTCTGCATAGGACCGGCCGCGGCCCGGCCGACCACCGATATTAACATCTGGTGCAAATTAGGACGGGTTTCGTGACGTGATGGCCCAAGTTTGTTACTTACTGTTGATGTTGATGTCCTGGATGCCCTGCCGGCCGCCGTTCTGGTCTTGTCTAGTCCGATTCCGATTGTCCTCTCACTTTTGGTTTTCGCCTCGGACCGGGTTGAAGACCGTGACCGGCCGTCCCGCCCCCACCCCGGTCCCGTCGCCCGCCGCCGCATTCGTCCTCTCGTAGATATTCGAATCAACCAACTTCCTCCGACATGCATAATGGAATAATAACAGTCTGTCGCATTTCCCTGGCACTATTTTAAAATGCGCGTTAGGATTTCGGGGTTTACGGCCGCAACCGAAATACTCCTCCCCCGGGAGGATGTGGGAATCAACAAAAGAAAGAGCAGCCTCCTAACCGGCCGACCGAACCCTCCACCCCTGGGGGATTCGGCGGCGCGGTAGGTAGGCGAGGTGGGTACTCGATCCGGTCGCCGCCGCTACCGAGTTCGGTCTGATGTTCGTTCGCGCCCGAGGGGTAGATTGTCGTAATTAATGGGTGGGGGGTTGTCAATCTGCGGCGGTTGTTGACATGGGAGTAACAGGTGCGCGTTTGCATATTGCGGACGGATGCAACAACACGACTACATGGAACAGTAATAAAAACGGTAATGTTTTTTTAAATATCGACGGAAAGTTGTCGGCGAGTCCGCCCCATCCCCGCGTCATCCCCCATCGGCCGCGCCGGCAATCCGGTCGTTATACCGCCCATGTGACAATCTGCCGCCGCATGACGACATATTCATATTCATTTTATCGTTGATGAATTGCGAGATTTGAACATTGACACTGATTGAACGGTACAACTTGATTAGACGCGGTGTTAAGCGACCGAGTTGAGTGCTGTAAAATTTGTCGCGCCCTCGAGCCTCGAGCCTCCCCCGGGCTCGGGGTCTGAGGGGGTCGCCGTCGTCGTGGCTCCCGGAATGGATGATGCTGCAAATCGTGGCACTCGCCATCAAACCGAAAACCGGCGAAATAACGAAACAACCAGACGCCCGCCCGGTTCGCCGCCGCCTTTTAGCTTTTGTGAATTTGCTCGATTATTTTCGAAATATTAGGAAAGAGTAAGACAAGTCAGCAACTGTCGGGGATCGTTGTGCCAAGCTGTTGCTATAGAAACGACACGTGTTGAGCACGACGTTACTTTGTGAATCTTGTCACGTTATGAGATGAAAAGGGACCTTTGGGAAAAGCAGAAGGAGATGGGGAGATCGAAGGGGTGGACTTTAGATCGAGATGATGGCGCTAAACAGACACAGGACCAAACAATTGAATTAGAACAATACAGCACACATCGGCGACGTGCCCGATTATCCATATATTCACGGCGAAAGAGATTTTCGGGACCGCCGAAAAACCGCCGGAACCTCTGTCATCCCCGTCGGCGTCGGGCTGGATGGCGGTTTTATGGCGCGAGCGGGGGCAAGTTTCTTTAGGCAGCGCGCGATGGATGGACATCTATCTATCTGGCGTATAATCTACAAGCAACAACCGACCGATTTAATCCTCGAACAAATCCCTCCTCCGTGCAAACAGCAAACAGAGGCCGCTGGGAGAGTCGCCGTAATGCGCTTATAAAAATCGCGCTCCGCTTTTACCCACCAGCAATTATTATGTATAGCGAGACCGCCACCCCGCAATTCTCACTCGTGCCCCACCCCGCTCGTGTGTGGACGAGGCGAATTGATGCATGTTTCTGTCGCAGCTTCTTCGCCCCCCACAACGACACCAAAGTCGACGACGACGGAAACGCCGAGTCACTTCAAGGATATTCTGGCCAACGGCGACCTCAACAATTCGGTTTATGGCAACCCCTCATCACTCACTATACATCTAAACGAAAAAGGTATCTTTTTCTCGATGCGCATCAGTGGCATAATTATGATAATAATCACTTATTGTTGTCGAAAACGAAAACAAACTAAACAACAGTCGTTATCATCAAAATTTATCGTTATAGCTATTACGTACTTGTGTGTGAATGTGTGCGTGGTTAGTTATTTAGGTATACCTGAAGATAGAGATGGTTCGTATTATAATGTATATATCACGTCGGGAGGTTAATAAATGAGAGGTCGGGGGTGCGTGCGTTCCTGAAAGGGAACTAATATAATCACGGGTAATTTGAAAAGACTTCCGCAGATGCGTAATCTCTAAATCAGCCCCCCTAAATCTGAAACTGATGTATTGAATCGCGCCGTTAAGGTTCGTCGTAATTTAATAGACGCCGCGAGACTACTCGCCGTTTTCAGCCTTTAAAATGTGATGGGCATACTTATTCCGTACAATATTATGTAATCCGAGAATACGTGTGTGCCGAAAGTCCTAAAACAGATGGGTAGGTGGTGGAAAGAGGGACTCAGGTGGGGAAGACTTGGACTATATTCGTCGAGTGTCTCGGCACAAATCAACTTTTCGCTCCTCCACTTCTCCACTACACTACGAAGTACCTAATTGCGAATTTCTCTTTACATTGCCGACTTTTGTTTAAAAACTGAATGCTTAATGTCCCATCAGGAGAAACTCACAAATGAACACATTATTTATCCCACTCACCTATTGTTTATAATTCTTCTTTATTCATTTTGCATCACAAATATTGGACTTGAAGTAAAGTTTTGTACACGGGACTAAGTTTTCTACTAAAGAAAACAAACGACGAAAACTGGAGGTACCTAATAACAATATTAATACGCCTTTGGCTAGATATTGGAAAATAATTCATCAAGTTGTTTCATCGATTTTCTTTATTGTACTTCCTGTAGGTAGTTAGTTACGTGATCGTCGGGTATAGGATGCAGTGGCGTAACATTTCTAGGGACCAAAATGTGCCACCCCCAGAGTGGCCGGTGTGGGCACGCCACTGCGGACGGGTAAGTAAGTATAGGAATAAAAATTTGTTCATCTCAAAGACTTCGCCAGAGTCTTATTTCCGCGGCAACGTTAACGTTATCCCCACGAGTGATGAAATATTTTAAATTACTTGCATATTCTAACTTACTTCTTACAAAGATAAAGCATAGCGCAGTCTAATCAGAGTTTGCACATTAAATTTAAATACAACCCTTTAAATCAAAGAGGATTTTGACCTGAAAATTCTTTTTAAAAGGGGAAACATCCAGAAATTCCAAGAGTTACAATTAAAACTTGAGTTATCATTTTTTAATTACTCGAATTTCTTTTCTTTAATCAGAATTACGGATCGCGTCCGACCGTCTGTGCGCGTGTATTGATGTTGATTTAATTTCGAGCCCGGGACGACCGAGTTGCATAATTAACACGCCCCGAAGGGCAATTATCAATTCGTCTTTCTGTCATGTGAGAGAGTTCACATCTCTTCCTCTCGCCGCTATCACCATTGCCATCACCATCGCCACCGCGACCACGCGATAGAGCTGAGTAGGTAATCAAAGGATTCTTTATTTCCTGTTTTTTTTTTTTGTGAAAGCAATATAAGTTTTAAAAGCGTTATTTTCACCCAGTTTTTATAACTTTTATCCTTAAAAGTATTTTCATTTCTTTTTTAATTGCAGTTAAAAGTTTGAACACGTTTCGCATTGTGTTGTATTGAAAAGGCACCGGCATTATAAAATATTCCTCATAATCTCAATGCGAAAACTTGAGTTGACCATTCAGCGGTGTTTTTAAAATACATTACGAGTCGATTGAAACTCTCATCTTGAAGATTTTTAATGAACTGTTCTTTCACTGCCACTTAACATTAATTGCACGTTCATGCTCCCTCGGCCGTTTGTTCCCGGATCAAACCTAGTCACCGCCTGGCCCACCTATTGAAAGCGGCTTTTTTATTTTCCTCCACTTTTCAACTCGCGCTTTTAATCATCCACCACACTCGGGATTTTGTTTAAGCCTATACCACCACAGAGTACGTACCTACTAACCAGAGCCCAGAAACCCAGGCCGCGTGTTTGTTAACTCATCAACAGTCCCCCAACCCCCGACAAACAAGCGCGCATATGGAATTAGAAATTATGTATAGTCAGAGAGGTAAAGTGATGTTAATCCCAAATGGATACAAGTTTCTGAATAAATTTCAACTCATACCAAGATTACCATCTTCCACTCTCTTTCTCTCTTCACATTCAGGAGGAGACTCGCGGCACGGCCGAAATTTTAACCACCACGGACCGATAATTACTTCCGCCCGAATTACGTTAATTAAACCATCTCTTTCTTGAGCGTATAACGACTAAACCACCACCGGTTCGCTATTGCCGGAGACCTCTTTTTCCTTATTGTCATGCTTCCAGGTTCGAAATACCAATCAAATCTGAACGAGATCGACAAATCCGAACAGAAATCAAACTCCGAAACCGATAGCAAGAGCGTAAGTTATGGACAGAACGTGCCGAGCGGAGTAGATAGTTCTTCGGGTGAGTCGCCTAGACAGTATTAGTACTTTTATTAGAATGAATTATATGTTTTTTTCTCCCATTCTTTCCTCCCCTTCTAAAAGAACCATAGGATAATCTAATTGTGTCATCGGCCTTCGTGATGTGGGGAAGAGAACAGAGAACGGGAGGATTCGGGTGGACGCCGTTCCGTTATCATGTGAAATCTAAACATGGGCTGGTGTTTTTCTGCTTTTTTAAAATTTATTCAAGATATCGGTCCATTAAGCCGTTCCATTATTCATTAAATTTTATTATTAGCCTATTATAAAGCTCATCAGAGTGTTTAATGCAATAAAGCAGAAAAGCAACGCCGCTCTTCGTAAATAACGAAATACATCATTACCGTGTTGCACTAGTAGCGCGCCGAACCGAAAGGTAATTGAGGGAGAAGTCGCACTTGCGGTTTCCTCCACAATTCCGAAGTATTACTTAGCGGTCGGTTTAAATATTTATACATAAATGGAATTCATGGTCTCGATCGCAAAAGGCAAAGCCATCAAGTGATCGTCTCAGATTTTCAGTTTCAACACATATTGTCTTTGATGTGTGCTCCCCGAGCGCATTTGTCATTCCCTTTATAGGTGATGAGGTCATCCCATCACTCCGCCACCACATCCTCTACTCTCACTTGTACTTTATGTAGTAGGCACCACTAAGTCGTACCTGCAAAATTAATCTCGACTTATGCATACATGATCTCGTACCGTCTTGATTTTATTGTCTTTTTACAGCTGACGACGTGGCGAGGAGCAAGCTGGCGCTGTGGATGGTGCCCCTGATGTCTTTGTACGCGCTGCGGTGAATCGAACGTATGTAATCAATATGAATTTAAAAAGAATTAGTAGATCTTAGGAACGACAAGTTCAAAATTATAAACTCACGAGGACGCTTAAAACCAAAGCATAAGTGTACAATTGTTTATACCATAATATGTATCACTTAATTTAAATGAAGACTGAAATCGTTTAGGACTCCTTTCTCAATAATTTCATCCTCGGTTATCCAAAGTCTGTATCATAATAATCATAGATAGTTGTTATACGAATGTGGCACTTGATTAAAATCTCCCAGTACCCGGCATCCATCGGTGTGTTATATTCTCTGTTGATTCGTGCTCTAAATTAACTAAAATTGATAATCAAAAAAGTCAAAATACTTTCGCGAAACTTTTGCCGCCGATGCGAGTCGTCCTCGTTTGCATCATCCGGCGGCCTAAAGGTCCCCGGTCTGATTGAGTTTTACCAGTCGATAACCGCACCCGCCACTTATTAGGAAGGAAACCCATTAAACCGATGTTATTACAACCCATCTAATTCTTCTCGTGCCTTATTCGATTTTCGTTTAATCGCTTAATTATTACGACAGGCCCAAAGTCGCGCCGCTCCGTCTGATTTAGATTGCGGACGTTACGATGATGCAAACGAGTTCCCGTCCCATCGCTAATCGTACTTACCGATGACAATGTACTCACAGACTTTTTCAACGTCGTCGCTATTAAACCGTTCAGTTCCGTTTAAAGAGGGAATCAATTAAATCCGGCTGGGAAATGATAATGATGAGGCATTTGAATCCTCTACTCAAAATTTTTATTTCAACACTGTAGGCACGATATCAGTATCAACGAGAATACGTCTAGCTTTTGTAGCTCTAAATGTACATGATGTTATATTATTATTATTATTATTAAATACGATAATACAATAATGAATGAGTAAACATCGTAGACCCCCTGTAAATACCAAAATTGGACTTATTAGACTATTTAGACTACATACTTGTATTCAAATTTTATATTGTGATTATACAACACATGAAAATAGCGCGTACATTATAAATTATATACTTAAAATTTTAGTGGTTGACCCACTAATGAATGGTGTTTGAAATAAAAAAAAGAGTGTCACCATTAAATCAGTAGAGTGGGGCTTTCGTTTTTCCTCGGCTTCATTTTCCACGCCTGGCCCCTCTATAACTTGGAGACTCACACAGGGTATTAGGAATTTTAGTCTTAATTGATGTAGTAGGGCGGAGGGATCTTATTTTCATTTGTTGTATAAAATTGGAAAAGCCACACTTTATACGAGGGAGGATGTATTTTGACTTTTCGTCTGTAGCTATAGCCGCGTTTTTAATTTGTCGATGTGCCAAACTGACCATGTTTGACCTGATTATTTCGCAATTATATTAGATATTACCTAAATACCTACTACATACATAAATAAATGCATAACATATACCGTAATATAATTGATGAGTAGTCATTGTTGTAGGCGAGTTATTCTGTTTGGCTGCGATGCGATTGTTTTGAAATGAACTTCTAAAAAAGTAAAGAAGTTGTATTTGCATATAAATATAAGTAAAATCTATATAAAACATAACACTGTATCGAAATGTATATAATAATAATAAAGTATATAGGTACCTATAAGACGTTATCGTGTTTTATTGTTTTCGGGGGCGGGGGTGAAATTGGATGCTTTCAATGTGTTCTCGAGAGAGATTAAATTATGTCGCGGAAGAATTGTCAAGTTCTTATCGCTTCTTTCCCTGTCTTACTTCCTTTTAATATTTTGATTGTTTATTTTCACTTGTGAATTTACATCTCCATAAAGGGGATCTCGCGCCTTTTATTTACTCACCTTTTCAGTGATAAAATGTAAATGTCACATTTAAAATTACAATTAAGTTCATCCGCAGGAGGCGAAATTTTATAAATTACCTAAAACGTCTTGAGCCTCGACTCTTAAAGCAGCTATAGTACCTACGGCGCCGTCAATAATTTACCAATTAAAGCGTCGAGAGTTGGACTTGAAGGAAAAAAAGGGGCCCGTCACATCACCATTTACAAGGGGTAATAATAAATGATACGGCGAGGCGAGAAAGGGTTATGAATTCGTAATCATAATTTGTGTTAATTAATAGCGACCACGACGACGACGACGAGGAGGAGAGGACGCGGCAGAGAGTTGTTGAGCCTGATTTGGTGGCGGAAAGTTTTGTTCGGTTCGCCGTATTTTTTGTCGCTTTTATTAAAATGTAAATAAGGGACGAGTCGCGTTAAAGTTGTGCGGATGATACGGATATATGCGGAAGTTGCAGAGCGAGTCGCCTTTATCTTGGAAGCTTGAGCTTTTTAAATAGCAGAAACATATGGCGGCGCCGCCGGCTATGAGTTATGAATTTAATACTGTACTCAATAATGACACATGAAGGAGTAGTACAATTCCGATTCCCTCTATTCCCCGTTCTGTTTCTCGATGCTGCTGCCGCAGCCGCTCCTGCGTGGGGTTCTCGCAAAGTGCCGCGGGCCTTTCGACTTTTCGACTTCGGAGAGGGGCCATAAATTTTTGCCGGTCCTCTGGTTAGCGACGCGCCCAATCCGACCATTTCGCTTATCTCCAAATTAGCAATCTGCCATAAATTACGGAAAATAAAAACGACGTCTCACGGACACGGAACGTCGTTATTACGACGACTACGTCCCCCGATTAATATAATGTTGAGAAAGTGCCATTCGTCCATGAAATTTATATTAAAAAATTTATCACGGCGGCCAGCCGAAGTTCCCGGACGATAATTAACTTTAAATGGCCCCAAATCTGGTTTCATTGGTGATTCCGCCCAAGTTAGTTGGAAGTATGTAGTGGCGGGTAATAGGGGCTGGAGCGCGCGCCCTTGTCCAGATTACACTTTCAATATTTATGTAAACTAAACACAGAGAGGGCGAGAGAGAGAGGGAGGCGAAAGCTCTACGAGTAGATGGGCGCCCGGCCGAACTTGTAGTAATTGGCCTCTAAATGGCCCATTTTCCGCTTCGTCCTCGTGGGGAATTCTTTACACCATTTGCGTAAACTTTATTTAATCTAATTCAGAAAGGGGGCGAAACGGAACAGGCGCCAACGCCGGACACCGGTTTGCGACAGACAGTGAGTAAATAAGTGAGTAAGCAGTCGCAGCAGCGGCAGTGCCCTCGGTGATGCCGATGCGTGTATGAACCGCGGTGCGAGTGGTACTTTGGTCCTTTGGCCTTATTTGCATTATATCCGTGCATGTGTGCGCGTAAGAGGCAGACGAGGGGGAGCCGTTAAACTCGGCCATATAAAGGTGGATACTTTGCGACTTGTAGATCTTATTCTCGTATGCAAAAGGTGCTCTAGGTGCTTTACGCAAAGTAGAAGTTACCGCTATGTAAACTACGTTCGCAAACTCGGGATGTGTACTCTGTTCCCGCTTTGGTCGAACTGCGATACAATCAGGTAAGCTTACTCAAGGGATAAAGTAGCTAACTTTTCAAAGAACACTGTTTATTAGCTAATTTGAGGGGACGCGATAGGATCTTTGCCCCGGCCTCGCGTCGCATCAACCGAGAACCCGCCACTCGTCTCTCGCTAAAGGTGGTACCTGGTATGCATGCAGTGTTTTACCGCGGATGTGACGCGATAAAGGGGGCGAAAAGTTGGGAATAAATCACGTTCGGCTATTGCAGGTGTATAGGGCGCGCCTTCGGATCGGACCGATAATTATTAAATTCCTGCGACAAACCGAATGGCACGGCAGAATAGTTGCGGTGCTCAATCGAATCGTAACTGTATAGAGCAGAGAATGCACTGACCCCCCGAACATTCTCTCGCCCTGTCGGCGCCGCTGCCTCCCGGTAGTCGGAGGTGGTGGTTTTGGCAATATTTATGCGGCATTTACCTTGCAAATTGGCCCACCTTTAAATATTTGCACCGCAAGCCAAGACGTTCTCGTCTGTGTAATTAAAAACCTGCCGCTTTGCATATCTTGTCTCGGGGCCATGACTGTACATAAACCGTCGGAGGGACGTCTTAGATCTCCCCGCGTCTTGTACAAACACACCGAACACGCCGCCGCCCCCGCCGCCACCTAAAAAGATCCTTGTGAATTTAAGATTCGACGAGTCCCCCCTATCAATCGTTGAATAATCGCATCTCAGTGGCGTTTAACGAGCGGCTTGCATACTTAATTGCCGCGTTCATTCACTCTCTCCCACCCACGGAAACGGGCCAAAACAAACTCCGGCAAAGTGTAAAACGCGACTAATTCCCGACACAATCCCCCAACCCGACCCGACGACCCGACTAAACCGAAAACCGAATCGAGCCAAAACAGACGAGTGCGGAAGCGTCGATGGCTCCAGATATTAGACACGACTTTTTTACGAATTTATCTCGCGAATAATCCCGACTTGTCATGATGAACAGATTATTTACACCCCGTAAGGGTCGTTCGTGATTATACTGAAAATAAATATATTGCTACGATTTTTCTCATTTAATAAATTTTTTCAACCGACTACAAACTTCTGAAGCTTGTCATAAATTGGAACTTTCTTAAATACCGGTCGAGGTGGCGTCATCTCTAGGCTTTGAACTTTGACAAATTTTATTTGCATTTGGAAAAAGTGCCATGCAAAAGTGGTAAGTGTCTTTTCTTCTCCTTTTCTTGCAAACAATGTAGCTTTTAATATCACCCACTGTCGCCGTACCGCTGATTGAAATCTAATGAAAATTGCCGAATTGAGATTAATAAATCTGACACCCCGTTTTCGCACTTTTAGATTGCAGTAGAATCTAATGACAGTTTTATATTTTCTAAAGACTACTGGACTGGGTCGATTCGCGTCTCAGAGACCACCAAATTACGAATGAAGAAATAAAGAATTTTACATTTAAACCCAAACATTCCACGAAAGTTCAAAAGTGTTAGAAACGTAGTGTTTGAAACTACTTTCTTATTTTGAAGACAATCATAGTATTTTGACCTGGGGCACGGCAAAATGATCGAAAGCTTAATTCATTTATTCCGGAAATTATAATTTTCAATACTAAGTGTTCACGTTCATGTGGCGCTTTCGTGGGCTATATGTTTCAATTTAAAATTTGTCTAAGTTTGAAGTACGTCGTAATCGATGTATTTAAGAAAGAGCAAATTTACTTTAGTCTGTCAAAATTGAAAATCGGTTGAAAAATGAAAACGTTGACAAAATTCCTTTTTTTAGCCGCCGGATAGTGCAAAAATGTACTTAATGGATTCTGTTTAAGCAGCGTGCTTACAAACTGATGTATGCATAAGCGCGAGGGATTCTTTAATTCAAAACGTAATTGCGTGTGTAGCCGTATCAGGTATAGAGTCGATGATGTCGGCCAGAGATATCCCTGCGTTTTATTAAAATTTAAATGTATGGGTTTAATTAAATTTTCCTAATGCTCCTCCGGCTGCAACCTGCTTGCCATTTTCAGCATCAAATATTTTTATTAATATCAGCTCGGAATCCCGAATTTAAATAGATTTGTGAACACGGGCGACTGTCGAAATGTTTTATGTATTTTTTCCGACTTTTGCCTTGCTCGAGTCGAGACGACGACTCGGTTCGGTTGGAAATCACGTCACGGGTACCGAGCGTAATAAAAATATTTTCAGTTTACTAACTCATTTGTTCATCTGGTGTTCGTTAAGTAACGTAATATAATGGCCATGCTCGGCTGGATCCTCACGACTCGTTACCAATGATCCGGAGGTTCTGCGCTCGCCGTCCCGGCATTTTTGCAATATTTAACGCGCCCTCTCCCCCCGTCCTTTTATCATCGCCATCGCTTAGTTCGGTCCCCGGAATCGAATTGAATTAGGTGCACTCCGCAAATCCGACGAGACGACGGAACGGAACGGAGTCAACGAGCGAACGGAACGAACGCCGTGATGCCGTGGCCCACCGGGTCCGGGCAAACATTGTTAGCGCGACTGGAGCCGGAGGAGCGGAGGCTCGGCTGCATAAACGCCCCGATGATATTTATAAATTCCTCCGCCGGTCGTCGATCGGCGAGCGCCCCCGTCTCGCCCGCTATCTGGAACAATAAAAATTCATTAGTCACCCCCGGACGCGGTGGCAAAAAAGCGGGCGATAATCACCGCCGCAGACCGTCCCTGCACGATCGAATCCCCTGCAGCCATCTACCGGCTGCCGGTCCTCGGCTCGGCTTCCCGGCAGGAGCGGCGCCACCTGCAACAATCACCATTTCAATGATGAGGATAACACGCTCTTATCGCCGATTACCTGTCCGGGGGGCCCGAATTATTATTCCCCAGGTCGAGTTTCCCCATTTCTCGCCGGCTCGACCCGTGCAGATGAAAGTTGGGTATGATATTTGATTTCGCCAGTCGGATCGACGTGTTCTTGTTCGCCGAAACTTTTTCTGGTCGTTTCGGAGGCGTGCGTTATATGTTTCGGGTCGTCCCGGTAATATGACGACGGTCAAAGAAAATCTCCTGATAGCCACTTCAATACTATCTACCGCTATTCGAGTATAAATCAAAAATTATATCCGAATCGACCCGGTGGTTCGCCACTGCTTCGACGGAAACGACAGCATGCGGTGGTCGTGCATGGTATGTATATTAACATTTTCCTGATTAATTATTTATTTAGCCCCCGGAACTAACCGAAAGTAGCCAATTCATCCAATAAATGCAAATTTGTGCTGTATGCGTTATTGTGGTTTTAGAATCGTTTATTTATAAATAATGGAGTTTATAATGTAAGACATATAAAATTACATAGAGTTACTTTGTAATTTATTTCCGCATAGTCGCTGTGGATAATTGAATACATAATATTATATAGGTGCCCTAAACCTCTATATTCACTAATAAACATTGATAAAGCGTTATTTTTGTTGTTAATAAAGTGCGTGTGTATTAAAAATATAATTAATCAACATATATTTGATTTAGTTTCGAAATGTGGGTTGTGGAAATGCCTAATAATCTCTACTATTGTACTTTCTGATGCATCAAAATCGACACGAAACCGTAAATCCGCTCGTACTGCGCTAGCACTAATACAGAAGGTAAATCTCCGGTCATTAATATGTATAGGTAGGTAGGTAATCGAAGTAACTACACATTAAATAGTTTTGCAAACTCACTAACGTGCGAATTTTGATACAATTGATGCGTACTAACAGAACTGGCCAACATAGAAGGGGTGGTTTATCCATTGGAAACATGCATTATGTTATACGTTCTTAATCAGTTTAATTAATTAATAGGATATCGTGTGATGTGAAAATTCCATAGTTTCGGTGCATTTTAGTACAGTTGATGTTGCTCTTTTTTTGTTGTTATATACTGTTCAGTTTTCAGTTCAGTATCCTTGAGAGTGCAGTGACGATCATCATCAGGCCCGGGATAACGATGAAATTTGATATCCCTAGAAAAAAGAAATCATCTCGTGAATATCTGCCAAGAAAATGCATAAGGTTTTATAGGTACATTATGCGGTGCGATAATGATTTTAAATTCAAAAATGCGCCGCATACAAACCGCAGTTGATTTAATAATTACATATCGTGGAATTCCGTATAAGAAGTAAAATCTGACCGGTGCATATAATTATACGTTATAACTGACCGCGCCACGATCGATATTACCGCCGTTACACACTCGGCCCGTTTGTTTGGAATTTCCTCGCGTCTCTCACACCTTTAATTATTATTCAAGAAACCGCCTTATTTTTAGGTCAAATCGGCCGAGGGGGTGTCGCAACTGACTATTCATGCGGCGGCCTAATTGGAAGATCTCCGTAGGGCTACAATCAACAATCGGGCAAAAATCTGGCATTAAAGCGTAACGGCTGACAAACACGAAAGGCGCCGGCCTATATACTTAAAATTATCGATTCGGCAATATCCTAAATTCATTTCCGATGTTGCATGCGCCGCCTTTTTTCACGACTCAAACTTGGCCATACCTCCGCACGTTCCTCCAGGTCCCTCGATGAGGCCATCCTGGCAAGCGCACACTCTGTCTATGGGATTTGTAGAGTTGACCTTATCCTTCTTGTAGACGCAGTCGGCATTCGGCGTGCATTCGTCATTGTTGGTGCATATATGTTTGGGACCTGCAAAAATCGGCACCATATCACCACAACACACTCCAAAAATCAATATTTTGCTAGTTCAACGGACGGAACTTATGTTTAATTCATTCGCACGAAATTATTTCGAATCTTATTATCGAATTATGTATTAGTCCGTAGGCATACGAGAAAATCAATCCGCGCGGATTTTCCCCAAAGCCGAAACATTCCCAACGACCGTTTTATGACTCTCGGTTGTGCTGGGGAAAATTACGACATCACTCTCGGTAGAATAATGGCCTAATTAAAAAAATAAAAACCTCTACTCGAGGATTTACCGCGTATTATTTCCCCATAACGCGCTCCTCACTTATGTGATATACCAATTTCTTGTTCCTGTCGTTACACGGACCAGTAATTACAATTAGCATGAGCAGGACAATCGATAACGCGACTATATCGCTAATTCGCCGCGACACTTCCAGCGAACAAACACCGCATTGATATACACACAAATCCAGCGCCTCCGCCAAAATTAACCATGTACCTAACATGCGCCAGAGGTGTCGTATATCCCATATTCTGCTATAGTCGCCTGTATGTTCCGTAATCGGTAAGCATTGATACAAATAAAACGACTTTTTTAGTCCTGATCTGTGTAGGCATAAGAAAAAAAACTGGTACCCGACTGGTCAAACTGGTAATTTTGTGTTTGTATTTCGGAGAAAATTTTTGGCATACATCTCAAAGTCGAAGGTAATCACGAGCTGACCTTCGAAGTTTTTATCGCATGAGCTTCTAGAAAAAGTTGCATTCAAAAGAATCGAAACTTTACCTGGTACCAGCCGCTGACGATAAGACTTTCAACGAATCTCGAGAACTTCACCCGAACCATTGTTTAACAATTCCCGAACTGATTAATTTTGGCCGGTCGATAGGAAAAGGAGTGATAATAAGTTTATCGCAAAAATGGTGTTTGCGCTGGAAAAATAATCTGGAATTTTCCGTAGCGCAAACTCGTTGCCCTATGTAAATTCAACCCACTTCGCGATACTAACAGTTGACCTGAATCGGTTATCGTCATGATCGCAGAATTTGGCACCTTGTCGGGTTGGGGGAGAGCTTTGAGGCACGAAACTGTTTATAAGGTCGTACCGCGCGAGCTTTTTTCTTCGAGTCGGTCGTGATTTTGCTTACCCTTGAAAGGACTTTTGCAGATACCATTTAGGGGGTTGGTGTTGTCGCCGCAAAGGCAGAATTCTCCTAAGCAGGTGGTGCCTTTGATGTAGTTGCAGTTCGCCTGGGTTTTACAGCTTTTTCCTTGCACTGAAACAGTCGAAAATAGATCGAGTTCTCGTTACCACCAGGAGGAAACTATAGTATAACTGGATTTACTCCTGGTGGTGATTTTGGGAGTACCGTTTTCTATCTGGGAAAAAACGGTCAAAATAGCGATGAATGTGAGGGTGAGGAAATGTGAACTAGACAAAGACATGTCGGGATCTGATGAAGTAATACCGATCCAAGACAACGCATATTCGAGCAAAACTCCATCATCCCCTCGATAGTATTTTTGGGGAAATCCGTACCAGTTGCCGGTTGTTGTGTATTTTGCGTGTTGCTGTTGGATTTGCCGAAGGTGGTGAGTCCGTGCGCGTGGTTGAAGCCCACAAGCACAAGGAATAGGGGAATGGACACTGTCACATACAACGCGTTCATCTTGTGCACTGAGAGACTTCGACGAGGTGTTATAATCACAGCCGTGGTCAAAATGCGTTAGTTGCAGAGTTTTATTTCACAAGTGGGTATACGCTTGCGCTTCGGTTTTTCATATTAAGTCGGGCACGTGTGTTCGGCATAGAATTAGCGTCTTGTGGAGGGATCTTAAACCGATAAGCGGGCGGCCCCGAGGCGCCTGGAACCCTTGCGGCACGCGATCTATTGCGTCATTAGCGGCAACCCCCGTCGGCCCGACCCCACCGTCCCCCGATTTCTGCCATTTTTCTGACCTCAAACTCCACACACATCATGTTATTGCATCACAAGCTTCGCTCTGACCTTTCCCAAACCGAACCACAGACTACAGCCCCTTCCCGAATTACGCAATAGCCGGCCACAGCCGCCATTATTTATAGACCGCTTAAAATTTCACCACCAAATTAAATTGCATTCTATAAATAAACCCCAAGGATTTACCACACTCTTATTACCCGAAGTCTTTGAAAAAAGATCTAACGTCGACATCTAATAAATTCTAATGAGGATAAATCACAAAGGAGCACCTCGCTATTTTTAAAACTCATTAATTTCGATAAAATCATCACCATCCCTTGACCAAAGGTTGTAGTTCGATAAACGCCAACGAGGTGAGAATTATCATATCTTATTCGAGTCGCAAATGTCGGTATAAGTTATACGCCAAGTATAGATATAGGCGTAGGTAGGTAGGTAGGTGGCTATCAACGCCAAAGAAGTCTCAATTTCTTTTTCGCTTCTCGCCTTCCCTTTGCTCTCTATTTCTTTCTTCCTTTCTCCTCTTGTTTGTGTTTGTGTATGTGCGGTCCTTTGTACACATTCTGGTCGCCGTTCGTTTCTATAGCGCAGCAGACTGGTAAATAAGCAGGCGTAAGGGCAATGTGAAAATGTGTCAAGTTCAGAATATTGTCCGGCGCGTTATTAGAACAAAACTTTCCCCGAGCGAAATCAAATCCGGCCGGCCCAGCCACCACCCCATACTTATGTATGGTCAAACTTACGTAGCAACTATAACGCCGTCTGGAGTCTTGAAGAAATAATAATAAATTTACACGCAACCCTGCGGTGCCGCGTTGTGTTGAGAGATCGATGCGGTCTATTATTTATTTGCCAATGCATATTGAAGCGGTAACCTTCTCATTATGACACCTGATTAAGATTAACCTTACGGATCAGGGATTTTATTGTTACTGTATATATCAGAGCCCGAACTTTTCCCCGAAATGATATTATCGAGCTTATGGATGGCGAAATATCGAATTTACTATCAAACGGATTAAATATGCACGAGCCGACTTGAATCCAGTTTATGGCCACCCCTGACAGTGGCAGCCCCAGCGGGGGTGGTGTCGTATTTTTCAACAATTCCGGTGGTTGGGCGAATCGTAACGAATTTTTAACCGTGGGCGTAATCACGAGCGCTTTCTACTCGTTGTAATTATGCGACGTCTTGTACGAGGGCGACGGCGATTGGGGTGAATGGGGGCTAATTAACGGGGTGGTTCGCCCCCGCCCCTGGATGGTCTTGGTCTGCGGCCGACCCGCATAGAGTATGTTGACCGTGGCCAGAATTTCCATAATAAGCGTCCGTTTTGCAGTTACATAAGCAAAAGCCAGGCATAAGAATTCACCGACCGGCGTGACTGATAACGAACAACCTTGATATTTACTATAATCAAAATGTGGAATGAGAATATTGATAAGAGATTTGAACGTCTACAATGGCGAAGGCAATGAAAGTAAGACGGTTAATTTATGACGTGGCATGCGGGCCCTAGTATTTTTAGATTTCCCTTTGATAATAGGCAAAGAGCGAAATCAGTGAACACGCATGCAAACCAACGAAACACGAAAGGACAGTATCTTTTACTTTAGCCTTAGACCTTTAACGAGTTGCACGAAAATGCGAGAGCCCAACACCGGATAACCGAATAAATTCCTACTTAAACCGCGCAATTTCGTACGTCAAACTATTTATTGACCACGGGACCATTACCTCGAGCCTCGAGCTTTTTGCCCGGCTACTTTTGCTCGAGAGCGGCGCGCCAAGCCGAAAGCCGGCCGCCGCTGGTATCGAAAAAATCGACAGATAAAAACTCTAATTAGATCCATAAAACCCGATTTACTTTTATGCAGCCCTTTCAGAATACACACAATTGTCATTGTACTTGAAATAATCATGAGACATAATACATAACACATAATTTAAAATAACTTACGAATCGTTTGTCTCTTTATATATTTTTTGTAAAGGTAAATATTTATTTTATAATTATATCACAACAATAACATCAGTCTGTAATGCCAATACAACAATCTACTTTATTTATTTTTGTAAATGCTTGTACGTATATGTACTCCGATAAAATATCATCTCCTATGTCTTAATATGACTATTTTATTGAGGAACCCAAGCGTTGTCGAGTCCTATACTCACAATTTGCTGCATATTCTCATGTCATTTGTGATGGACCGAAAGCCAAACTGAATTGATAAGGTTCTCGACAGCATATGAGGTCCTCAACAGACACTTTGTGCCAAACGAAATCTCTTCATCTCGGGTTAAAATTTTTATAAAAAATATATAAATCGGCGGACTCTATTCCAATTCAATCCATTTCCTTATATCGATATTGCTCAGAATTTGGTCGGTTGTTGCGGTGTGGCACTAAGTCGTCCTTAGTGTTAATGAATTTAATCAAAATTGTGTACCGTTAATAAGCGCAGGTATTCGAGGGTTTGCCAGTTTGCTGGTTAACGCGTTGCTTAGAGTATACATAGCTTCGGTCAGACTGGAATTTGGCAGGTCCTCGATTACCTCCGGGGTGTTTAGAGTTACAGGTATAGATATTATGTATGGAGTACGGTATATGTATCGTTATTTTTATATAAGGTGAGATTGTACTTGTCATAAATACGGTGCTTTTTTGGTTACGTTTATGCATATTATTCCGTGTTCATGTGGAGGTTGGTTTATAAGTTTTATCGTCTCCTCTTCGAGTCATTTATTTGCCTGGAATAGATAAATTCCGGATCAGCATGCAATGTTTTCGTTATCTAAATCATTCATCAACTAGATTTGGGTCAAGTAATTTTCTAAACAAAGGCTCCTGTACTATAGCAATCGCGATAAGTGGAAGAATAATTAAGAAATTTCTTCAAGAAACCAATAAATACAAAGGTTGAAATTTACATAACGGCCGGACTAGTGAAGGAAGGAGGATGCAAAAGAACGGATGTAGGCGTTCCTCCTGCTGATGTTGTTATAGTGGGGCCACTGCCGGAGGCACCCGGCGGCCGTCGAGCTTTCGAGATGCAACAACCTAAAATGTATCTGCTTTTTTCCAAATACCGTTGCAGCACGTAAACGTAGGGGTCCAGAGTGAAGTAGGCGCACATCAGAAAGTTCGCTATGCTGGAGAATAAACTATAGAATCGAGATTTCGGAGCGAACTGAGCCAGCGGTATGGAAATCTGTAAAAAAAGCTCGAATTAGAAAATCGTCAAATGCGGATGGGAGAAATATCACCATTTGAGAAGCCCAACACACGACGAATATGATACAAATAACGGCCATCAGTTTAGCGAAAGCGACCTCTTCGGGCGTTTGGTACCTGACGGCGCATCCACCGTTCTTGTTCTGAATTATAGACCTGCTGACACGTCTGACTAAAATCCTCCCTTGGGAACGGATGCGGGAGAGCTCCCAAATCACCGTTAAATTGCAAATAGCGATGCAAACGCATAAGCTCGTCCCTAAAATTGACACATTTCTGGTTAAAATTACCGTTAAATAATCCATAAAGGGAGGTCGTCTCACCGAATCCGAAGAAAGTGTAAGCGTACACTTGTCCCGAAAGTGTTTCGGCTTCGCAGTATCGCTTACATTTCATAGTCCCGTTCGCCGGTTGTTCATAATAGACGCCAAATCCTACCAGCGGGAGGAGGGTCAAAACGGCCCCGACTGACCACAGAGTGAAAATGAATCGCTTCAGAATTCTATAGGTGACCAACTGTAAAAAAGTGAAGCGAGAACGTCAGCCTCTCCGCGTGCAATAAACAAAACGGCGGTGCACAGGATGTCATTATTTTTATGGTTGCACCAAAACTGAGCACAAGCAGCGAGAGAACCATCCCCACGTTCGACGTGTGGAACGATCTCGATGGAGATCGTTCGCGTTATTAATCGACGTTGATTATAGCCACCCCTGAATTTATGACACGTTGTTTAGACGCAACCCCTTATATAAATTTGTGAAGAAATTTATTAATCTGTCGATAATATTATTGGGACGTTATGTCAGCTCGGCGATAGTTCAATGGCATAGATTAAAAACTGTTTACCCATGAGCAGCGGGCAATTGCGGCGTCCCATTTATATGTCATTATTATTCCAATTTGTGGTCGTAATTAGTAAATATCGTTTCTGAGAACTATCAAGTCGGTGAAAGACGCTACATATTACCTATAGAAGTATTTGAAATAGGTCAGAAAGCATCGCAATAAAAGCGATGATGACGCCGTCAGCGTCACGACGACGACGACGTCGACAACGCCGACGACAACGAGGGCGTCGAACGTTCGTCGAAGGTCGAAGGCGCCGCGTAGATATATACGTATAATTCGCTTGTTGATAGGAGAGTCCGGTCCTGATTCAATAGTGGCTAATTAATATTATAAGTAGGTGCTTGAATCTGTTTAGATTGCGTCGCGGTATCTTCGTGTAAACAGGATGAAAGGGCAATTAGAGACAATGTCTAAGTGGCGTCCCAAATAAGAGCGCCACGACGGTTTTAGAAATTTAGGTGAACTCGTCCCCGCGTTGGTAATTCTTTAAAAGGACATTATTTTGCATGCAAGACCGACGATAATAAACATGAATAATAGTGCTTGGCTGAATTGAAGAATTATTCATGCTTTGAATCGGCTTAAAAAGGATGTGGCTTTGTTCCTTGTATTATAAAGGGTCTCGACGTCGGAAAAATTCGCGTCTGATATGCCGTCAAGGTAAACGTCTATGTATGTACGAATGTACGGATATTATCATTATGTGGACGTAAGTACGTGGGCTATTATTATCGTAGGTTCTTACCTGCTGGTAAAGGAAAGGCCTGGTCAAAGCCAACCATCGCTCTAGGGCCATAACTAAGGCGACGCACCCGGACCCTATGCCGAAGGCCCTCAGCAGCACGTACATGACACAGACCGAGTACACGTCCAACTTTGACGCCCTCAAGTACAGCATGAGCAGCATGCCGACTTCGGCGATCAGATCGTTGGTCGCCAGGCACCTCAACATGAGCACGTGCTTCTTGTTCCTGGTCTTGGCGAACCTGTATAGGATCCAAAGGGCCGCCACATTGCCGACGACCCCGATCAAAAAGACAACGGCGAATATTAGTGGATGCATTATTCCCGAATTCGATTGTCGAGTTCACTTAACACCGATCCTTCCATGTCTTAACAACAAATGCCCATGACTAGAATTGTTATTATCACTGTTTACTCTCGAAACTTATCGACCTGTGTGCATTGTGACCGATTTCCACGCTCGTGAATAACAGACGCAGCCGACCTCTCTCGCTGCCACTTGACTTTGACAACGTCGTCCAAGAGGGTAGCCGAAGACTGAAGATTGGAGACTGTTTTAACGCCGGCAGGTAAAGAACGGCCAGGTAAATACCTCTCCACTTCACATTCTGAAACAGAAATTGTTCGAAATCCAAATTTCAATCGCACCAAGAATATATTCAGACAATTAAAATAATTCTTAAAATAGTTGGTAAATAATTCAACTTGAAGCATTCTTAGCTTACTCATCGTCATCGGGCCCTGATCGGAATATAAACGAGCATTAACGTTTTGCAAAGATTATCGTCACTATAATTTCGCAATCTACCAATATCAACGAGATAACCGCAATCTTGATATTGACAACTACAACTACCGGACATTGTTATCTCACCAATGTATAAGTGCCTACCGAGAATTAGAAAAGAGATAATTTAATAAGAAGCGTCGCTGACTCAAAGGACGAGAGCAAACTGAATAAATATACATACATAAAGGCACAATCCTATCAATATTCGAACCATTAAGCTGGATATTTCAATAATTAGCAATTCCGTAATTCCGCCTTCCTCACAATTATCAGTTGAACCGCGGGCGGAAAGTGTGGCCGGTTTAATATCGACAAATTTGATTAAAAGTATTTACGTTCGCTTTATATGGTTACAGGTTGGTATTTCCTTAATAAACTTTATTCCATTTATGCCATTGCGAATGTTAATTAATTTCAATAGCTAATAGCGCGCTCCACTCACAAAGTCCGTGACTGTGGGAGTTTTCTACTAAAAACAAAAATTATGAGAGCAAATTGCGGCGATTACGGCCGATCCGGAGAGTGTGTCGTGCCGAAACGGCGCCTAATTCGGTGCAATTACACAGATTTAACAACGCTAATCTCAAGAAGCGACAATTATCCTCGTGTAATTATAACAATGAAAATATCTCAATTAAACCGGGGGTGCAGTTTATTAGTGTGATGTTGAAATTATGGCTCGCCACGGCCGACGGGGGCGCTTGGGGTTGGTGGTTTGTATGTAATTCAAAAACTGTGAGGGTGCGACGCGACGAGGGGATGACGTCTTGAAATAATAAATAAATTTCTTTGGGAAATTATTAGGGGAGGACGAGTTTTCGCAATTTTGTGGGGGAGCACTCACCGTCTGCTAGCGTCGCGTCGGAGCCGGAGACGTTCTATGGTTTAATTCACCATCGACACTCAGTCATCACCAATTAACAATAAACATATTTTTGAGCTTCTTTCGGATGAAAACTGTCACGTGATACGGCAATATCCTATCCCGCACGCGTACTAGACATAAAGTTATTACATCCTGTCTCTTATGAGATGCTTTAATATGATTTAGGGTGATTAAAGAAATCTGATCGTCATCTTAATTGTATTTAAATGCGACTAACGTTCAGGTAGCACATTTACTAAATGCGACTCGTACATATTTAGATAAAGAAATAGCGATCGAATGAACAGACAAATTCTCAAAGTTCCTTCCGTGGGTACGTGATGACCGTTTATAATCGACGCATCGTTAATATACGCACCTGTAATTAATTCGTGTGGGGTACTGCGGTCTAATGTATAGCACACAGTCTATACGACGAATACTCTTTTATACACATTAGTCATAATCATTATACCTATTTAATTCTGTATTATGTATACTTATAGTCCTTTATGTTTATAGTTAATTGAATTTTTCAATAAAAATGATTAGAATTAGGAAGTTGTTATAGACAATTTATTTATTGCGATCAATTACAATTTGCGTAGTACGTAAATGTGTATTATGTATTATATGTATATATATATTCTGCTGAAATATGAGACGGGCATACTTAAAAATGATTAATTGGGGCTGTTAACGATAGCAAATAATTTTATGGCCTGGAATAAAATTTGTGACACTGATAAATATTATCTAAACATCCCTCATGTTGACCGCTTTTCATATATAAACTACTTCCCTGATGTTGCGCCACTTGCAGCAGGAGCGTTCCAGATTCCTGAAACTCCATAGGCAACCCAAAATACATTCCTGAAATCCGCTGAAAAAATGACCTCCACTTTAATTAAACCGTAATGATTAAGTACATCTGAATAATCAACTTGGCTAAATTAATTTCAATTTATTTTGAAGTTTTGAGCTTTTTGCAAAAGCTTTAATTTGTTACAGTCGCTGTTGATGACAGCGCCTCTCCATTATACGAATCTAAACAGTTCTAATTTCTAAACTTGGTTCTAAACTTAGCAGTGGGGTATAAGATGTGGCCCAAAAATAAGTCATTTGCTTCAGACTCGAATTTATAATCAAGAAGACCTCATTTTCTCTCAGCTAATAACTTTATTAGAATTCACAGGCAACTACAATTAAAGCTCGCGTTTACTGATTACGGCGAGTGTGCAATAATCCCAGTTTTAAACTAATCAAGTTAAAATCTAGTCTTGAGGTAGCACACGTGAATCTTAACCTTTTCGCAATCTTGAAAGCGAGCTTGAAAGCGCTGAAAATCACAGGTAAAACATGAATTTCCTTGATGAAAACTCTAACATTACTAAATGAGTTCGTTTGTAAGCTTAATTTGCATCTTCTATGAATAATTTACAATGTGAAATGGTTGATTGAGGCATTTTTGGTTTTTTATACTGTCTTGAATGTCTGTTTTTATTTTCCACGCGCGTTTTATTTTGAATATCCCGCGGTTAGAGCTTTCCAATATGGTGGATTCACTAGGATGCCATTTGTAAATAAGAAAAGAGAGTGTTGAGTTCATCCCTCCATTTTAGTGAATTTTCTATTAAAAAAGATCTAATTTAAGCCGGTAATTACACGAAACGATAGATATTTTTATAATAATTCCACCTAATCGTTATCGGTGACCGATTTCGGATAATTCGAAGCTCAATTTTTAGGTTAAACACAGCAGAGACCGGAGATGGAAGAGAAGAAAGAAGCCGGGGCCGTCGCCGCTTCTCCCCCCAATGCCAGCGCGAGGAAACGCGAAGACAAGTTCCGCAGAAAAGACCCGAAATCTTGGGAGAACCTGCTGAAAGAAATCGCCGACTTGGACGAGCCCGCCAAGTTCGCTTTAATCGAGAAAAAGTACCAGGCCCTTTACGGCGACATGAGACTGGCCAACGCCAACTACCAAGCTTTAGAAAGACAGTACGCAATATTGCAGAAACTGAACGACCACAACCAGTCCGAAGTCACTAAAGCCACTTTGGCCCGGTCCCGTCTCGAGAATCTGTGCAGGGAACTACAAAAGCAGAATAAAGAGATCAAGGTTTGTAAGCTGGTACCACTTGGTGTTTTGATTGTAATTAAATATTTTTCAGGATGAGAACATGGCGAAAATCAAAGAGGAGGAGGAACGTCGCAAAGTCGTCTCGCAGAAATTCACCTCGAAACTGAACGAAATCAGCTCGAAGATGATCGAAAGCAAGGAGAAGAGCGACGAACTGCACGAGGAGAACCAGCGGATGACCGAAAAACTGACCGACCTCTACCACCAGTTCCAAGTGCGCGAGAACGAAATCGCAAAAATGGCGAGCCAACTCGACTTAGAGCGCCAGTTTTCCGAGGCGAAATTGGCCCAGATGAGCGCCGAGAAGGAGATCTTCGTGAAAAAGCACGACATGATGCAGGCGAACCTCGAGAAGAGCGAAGCCAACTGCCGGACCCTCCTGGACACGGTCAAGGGTCTCCAGGACAACATCAACAAGTACAAGGGGCAGTACGTCGCGTTCGAGTCGACCATGACCAAGAGCAACGCCGCCTTCGACCGCTTTAAGAACGAGATGACGTCGATGAACAAGCAGATCGCCTCTCTCGAAAAAGAAGCCCAGATTTGGAAGGGCAAATGGCAGGAAAGCGCCACGACCATCATCGAGTTGACAGAAGGCAAGAGGAACCAAGACCTGGTGATTCAAGCGAACGAACGCCGCGTTGACCAGCTTCAAAAGCTCTGCCGGCAGCTGCAAGTAGACCGCGCTGCTTATCTAAAATTGCTGAAAAGCAATGGAATTGAAGCACCGACTCAGAACGTTGAGGAGAAGTCGGAAGGCGCGATCAAGAAGATTCCGGCGCCTGTGGTGATGACCAAGAAGGAGAAGGAGCTGAAGCTGCTCAAGTCGAGCCTGAAGGCGGCCAAGGACGAGCTGTCCCGCGCGATGTTCGAGGAGCAGCCGGTCAAGCTCGAAAGCAACTCGGAGCAGGACCTGATCGATACTAGACAGTACAAGAATTGCGAGCAGATTTTCGCCAACAGCGCCATGGCGGCCGCGCTCCCTGACAAGTTCGTCATTGCCAACAGTAGTACCGAGCAGGCGGCTTGCCCTGAGATGGCCTTACCAGTGACCAATGGTTCCGGGGCAGAAACCGCCGATGAGCAAATCGCTTCTCTGGTTGAGACCATGGATGTGCTCAACGTTGCCGAGGCTGCGGACTCGTCACCCTCGCAACAGATTCAAGGGAAAGACTAGTGATTCGAATTGTGATTTTTCAGCAATGGTGCTCCGGTTTCTACCATTTTTAATCAATATTGTTTGTGTTCTGTTTTGGCGGTACTATCTGTACTAAATTCTTACTATTTATTAATATTATTATTATTACTATTATTACTATGACTTATGACTTATGACTATTCATGTGTGAATGTTGATATAGATAATACCTGTTGTACTTATTTCCTCGATTATTGGTGACTTGCAGGACGGCCATGTTGACCGACTTTGACGCACCTGATGAATGTGGCGTTTTCGAAAATGAAGGCCAAATTGGAATTGTAAATCGGCCAGTGTTCCTTGATTTCGTTAAAAGTTCGATAAGCACCATTGCATCTCTAATATTTGTTGACTGTTTTGATTCTAGTGCCTTCAATACTCATATTTCTATGAGTTATTACTATACTACCACTTACTGAAATAAACTTTTGCCAAATAGTTGCGATTTTAATTTGGATTTATGAAAGTTTTATTGCGCAAGGATGGATTCAATCTTGGGTGGCGTTATAATTATAATAAATGATAATTTTTAAGGGTGGGAGGCGTCGGGAGCTATCGACTCGTCGATTGCCGATGGCCTTAATGGTTTTCTTTCACCTCATAAGTGCATGCAGGGAGTACCCACCATTGATACCGTTACCCGTTTACGCGCACTGGGTCAGCCATTCTCGCTCTTCAGTCTCGGCCTCACCATCAACTTCTTGGGAGCTGAGTGTTTAGTGCGCGTGTCGATGGTTGGGTATAGTAACAGTTAATTGCCGCTTGGATTGTTAACTGAAGGTGTTTAGTGAGGATTACTCGAGTGCGCCACAATGAAGTGCATCGGTGTATTGTTGTTCGTTACTTTATTCGGTAAGTTGGCGGTAATAATTGATCGGCGCTTCTTAATAATAATGAAATTCCCGTAAGATTTATTCAAAGTGAACGGGAATTTGTATTTTTACCACGCACATGGCCAGGTCACAAATGGTGGATGCGGCTGGAAATGTAATGAGTCAAAAACCGGACTTTCTTCACGAATATTATTTTCAATGAATCAGTGACCTTATTCCGAAAAATGAACGGGAATTCGATTACTTTCAGATGAGTAACACGACCGATACTATACTATTTTGTGCACTTTACAAAAATAATTCAACCCTTACGCCCATACACTCTACACTACAATAATAGAATGATTACTTAATTTCGCTTTTTCTTTTATTCAGGTACTCATGTATTATTTTCAGAATAAATTATTGCAATTCGCCTTTCCCCGCGCCGTTTTCTATACGGATAGGTACCCATTTATTATTTATTAATATTATACATATAGAGCGCGCGTTCTTGTGTAAAATACTTTTTTACCTTAAAAAATCTCCTGTAACTGTAATGTAACTTTGGCATGTAAAGTTCCTTTATGTTACTAATAATTTGTAAATTACTTCTCGTCTTCATATGAGACCCGCTCTCAAAAAACCATCGTTATTTAGTGTGGCGCGCCGGGCATATGTGGGTTAGTAGGTCTGGTGCTCGATTCACAAATTGCCAAACTTCGATAATATTGTGAATGTTTGAAAAATTACTTTAAATTCCCATCGGTAATAAGACTCGTCGTAATTGCATAACGACCGATATAATTATCGATAGTAAAAGAAAATTGATGGACCGATTGAAAGTTGTTTGAATTTTTCGTATCGGAAGCTCGTTTTATCAATGGGAATGCAACCGGTCGGCGTGTGGGCCGCGGAGGCGGCGTGTTTTACTATTCACGATTTATAAAGACCACTTTTATTGCAGGCGGCACGTGGCGGCTAGGCCGACCGACCTGTGTATTGGAATCAGATTTCGGATTTATCCTCAACTGTGCTTTTAAGAAATCTGGCCTGTTTCGAGTTAGAAATCTTGGTGGTGTCAAGGCTCACATAGGCCTGGGTAATCTATTTCTATCTATGCTTCATCAAAACATCTTCATCCAGCATGTATTCATTTATATAGCCATCAGTAGTTGTAGTTGAGTTGGCATAATATCATCCAATTAATTCAATTGTACAATAATAATCATAATAATAAAGATCTAACGAGATGAGGATACTTTTAGTACAGTAGATCACCCACTAACTTCTGTACCTCCCTATATGAATAAGTCTTGCACTAATTCGTTTCGACTACCCACATTCATAGCATTATTCATTCCAACGTACATTCATAAATAGTAAACGTTAATTAATAATTATTGTAAATATTCCTACATTTTTACTAGTTATATTGTGTTTTGTTATTATTATTAGTAATGTTATAATCATTAGGGTAAAAGTGAAGGCAACAAGTGAATGGAAAAATCCGTCTCGATTGTTGAGGCATTTTCGCAACTCATTTTGCATTTTTCCCCACTTATTGGAATCGTGACAGTTTGAAAAATTCCCGCAACTTATGATAAATCGTTACCACCCGGTACTGTGTATCAGGCACGCGAGCTGCTAGAAAAATTGCGCAATTCCGCCTTTTTATCCGACTCACTTGAAATTATTTGGAGTATGCGTGCATACGATGTGCACGCATATTCTCCTGCAAACTGCACCGGTTATCAGCAGCGGCCAGTTTTCTCCTCGGCCTTAATTCGCGCGCCGTAAGAGAAATTTCGTTTCGCCATCGTGCTCCCCTATTTCTCAATAATTATCGATAATCAGCTCTCGGGAAAATTGGCGCATACTCACTCACCGCGATCACACCGCGAGAAAGCGGCGAACTAACCACCCGGCAAATAACCGCAAACTTTTAGGTTTTAGCGTCGGCGACGAGCTCGGCTTCAAAGAGTCGATCTCCAACCTCGAGATCAACCGGAGGCGATCCACCCAAACCTCGAAAGTCCAAGCCCAACTGATCGAGGCCCAACAAAAGCTCAACCCGAGCCCCGGAAGCTCGATCAACCGCGAAAAAATCGAAACCAACCCCCAGGATAACTCGCTGAAACGGTCGGCATCCTCGATCGCGACCCCTACCGCCGGGGGCGCGATGATGAACGTCCCTCCGGAAGTCCTAGAAGCGATGAGGGCGAGCAAGAGGTCGTCCCAGTCCCAACCGCAACCCCCCGCAGTGGTACCCCCGTTCAAGCCAATCCCCCCGGCCCCAGAAAGGCCCTCGATAACCCCATCGAAAATCCCAACCCCCGCTCTAACGGGTATAGCAGTCCCGAATTTCAACGCTATGCCCTTCTCTATTTCTCGCCTTTCTGTAGGTCCCACCTTCCCAGTCGAGCCCGACACGAAACCCAAAATTATGACGGTGATGGTTCCGAAAGCTCCCAAAGAGCCTATCAGCAAGCTGAGCAGCACGAATTTCGCGTTGAGGACCTTGCCATCTCCTAATAACGAGTTGCCGCCTTCGAACTCGGTGCAGCAGCTGCTGGCGGCTAATAATGTGACCGAAGACATGGTGCAGATGGCGCTCCTTCAGCGGCAGCAGGTGCTGAACAGGATGAAGACGTCGACGACGACCGCCACCCCCAGGCCGGTCGCCCCGAACAAGGCGAGCAGTTTCGGGAAGGTCATGAACGCCCCTAAGGAGTACTACCCCGTCGGGTACGACAAGAACTTCGACGACAATTTCGCGTCGCGTGTCGAACTGCCCGAGACGTCGTTCTATTGCGGCGACCAGAAGCACTTCCCAGGCCTGTACGCCGATGAGGACCTCGGTTGCATGGTGAGTCGTACTCGATTGATAATCGTGTGAAATCCGTATGAACACGCGACGGCTATTACATTAGACCTAAATATTCGGATTTAAAACACGTTTTAAATCGCAGTCGTTATAAGCGATCGTTTCATAATCCCGAACCTTGACACTACCGGTGGACTGCATCATCGAAAATTTCCTCAATCATTTTCTCTTGTGACACTAAGCCGCGACCCACGCGACCTTTCGAGCTTTTTTGTCGTTTTTTACGATTCCCCATAAAAGTCCTTTGGAAGTTTCCTAATTGTGTGTTTTCCGTTTATTCTCTTAATCATACATACCCACTATGCGTGTGTGTGTTATGGACGTGTTAAGCTGTTGAAAAAGCGCACGCCGGCATAAAGAGAAAGTACACTCGGTTTTAAAGATGTGTGAGTCCGGTTTAGGTAAACCTATATAATGCAAATAATGAAAGAAGGTCACAAATAAAATAATGTTAACCGAGGCGCATTCCTCTGTCGCTTTCAGGTTTTTCACGTGTGCGCTCTTACCGACGACGGCCTGATCATGAAGAGCTTCCTCTGTCCGGAGTCGACGCTCTTCGACCAGACGATCCTGAAATGCAACTGGTGGTTCTACGTCGATTGCAAAAACTCGAAGAAATTGTACGACTCGAATATTCCGATATCGAAGAGCTACCAGCTGATGAAAGCGCTCACGTTCTTCTCGAGCTACAAGAAAGACGCCAACGGGAACTCGACGGCGCCCAAAACGAACGACAAAGACTGATGACCTACCAACCTTCGGTTAGAGAATTTTAACATTTCTTTTCTATTATTTTAAGTGATGTTAGCAAGGAGCTTTAACATGACGTAACGACGGTACTTTCGCACAAGCGCCAGGAATTTCCGGGTATAAATAATAAACTACTTTCACGTTAATATAGATCTTAACTAAGCAAAAACGAAAACTTTCCTAAGATAGTCTTGCGTTTTCGGCTATTATTATTATTTTAACGGACCAACTGTAATAGTATTATTAAATATGATATGATAACTGAAATCGTTCCTTTAGTACGTATTATCTGGATAATTATGGTTATTAAATATTCATCGCCAGTTACTCACAATCAATTCAACCTTGAAAGTTTCACCCACAATAATAGCCGTGCAGAATTTACTTATGTATCATACGGCGATCAAAGGGCATTCTATAGAAGAAGAAAAAAACTGAGCACAATATAAAAGTTAAATGCCGACTCCTTGTATAGCATCGTCAGCTCAATAACAATTCTAAGTCTTATATTTATTTCGTGTATATACGGGATGGAGAAAGATCGTGTTGAAAAAGAACGAGTTCTTTCCTTGACCGCCTATTGGAGTCTCCGCACGGTGTTTCAGCATAATCCTTCTGTTTTCCGTATTCTTTATTATTACAATTATTATATTATTAGGTTTTAGACCTTTTTTGATGGGAAAGCTTTCGCGGTCCGTTTCTTATATTGATTAATGTGATACGATGTAATAATTTACGCATAGAGTTTATTTAGTTGAGTGTCCTCGCGGATCGTGCTTTTAAATGAAGACCAGTCATTTTTTATTCTATTTTATATTTCGTATTTAGTCGCACGGTCCGGCCTTTGGTTGGGGCACTTCTCTGGTGGTGTGTGTACGCTCAATTTTTGTTGTTGTTTTATATAATAGGTATATCAACACGGTTTAGTTAAATTGTGCAGTTGTTAACTGATACCTAATCTTTTTATTTTGTATTGTTGGTAAAAAATAAAGTACTTATTTATTGAAACGTCCCATTGTTTATTTCCAACACCTCTAGCAACATTGAAATTAGAAGGATTATTGCAAAACGACCTCATATTGATGATAATAGAAATTACGCAATTTTGCATTAATGGATTAGTAAATTGGCAAGACGCGTTTGATGTAGTGTCGCCGTCTGTTGCAAGCTTTTCAGTCTTCAAACTTGGTACCCACACACACGTATCGATAATTTTTGGGTGCTAAATCTAAAGGTCGAACTCTCTCTTTTACTGTAACGAATCCGAGTTGTGGCTTATAGTTTTCGATTAGGCAATAAGCATCTAATAAATAAATACCCAGGTTTTGAATTAATGACCGTATTTGCATCATTTCCTATTAAAATCTTGACACTGAACTCGAAGCATTTAGGTCACCTCTTATTATAATTATTGACGAACGGCGTTATTTTGGCTGTCGATGAAATAAATATTTTATTATTTTAAAAAAGTGCTTAACAATGTACAATAATAATAAAAAACAACAAAAGAAATAACAAAATTTCAACAAAACAAAAAAAATAATCAACTAGTTAATTCTATTTACTGGTACTGGAAGGGGTTGTAAAAATTGTCCTCAACGTATGCCACAGTCCCCTGAATCCCTTGAATATATTTGCCCCCAGCCCCAGCCCCTGCACCCTTGCCACCAGCACCGCCCGCGCCGCCTCCAGAACTCCCCCCTTTTGCCCCGCCGCCGGCGCCGCCACCGCCGCCGCCCCCGGCACCCCCGCCGTTACCCCCCTTTCCCCCGCCACTCCCAGCAGCGGGTGCTGGGGCCTTTCCGGCGGTCTTGGCGAGGTCGGCGGCAGCGGCGGCCGCGGCGGCGGCTGCGTTCGCCGCGGCGGCCTGCGCCGCGGCCTGGGCCTTCTGGGCGGCGGCGCGCGTCGCCTCGAAGTCGATGCGCACGTTGCCGAGCTGCTTCATGAGGGCGGCCAGCCGGTCCTTCGCGGCGCCGACCATCGACTGCTGGGCGGCCAGCTCGCCGGCCGCCTCGGAGGCGGCCTGGGTCACGTGGTCGGCGGCCGTCTGGGCGGCGTTCAGGGTGTTGGTGAGCACGTTCACGTGCGCTCGCGCCTCCTGGGCGGCCCGCATCGTCGCGTCGGCCGACCGCTGCGCCTGCATGAGCTGCTGCTTCTCGCCCATCAGCGCCTGCTGGGAGTCGCGCAGCTGCTGCTCCAGGCCCTGGAGGAGGATCTGCTTGCCCGCCAGCGCGGCCTGGGCCGTCGCGGACGCCTGCGGACACAGTCAAGGTCGATGGTAAGTCGAGACTGCAAAATATGCATTCTTCGCATATTCTGCATACTCCGGGTATTTTTTTTAAATGCATCCTTCGTGCATTTTATCATGTGTTTTTCTGATTTTTCTGTTAAACTCGACACAAAATAGAAGGGAATACCTGCTCTAAGTAGAGGTTTCTGTAGGTATTTATTAAGGGGGGCGGCTATATGCGGATATTTGAGAAATGCAATATCCACTTATCGGGATTTGTATCCGGACATTTATCCGGATTTTCCTATTATTTCCGGGTACGAGTCAGGTTTTATTATGGGTTTACATTCTTAGAAACTGGAAATTTTCGGAAGGATAACGAATAAAATATCCAAATTATATCCGACTAGAGAATATAATGGTTTAGTTAAGTACTCAAAAGTTGAAATATTCGGATAAAAATCCGAATAGAAATTCGAAAAAATGCCAGATAAATAAGAGGAATAATTAATATCCATATCCGGATAAAATTTTATTCGACCGCCACTCTTAGTACTGTTATGATTAGACGGAAATAATGCCTTCTATAATGCCAGTACGCTAATATTTGCTAATGACTGGGTTTTATTCCTATAGGGACCGTGCGTATTTTAGATTTACCGCCCCCAAGCGTCGGATCTTGAAGTTTCAGCAGGATTTCGGCACAATTTTTGATTTTTACATTGTCGAAATTGACACTTACTAACCAAGTGGTGGGTGATTTTTCAACTGTGATGATTTCGTGCAAAAACTTACAAAACATTGGCGCTGGGGTAAAATTCGCACGGTCCCTATAAAGGGTATATTTTATTTAGATTTTATGTTCTCTCAATTAAAAAAATCAACCCTCGTTATTAACTTTCTCAATTTTTGTAATGACTTCACTCATCCATGAATCAAGCTTTTGATTCATTCGAGAGCTGTGCGTGCATGCTAACACCCAACTGAAGTGTCAAAAATTGGGCAAAATGCCGAAAATATGTAAAGCTCAGAAATAAATGAAAAGTTTCAAAAACTTGCTCCATACAATAAGCAAAGGTGTTTTTCAGGCGAGTTGCCATATCGATTATCTTTCGTCTCTTTTTCTCTAATGGTTGTAGTATGAGACAGTGATATAGACATGGCTAAGTCGACATAAAAAGGACACCTATACACATGGTACTTTCGGCTTTTTCGTGCAAATTTTCGTAAAGTTCGTGAATATTTTCTAATTTCTTAGTGTATGTTTTTCCTGTATATTGCATGCACATTTTATCTTTTTTCATGCATATTTCATATTTGTTAAGACTGAGATTGCAAAAGGTGTGCAGTCGAGATTTACCGATCGATACTCGGACAATATTCGACCGGACGATATCTTGCACTGTTGCACAATGCGTTCGCTCGATTACGGTAGGCCACGAATTTCATCTCTTTTGAGGTGGCATTTGAGTTTTTCACAATTATTACCATTCTTTCCAAATAGCCGGACAAGCACAATCGATTAATGATACCGAAATAGGCACGATGATGAGGACGAAATAATACACCGTTATGTGGACCCACTAATAATTAGGTAACGTGTCGAATAAATTGCATATAATTCTTCTGCGTTTGTGTAAACCCGACGCTGACGGCAATCGAATCAAAAGAGCGCGGTTTCGTTGTGACACAACTGTACAAATTCTAATTTGTTTTGGTTCTTGACCGATGAAGTAAAAGTGATTCGTTCACGCCCATTTTCAAAAGCAATAACTTTCTTTGTAGTCACTTTAGGTATAAGAGAGTCCACCGTCATTCGTGCGCATCGAAATCGATAACTTCACATTTTGCGGAGACATAAAAAGCCACCGACGCTAAATTTAGATGACGGCGCCTTATGGTTCTTACCGCGCCGGCCGCCTGGGCGAGGGTGTTCTTGGCGACGAACGCGGCCTGGTGCCCGGCCGCGTCCTGGTTGTTGACCGCGTCGTTCGCCGAGTTGAGGGAGCCCTCGGCGATGCTCCTCAGGCCGCTCCCGGCACTGAAACCGAGCTTTCCTTGACCCTGCCCTCCTCCACCGAGAGATTTATCTCCGCCGCCTCCACCACCTGCCTCAGGTAAAGCCTCATAATCGGCGTAGTTGTAGAAGCCTATCTCCTCATACTCCTGCGACAGGATTCCTGCTGGCACTAATATAGGCAGCCGGTTATACACCACATTGAAATTTCGAAAAGCTCATTTAGTCACTTACAAGCGCAGGCTATCAGAATAGCTGTGAGGATCATCCTGGGGAGCTTGGTGTATCCTGAAAAATAATCCTGGGTGAGACACTGATTGCAGGAAGAGCACACATTCACTATGTAGGGAAAGAAAAAACTGTACACGCGCACCTACCAAAGGGAATCGGAGATCTAACTTAATATAGGGCCCGGTTTGGAATTATTGGCGGACTGTCGGTACTGAATGGATAATCTGGAATTTATAGAAAATCGCGATTTATTCGTAGTAGGGGATATGACTGGGGAATAAGTGAAATAGGTAGACTGACAAAAAACAGAGAAAACTGTATCAAACACAATTAAAATACTCGACTTACAATCTTTTTTTAGGAAGTGCCAACCGCGAAATGGAACCATTAAAGAATCGAATTGATTTATTTTAGTCACTCTATTCGTTTTTCATTCCAGTTATTGTTACTCTGTAAGATACGGTCCATTCTTTTTGGTGTTATAGATTTCTCTTTATTAAAATTATCCTGCACCCGTACAAAAATTTGACAGTCTAATGAATTATCTAATATAATAACAATCGATATAATCCGGGATTTACCCATTACCTGATTAAGTGGTCATAATTTCCTAATGATAAATAAATCCGATTGCCTCGCTCTAAACCCTCCGTAGCATCCAAATAGTTATTCATGTGTGTATATATTTTGGTCGCGCGCTGTAAACACCTCGTAAGATAAAATAAATAATACGCCCCACCGTCGTTAAATATAAATATAGAAATGTGGGTAAAAAAATTAGTTGAGTAATATCGCATAAAGTAAATTCGGTGAACGCATACTCAACACATTGCGGTTGTCAACAAATTTTTACGGTTGTCGTACGCTTGTTACACTCTGGTAAATAAAGCGATTGAAGAAATTTTGGTATCTGCATTAAATAAATAAACCCCATCGAGTCGTCCACAAAATGAATATTCTTAACCAGTTGGGTCGAAGCATATTATTAATGGCACTGTCATGGAGAAATTATCTTTCAGCGGTTTTTCCGATTTGTTGCGCTCGTCTAATAACGAGATGGTCGGCAGCTAGAGGAGAGTGCAAATTCTTTTTTCCGGATTACTTCAAAAATAATATTAATTGCTACAATAGGAAGTCGAAAAATAGTAGTAAAAGGTTGAGGATATAGAAAGTTTTGCTTAAAAATGCAGTTTTATCATTTATTGCTAATTTTGCTGGCCTAAAAACGTCGCAATTAACTTTTTACGTTCAACTTGTATAGGTTCGTCTAGAGATACTTGAGCGGAAAGCTAAAATTCCCAATTTATGCGCAGTCGAGCAAGGAGCCATTGAAGATCTGGTTCCTTGAGGTAGGTATGGGTGTTTAAACAATAGTATTACACTATTTTATTGTTAAATTCATACGAAAGGTATTATTGGTTGCCTAAGTATACAAATCAATTTATTTTTTATTTTTTTCCCAGTGTGAACTAAGTCGACTTTTCTCTTCGGGTATCATTTGAGAAGTGAAATAATAATTTTTCTCTATGCTGGGCGTTTTTCAGTTTTTAATTAAGGGCAGTTCGGTAATGTTTCTTTTCTTGAAATGGTTTGCTCCTGTGAGAAACAGACTTGGTGGTGGGAGAATGAAGCGCTTTCTTTCGCATGAGATGCGCTAACTTCACAGCACTCGAAGTAATGGTGGATGTGGAAGTACAAGATGGACCAGCCAATTGAAATACAAGGTCCGAAATAATGTGCAATACAACAGACCAAGTGAATACTGCACCAACTTGGAACAGTCTCCGGATTCGAGTGTTGAATTGCTCAGCCGTGCATCACGTACCTTTCCAGGTTCTTAACCTAAAAGTCGGGGTTTGTTTTCGGTGGTAGCAAAGGGCCGAACCTGCCCCACACAATGCGGTGAAAAATCCGCACGAGTTTCGGCCGGAAATCGGTCATGTGCGATGTGGAAACCTCGGTCGAGGCGTGTGTGTTTACGGAATTTCGTGAGTAGACCATCTTTGTTGTGTTACTAATCACAAGCAATCGATGACGGCTGGTGGGGGCGATATGTAATTCTGTGTCTTACGTTGGTGAAGATTAAAATAAAATAATTGGCCCGCTTTAAGGGCAGTGTGCGAGGTGGAAAATCTGTGAAGGGACTACGAAAAAGTGCCGTTTCGTCCCCGGCACCGCCGGAAACTGACGCTGACACCCCTGCTGGTCGAATTGAAGTAATAAATGCAAGTGTTATTGTGACGGCAGGTACCCGAACCCGTTCATCTTCTGGAAAGTATAAAGTTAACTTTTCCCAAGTTGCAACTGCACACATAAACCTGTGTTGACCTGTGTTGTCATTCACCGATTTTCCGCATAAAAATTGCGATAATGGCCATTCCAGTGCTCCATTATTGAGTGCAATGTGTTTGTAACCACGGCCAAATCCGTTCACAAGAACTGTCCATAATTATGCGAAATACTCCAAAATGACTACAAAGTCGGAGAAACTCACAAACAGTCCGTGTAAGTCACATGGGAATAAAACCTCTCCCAGCAAACAGGAGCCCCAGTATGGCTACAAAGAGGAGGCCTTCGAATTCGAGCCGCCCCCGGAAGCCCCCGTATTCTACCCGACCGAGGAAGAATTCAACGACCCCCTCGAATACATAAACAAAATTAGGAAGCACGCGGAAGGTTCGGGCATTTGCAAGATAAAACCACCACCGGTGAGTGCAATAATCGTCATCATCACTTTATCACAGACCCACCCAAAACTCATCGAAACTAAACCCAAACAAAACTCTTATAGAATTGGCAGCCCCCATTCGCGGTCGACGTGGATAAACTTAGATTTACACCCCGAATTCAAAGACTTAACGAGCTAGAGGCGAAAACCAGAGTCAAACTTAATTTCCTGGACCAGATCGCCAAGTTCTGGGAGCTGCAGGGGTCGACCCTCAAAATTCCCATGGTAGAGAAACGGTGCATAGACCTCTATACGTTGCATAGTATTGTACAGAACCAAGGTAAACACGCGAGTCGGTCCACGTTTTTGAAATCGAAACTAATAATGTCGACGAATAGGTGGGTTCGAGCAAGTAACCAAAGACAGGAAGTGGTCGCGGATCGCCCTCAACATGGGCTACCCGCCCGGGAAGAGCAGCATAGGGACTATCCTGAAAACCCACTACGAGAGACTTATCTACCCATTTGATCTTTTCAAGTTGGGCAAGACGCAGAATTTCGTGAGTGTCTCAAAAGCATTCGGGACTACGATCTACAGGACACATGATTATTTCCTTTCGTTTGTAGAAAATGTCTGCTCCCCCAACTGAGGACAGTGAAAAGGGCGACAAGGACTACAAGCCCCACGGAATCGTCGGCCGAATGGCCATCAAGCCTCCGCCGGAAAAGCACGCACGACGATCGAAACGCTTCGAATCTGAGGTAGTTCGCCTAGTTCGATTATTATTATTTATTTACAAATGTTTATTGACGGATTTCAGCACCCTAATAAACTAGATGACGAATTCAAACAAGAATGCAAAGAGGAAAACAAAGAACTGAAGCGTCTGCAGTTTTACGGGGCGGGGCCGAAGATGGCTATCGGTAAAGATAAAAAAGACGAAAAGCAAAGGGGCAAAGCGGTGAATTACGAATTTGATCCACTAGCCAAGTACGTTTGCCACAATTGCAGTCGCGGCGACAGCGAGGAGTACATGCTCCTGTGCGACGGATGCGACGACAGCTACCACACGTTCTGCCTGATGCCGCCCCTAAGCGAAATACCCAAAGGCGACTGGCGATGTCCCAAGTGCGTCGCCGAAGAAGTTTCCAAGCCGATGGAGGCTTTCGGATTCGAGCAGGCCCAACGCGAGTACACCCTGCAACAGTTCGGAGACATGGCCGACCAGTTCAAATCCGAGTACTTCAACATGCCAGTGCACGTAAGTCCCATCATTCACCCAAAATCGGCATGTAGTTCACTGATTTCAATATTTTATCAAGGTGGTACCAACGAGTACCGTTGAGAAGGAGTTCTGGCGTATCGTCTCCTCAATCGATGAAGACGTCACAGTGGAATACGGAGCAGATCTACACACGATGGATCACGGATCGGGATTCCCGACGAAAACCTCTTTGAACCTCCTCCCAGGCGATAAGGAGTACGCAGATTCCGGTTGGAATCTCAACAATCTTCCAGTTTTAGAAAATTCGGTACTCGGCTACATAAACGCCGACATATCCGGGATGAAGGTGCCCTGGATGTACGTCGGGATGTGCTTCGCGACCTTCTGCTGGCACAACGAGGACCATTGGAGCTACTCGATAAATTATCTGCATTGGGGCGAGGCGAAAACTTGGTACGGAGTACCGGGTAAAATGGCCGAGGCTTTTGAAGATACGATGAAATCTGCCGCCCCGGAACTATTCCAGTCGCAACCTGACTTGCTCCACCAGCTGGTCACGATAATGAATCCAAATATCTTGATGAAAGCCGGAGTTCCGGTTTATCGGACTGATCAGCACGCAGGGGAGTTCGTCATTACGTTCCCGAGGGCGTACCACGCCGGGTTCAATCAGGGGTACAACTTCGCGGAGGCCGTCAATTTCGCGCCTGCCGATTGGTTACGGATGGGGCGAGAATGCATCGTTCATTACTCGAATTTGAGGCGGTTCTGCGTCTTCTCGCATGATGAGCTCGTCTGCAAAATGGCCCTCGACCCGGACAAGCTCGGGCTGACCATCGCGGCCGCCACCTATCAGGACATGCTCCAAATGGTCGAGACGGAGAAGCAGTTGCGGAAGAATCTTCTAGACGCTGTAAGTCTCAAACTGGATGACGCCTTACGAGTACTCATCAGTAATCAGTACCGTTCATTCTTTCTTATGACAAGTGCTGTATTATAATAAAACGCCCCAAGCCATAACTTCTTTATTTGACAGACGATTTCAAAAAATTAATCAGGTAAAATTAATCGTTTGATGAATACTACAAACTGATCCTGATTTGGAATTCGTTCAACATGTCATGCAATGTCAATCCGAGGTCAATTTTAATTTTTCAAATAAAATAATGAAAATGAAAAATGCAAAATTAGGTTTGTCCAGGCGCCTCAAATCTGGACCGGTTGGCAACCAGTCACTAACTGTTTTCGGATATTTTAGTGCGCAGAATCGACTTTGGATGAGTTTGTGACCGGTCAGAAAGTGGTCAGAATAGCGAAAACGCGATTTGGTAGCTAATCGAGCTATTCTATGCGCATGTCGCAAACCGCTAGACTAATTTGACGGTTTCCAAACAGTCAGAAACTAATCCGAAGGTTTCTTGAAGAACACCGGACTACCAGTAAGAAACTGGTTAGAAACCCGCGCGTGCACCTGCCAGCTGCGCCAAGCTTATGCGCATACGTCGTACTTTGCCCATCGACAATAAAGATCACTGGTCCATAACTGTTGCACTAACAAACCTATTGCTTTGAGACAACTGTAGAGGGATTTTTTTTCTGCGTTCAATACTTTGAGCTTTGAACAATACAATATTCAATGGTGAATCAATGAAATGTTCATGGTAACAAACTTTACTTCTTCTCCAATCAAAATTGTATAGTCGGTGGTGGGCAACTATAAGCAGTGGAGTATTGAGGAGGAGGGTTTCTGTAAAAATTAAAAAGTCAAAATGTCAAGTCAGCACTTAGCCCCCATTTGGAATTTTCCTAAATACGCTACTGATTATATGACTTTGGAAAACGACATGCGCTGACTTTATCGTCAGTGTCGCAGTCACTTCCGTGATTGTTTTACACGGACACTATCCCATTTTTTTGTCATTGAAATGAACTACTTTCTATCATTTTTACTGGTAAAATTGGTAAAAACGAAAAATGGGCGAAAATCTAAAAACATAGAATCTTAATCTAGAAAAAAAAACCTGCTAATTTTTGTCGAGAAAAGTATACACATTACCTGGCTGAAAATTTAAATTGTCTATGAAAAGTCCATGGTGAAAAAATCCAAAGTAGGCTCAGTTTGTAATATTCGTTGAGTGATTTATTCACTCAATGTTAATTTTATTTGAATCGGACGTCAAATACAGAAGTTCCAGCTTAGGGAGTTTTTTTTATAAGATAGCCTGCCTATTCCTCCCATTCCTTCAAACTCTTATCGAGTAAATTATGATATCCTTCTTTCTTCGTTGTTAGGGTGTATCGAAGGCAGAGCGTGAAGCTTTCGAGTTGCTCCCGGACGACGAACGTCAATGCGATACGTGCAAAACGACCTGTTTCCTGTCCGCGGTCACGTGCAAATGCACGCCCGACGTGCTGGTCTGCCTGCGGCACTACGGCAACCTGTGCGAGTGCCACGCCGAAAACTACACCCTGCGCTACCGCTACACCCTGGACGAGCTGCCGGTGATGCTGAAATCGCTGAAACTGAAGGCGGAATCGTTCGACCACTGGGTGAGCAAAGTCAAGGACGCGCTCGATCCGAAAACGCCGAAAACCCTAACCTTGCAAGAACTGAAAGCGCTCCTCAATGAAGCCGACGGGAAGAAGTTCCCGAAATGCGAACTCCTCCAGACGCTAACTGATGCGGTTGAAGACGCGGAAAAATGCGCTAGAGTCATCCAGCAGTTGGACCTGAATAAAATGCGAACGCGGACTAGGAATTCGTCGGATACGAAATACAAACTGACCCTAAACGAGTTGATTCTATTTCACGACGAGTTGGACAGTCTCGCTTGCATTTTGGACGAGGCCAAGAGCATCAAGGAGCTGCTAGAAGAGACGAAGAAGTTCGAAGCGACCAGTAAGAAGTTGCTCGAGATGAAACTGAGCGAGTGCTCGATTCAAGATTTGGAAGGCTGCATCAGCCAGGGCAACAATTTGTGTATCGAGTTGCCGAATTTGCGTAACGTCAAAGTGAGGATGCGTCAGGCACAATGGTTGAGTGACGTGCTCTCCTACAAGAAACGAACCGAAGTTCTCGGCTTGGATTCGATCAGAAATGTCATCAAAACCGGAAGTCAACTACCACCAAATCACGAGATTGAAAGCGAGTTAGGCACGCTGCAGTCGCTCTTGTCGCAGAGCGAGGACTGGGAGGAGAAAGTCCAGGCGATCCTTAAAGATACCGGCAGCGACGTTTTGATAGAGGTCGACAAATTACTTAAAGAGGCAAGCAAGATTAATTCGTATCTACCATCCGAAGAGTTCCTCTTCGAAGCCATGGACAAAGCGAGGGATTGGTTACGTAAACTGGAAGAGATGAATTCGGCAGAGTACTACCCGTACTTCAACGACATGGAAGACCTGATCAAGAAGGGACACCAATTGGCTTTGCACCTAGTCGAAGTTAACAAACTCGAATCGTATTTAGAGGCAGCTAACAACTGGAAGGAGAAGACTGTGAGAGCGTTCCTGCGCAAGAACTCCTCGTGTAATCTGATGGAAGCGTTGAGTCCAAGATCTCACTTCGGCAACCCTCCAAAAACCAAAAAGAAGAAGGACGAAGACCAAGACCACGGCATCTTCAATTTAAGCAGCGACATGGACCCGGCCACTGTAGTCTCGTTGTTCAAAGAAGCGGAGCAGAAGGAGATGGAACTTATTAAGAGCTTGAAAGCGGTGAATGGGGAGAAGAGTTTGGATCCGAATGACTCGGGCAGTTTCTGCGTCTGCCAGAAGGGTCTGTTTGGTACTATGATGCAATGCGAGCTGTGCAAAGACTGGTTCCACTCTTCCTGCGTCCAACTGCCCAAAGTGGCTTCCTCGAAGTACAAAGGCAACTTCACGAGCGTTTCGCTGCATTTGGGCTTCAAGGACTGCAAGTTCTTGTGCCCGAACTGCTTCCGGACGCGAAGGCCCCGCTTGGACGCGATTCTACTGCTGCTGATGTCGCTTCAGAAGCTCTTCGTACGCGTGCCAGAAGGCGAGGCGCTGCAGAGTCTGACGGAGCGCGCGATGAACTGGCAGGACCGCGCCAGGCAGCTGATGCAGACGGCCGAGCTGGAGGCGGCGAAGAGCAAGTTGACGTCGTTCGGGCAGAAGTACTCGGAGGCGGCGGCGCGGCAGAGGACGGAGAAGATCATCTCGAACGAGCTGAAGAGGGCGTACAAGAACCCGGAGCTGCTGCAGCGCGTGCAGGAGATAGCGCCGTTCAGCGGGGTCGCGGCCGAAGAGTCGATCGTGGTCAGCAAGGAAGGAGGCGTGAACGACTCGTCGGACGATTCGAAGGAGTGCGCTTCTGCGGATGACAGGATGGGGGAGCACGCGTACTCGCTGAATCTGCCCAAGTTCGATTCTGGGGAGTACCGGTTGCAGCTGAGCGCGGAGATGCGGACTCAGATTGAAACGTTACTTACGGAAGGGGACTTGCTTGAGGTTTACTTGGACGAGACTTTTCAATTGTGGAAACTACTACAGGCTGCCAGAGATCCAGATAAAGAAGCCATTTTGGTGGACTTTGACGTAAGTTAAAACATTGTAAACGTGTATTATTGTAGGACAATCTGGCAGGCCCTTTTTTTCATTTTCGTGCAGCAGTTTTGGACCGGTTTCTAACCTACGACGCATGCGTACAAGTGGAGCTAGAGTGCTTCTAAGCTTGTGAGCATGCCTCGTTAGCGTTTTCTTCATAGTTTTTTTTACTAATTTTCGTAGATTGTTTAAATTCCGCAACATTTCTTATGACTTTTAATGAGACAGGTAAACACTAGGAATTTTCCAATTTCCTGGGACATTCCCGACACTTTCAACCTTTAATTTAATTTTTCGATATTCATATTGAGATTGTGCTTACATAACGAGCGAAAATCGGAAACTCTTGGCCCTAATAGGGACCACGTCATAAATATCGAACTGATCGGGTACCATACAGGGTGTCTCATAATTTGCTCAGAATTTTGATGGCGTATTTCCCTGAATAAATGGACCGATATCCGATTTTTTTATAATAACGAAGTTGCAGGTTAATGGTGAGGTTTCGGCAACAGTTTTTTCGGAATAACTTTCAAGTCCTTATCTTTGCTGGAATGAGTCCTGAGTATATCATTGAAAATATTAGCATGCATAATTAATCTTAAATGGACGAAGGCACGTTAAGGGGAAATGGTAATTAGTAGCCATCCATGTGTTAAATTGAAGAGTTTTTCATTTCCCTTTAGAGGAAGGTTTATTTTGGTTCGCGAAATGCAAACAGTCATCAATTCCAAACTTATTTCTGTTCTGGAATTTTTGGATTTAATTCATAGCTTAGGAATTGAATGCTAAAAGCTAAGGGGGTGCAGATCAAAAGCAGGTTTCATAATCCGTAAGAATTTTTGATGTTGCTATAAGCATTCGGTCTTCAAAACTAGACATTACATTATTGTAAAATTGCTTGGTGGACATAATGATTGTGTCGAACCGAATGCTTAGCAACATCAAAAATCCCGACGGATTGTCACCCTTACTTGGAACCCCCTCAGTTTTTAGCGTTTTATTCCTAACTTGGACCTCCAATCGAAAAATTTCAAAACACTAAATTTGTTTAGAATTGATGACTCTATATTCTGCCAACCAAAATAAACATTCCTGTAAAGGAAAATGAAAACATTTTCAATTCAACATGTGGATGACCTTCAATTGCCAATTCCCCCTCAACGTACCTTCATCAGTTTTAAGATTAATTATGCATTCTGAATACCTTCAATGATATACTCAAGTAGAAAGGAGGAGAAGAAAATAAAAGAGTTTGAAAATTATTTCGAAAAACCCTTATCTCTGACAACTAACCTCTAACAGCCTGTAACTTCATTATAATAGGAAATTGGACATAAGTCCATAGGAAGTCTTCGTCGTTATTTTACTCAGGGAATACGTCCTTAAAATTCTGCTAACGACTTCTGGGACACCCTGTATAAGGGCTCATTTTGATTTGTCCAGTTCACGAGTTTCCGGGTTTGTGGTTTTTTTCTTTTGCAAAAAGTGACCCCCAAACATCTAGTTCTCTAAATTAGATGATGTTTCGGGTTTTAGACTGCATTGTCGTTGATGTTGAATAAAGTTTGACATTTAGGCTGTCATATCGCAGCTTTCTTCAGAATAGCTCCTGTCAAACCCGAGACATCATATAGTTCAGAAAAGTATGACCGCGATAGCAAGATTATCTTGTTCTATACTACATTGAAATTGTATGGAGATAGACCACGATAATTTCATGGAGAAGAACTTTTTATGAATTGATCGTTTTGGTCGATTTCAGAGCCAGATAAAGGGCATGCCGTCGAAGAGGGGGCGCAAGCGTCGGTCCGAGGAGGTCGAGTCGAAGAAGGGCAAGGTGGTGAAGGGAGGGGACGGCGAGGGCAAGAAGGTGCGCCTGCCCAAGGGTGTCGGAGGGCCGAAGGACTCGCCGAAGAAGGACGGGCGGCGGAAGGGCCGTCGCCGGCAGTCGACCGGGTCGGAGGACGACGACGAGGACACGTGCGCGGCGACCGGGTGCCTCGGTCCCGCCGGCGAGAACGTCGACTGGGTCCAGTGCGACGGCGGCTGCGACAAGTGGTTCCACATGGCGTGCGTCGGCCTGTCCGCGCAGGACATCACCGAGGACGAGGACTACATCTGCATCACGTGCACGCAGACCACCACCTACGAGAGCCTGAACTCGGTCGAGAGTTTCCCCCTGGGCAGCAACGACTGCTCCAGCCTATCCCAGCCTTCCACCTCCAAGGACTCTGTCTAGTGCAAATCTTTAGTCATAATTAACCAGTCCGGCCCCGCCCGGATTTATACATACAAGTATTTTATAGCATAGTAATGTACACACTGTTCAGTTGTGATAATTTTAATGATAAGATTGTACAATATTTCTTCACCCTTCTACGTTTTAATTAATTAATTGATTAATCATTAATTGATACAAATTTATTAATTCAGATTTTTCTGCAAAAAATACATTATGAATGTACACACATTTTATTTGTTTTAGTCGTCTGATTGTAATGATGGTTCGTTTGTGAATGTGCTCCTTTATAATTATTAATTATTATAATACTAATTAATTATATTATTATTAATTCGGCATCGATTTAGTTCAACCATCGTATGCCTTGGCTTTATAATTATGTAGATTGTGTTGATAATTTTATTTCGCCTATTGACTAAACTAAAGTACATTTTTTTATTTATTTACATCACCTGTAAATTTGCCTTCCCTGGAAAAAAAAAACACACATATGACATAGGACATGAAATTAATTAATTAAGAGTTTCTGTATATTTTTATATTTTGTTCTTTTGTTAAGACTTCATTAATTTACTAGATTTCTTTTTTTGGATAGGTTTATGAGTATTATGTATTAATTGTTCTTTCAATTTGTCAATAAATACTTTTGGATACTGAATGAATCGCAATTAATTTCATCAATCATTCATCAGTCAAATGCCATATCCCGCCACATCCCCGTGGTCCATTTCTCATCTTTTTTTCCAGTAACCGAAAAGAATGATTGCGATACGTGAGAGAGTCAAAATGCTAATAACGCCCGCGATAAATCACGAACAAAAGGCAATTTGCTCAATTTTTAATATCGCCGATTGAAATTCAACGCAGGTAGACACACCATGTATGGCAGAGATCAAGTCACATGAAATCGTCATTATTTCTAGCGGCAATTTTTATTTTACGACACCCCTAGTACCCGGAGAAATAGTTCTCCCCTCGACCCGACTCGAGCATTCAACCACAGTCTTACATCTTCCAAATAGAAAGGCTTAGCCTTATCGAGATAATATTCCAGTCGAAGACCCGCACTTTACGGCCGATTATGTGCGCGATCGCTAGATGGAGCCACCCAGCCGGCGCAGCCAGTCCAGCCGGATTGGAGCGAAAGCGCAATATTTTTAAAATCGTATTCCGATGTGGGAGAGTCGGGGGTAATTGCCCGCCACCCTCGGACTTTAGGGCTTTACATTGTCTCCGAATTATCGCGCTCTCTCCCATGCACATGCACCTAATAATATCCGCGAAACGCCGAGCGTAATTAATTTAGGGGCGATTGCGGTGTTCTCGTAATAAAGCAAAGGTCGAAGTTGTTCCCGACTCAATTTCGTTCTCTTTGGCGCAATTTATGAAATAATTTGCGGTCCCTGCAAAACAGTCCCAGGGGCGGATTTAATAATATCGGGCGCCGCGATATTTATTATTTTAAAGGGAACGGGTGTCGATTTCGCTTGTGGGTTTATCTCCGCGTACCGACTACCGATTATAGGTCTGTTGTGTGTTGCGTATGTGCGGGGACTCCGGACTGTAACTTGTAACTCGGGCATTTTATAGCGCTCCTGAAATTGCTTTTATATTCGGAGGTATCTCAGGAATAATCCCCCGCGGTCGGCATTATCTGTCAGATGGTATAATTCCGCCATGCCGGCCGTTTCCTCATGTGAATTAGTTATAGAGTTTAATAATGATTCCCTGCGCATACACGCGCATCACGTTCACCTATTTGCGAACATAGGGCAAGTTGTATCGATCTGAGGGGGATAGAGAGAAGAGAATGCAGGGGATATGCGCCTTGACGCCCCTGACGCCGTCGAGTGCTCCACGTCTTCAGACGGAAGAAGTCCACAGCGCCATCGCACCGGCGCTCTTCAACCCTCGACGGCTCGCGTCGTCTTTCCGAGGGCTTTTCAGGGTAATAATCTCGAGCGCGGCGCTCTTCATTTCCATAAACTAAACAAATGCACAAAAATTACCATCCGCCGACGACTTAATCAGACATAAATCTCACGTCGGTTTAATGCATGCAGTCTAGCTAGATGATACTTATATGCATGCGCATTGGTGGGTTTCAGAAAATTAGAGCAAAAGAGTGTGTTTGCGATAAATATAAGCCGAAGAGGCGTTGTGGCGCTGCGGGGGTCGCATGATGGCGGGAACACCTTAGCGGAATCGCCAAAACTGGAGATAATGCGCCGAAAACAAATTTAAACAGCGCCATATGAATTTTTATGAACCGTTTCGCGTTTCCGAGTGAAATATATTACTGCAAATAAAGCGATTTATCCTTCACCGGGTGGGTTCTAGCTAGTGGGGATGTCTGCAGGGCTGGCGGATTAAAGTGTTATTGAACGGAGTCCGTAATTGACTTGCGACTGTTTCACCTGTCAACCCCCGGCGATTATGAAAATCTATTTCCGCCCCCGACGCTCCAATGCTCCATCGGTTATTGCGTGGAGAGATTTCCAACTTTCCGGCGGTTACGTTTACAAAGGCCCCATTTAACCCCACACACCGCACCGTGCACTTGCCGCTTGCCCTCTCGCACATAACCGTGGCCGCGATTTGTCTTCCGCTACCCTCTGACCGTTGGCGGTGGATTTCGCTCGCCATAACTGGTTTATCTTATTTCCCGTCGCTTCGGATGATTTCTTTGTCCAAGGTGAAATGATTTTCTCCGCGATTTAGTCCGAGATCGGCTCATACTTTCCGCGATGCATCCCTGAGAGTATAATGGGAAAGTCCTGTAATCGGCCTCGAGGACGAAATTAGAGCCCTCCGATAGAAAGTATTCATTTTCCGGATCCGGCCGGAGCGAAAGCGCTCCCACTTCACGTCTTATTCATATCTCGTAATAATTCTGAATTCACCGTCCGGGTCCGTTAGGGCCGGTGTTCAATCCGAAATGAAAAATATAGGGGAGGTCAAGAGAATGCGTCCGGGGCGAGACAAATATTGCTGCCGTAAAAAGTGAAGTGAGTAAATGGGTCGACATCTTCCGAGACGTTGTTGATATTTCAGGTCTTTTATGCGAATCGATTTTTGTCTTTACGGCTCAACTCTCGGCCGGAATTCCGCACATACACACCCGGAGATATACATATTCCCGGCGTCGTAATCACGTACCGCCTTGTGCAGCCCGCAAGTGTACAAATACATGAATTATTACTACGGTGATAATGGCGCATTCTCCCGAAACTAATGATAATATTCCGAGCTTTACGATACCTGCTTGGAGCACTCGAGTTGCCCGCACAGACATACAGGGTGCCCTGCGTGGTGTATACATTACGCTCAACCCCAACCCGGTGACAAACCCCAGGAAAGGGATTCACCTCACCTCACCATCCGGAGCTGCTGCGTATATTTGCCCTTAGCACCCAGACAAGTGGCCATGCGCTAATATTTACAGTAAATTTCGAGAGATTCATAGCGTCAGCTATCCCCGGCCCGATTATAAGCACTCGGACTTCCACTTGTGTATATATTCGTACGTTAACGTTGCATACCTACGTAATCGTAAAGTCTTTGATTAGGTTTAGAGGTATCGGTTCATGTTGACTAGGTATAGGTGTATCTCTGAGAGGTGGTCGGCCACATGAATCACCGTTTCATATTACTAATTGGGTTTATATTTAAATTAGCATATTAAATTTGCTCGGTACAAGCGACCGCTGTGACGATTAAATCCCACGTAATTCATAACAAACTCCGGGAGTCCGGTCGAGCCGAGTCCGGGGCGGGGGGTAAGTCAAGTTCAAGCGGAGTTATAAGTCCGGAAAAATAAACCATAACCGCGATAATAAACAAGAGGAGTGATGGTCGCCCCTCGCGGGTCCCATTTCTCCTCGACCCTTTTTCACGGGGCGCTTTGACCACTCAGATGCAGATTGCGTCACCGACCCTCAACTTTTCGCCCGAGAGCTTAATAGGGAAACTTCCACTCCAGGTCGGCATTATCGGCGACTCCCCGCGTTCGCCTATAATACATAACGCCATAACCGCCCATTGTGAGTACCAGCACTTACCGTTTTATCTCCACCCCGGAGTCGGACCTGAGCGCGGGGTTGAAGAGGGCAGTGATTGTTTTCGTTATTAGGGGTATCGCGGAAGAATCGGCGAGATCGGATCGGCGGTGATGCGACGATGGCTCGGAATCGAGAGTACCGTCACGTCGAGCTTTTTACACACCGACGACCGACGGTGACTGATTGAACTGAGCAAATAAGGGTGCGCTAATGTAGCGCCATTACTTAATTACATGTAAAAATAAATAAATCGCAGCTAATTCAGAGAGGGCGATTTTCTATTCAGGCTTTTACACGGTGTTCGCTCTTGCTCTATGTACTTTTATACGTATGCCGCTTTGTTAAATATTTCATCAAAGCACGTTAAGTTGCACTTGTAAAGGAAAACTTAATTAATAAACATACAAATAACGTGGAATTCATCAAAAATTTGAATATCATGACAAAAGCGAGTTAATGGGAAACGCAAACACGCTAAATCATTGATATGATAAGAGAGTAACGTAAAAATTTATCACTCGTTTTACATTCAGTCCGAATCGCATTTCAGCCGTAAATTTTAATTGCGTTCGCGAAAAGCCTTAATCTTAATCAATCCAATTATTTCCGTCAATACAGTGATTATTATTTCGGTGGATGAGCAATTTATAAACTTGTTTGTGGAGTCAGAAATACGCGAGTACAAGTTGATTAAAAAATTTAATTGTTGTCGACTCGACATAATACTCTCGATATAAATTTTCGGTACGCGTCTACGCGATGAAACCGCAACAAACAGGATAGAAAAATGGGAATGTTGCGCCCGGGTCTCTCAATTAAAATAATTAAAACCGGCCACGGGGTTGGAAACGCGCGGTATAACACTCTGCGTCCCCGTACCAAACGAAATCGTAATATAATTCAGCACGGATTACCGAATTCCTTCTAATTAAGGTTCGTACCGATACTTGATCATCAATTGTAATTTGTTTTGATGGCCTCGGTTTTGTTTTCGATGGACAAAAAGGAATTTCTATTAGACTCACGTCGCAAAAATCTCGATCGGGTCTTTGATTGATTTTGCCATTTTCGCCCGTAAAAAAGTGCCCCTTTGATACACATGTTTGGAGGGGGTTTTAATTGGTTTTGTCCGACGGCCGTCCGTTTGTACATCGGTTATTAAAGCATGGAATTGCGGCAACGTACCCATGAGTTCAATTAATCACGTTTTTGGAGTGGAGTTAGCGTTGTCTTCCGAATTTATTTCAGTTACAAAAATTGTGGAGCCCACCTTTCAGTTATTGGCCTGTCCCCGAAACGGGGCAATTATTCAAGATCTAGAAGAAAACCCTTCTCTAAACAGGAATATTTATCACGCGAGAAAAGTTGTGGTATTCGTACGTGTTGCCTCGAAGCGTGAAGCCGGCATTCGCTCAATTCGCGCACAGTTTCCCTTTTATTACACGTGCAGTTAGTTCGGAATTCTATCCCTAGGAAAAGTCGAAACTTTTCCGATATGAATACAGCGGTCGTAATCTTTCCCCGACCTCGTCCTTCTCCCCCCTAGGGCTACACTCGCAGCACTTATCGATTTTCGCCCTTAATGAGGGCGACCGTTAATGCAGCGAAAATTAAAATGTGGCGTTCGCTGTCGGCTTTCTGTGACTTGCAAATATCCGTACCTACCAAAGGCCCGCCTATGGAATTACAAATTGTTCATTAATAATCTCCCGTAGGCTCTAATTTAATATGACTCCGAGAAGATGGACCCATCCTCGTATATGAGAAGGGTCCGACCTGCTAAAACACTTGTCAAAACCAAGCCGTGACCAAATCGGGATTGCCCTCGAATTTTCGTCATTTTTCCAGGAGAGCCGGGTTTATTAAAGCGCTCGAAGGAGGAAAACAGGGAATTCGTAGGCGCGCTATACCGACGCCGTTACGGCAACGTGAATATGGGCCTGATAACCAAACTTTCACTTAATTCAAGGATCGAGCCTTCCCTGCAGACAATACGATACTATTTTATCTCGAGACCGTATAGCTAGGAAGGAATTCTGGGGAAGCAGGTAAAATGAGTGAGTTTTCCGACTCCGGGATCCGGGCACCAGAAGTCCGGAGCCCGGAACCCCCCTTCCTTAAAAATGCTCCATTCTCACTCCCATGAAGTTCTCGAGTAGTTTGGCAATTTTCGTTTTTTGTTATTCTCCTGGGCACCTAAATTGCAGGTTCCCTATATATTTTTATCTGCACTCTGATCCACTGAATTATCTCCTAAAATTGTACTGCATCAAGGTTTTATTCCACCTATGTATGTTTGTAAATAGAGAATTGCTGCTGTCCTCTTCATTTGAATATCCGCTGACCTGCAGTCGATTATTATATTTGAACGCATTATGAGATTATATTATTTACAAAATTTAATTAATTTTTTCCACTGACTGTGATAACAACATGAACAATCCACGTAATATCGATTTCTGTTTAAGTACACGTTTATTTAATATAAATCATCAACTCATATCAAATGGCAATGTTAGTGTCACTGGGGCCTCTATTGAAAATTTATAACAAATAATACCAGCCGATACAGGGTGTCTCACGGTAAATAAAACAGGGAAATTATATTCTTTCGTTACTCTCTTCTCAGATACATTCAAGTGGAAATAAATGTCCAGAACTTGTGGTAATCGAACACCGACCCATGTGCTTTAAAGCATATGCATATCGCAGTCTTTATTGATTAAAATGTAGCAGCGTTTTTCTCATAGACGGCGAAGCGGGATGACTGGGATGAAGGTGACATCCTGTACAATTTGTAGCGCGTAAAATAAATTTCAATGTTTTTCGAGTAATAAAAACAGGATATAATTGCTCAGTCAACTGCAAGTTGCCAATATGTACGTTCTGCCAATTATCTATTATTCAGACATCAATTTTTGTGTCATATAGATATATCCTGTTGATACATTATGTATTTGTTATTTGTATTTGGTAAACAATACATGTCGTAGTAATTGGTAAAAATAAATTGTGCATTATTTACGTTCATATACTGGATAGACTGGGATAAAAGTCTATATCCACATACTATATTTGCATGCATACTACACAAAGATCAGATAATTTTTTTCTTATTACAAGAGAAAACATCAGAGACTTCCGGTCCTCTGAGTGCGTAATACCCAGATACATCCTTACTATTCTATTTTATAATCCATTAGTGTGTATAGGCTAGACAAACATAATATGAATGCGCTCCACATCAGAACGGGAAAAGAAAACATCATTTCGAAAATGATTTATCATTTTCATCCATCCCCGATGGGCAGTTTTTCACTATCGAGCCTTATCGATGGATAAGGGATGCCTCGGTGTATTTCTTACCCAAAAGCGGGATACTTTTGTTGAACACGAACACGGGTATACACACGGTGTACACACCTGTGCGAGATGCGGCAGCATCCGCGATTCGCCTCGTTCTCGATACGTGCGTCGTAAAGGAGCAAGTTTGCGAGTTAAACGGTCGGCGTTAAAGTCGAAATTTCCACGTGTCGCGGGCGAAAATGATGGATGCGAAAAAAGGTCAATAAATTTTCTCGCCCAAATCGCCATCCGGGCGCTCTCCCATGTAGATTTCGGTCAAACTACGCCAAAGCCGCAAGAACCGGCACCCCGATATCTCGATCGGTCCATAGAAAGTCATGATCTATTAAAAATCACCATGCCAGTGACTGACTCCAAGAGTGGCTGCGGGCAAAAATTGTTTCTGCGGCTTGTGTGGCGGCGCAGTCGGCGGCTTCGGGACCGGGGCGAAAGTTGGAGCCTCCGGAGCCGCCGCCGCTTTCGCCGGCTCGCTCGCTCTAATTCGGGACTTTGACCGAGTCGGCCGGGCACCTAATTAAATATTAGTGCCGGTCTTACTGGCACCTTAATTGCGGCGCTCGGTACTCGAGGAAGTTCCCGTAAGTAACGTATAAGTTGTCGGTTGTAGTGGAGTTTTCCTGCGGGTGTGACGCGCACGGGTGGTTGGTTTCGGGTGTCGGGATTTGAGCAATCCCTGCAATATTGTGTGTAAAATGCATGAAATTACGCGCCCCATCCTGCACGCGCTCACGGTGCCGGCCGATTTCCGGCGTAATAATCGAACCGGGGCAGGGCGGTGTGTCACATCGTGCACGTCAGTCGGCGCGGTTAGTGGAGCTTTCGTTAATTGGTGAGGGGGTCGCATACGGTTCCTCGGTTGCGGGTGGCGGGTCGAAAAGTACACCTTTCAGCGGCGCCTGATTAGGGGAGTCGCGAGGCGGCGTCGCGGCGCCTGCGCCACCCTCGCTCGTGGTCGCCGGATCCGTCGGGCGACGGTGAGTCAGTTTCGACGGAAAGGCGCCCGGCGGAAGGCTCACCCTCGCACCCCCTGGCGTGCGCCCAATGTCACGTTTCCAGTGCACCCGAACTATCGCATCAACGTAAACACTCGCCCTCGCTCATCGATCACTTAACCAGGGGTAAGTCCGGCTCGTTCCGGCCGACACTTTGATTACGCCGGGATTCGGTTTCGGTTCTCTGTATTTTTTTGCGCCGGATCCGATTGAAATTCGCCTCGAAAGTGACGCCGGATAAGCCGCTTTTCCGAGGCCGAGGTCAATATTGTTTTTACGTCTGATTCTGTGGTTCGGCAACTTCGAACTTACGACCGACCGACACGCGGCACTCTGCCAAACGGCGCTCCTGGCTCCTACGACTGCTCCGTTCCCGCAAAAACATTCCATTTTCCTCTGTCATTTACACCCGTTTTTGACGTTTACATGAATTATGCACCAAACCATAATAACACCTACAGATAAATTCGGGCACGCGAGAGGCGCCACGCGATACGATATTATCAGCGCGTATTTATACGATCGCACTCGCGCACTTCACGTATAATATCGCGCATAATATCGCACAAGGTCCATTCATATGACGGGAGGACGGATTTGGATCCCGACATTATTCGGCCCGATCCTTTCCGTGCAGTCCACGTGATAACGGGTCGGATCGACACGTCCACGGAATTGTTTCATCCCTCATCACCCTGTCTTTTCCAGGTACCTAAACACGGCAACGGTCAATTCGGAATTGCCCATTTTACTCGCAGGAAATTCGAATCGACACCTTAAAGTCCTCTCGATCCGCGCAATTAAGTCGAAACGGTTAAATTTACGAGCCGACCGTTATAAACCGCCGGTATGTAGGTGGGGTAGGTAAGTCTACTTATACGTACTTACCCTAAGAGCATACGCTGATCCTAGCGGAGACCGAATGCAATTTTCCTTATGGGTTTTGAATAATTTATCACTGTGCGTCTGCTTGTTGAAAGTATTTGAATTGTCGCCGGGTCAAGTCGAGTTCGTTAAATTTCCGCGGTTTCTGAAATACGCAAACAAGTTGTAAATCACTTATTGTGGCTAGAGGGTTCCCTAAGTGTCAAAGTCAGCTTTCCCTTAAATTTACGTTTATTAAATTCTTGCTTTGGAATACCTAACGATAACATTACTCAAAGCAGAGCTACAAATATTTTTATTCACCCCCGGTTGCCATTGTTTCGGCCGTTTATGCCCCTGCTCTCCGTTCATTTCATAAACCTCGTCCGGACCGTGTAGCGTGTAGTGTGCGATCCTCCTCGCCGAACGAGAACGAGAACGAAAACGCAGGTATCTCTTTATCTCGGACGTTCATAATAGTCGGTAAAGCTTTGTTACCAACTTACAATATTGTTCCCCTACTCCACTGAAGGAACGTCGGTGTACGGTATTCTTTAATTTACAAAGCAGACAAGGTGGCCGTTTAAATAATTAACTTCATAAAGGGAACGGAGGATCCTGCGCTAGTTGATTAAATTAAATATTTAACGACTGTTGTCTCGGCTAAATATTATATTCGCATAGCTTGGCCGAGATCGGTTCCGTTTCCCATGTAGTAAGGTATGTATGTGATGCGATAAACGCGTTAGAAAATTTCCCCCCAATCGATAAGGCGATCGGCCTCATATAATCCGGTCGGTCGTGATTTTGTGTTCTGTTGGTGTTAATGAGGCGTTATACGGCCGACACGTCTTCCCGCCCAGCACCAAATAAATTATGCTGATGGGGCGTCTTTTTTATCGCGGCAAAAGTTAAAGGTAATCCACCCCCTTGGTGAGAAACGCCCGCATTTCGCCACCATTTAATTTTTCATCTGCAGCCACCCTTCACCTTTCCCATCAATTAGACGAATCCTTCGGTCTTATTCTCCGCCTTTAAGCGCAAGAGGGCAATTCCATTTGCGAAATATAAATGCAACTGATGCGGCTCCATCCGACCGGACCGCTGCATATTCAAATTAATTTCGTTTTAAGATGTTTGCCCCCGTTTTGTGTGTATTACTCTTGATTTAGGCCACCGCTTTTACTCGTCGCACTTTTCTAACTTTTAATTTTTCATGAGTAAAAGTAAAGTCGAATTTATTACGCGGGTGAAAATACCTAAATAGAAAGGGCGCCGTCGCGCCGTCTTCGCCCCCTCCGCGTACGCGTCTGTACATACCATAAGTCAATTCTTCTCGAACTGAGTGAGGAAACGCTCGAGAGTAGTTTTTATTGGTTGTAGCTAGAATTTTACTGGTGTTGCCGTGTCACCGAATGAATAATGTCCCGAACACACACATATACGGCGCATAAATTTCCCAGTTTTAACCCTTTAGGGGCGAAATTCGATTGCCGGATGTATTACAACACTTTGCGAATGATATTTTTTTGATGGCCGAATTCTGAGGCGCCATTATTCATATTAAGGCGCTCCGAGGAATTCCGAACGGGATAAAGTTGTGGAAGTCATTACGGTGGAAAAAACGGCCCCAGTGATGTATGATTATTACTCGAGGCCTATATATCCGTTTCCCGGACCGATGCGCGGCCCAATTAACCAAAAATTTCGGTTCGCTTGTGGCGTCCTCGGGAGGCACCTCCGCCTCGTACGTTACCGAATCCGAGTCTACCGTCGCGCATACGCACGTTAGAAAGCCCGGCGATTTAATTTATAACCGTCGAATTTCCATATAAAACAGATTATTGCCACGCGCTACGTATTAGTATGGCATAAAAGTGCATTAACTTTCAATAAATTCAAGTTTATGGGTCGCGGCCGTCCGTCTATTTGGTTCGGTTAGCATATACGGAGGTGGAAGAGCGGGCCGACCTGAGAGCCCCAGCCCCCTGATACTGAGACCGAGAGTTCGCATCCCCTTCAGGCACTTTCGGCCGCCCCGGCTAAGTTTTATGAATATGAGATCGACGTTTCATGAATTAATCAAACTGCGAATCAGCGAGTGTAAGTGAGCATGATCCCGGCCCGGCCGGAGCGCTCCGAAACCGCACCCGCGAAATTATGCTCGCTATAGTGGGTCGCCTTCATTTGGGGTTTCATTACGACGGCGAGGGCGTGGGGGGAAATGAAATTTATACGGAAAATTAGAACGACTCCGCTTCCGCCGACGCCCCGTTTTTCCCCGTGGCCGGTGCAGGTGGACTCGCAGGAAGCGGTCACATTTCATCCTAATTCCGAAGTGTGGATGCACTTGTAATCTATGCGAACGGGGGAGGATCAAGAGTGGAGTTAAAACGGCGCTAGAATTGCATCGGGTGCACAATCTCGTCTGATTATTATGGCGCATTCCCTCGTTAATCACACTCAAGACCGCAGAGCCGTAATGGAATAAACTCGGCCTGGTCGGGTATTAAAGTTAACCATCGGGATCGGTTAATACATCTGTTTCGCGCACGACGCCTTTGCACCTCGGCTTTCAATTACGACAACTTCCAAGTTTATTGCTTTTACAACTCGACCGCTTTATAACGCGTTGCGTGGAGAGGAAATTTCATACAATCAATGGATTTTACACTATTTTAATGCCGCGTATTATAGACTGAGGACGGGGGTCGGAAAACGAAAACTGATGATGATAGTTTCGCGAAACTGTCGGACGTAACTGCATGTTAACATGGATTTTACGATATAAGTTGTCGGCTTCCTGAGTAAATAAAATAAATTCCGAGATTAACTTGACGATACTGCAACGGTTAACTCGACTCCTCAATCTCGCCGGTCGCATCTACAGCACGCCCTGAAATTATTATACGTCATATACTAAATACATACCGGCCGTAATGCTATAACCACCCCTGTGCGGGGTCTGTATGGAGGTGGCGACGCGACGTCGAAAGTTGAGATTGGCGCACATATTATGCGGATAAAGTCGCCTCGCCGCCGTCGGTGAGGGTGGGTTAGTGATGTTTCGGTGGCGGTAGTTGAGTTTTAAAAGAGAGATCGGGGGCGGGAAGTTTGAATTCCGGGGCGGCCGAATTTGAATAAGATATTGGGGCTGTCGGGTGACATCTCCATAATGTATTCTGGAAAACTGCGCGAACGAATTCTTCTACATACGTTCAGCAATGCTTAGGTGGCTCTGTCTGGAAATCCAAAAAGCATTCCGACAGCCGTACACGGAATACGGCTCGCGAATGTAATTGTTAAAAATCACTCAAATATTTACGAATTTTCCGCCGGAACGACCCGTCGGAAATCAATTAAATTCCGAATGAATTCGAATTTCCAAGCAATGCCCAGGCCTGCAATTTTACTGCACCAGACCATAAAGAGATTATTATTGGAATCGGCATAATATGCAAAACCTGCGCCGGTCGTCACCGAGCTTTTTCAGCTCCCTTGCATTTCGCATCACATCGGATGCCATTTATTCGTTCCGGCGTCGGTGTCTGAGGCGTCGTAATTTTTTAATCTCGTTCTTTTACGACACAATTAAAAGCAAAAGTCGCCGAACGGCTGGATGTTTATGGATGCGTCGCATTGTCGGAAGGGCGTTATTTTTTTTTTTCGAAAAACCGCACCGAATTCGAATTGTTTCCGATTCGGTTCCAGTTACAGCTTCACACAATGTGAATACGTGCAGCTGGCTTTCGGGCCATCAAGCTTTTTTCTGGGGTGTTTTGCGGCGTTAATTTGGCGTGTATCCGCATTATGCCGGCCTAAATGGCAATGTTCTGTGTGAGTAGATGATGGTATTTGTTATCGAGTTATGTTACGTTGCGTCGGCCAGGGATGTTTTAAAACTATAACTTCGTTATCGAGGTGAATGTGCCAGAAGTATTACTGACGTGTTTTCCGAAAGAAACTTTTACAATATTTCCAAGTATCTCGGTCGGTCAGTGAAACGTCCAAGCGAGCCCTCGAGTTTTTCCACTCGCAGTTTCACACTATGTAGGTGGGTGCACCTACGTGTGTACGTGCATAATGTATTTGTGGAAAGTCCAGACACTCGCCAGATTTGCGAGAGAAAACTAAGAAGGATCGGCGAGGGCCAAATCCGTCATAAATAAAATATTCGATTCAATCGGGGAATCGAAAGAAGATTCCGATCGAGTTGAATCGTGAGGCGTGAAACGCAATCAACGAATTTGTCACTTAACGACTTAATACACGTTCAACATTCGGCGGGAGATGTATTGTGCCGTTCGGTGATTGTGTTGATATTGCGAAGGTCCCGCGTTATTTTTCGGCAATTTTGCGCTTCTAATCGCTATACACCCTCATGCCGCTCCAATTCTCCCCGAGTAAACAATCCGAGAATTCGGATGCAGACAACGCTGACATTTCAATCCTCCGTAACCCAGTTTCAGCGAAACAATATGCGGCGCAAAAAAGAAAGGAAAAACCGGAATGAGGGACAAATTGGAATATCGGTGGTGGTGATTATGAGGGTGGCGGTGATGGCGCTTTATGGAGGTGCGAGCAGTCTTTCAATTTGACCGCTCAAAGGCACGGTAATGAATTATAATTGATATATTGCCGGTTCGTAAATGTCCTGATTCGGTTGTGGATTCACCGGCGGGTCTAATGAGAGAGCGCACCGGCGGCGGCTGTTTGAATTCGCCTAATTTGAGCTCGGTTTAATAATAAATAAATATGATTTAACATTGTAGGTGTATCAATCAGCCGGCGCCCCGGCTCAATTTGAATTGTAGATGCGCTCGGTATTAATAATTATCCGGGGGGGATTTCGGTGTAGAAAGACAAACGGTCCGGGCTCGATTCGTTCATTAGGTCGCAATTCGTTATTTATGCGGCCGCGATCGGGCCGATTTTCTGTTTACCGTCCCGTAGGCGATTTTCGGATCGGCGCCGAACGGGCCGTATCGAGCTAAGTGTCCTAGTGGCACTAACAGCGCGGAATGCCGCGAACTCAATTACGGGCACTCGACCCAGACTCCGGCCAAACGAACCGTCAAGGTGCACATAATAATATAAAGTTATCGCCGCGTATTCATCACCGGACCGATCCCGGCAATCAAAATCCGGGACCGCCGCCCGCACCCGGTCCGACGGATAATGCGGGCGCGTTATAAGTTATAAGTGAATGTAGGCGTTGGAAATTACACGGACGCGCACCAAAGTGTGGCGAAATGCTCACGCCATTACAAGAAAGTGACGTGTGTAAGGCCCCTCAAGCCGAATTTCGAGTTTGATTAAGTAGTTCTCGCAGTCTGAGTCCTTTCTTTCGGGGATATACGCGACGGCCTGCATGCCGGAACATTCCCTCGGCTGTTTAAATAAATTCGAAATTACAATTTATGGGGTGTCTCCATCACGAGCGGGCAAAACAATGAAAATTCCCCCCTCGCCGGCGCGAACTTTCGAGTGTGATAGTTGGCCTATTTAATAATCATTTTAATAAATACGCTTAGCGTGCGCCGCGGAGCTTTTGAATTGTACAACGTGTAAACGGAGCCGCACAACTTTTTGCGTTTATCTCGCATTTAAATGGGAAAATTAACGCATTCGTGATTAAAAAACTAATTAGTCGATGTGGTTTCCCTCGGAATCGTCAAAGCTAATTTGTTAATAAACCCATTAATTAAAATTTAGACAAGTTTGTGAGTGGCGAAAATCGGGCCGCGGTTCCCTAATTAAATTCATAAAAAGGATCGCTCTTTTATGTATAATCTGGGGCTTTCAAACGTCTTGAGACAATTTCACGCGTCCTTCGGGTATGCGTATACACATTAAAGATAATAATCACTGAAACGGAAAGAGCGCCTGGAATACTTGAAATATTCGAAGCTCGATTCTAATAATTTGTTGAGCAATTTTGGAATTCGGATGTGAACACGATCATAATTACTGAGCGTCTTCTTCCTTTTTGGTGCTCGCCCTTTGAAGTAGGTATGTAGCTATTTACTATAATAACGTCGGCTTTCTGTATATTGTTGCAAGAAAAACAAGCAGTAAATTCCGACGAGAAATTTTATTATTAAGATCGTCAACATCAGCGAGAATGTTTTAATGCAATGGTATGGCATTTCGAAGAGATGCTTTCCATCATCCGCGTTGTCGTCGTTCTGAGTGACGCCGAAAAATGGAAATTGTCTTGGAACCAGTCACAACACACAAAAACGGATACGTTTGAACCATGGAAAGTGCACCGCTGGCCCGGCGCCTCCGCCAGAATTCCATCGGAAATTGCCTGATACGAGTGATACGACGACTCTGTCCTATACATATCTCGGACGCGGATTGCCGGAGCCGAGGGTGAATTCGGTTGATTTTTCCAGGTCCCGGAATTAATTCGATATCCGAGTTTGATAAGTGTATCAGGTTGTTGTTCTGATGTTGGCAAAAGACTTGCTCGGGGGCGGTTTTGGCTTCAGAGGCGCGATCACGTTTGAGCAAAAGTTGAAAGCAATTATGATAGTGTTTGAAAGGAGTTGTCATCTGCAGTATAAGTATTTTATTTTGGCGGGGCGTTTCGAGCCGGAAACAATCACTTTAAAGTATTTATTGTTTCTGTTTCGGCTCCAAAAGCAGATAACGTAGCGTGAACGGGGATGGTTGGCTCTTCCTCAAAATGTAAACAACCAGTTTATAAACAAACTTCAGTTTAACATTACGGCAACACCGGCCATTGTTGCCGTAGAGCATCGCCCAATGTTTTAATGCAGTTAGTAACTATTTACGGCACCGCCTGGGGCGAAAAACCCTAATTAGCTTAACATCCCACTATGATTATTATTCTGACGCCGCTAATTGTATTTATTATTGTGCCGGAGTTATCGGGTATACATATGCATGATGTAATTCGATGCACTCGCCATAATACGATACGTCGTCGGTGGTTTTTCGGCAACGTTTCGCCCTCACTTCATCGGCCATCGACTATTAATCTTCTTTAGAAATTGTAAAGATTTAATGTCAATCTGAATACGAGGCGTATGGCTACATAAAGATTGCTTCTTATATGAATCGGATGGGAGCGTTCCATTTTGGCGCCGTTCTACTTATGAAACGGAAAACGGCTGATGTATTCTTCATGCCTCTCGGTGTCGTTTGTTTATTTCGTTCCGTTTCGCGATTCCCACAAAAAAAGTAGCCGCACGTTTAAAAACAGCTTAAAATGCGATATCCTCTATCCGCACGTCTACCTGGCGCGGAAATCGAATGCCAGTTTCATAAACCGCACAAATATTAGCACACCTGGCCTGGCCAAATATTAATTAACCGAGTGGGCGGTTTTTCCGGAGACCAGGCCAAGCCGAGCGGGGAAATTTTAATTCGAAGGGCGCCGGGCAGGTGGAATGACTAAACGGTCTGCAGTTTTAATTATTTATCATCACCGTGGAGCCGGACATGCCGCTATCGATCCGGACCGTGACTAAGTGCAGGGACCGGGCTCCGCGTCTACCTGGAGTAAGGTTTGTCACTTTAATTCTGTTACGGCCGAGTCACCAGGTGCCGAATTGAAACTACATCGACGGCGTAACGCCTTAGCAGCGACTGCATTTTTCTTCCGCCCGTCAAACCGGACCGCTATCTGGGACTTAATCGGCCCGAATAAGCCCGGCCCGGATCGATTCCGGAGCTTCGATGAGTTGTTTCCTTCCTGCATCGCTCCATTGTATGGAGTAACACAATAATTGCCCCCCAAATACCGATAATCACAAAGCTCCGCGTCCGCTTTGAATGGACTTGAAACCATCACACCGGACATCCGCTTTTTCCTCCTATTATTTAGCCGGCTCGACGGTCTATTATTCAAATCTGATTTCGATAGATGAAATAACGCCGCGATGAAGGGGATTTTTCACGGCGGAATGGGGAATGCGTACGTGCGCGCGCTTTGTCGATAATGTGCGACCGTTTTCGGTAATTGATTGATATGTCGGCGCTCGACTGATGTCAGAACGGCGGCCGATTCGGCGGCATCCGGAAAATTGCATTCCGTCAAATTTCATCGGCGGGCGGGCGCGGATCTCCTTAATTGCGCCTCCGATTTTCGACTCCGAGGTCGGACGATCCGCCGCGGAATTGTGTGTTTACGTGCACACAATGAAAACGGCGAAGCGCACCGTCGTGCACGGATAGGGATAAACGGCGGCGGCGGCGGTGGCGGCATGCCGACACATTGATCGGCCGCGCGGCCCTTTTCTCTTCTCGGGGATTTGCGGGCGGTCTACCGACACCCCATCGGATGGAACGGCCCCAAGACGAAAAGGCGCATCGGCTCATTATTAGTCCATTAAAACCCGGCTGATCCACATCGCGGGTCCGATTTATCCCTCCTTATTATAATGATAAGTAAGTACGGCCGATCGGGATTATCGATTGAGCCGTGCGGTGGCTGGCGCAAATTTCGAAATCGTTTTCGTTCCGTGCCGAAACAAGCGATTGCCTTGTCAATTTGACAGGCCGACCTGGAGCAATGCTGTTTGGCGCACAAAGGGCGTACCACAAATCGATTAATAACTGTATTAGACAACGCTGATTACTTACCTCCTACCTACATACTTTCACATGCGAAAGCCAATTTCTGATAGGTGGGCTTTTTGTTATTCCGCTCGTCGTCCTTGCTGCCGCCGCCACGAAAACGTCAGACTGATGGCGGTCGACAGGAGCCTCCCCCATATAAGCGCGGCAATAATTGAGATAATTTATCAAAATTATTTTTTGTTTATTAGCTGAACCCAATAAAGGCCTGGAAAAGCGCCGTCGGGCGTCTCAACGCGTCACCAACTTCATTAATAATCTAATGCGAATGTCACCGCAGAATACAAAGCGGAAAAATCGGGGGTGCGGGTAGTTTATTTGCAAGGTTTTAGTGCCGGGATGGGCATTTTTGTCCGCCTCATCCACCCGGATGAGCTTCTATACACATCCATCGGCCCGACTTCAAATTAATTAATTTTTCGTCTTGTTTCACCCCGAAATAAAAAATAAAACCTTTAACCTTCACTGAGGGAAGTTGCCAGGAATTGGATATGAAGTTGCGCTCTCGTCGTATTCCTGTTAATTTTTGAGAGCTTTCGCGGATTAAGTGGGGCGAAATGTTTTTAACTCCAAGGTCTCCGGGATATTGGAAAGTTAATCCGGGGTGTAATCCCGCCTTTCTGCAGTATTTTAAAAATTCCGGGTCACACCCCCTCACCTGTTCCGATTCTGTCCCGTGTTCCAGCTTTGGAACTCGATTTTTAAAAATATCCCTCATTTCTAAAAGCGGCGCTAGAAATTGATCTCATGCCAGAGTAGGCACACTCTCGAGCGGTAAGGCCTGTGCTCGTGGTCAACAGCGTGGAGAAACCGACCGAAAGACACGAATTAAACCTAGAATTATGTGTTTAGAGGCGGCTTAATTCCGCATCCCGTTTCTGCATACGTACATTACGAGCGACGCCGTCACCAAAATTCACCTAGTGCGCCTCCTTCTTTGTCTCATTATTAAAAGATGTTTGTTGAAGTTTCAAAATACCCCCAGGACAGTCTCAGTCTGCGAAGTTTACATCAATTCGCTTTCAGAATTCTGCGACATAAATCAAAGGTAATTCCTCGTCATTAAACTTGGCGAAATTGTTAATATCGCAAAATCCCGACCCAAATCAGGCGCGTTTTTAATTGCCAATTAAACATCTAGAGAAAAACGCACTGGATCGGAACGATTATTAGGTAGGTAAATACATGAGATTCGTGGATTTATGAAGATGGAGAGAGAAAGAAACAGCCCATTGCATTCGAGGAGTTGGTTACACCAATCGAATGAAATGCAATTTTCTGGTCGTAAAAGTGATAGAAATCTAAATAACTTGTTTTGAACGCCCTAACTCAATTTAGCCTAGTATAACAAACATCTGAGGGTTGGGGGGTCGGAATTGTATATACATACAATTGAGGTTCCGAGACGAACCCCATATGCAATAATACGCGTACGGCCTCGGCGAATGATGAAAAGGAATCAGAATAAATAATAAAAAACACTCTCTTTTCGTGTTTTCGTGTGTAAAAGGTGTGGCGTAATGAAATTTGATATTCAGATTATTTCGGAGTTGTTTTAATCAAATCCGGGTCTGGAGTCCGGACGGCTCGAATGTGCACCGAGAGGGACGTCCCGGTTCTCTCTTGGTTGGCGAAAATGTCATCCACCGAGTTAATTAAAACAAACAAATCGTCCTCGATAAAAGTAGCGCGGCTGTTTCATCTTGGGCATTTTTCCGAGCCCCATAATCGGTCCAAGGGTGCATTATTATTACACGTTAATTGGAATCGGGAGGAATTTCGCGATGTAGGAACGGGAAACGGGCGCCCACCCCTCGCTTTTCGCCATTCAACGCGGCAAAACCGGCAGCAAAGAGACCGATTTATCGATTGCCCAGTAATCATGCCCGAAATATATATCATCCAGCGGTCTGTGTGTACCCCATTCTGTATATAGTATGTATGCTCGAGCATCTCCGCCGATATTACTGCTTATATTTGATTGACATTCATTAATACGAAACCGATATCACGCCACAAAACATTTTTCCTGCGGTATTAGACCTAATACCTGCCGAATTTGATTCTTGCCGTTGCGTGCTCTCCAATTAATTTCGACAGAATCCGCTCTCAGAAACTATTCGCTCATTTGAGATGATGATGATGATGCCGTGGGACTTGGCGAAAATCAAGTTATCACTCGCTATTGCTGCGGATCTAGTGAAATTTGTCAGCTAGGGGTTTTTCCTACCTTTTTCTTCTGGAAGACACCTACTTGCCTAGTTTATTTCACTTTACTTATAAGATAAATTATCTTATTAGTTTATTATAGAGTCAAGTGGGTAAATAATGAATGAAAGTGAGTTTTTCTAGCAATTAGTAAATTATTAATGAATTTCAAGACCTCGTAAAAGCTTCCGTCTCGCTGAGTACAAGACGAAATATTTTAATAAATCTAATCTGGCTTTAAGCTTCAAAAGCGACTTTTGAGAATCCGAAGAGGCAGGCTAAAGTTTTTAAATATAAATTCCGTCCTGAATATAGAATTATAATATTAAAAATTTAATACGAATAAAATCTAAGTCGAAAAGTCTAGGTCTGGGTTTGATGTGGGTGTTTTAAACTCTCTAGTCTCTCTCTCTTTCTCGCCTCGTTATTTATTGAGACGCACAATCACAATGATGAGTTTACATAATTTAGGGTTGGCTTCAATAAAATATGGGTCGGATTGAAATGGCACGGATCCAACTCAACAGACGGTTCCGAAATGTCAAACCCGCTGTGCCCTTAAAGTATCGATCGTATGAATAATTTCTCTCGGAATTAAAATCGTGCGGATGGGGTTTTGACACAAGTGAAATGTAACAGACCCGATCTGTCTCTCTTCTCTATTCCGGAGTCGATTAAATTTGCGTTTCCTCTTTTCCGATGACTTTTTTCTATATCCTATATAAATACGGGGACGAATTTTAATATTGAACACTCCGTAGGAGTATATCTGGAGGACAGAGCGGTAGATAGGGCAGACGGCAGACAATACATGATATAAGAATCGGGACGGCGCGATTTCGGACTTTTTGCCTCAATATATCAACGTGAATTATGTGCGGTATTTTTTATCGTTGTCATTTTATATAAAAATAAAATAAACCATGAACGACGGAGTATTAATATTTCATTTTGTTTCAGGTACGGGACATTTCCTGATTTTTTTCAGTAAGTATAGAACATTAAGCTGTCAAAACGGTCATAAATAATGGAAGAGTCGTGAAAGTTGGTAATATCCGAACGCAATTTGTATTTTCCAGGCGATAAAAGCGCCATCTTGAATTTACATTTTCGTAATTTTAATCCCCGAACCGGGACTATGACTTGAATACGGTCTACACCGTTGATTACTATTCAAAAGAATAAGATTGCGAAGAGGACGCGCCACATCCTCTCCGTCTCCGTGTGATCTCCCGCTGGCTTTCTGATTGCGGTTTTGTTTACACTAGTTCCCGTAAATAAATTGTTATTAAAAGTGAAATGTTACGGAACAATGACGATACTGTCAAGGTTTAGATTGCGGCTTCGCTTTATTTGCACTAAATTCGTGGCAATTCCGTTTTCTTAACGCCCGAAACCCCGAGATTTATTGTTTTCATCATTTTCAATTGCGAGCTCATAATGCAAATACCCCAACCTCCACAATTACAAAAAAAAAACTTGATGAAACGGTCCTCTAAGACATATCCTTGATAATAATGTACCAAATAAATAAGTAACAACAAAGAAAAAGAAGTGGAAGGTCAGTATTTCAGAGGGCCTCCTCCTGCGGGGGCACTTTCTGTTTTTCTTCCTTGGCCCTTCGCTTTCGTCCTTTCTTTATTTTGTATGTTTGTTGAATTTAATTCGAGTTGACAATGTTAAACCCGGGAACGCTTAATAAATGCCGGTGGTGAAATTTATTTGTCCGGCGTAACAAATTTCGCCAATGCGACCGCCGCCACACAAAGACGGGGAGATAGTTTAATTTCATTTTCTCGAGACACCAAGGCTATCGCTTTCGGCTTATCGATTTTTCTTATTTACAACTTACACAATCACCCGAGCTTTGATAGCGGCGCTAGCAGAACGCCCCACAAAACAACACGATAAAGACAAAACCCACTCCCTTATATTCCACTACAGTCGAGAATCGCCCGCATTTTCTATTACGACGAGTACTTATTAACTCTTAAAGTTAAGTGCCAATTCCTGGTTGCGAATTTAAAATTATAACACGGAAAGTTGTGGAGGAGTTTGCTTGCCGTCGTCGAACTAACTCGGCAGCTGTATTATTTTAACTTCAGGTTAAGTGGAAAGGTGAAGGAGAGGGCAAAGTCTGACGGAGTCAATATTTCCAATATTTGGCAGATTATATGCGCCGTTCGGAAGCGTCGACGTTGGCGCCCTCCGAATCACACATTTGTCTTGACTTTCCGGCCGCGCGAGATCAAAATTTATAACCAGAATTTATAATGTTGTCGTGGTAGTCGCGCTTTCCCTATATAAATATTTCAAGAAGCTCGTTATTATCATCCAGGGGTTTAAAGTTTCTCCGCTAAAACTGTGTGATTATAACTCCGAAACAAACTTGCCCGTCCGTTTTATCGCGATCTCGTTTATGAAGGTCCTCCTGCATTGTAATGTACTACGCCGAACGTGTATGCCGACATTGATATTAAAAATTTTAGCACCGGCTGTAAATTTTTCGGCTCGAATGAGCGAGATGTATCAGTTTCGTAGGTCGGTTTCGGTTATTATTGGCGGATGCGCTGGACGGTTGCAGTATAATCGGAGAACGCAATCCGGAATGTATTATAACCTGCGGTACTAGATTGGAACTGCGAACGAGCTAATTACGAGGGCGCATAAGCGATTGCCCTCCTCAAAGCCTGTTCAATTTAATCAAAAAGCAATTATATTATTCGGAGTTATGGGCTAAATCGGAGGTTAATAAATGGTCAAATCGGATATAACAAGTGTGCATAAGTGGGTGAAGTCGTGGCGCCGCCCGGATTATCTCCGTGCGCTTTTGTTGCGAAATCCTGCGGGCGATCCGCACGCTCCCCCCTTTTTATATAAATAAATCCCATTTTCTTCGGGAATAGGTGTCCGAAGTGTACCGTAAACATAGTGTTAGCATGACAAAAGGAAATCCAGTTTACGGAATAAATTATTGAAAGTCCTTTTTATACATCCCCTTCAATATCTCCCGTTGTGACGTCTTCTGAATATGATAGAATTATTTTTGTCTCCGTTTGTCAGGGATTTTTACCATCCCCCTTCATATATTCACACTGGGGATGGCGCGGGCTTTGTTTGCGTATTCCTATTTATATAGTTCCATAAAATAAAAACGTTTCGTTTTTTCCCCGCCCCTGGCTTTTCATAAAAGCCGACCATAAGCGCCATGTTGATGTTTATTATTTACTCGGGAGTCCGCAGAGAGACGAATCTACTAACCGTTATACCGCACGAATTAGAATACGGGAAACTCCGACATGATGGTGCGTGTGGGCCCTACATCAACTTATTCAAGCCGGAAGTTCGAAAAGGTAGATACAAAGCATCAGTCGCTCGGGGATATGTAAATATTTTAAATGTTCTGAAAAAGTTATAGTTTTATCGGTACATCCTATAAATATTTAAGCGGGTCGGGTGGTGCGGTGGGCGTTGTGCGAAAGCGCCATATCGCTTAAAAAAATAGACGGGGCGATGGAGGAGATCGCACCGATCCGGGCGCCTCCCGGAATAATTGTCGATAATTGCGTAAAGTTTTCTTTTCCCCGGGGAAAATATAGTGGAGCGCCGGCCGGCTCTCCAGTTTCTGGGATTCGCCCTTTCACTCGGCTCAACTTCACCTCGAAAACTGAGGCAACAATCAATAACTTCCTGTCAAAATGATTAAACCGCCAACAAAACGCGAACTCTCGCATTATGATGGAGATGCTCGAGATATCGTTACGTAGTAATAGTGATGATCCGGGGCGATGAAGTGCCGGCGGCCGAAATCGAACGCGATAACTTTCGTTTCTTTCGGTTTAATTGCGGAAAGGCGAAAACGGAGACAGTGCGGCGGCCGCCTCCAGGTGTGTCGGGGTGGCCGTCTCGTAACGTAATGGCCGAATGGCTCTCGGCTTTGCTCCCTCTAATAGCCATCACAAATCGGCGAAGATATTGGGAGTAATTCTTGGTTGATGTCTCATTTTCGGCCCGGCCTTTATCGGGCTTTATGCGATGGGTATACAGAACGCCATTGGCATTTGATCTATTTGGCGGAGAGATTTATCGTCATAATCCAGAGCTAAATCGTAAAAGCTCTGTTGCTTGAAAAGCTCGGAAAAACTGATGCACGACAGAATAATGCAGGGGAATAAAAATAAATAGCTTCAATGACGCAGATATCGGAATTATCGTGGAGGGGAACAAAACGGGGTGGACGAGGTATATAAGGGATAAGTAGAATTCCCAGTGCGATCGGCCGGTCAAGTTCGGTGATTTGGATCTGCGGAAGAGCATAAGGCAGAAAAGATGGTTCGGTCCGATAATGGGGCAATGGGTCGGAAACGATTGCAGAACAGCGAGGCTCACACCAGCACGCTCAAATCCCCTTATGCGCGCACTCGCGAATATATTACTACCCTTGTATCCAGAGCCGGCCTTTGGAAATTAACGGCCGAACGCCCCATCGTCACTTTGCCGTTGCATCAGAGGCAAAGGAAGGGATTCTCCAGAATTTCGACTTATCTGTTATACTCGTAGTTGTTGCGACGCCTTTGTAAAGGACCGTCGAACTTATTGCACGACCCCATCAGATCTCTACTCCGATTCGAGAATGATGAGAATTGTATTGGATAGTGTAGGGGTTTTCTCGGCACGAAATCGCGTAATAAAAATTAAGACAAATAACGGGGCCTTTGAATGGTCTCCAATATCGTCTCTATAAAACTTATGCCCTTAATCCGGCGAAATCACGGACGAAATTTAAATTGAATTTCCCTCGAGCAATAAAATTATATTAAATATTTGCGCACGACTATTTAAGCAATCGAAAAATTACAATCCCCTCAAGTTAATCAAGAGGGGAGAGATTTTACAGCCAGGAACAAAACCGAACCGAAACTATTTATTCCGCGATCTGAACACGCCATTCGTTTCAAATGGCTTGTATGAAAAATAACGCGACGCTATTGTGAATATTTTACTTGCTTTTATGTTTGTTCTGTGCTGCAGCAACCTTGTGTTTCATCCGGGTATTTAAGCTCCGACAACAGCATTATTTTTAAAACGGTCTGTTTCAAAATGCGATTTAAAGGTCTTTATTCGTCTTACATACGTAGGATGATGCATACGCTTGTGAGCACGTACATACAGGTATTACGGCGTAAGCTAGGGCAAATAATAATTTTATTTTCATCTCGCACCGGCTCGTGCCCCTCTCATATTCCCGATTTCGAGTTGGCTTTCCCCTCACGAGCCTTACTAAAGAGCCCTCTAGAAAATCCATACAACCCTTCCGTCTACGGCGATTTTTCAAACAACCCCGAACAATGTGGTGTTTCTATTACCCACCCTCGACGTCGCCGGATACTTTATTTCCCTCACCATCACCCAACTTGTCACACGTGTAAATTAATTATAATCGATCCACCGCGCGTTTCGAATTGGCCCCGCGGTTTATTTTTCGGCACTGGGCCCTACCCTGCCTACAGCCTACAACGGTCCTACTACACACGTTGTCCCGAAATTAATTACCCTTCATTTCGGTATTGTACAGTCGCACCATACCTCTAAGTAACGAATATTAACATGTACACGTGCGCGGTTGTTAGTTTCAAAGCCGCATTATACTCGACACAGTCATAAACGGCGACTTTGGGAGATATAAATTCATTTACATCGCACCACCGAATCGCACCAAAACTGGACGGTGAATACGAGCATTGCTTTTATATATCATGCTTTTCATAAAACAATGCAATCCATAATTGCGCAGTTATGGAATTTCGAGTTGTAATTTTGCAATTTGCGTCCCCATAAATTCCGCTGTGCTCTTTTCAACGCTGGCGAACATTAGCGCCGGACAGTTTTCGCGTTTTTACAGGCACTTAATGCACCGAAACTCGTATAAATTTGAACGTAATTGATTGCCCCCCTCTAAACTGAGCTAAACACAAAACCCAAAGACAATGGTCGATGTTGTAGCCGAGTCGGATTCAAAGCGAGTTAATACACCCTTCAAACAACTTACAACGTCTTTGGGGTTGCTCCACCAAAAAGACAAGCTTAAAATATTTGTCCACTCTGCTCGCTCCTCAAATTGTTTTGGTCACGATCACGAACAAACGAAAGAACGAACGAACCAAGCAAAGGAAAGTATAAAGGGAGGGCAATTTTATCGCTCACTTATTATTATTATCATCAAGAAATTATTTTCCGGGAAAATGTCGTGCGGTTCGAGTTTTTGTCAATGATCCTGGAATATACGAGCGTGACCATTTCCGTGGGCCGCGCTCCACACTCGGGCGCTGTTCTCGATCGGGGTTTAACAAGGTTTTATTGTTATAACATACCCATTCGTTTCTTCAGGTCGCGAATTTCGGCGATTCCCCATAAATAATACGTTACCGTCGAGCCGTACATACAAATGAGCGAATTATGTTCTGCAAAATTGAAGAGGGAGTTTCTCAAAGTGTTCGCAATTTTATTCCGAACCCGTAGTTGATTCGACGGTTCATTTGATTTTTTCCCGTTTCTGTTTATCTTGGACGGAAATTTCACAGGCGAAGTAATTGTCTTACTTTGTCCGTCCTTCACATATAAATGAGACACAAAAGGGGGGCGCACCGGCACCGGCGTTATGTAAAATGTCGAAGTGGAGATTCCTGCCGTGGAAACTTCAACGGCGCCGCCTCGCCATCAACCAACCGAATCAGAATTTCCATCAGCCCTCCCCGTGCGCTCCCCGATGCCATGGAACTTTGCCGCTGAAATTATCAACGGTAATTAGGACGGCAACGTGTTTAAATATGAATGCGCTTTATATGCACCCGGTTTAATGTATGTATTAGCCTGCGCCGCTGGCTTTTATGGTAATGCGGTTAGGCCGAGTCATGTCTCGATTGAAAATTCAAACCGACCACCCCGGTAACCTATCGATCCGTACGATTTCATTTCGGTCATTTCCAGTCTTAGGTCAGCCTATACCTCCGTGCTCATCGCACACACGTAACGTTATGGCATACCGCAGTCGCTGATAAGATTCGCGCCAGGGAATAAGTGTACCGAAACATGTTCATCAGTAAATATAATTTCTCGTGAATAATACATTACGACAGGTCCGGGCAGTACATTTTCACGTTTAATTATTTATTAATTGAGTGTTGCGGCCCTTGGGGGTGGCCGGAGGATTGAAATCTGTCGGTTCACCACCGTTCCAGGGGCGGACCCCGGGTACTTATTCAGATTTGTACTTTTAATCCTCGTTACCGTGGGAACTCCCCGATCTGGAGTCGGCCGTCTCTCCCCCCGGAAGTCGGATCTTGTCCCCGGATAAGTTTTTTTTCATTATCGAAGCGGATGTAACAAAGGGCCACTACCACTACTTATATTTCGTTGATCCCGACCTGATGTAGATACATAAGCGTTCCTACATGGCCCCCGAAACTTCATCCCATTTATCTTGACGAATCCCCCGGCGAAATCCCACCGCCTCCGCGGGCGCCGCTGCCCCTTTCGCAGTTCGCTGCCGTGCCCTGCCCACACCCGCGCCACCGACGCCGCCGCCGCCACCGCCACCAGCCGCACGCCGTAACTACTGCTCTCCGATCGATTAACGCCGAACTTTTTCAACTTCTTCCGTGTAACTTTCAAAAGGCCCATTTATATCAATATTAACGAAGCCTCTCGGAGAATCGACAACCCTTACATTAATTAACACTGCCGCATACTCGGGCGCGACAATATGCGCCAGGCCAGAGCCGGGCGGCGCTACCATTTTTCACGCGGGGATAAATCCGCCCTCGGAGACCTCTCGCGGGAGAGAGAAGGGCGGACAAATGGATCGTCCTCGGGAGCCGCACGTGGCGTGTGGAGGCGTCGAATGGGAAAATTTCAATAACTCCTTCGGTGTCGGCGGCGTCGTTTCACTTTCGGGTCGCGCGGTGCCGGGTAGTCGGCGACGGCGCCCCGGGGCGCGCGGCCCCCCGAACGGCGGAATTGTTGTAATCGGCGCGAAGAGAATTAACGATGGCCATCATTTTCCGCCGGCGTAATATTCAAATTCCCCCGAGACCGGGCTCGGTTTAACCTAGAGCCAACACCGCCGCCACCGCTTTCCACCTGTAATAAATACGGGCATATCCGGAGCGGGTGCCCACCTACTGTAATGTCGGTCGGAGGTGTATATATACATGCAGGGCGCAAAAAGTCCGGTTTTGGGGTGGATTTATTACGGGGCTTCTTACGGCGTGTTACGTTACGGCCGCCGGATTTTAAAATTTATAGTTGAGGGGTGATTGCTTTTTGTCATTGTTTTGTCAATTGATTTACGAGAGGGTGGGTTTTTGTGTCGCGGCCCAAGGTGTTTGACGCGCCACCGCCCCACAACAGCCTACGGTGGTTGCATTATGTTGTGTTCTCTGTTCCATTGTATCGAAAAGTATGTTGGTACCTTATATCCGTCAATTCTGTTTATTATAGACATAAGAGCCTTCAGCGATATATTCGCGTTCGATTTCAAATTTTCCCTCTGACATATCTCGCAACGGATGCTTTCTTGAATTTGGTAGATTTGCATTACAAACAAACCCTTTTTGTATATCTAAAAATAAATTTTTCCGACTTTCACCGGATGAAAAAATTCCATTCCGATACGCTTTTGATGCCAATCACAAGACGTAACGATTTTGCGAGCGGTGTATTCGGACTTGAAGTGAATTAAACACCAGGAAACGCGCCGACAATTTCACGGCGAATTTGTCGAGCAGCCGATTCAATAATAAAGTGTTAACTCTCGAAATTCATTTGGAAACGATAATTATTGATAGGTTTCCCAGTAGGAATTTCAAATAGCTATCTGCGCGGCAGTAAAATCCTCTCGAAATTCGTAAAATACGCAAAATGCGAGTACGTGCGCTCTCTAATAGCATCCGCACTGAAAATGCGGCTGTAAAACTCTGACTACCCCTATTTCTACTTACAACCTAACCTAACCTACCACCGGAGCCACTAGAACACGAGAGAGACTAAATCGATAGTTTTTCTCCATGCAGAAGTAGAGAGGTAAACGACAGAATCGCGTGTGAAAAACCAAAGACGCAAAAACATCTTTCAGCGATACGAGAGACAAAGACAACGTTTCCTACAATTAACTAAAAACCCATTAATTAGGTACGTATAAGCGCGTAATTACCGTAAAAATGTGCGCCTTTCAAACTGGAATATTATGAATAACGAGCGATCCGACGCAAATATGCGTAGAAACTGGCGTTTATTTGAGATATTTTCAATTTAATAAATGATGACATTCCGGTAATTTCCGCACGGGTTTTTCGTTGGAAATTACCTCATGGAAATTGCTTCCTCATTCAGATCCGCATCAATTATTTCGAAGCCGGTTAAATGTGATACGCGTCCACCCTCTTCCGTAATTTATTAATTCGGGTCCTCAAATGGGTCACAATGGGAGCGTCAGAAAAAGCTCGAACGTTCCGATCCGGTGCCTGCAGCAAGTCCGTGTATGGGGAACTTGAATTCCTCAACGGAAGGAACTTTGCCGGTCGAACTTCTGGCTATTAATAGCGCCGTTATTGTTTCCCCCGGATTAATGAAACTCATTGTCCGATACACATTCATATGTGTGCGCATTCCCGTTTCTTCGTTATATCGGATTGATTAATTAAAATCGCTCGCGGTGGGTTCGGTTCGGTAAACGAGCCTCTCGGAAACTCGTGATTTGTAACAAAATCCCTCTCCGGTACATATTACACAATCCACGAAACCTTATTTCACTTAATTCGGCTTACTCCTGAATATTTTATGGCGTTATGACAATAAAAAAAACCGGGGCATCATATGCTGAACGTAATAAAAGTGTAATCATGTTTATAGACGATGGTATAGAGACTCGTAAATACTTGAGCACTTTCTGTCTTGAGAGAGCGGTTTGCCTAAATAAGAAAATTCCTCGAGGAGAGATGCTTTGTATCGTGAATAATTAACGGTAATAAGTCGAATTGAACGCACCCGACGCGTCTTTGCGAAAATCTGGGTTCCATTAGTGGGATGTTCAACCGGATTGGTTTCGGGGATTTCAGTGAATGGCAACGTCCTCGTAATCAGACACTACTCCTTCTTTCTAAGGCCTGATATAAATTAAATCTCCACATTTGGATACGATAAAGGGTCACTCTATCTTCACGCACACTCTTTGCTTTCGTTACAATCCCTAATACTACCAGCGGGGCTTCCACCACAATGGCGATATCTCCCTTATTACATTGAGATTACTTTGAGTTATTTAATTCGGCCGAAACGCGGTAGCTTTTCGAGAAGGTTGGAAACCGGCAAAGGCCCATTATGTTTGTTTATACTCTTGTAAAAACGGAGGAAAGCGTAATGCGATATCTTATTGGCTTTTATCATGATAAATAATTGGTCGTAAAAGAGGTAAATAAAGCGTTGCCAGTTTTTATGGAGCGTTTTCAGATCTTAATTTCCTGATATCGTTTGCGGGAGACCGCACGAACTCGATACTTTTCATTTATTCTTTGGCGGAAATAAAAGCAAATTGAAACACAACAAATAAGTAAGTTCCCGAAGGTGTTGGGCACTCTGCGTTTCCGTCGTCGTTGTGTCGCTGATTTAAATTAGGAGCTTTGGTGGAAGCGGCCATTTATGAAATTGTTGAGGCAGGAGACAGCGGAAAAGTTCGCTATAGAGGGAGGTATCGATCGTGTCCGAATCGCTCTGGCGTCTCCTACATTGTGATGCCCAATTAAGTTAGCTTTCATTATTATTCAGGGATAGTTCGAAAACAGAAAGTTCCCAGGGACGTTTGTATTGTTTTAATTATAAACAGAAAACGGCGCCGAATTTCGCGGGATTTTCGGCCCTCCTCCCGTAATTCGTTATTTGAATAAAAGAGTGGAAAAGTTTCGGTGACTTAGGAGTGATTTCGGAATTGTTGTTTCCTCTTCTTGTTTATGATCGGACGGGGAACTTTTAAGCCAAATTCAAAAACGGGCGCGCCCCGGCAAAACACGCTGCCAAATTGACCCAAGTTTTTTCGGCGAGAGAGCGAGGTGAACTCACAATTGCACTTCTTGGCATCGGCACCGGAGCCAGCCATCCCGGAGGGGACGACCGGGGCCGTTTTATTAAAAACCTCCCCGATGCGATGTTTATGTAACGCGTTTTTCATCCACCAGATTTCGCCGCGTCTTCGAATAGCCCCGCTAATTAGTATCTAAGAATGAGACCGCAAAAAGTACCGAAACAATCCGTCCGTAGGCAATTCGAGCTCCCACAAAGGCATCAACCATTAGTGGATATAGCATTTATAACGTTGCGGTCTCGTTTCTTGCGCAACTTCTTTCAGAGCTTCGGTGAGCTTCAAAGCTCGATCCGAGCCAGGTATACGGTGTTGCGCTATCTGATGTTAATCAAACCGGCTCGCCGGACTCGGGAAATCAATATGGATTTCGTCTACCTACCTAGTTATACTAGAGTAAAAATCCCGACGAAGCCGTCCGGGAGACCGGTGGACACGGATAGATAAAGCGATTTTCCGAAAGCAGCGCTGTCAAATAATCGCCGTAATCCGTGTTTTGGTGTACGGATGAGACGGGGGGTTGATTAATTAATATCGTGTTCAATCAGGTGCCGCGGCTCGATATTTTCGAGTGTCGCGCCGTTAATAGCGCGGGTATTTTATTAATGAAACGTGGGAAGCGATATGACACAAGGAGCCAATCGCGTCTGGATTAATTGCTAAAAGTGTAACGCCATAATCAAAGTAAATTATAGTCATTAAAATTAAATCAAAATAAGGGGCACGGCGAGGTGCTATAGTGGATGCAAGACACGCCGTGTCAAGGCCGATGTGCGTGGTTGGTTTACTAAATCCCCTTGGCGCCAGTAATAAGGGAATTTTGCTGTGGATGGTTTAATGAATTAATCAAATTTAATTATCCATCCTAGGCGTACGGCCCAAATTCCAAACTTGCATAATCATACTAGACGCGATCCCTTACCGCCTCACCTTTCCCCATATTTCATGCGATCCAAGTTTCGGTTGCTCCTCGCAAGACTCGAAAATAACAAACCTGCATTTTTCTAATCATACAAGTAAGTCGTCTGGAGTCTACAGAGAGCGTGCAACGTCTTGTACGGTTGGTTCATTCAATTAAGGAGGCCTAATCACCTTACATAACTATTATTGCACTCGGAGCGGGCACAAAGCGTCTCTTCCCTCCCCTAATGGAATTAAGCACAACAAAATCACTTAGCGAGAGCAACGTCTAGCAAAAATTCGGCCATCGCATCGGACTTCTAAAACGACCCTCCCCGTACCATACCGCAGTCATTTCTACTCTCTCGGTAAAAAATCGAGTTGAACTCCAGATTCAAGTGTCGCGAAATTCGCTTCAACCAACAGAGTCCTGGACCGGCTTGGAAAGACGAACGATACGAGGTGAATAAAAACCCGCAATTACTCACTGCGTTAGGCGATCGATAGTGATAAAATATTAACCGACTAAACAGGTTAATCGGTTTATATCGAGGGCAGCCGGGATTAATCTCAATCACATTAAAAAGACTAATCCGGCGACCATCGAGGATGAAAACAAACGCGCGGTCTGCATGATGACCGAATTGCCGCCAGGAGGAACTACAACTGCAACTACAATGCATTAACCAACATTGGCCGCCGGTCGACCGGTATTAAATTCCGCCCTGCTCGTTACAGTATTTAAACACCGGCCGCGACCATACTCCAAATAAATATTTGCCTCAATTAAAATAACGCACTCGATTATCAGTACATATATTGCATGTCGTGTTACACACGACGGAAATTCCAAACGTCCAACGTGTATGCATATTGCATATTACATACACGTGGATTATTGGATTCGTAGGTATAGATAGACGGGAATATGGGTGTCGGTGTGTAGGAGAGGGAAGGATGGATGGATGAATTTAGAACTATTTGTGGATTTATTGAAGATTTTCGACATTTCACGGAGGCGCACTAGTCGAGTCGAGCTCTCCGGAAAAGCCAAAGCCGGAGTTAAAGGGGGCTCACCTCACGTTCGCATTGTGTACTTTTTCTATTATAATCCTTTTAGTGGACGAGTTAACGTTATCGCCGTTTGAGACTGGACGGTTCATAAGCCTCGGGCCACTGGTACACGTCGAATCACTTGCCTCTGACATATTTTCTTAAAACGGCCGCCGCGCCGCCACAGTCCATCGCTCCACTGTCTCTGCTGGATGCTTTATATCCTCTCCCTCTTGCAGAGCGAGTTTTCCTCCACAATTTACAGTTTTCAGGCCATAAAGTCAGCCCGAGGCGAGCCCGGCCAGGCCATGACATGAGTAGTTTCGCTGTTTGTAGGTTCGAGTTCGATTTCGGGGCATTTTTTAAATTATGACCGGATATGCGTTATTTACCATCACGCTAGTGCGATTATGCCCGTGCATTATACGAGCCATTAATAACGGCGAAATGTGATATTGTCACGAGTCTGGAGCTTTGGATTTATTAATACGGGTTCGGACCGAATGTTTCCGTGGCATAATCTGAATTTTGGGGCCCGGCCAAGGCGGGGCTTAAACACCAGTTTTGATAGAATTCGACGATAAGTCCCGGTTTTAATGTTTGTTGTGTAACTGCGGCTGAGCCAAAGCCGACGGTGACCGTCTTGTGCAATTTGTCAGAGCGCCGGATTAGGCGACGAGACAGCCGCAATAAAATCCACGCGATCGCCGCCCCGCATGAATTCGGGGCGCCTAATTAGGGGACGTTCTGTGTTCTGTTAGTTTTTCCTAGAGGGCCCCGGGGCCGGCGCGGTTTCTCCCATTTAGACCGGTCCGCGTTTAATGGGCGACGTGGAATCGGGGAAGCGAAGTTATGCTATATCAATTCAGTTCGGCCCAAGAAGCCGGATGGGCTAATTTGTTTGTGTAAGCAGGCGAGCGGGCGAGCAGACGTTCGAATATGAAAGCGGGCAAACTGCACCCTCGCGGAGAGGCCGAATTCCAACTTAATCTCGCCCCATATCCTGCCCGGGTGTGTGGCTGTATTACGTACAGTTCCATCTTCTCCGACCAAGACCGAACCAGCTATCAGACAATAATTCGTGTCGACTTGACTTGCTGTTTTCGTTCGGGGTTCAAGCGCCGCCGCCTCCGTTCCAGGCAACGACCCCTACCCCCGCGAGTAACCTATAACCAACCCGACCCAACTTCTCACATCTCTCTATGGCTTATTAAACCAATTCTTCTCGTCCCGGGGTTCGAGGAGTAGATTCGGAGCGTTCGCTGATGCAGTTTCAGTTCGAGCCGGGTGGGGTGCGGGCACCCACCTGAAAAGGAAGAGCATCACGTTCGGCTTGTCCTTTTGCTTGTAGTGTTTGCCCGCGTCCCCGTTCCGCTCCACGGTCCTAGAAACGCTCCTAATGTAATCAGACTAAGTAAATCTCTCGATTAATTCACATTTCCAGTATTGGTTTAAGTCTCAACCTATATTAACGCTCAAACGCAATCGATAATCTAATACACGCGGAGATGAAAGCTGTCATTTTCTGATAAACACGTCGGAAGGGCGATGAAAGCTGAAATTTAATTAAGTGCAGGCAACCTTGACTCGTAAACCCCAGAGACTTGCGAGGGCCCTCCCTTGAAAAAAATCACAACTTTTACTGTTATTTGTGTAATTAAGTGAATGCCACCATCATCATCATCATTATCATGACCATCACAAGTTGTGATGATTACGGGAGCGAAAGAGGGAAATAATCGAGGATTTAAATTTGCTCCATTCATCAAGATCCCTTATCCGAGATGTCGGATTGATGTCCCTCCGTATCCTTCATAATAGTTTTCATATCATTTTTGCTTTGACGACTCGAGGGCCATCCGGTTGATGGCTCAAGTTCGCTTGGAGTAAGTAGGTATAAGATCGGTTTCGGAGGTGTTCGCGTATAACAATGGCCCGTGAATAGTCGAGGCATTTAAGACCGGCAGTTAATAGAGAGACGGGGGGACCGTAGACATCGAGGCGAGACCGGCGAGGAAATGGGTGAAATAGAGCACTCATCAACGAGCAGTTAATTTTGAGCGGGTACACAACAGAGTCCTCATTCAGCCGAAAGTACCGCTCTCCCTGCTGCAGATCTCGCAATCCGCCGACGAACCGTCCATGCAACCAAAACCAACCAACCAGACCCCCATAATAATACGGCGGCGTCGAGTCGCATTAGCGACAATGCGAATAATCGATATCGTCCGAGCCGAATCCGATATTAACTTCCGTTCGTCCCGAAACTCGCGTTGCACCTGTGTTTCGGCCTGTTTCGGGCGTGAAAACGCCTAATCTCTTTGACGCGAAATGAGTTCGCGCTGAAAAAGGCGCAAAGCCGAAAAGCTCCCGGCGTACGGCCCCCGGGTCCCGTCCGCTGCCGTGTTCCCCTGACTGATGGACGAAATGGAGTTTTGCCGTTTCGATCTGTCGATGTAATCGTGTTTACCGTCGCTTAAGTGCGATAATTGCACTCAGGATTCGGATTTGCCCGTTTAATCAAAAGTCTTTGTGTATCAACAGAACTAACGCCGACGCGGAACAAAAGGTTTCAAATTAAATCAGTCATTGTTGCTGGCTCGTTTGCATTGAGAGATGCATCTACCAGATAGCGACGTCGAATTTATCATCGGCAACAACAAAATCCATTAACCGACTCGAGATGCCATTTTTAATTGCCCCTCTCGAGTGCTCACCTCTCCCGCACTTGGCACATGGATTTAGATTTAGCACTAGAAAAGTGTTACACACACACACAGAGAGAGAGCCGGATCTCTATCTCGAATTCGAGAGCCCCTTGTCTGATTCGAGGGTTTCCAGTTGTTTTAGGGTTTACTGGTGGAGGGGCTTTAAACGGATCCAAATCATTGCACTATTTACTGTAGAGCTATTGATTTTCATACATAAGTGAGATGGGCAGCCCTAATGGGTCCGCCAGGCTCAACTCATTGTCGGAGATCAGGAGGGATTTAAATAATCCCGACTCGGTATAAATCACGCCAGAAATGATTAAAAACAGAGCGACAAATCAGCAGTTCGTTGGATTATTTTCGGGGAGGCAAACAAGAAATCTTAATGAAATTACTGGGGGAAAGTTGAGTAAAAAATGTGCCACCTTTATAGGTCCGGGTGCGCCTCCCCGGATCTCTCCGTCAAAAGCGCGACTTCCTACCCACTTTTCTGAAAAGTCACAAATTCAATTTACTGAAAATTGCCGCTCTTAGGTTTACTGTGTTTTTATATGGTGCGTATATACGCATATATAGCACGGCATGAAATGGCGCAGCGTAGAGAGGATGGCGACGCGAAATGTACGATAACCATTGTAACGAACATCGAAACACCTAATGCTAATTAACTGCATCACTGGGGCGAGCTTTAGTATAAAGAACGCGCATTATAACGTGTATGCTAATTAAGCAGTTGCTGCAGATTGAAGTATTGTGGAAAGTTAGGAACCGTGAACTAGGTGACAATAAGAAGGTTTCGTGCAACTTTAATGTATGCAAAACATACACGCCAGTCGGCTAATTATAAGCAAACATCTGTGATGACTACAAAATTTCCATTTTCCAACTTGGTCAGAGTACACACACCTCACTACCTATACTGTCCTACTGTGCAACGAATTGTGAATTGAGAGAACGAGTGAGGAAAGGAAACCAGGCGCCATTAATCAAAATGAGCCCACCTCAAACGCGCCCTAGCTAACATGGGCAATTTTTTACCTAATTTCGCCCGATATAAACCGGGGAGAGAAGGTCGACAAGCATTTCGGTCGATCAAAATCGCTTATATAATGGTTAATCGCCTTCTGTTCCGATTCTCGATTGGTTTCCGATCTTTGCTGAATTTGACGCGCGTTTTGTCGCCTTTCTTCTCATATTAATGCACTTGACGCATGAACCGCAACTTGATATTTGTCGGGAGAAATGCACCTGCATTTCGATTAAACCCTCTGATGGTCCTGTCCAGACCCGACGGCTTTGTCCTTATTCGACCAGGATTGAATTCAAAACGAATTCAAGTGAGCTTACTCAAAGAACCAATAAAGTAAAAAATAAGGGAAAAAATCGTTTAATCCACCCCGAGATATTTGTTTGGCGACCTGAATTTCACGTAAAATGAAAGTTTTCAACCGGATCACTTAAAAGAAAATCTTTCTGGGAGGTAGATGCGGAATGAGGTATATAGTATAAGGACGGGAAGAGATTAAATATATTCAAATTGATTTTTAAACAATTTCAAGAATTTTTCCACGAGTCTCCGAGTCCGCGACGCGCACCAGAGACTGGGGATAATCGAATGAAACAGTTTTGTTTAAAATTGCAGCGCAATTTCGAGCTAGATTGAAATTTTACTAAGCGATAATAAAAATAAACTGTTCGCGATCTATCCTAAGCGAAGTTTTCTTAAATCAATGAACCAGAACCAACCAATCGCCCCAGGATCGAGAGTTTCCGATCAAATGAGAATTTTCGTAACGATTGCGGCCGTCATTATTTCAGCCGCCAAACAAATTCCACCTCATCACCGTCGTCGTCGCCTTATACTTACTACTCAAGGACCCGAATACAAGCCGAACGAGAAAATCGCGTCGAATTACCTATAGGAAATTTGCTCAAATTACCGTAGAACGAAAGCGAAATAACCGATACAAGAAATAACGATGCATCAGGTGTCATTAGGGCTCGAACCAGGGGAAGGCCTCCCACTTTCACACTCGGCGCGCGCGATCAATTAATATTTAATCAATTAGAGGTGGCGAGATGGGACGAAAAGCCCGAGCCGGGCTGAGCTTTTATTGCCCGTTTTATTACTTCGAATCGGCGGTTTTAATGGAGTTCTCGTGTTGCCGAAAACCGAATTTGCATCTTAATATAAATTCATTTTGCGGAATCGCGAAATCGCGCCTCGTCCCTCGTTTGTGTTGATAATTGCGAGAGTTTGTCAAAAATTGATGAACGCGTGTCCGTGACGTAAAAGTTCGGTCGAAATCCGGAAATTGCGAAATATAAGTTCGTCCCCATTTTGCCACACTTGCACAGCACGCACAGCGGGCATCGGAAAAAATATCGGAAACGCAGATAAACAATGCCGCCCCCGGTATAAGAGGAGGCACTCTTATTTCACGTCCTACTTAAATTCGGATAAGAAATATCGTCCCTGCGAACAGACAGCCGAAAAATTTATGTACCGACGAAACTAAAGGACGGTGTACACATAATGATAAATCATAATAAAATGTTTTAAGCCCGACACCGCGCCGCGAGTTGTTTATCCCGGAATTCACTTCGGCCTGATGATGGTGACGGCATCACTCCGCATCCGTGGGAAAAATACTCGAAACTAATTGCGCCCGCACTAGCGCCCCGTCATAATCTAATCAACTTCCTCAGTATGGATTTAATTCTTCGGTCCGGTGTGGACGGCTAATTGCGGCGCATTTTCGTTCGGTTCGGCCGATTCGTGCGGTGCCTTTTGTAGTTTTGTCGCCGCCGCATTCGATGCAATCACCAACACAAACGGCTTTATTTTTCCGATCCGACCGAACTGTATCTGCCGGGCCGCGTGTCCGTATTTAAAATCCTTTTAGCGTCGATAAATCCTTCACAGAATGCATGTTTCACGTTTCAGGTTCGTCGCATCGATCGGAAATGTAAAACATCAAAGGTCCTGCATGGGATACGTGCGCCGGACGACACCGGGAGAAGCCGCGGCGTTTTTCGGCCGGCTCCGCTGCGTGTCCGGTGTCAAAGCCTGAGGTCGAGGGACGTCGACGACATGTCCTCCCGCGACGGGGAGTAGGAGCGACGGCAAGGGTTGTCGGTCGGTCTGCACACCGCCGCCCGGACTCGAGCGGCTCGACTCGGCGATAGGCGGCGAGGAGAGGCCCCTCATGGCTTCATCAACATTGCTGGCGCACTCACTCCTCTTGTGGCTCGCCTCCATCCGCACCCTCCCCGGGACGACGGCCCAGCTGATGTGGACGCCCATCTACGTCGACGGGAACAGTGAGTGAAATTTCGGCGTTTTCCTCCGTTCGCGAGCCGACCATTACGTGATGAAAACGGCTGCCGGAAGAGGGAGTATGGGCACCTACCTCCTCCGCGAAAGCCGCCGGAATGGCCTCTTAACTTTATTCGAAAACAATTAATTCAGCCGGTGAAATGTTTCCGCGAGATAAATGATTTAAATGAAATAACCCGAGCCAGTTATTAAGTCTTTACGAGAGTCACGGGCGTGATCGTAAAGTGCGACATAAATTCCGGCGGAAAAAGGCGAACGCTCCATGAAAATCTTGTCTATGCCTCGGATAAATTTATGGCGCAATTGGAGAACGTTTACACTTATGTGCGTGGTGTGTAGTTCGATGAAAGGGCCGTCGCTCCGACCCTCGAACTCCGGCCGACAATAATAACAATAACAAACAAAATTTCTGCTCGGGACTGCTATAGGTTATATCGGTTTTGGTCGGGTGGGGTGGATGGGAAATTCGCAGCGTATGCGGGCGGAGGGTGCACGTGCCGAGTTCGGGTCGGCCGGGGCGATTAAGAAGTTATCCTTTGGCAGGGGACGAGGAAATCGCCGGATTTCGTTTTAATTTTCGCGGCTTATAAGACGAAATTCCTAATTACACCGGAATATAGATGTCGCGCTTGTGTAGTTGCGGGGCGTCGCTATTTGTTGTTTTCCCCCCGAACAATTAATTAAGTCGGTGAAAGCCTCCCTCCTCCGACCGTTATTTCCTCAGCTATCGGAACAACTGGACTCTGATGTCATTATCATGACAAACAGGCCTCTCATCTAAGGTTTCAACGGCAGACTTAATTCTTAATTGAAATGTTCCAGCCATCAGCTAAATCAAGGCCGTTGGTTTTCCCCATCTAAACAGATTTATAATTCGGTTAGCTGCGGTGCAGAACCAATTACTTTGCCGACATTCGATCCCCTTATTACGGAAAATCGCAAACGTCGAACCGTTATATTTTTCGAATAAAATAAACCGACCGACTTATCGCTTGCCACAATAAATATAAAAGTGGCCGATTTAACGGTGATGAATACACCGGAATAAAGGCGAGGCAGAAGTTGAATAAAAACTTGGTCTTTAGAGACGGCGGGGCACAATTAAATTCACGACGGTATTACCGTATTACGTTGTATTCTAATAAGATTCCCCGGGATTGCATTCATAAACTAAAGTAAACGTTTAAGAGGAAACAGTCGCCGTTAAAGTGATCATGAAATGAAATTATCTCGAAAAAATGTCCTCTCGCGTCTCGACGGCTCGAGTCATACGCTCTCGGAATAATTCCAGGGCGAGTTGTTTACCTGATGTTATTTCTAGGGTTGTTTTCGTCCCGGAGACACTTGATAATCGTATTGTTGGCGCGTTTCAGGCCAAATCGACCTGTGGACGCAGGAGGCGAAGGGGTGCGTGTGCCCCTGGAACAGGACCACCCATCAGTGCGCTTGCTGCGTGGCGGACGGGGGATGCCATTGCGGGAAAAATGCCCCAAATCGGTGCACCCAATGCGGGCTCGAGGAGCACTGCAATCACAGTGAGTATCTCTCCCCAAATCCAGGATCCGGAATCCGGGTTCGAATAAAAAAAAAGAGCAGACGTCACCGCATTTTTAAAATTCGGTCTATTCAGTGAAATTAATAATTCGTGATGTGTGACTATATTATCGTCTGCAACGTGGCCGGTGATTCCGGTCGTGCAGATTTATGCACGCGGGCATTAGCCGGCATAAGGGGTCAACTCAAGCATTTCGATATTGATCCCCGGGCAAGTCGGCCCGAATGGGCCTCTGACGTAGATTATAGGAAATGAATCATTTTTATAACTGCTCGCTAGATTTATGCGAGTTGTTCAAGTAATTAGGAGTTTGTGTTGACGGCGTCTTTGTTTGTTTCAGTGTGTAACGTCACCATAATTTCGACCGAGTTGAAGGCGAAATCAGGAAAAACTTTCGGGCAAATTAAGTCACCCTCCCTTGAGGGACCGGACGCCTGTTGGTATACATTTATTCCATCCTCAACTCAGCGCGTGGAAGTTCAGATTTATAGACTTGTAAATGCTGGAAAACACAATGGCACCAGGTCAGAGAGATAAATTTTATTGTTATAGCATGCGGTGTTACAAACTTTCGCAACTTGTATTATTCAGCAAAGATTGCTTGCATGTTTTACAGGGGATGCGGACATCGCCTTACTTACGGTACATATGTAGGTACCGATAGGGATGTTCCCGGAGTTGAGATTGTATAATAGGTGGTACACGTTAAGACGAAAGTGGGGTTGCTTGGGTGACGGTGTTATTGCGCTATTACCGATGACGACCCTGTAAATTTATCGTCCGAAATTGCAGCTATTAGCAAAGCCACACAATAACTCTGGGAAGCGGCGCACACACAAGACAGCAGCTGCAAGCTCAAAACGGCATAAATCTGGGGGCGCACGCCCGTTTTTCCGGCGGGTGTAAATGTTCGCCGACATAAAAATCGCAAACGCACACACCTCAATTCAGACCCACACCGATATAGTATAGTCTAAAGCGCGAATCGATACAGGGCCGGGGCCCGGCAGCGTATAATTAAAATTTCATAATAAATGCAGGTGCGAATCCGGTGTTTTCACGACCCGGAAAACGTCACGGCCCACCTAAAACCACCTCATTAAACTACACTGCCGTACGGTAGTTATATTCCGCTGGATGTACTCCGGGCCATGAACATTGAAACAGTAGCTGTTTAGGTCGGCATTAACTAGACCTTAATCGCTAATCACATCGCTGTTACACAAAAGTAATTGCACATACGCAGATCTGGAATTACTCCTGGACCCGGAATGTTCCGTCTACCTACCTGATGCCTGCACCGATATATGTATATAAGTAGAGAACGGGGATGAGGGCGGAAAAATCGATGGGACCTTTTCAACTGAACACTTGAATATTTCTGATCATTTTCCAGAGTTTCAAGAGGATGGCCGTATTGTATTTCTTACTGTGTCGTGGGTCGTCAGGTAGTCGTGAATCGGCATGGAAGTGCGGTGAATATCGCCCACCCGGCGATTCCCTTTCAGCTTTTCATTGCGCCGAGTCGTCGAGGTGAACGCGATTTTATTCTAACGAACCAAGAAAACAACCGATGATTTCTTTCGCCGTCTCCGCCGGGCTAATTGAGCGTGCTAACTAACCGCCCCGCAAATCCCCGAAACCGGAATGTCCACCTAATTGCCTACGCGATTTAAGCCTCCCTCCCCGTCCGTAATGGCCGTTAATGGCCGGCCGTGTAAAAGTGCACGACCCCTCGCCCGGAATTTTTCACCGGCGCGGCGCGGAACGGCGGAATGCATTAATTATGTGCCCCGGCTAGGTAAAAAGCGGAATCTTCGGCTTTAGCGACGTGTATACGCAACGTGACGATTTATGACGTTCTTCTCCCGGTTCGGTTCGGTCGAGGACCGTGCCAGAGCCCTCTCCTTCACGTACCGCGGGGCGGCGGGAGTTTATGTGTTTTATAGCAGAGACGCAGAGCGGATTCGAGAACACACCTAGGCCGGCGTGCTCGCCGCCCTCGGTTTATGTATACAAAAATCAACTCCGAAATTGGTTTCAAATCTCGAAAACTGCGTCGATAAATTTTTACGCAGGGAAAACGTCCGCCGAAGGGATGTTACCCGATTTACTCAGTTTCGGGGATCTGGAACGGGCGAACGGGAAGTTCCCTTCAAATTCTGGATAAACAGTCCTCGAGCGTCGGGCATCGCGATGAATTTGATTTGGAAATAAAAGGTGCGTGCGAACCGGTCCCGGCGTATCGCCTGATGCCTATAAAATGCGATACGATATGATACGAGTATTGTTTACATTCATTTCCTACGGCAATGGCTGTTTTGCGTGTTCCCGAGGTGGCATCGGAGAAGCCTTAATAAACCCTCGCCATTTATAGCGAGCGAGCTTTCTCACGAGAGGCACGTTTAATAATTCTTAAGGATAATGGTTCGCTATAAAATTGCGGGCGCCGGCAAAGCTCGCCATTGTTTGATTTAAAGAGAAAATTTCATTTTGCATCATTTCACAAGGTGCGGGCGAGATGCCTTACATTTGATACTTTTGTTGTGTAGATAAGTTCCTGCCCTCCGGGGGGTTTCTCGTTTCGAGCCGTTTTTTCAAAGGAGACAGGGGGCACGCGTTATTTATTATCAAAATTTGGCTGTCAATTAGCGGATGATTGCTGAAGGAGAGGAGCCCTCCACATTTCGACAAGTTGTCTAATTCACTTCCCCCCCCCAGGCACGGATTCACCCGCCATACAAACTCGACTCCCTTCCCATATTTTTTCCGTAACCGCATTTGCTAACCTTGCACCTCCTAAGCCCATAACAATTCTTCGAGTTATTGCGTTCTCCCCAAAGCTCCCTACACTCGGAGGAAGGAAAAGGCAAAATATATTTGACAAGAAGTCTACTTTGCGGATGATGAATAGTTTCGCAGCGTATATTTTAGGAAAGAACGAGGGGAAAAGTGGACGCTCTATATTGTTTCCGTCTTAATTTTTTGCGGTCATGAGTATACTGTAAGTAAATTTAATTTGAGTGCTCACTTGTTGCGCAAAATGGATAATATTATAGACCGCGTCCCCCGTCTGTATTTGCCTATAATGGCCCGGACAAACTTTACGAGTACGTGCTCGATTTTACAAAAATTATAGATCGCCCAGACCCTGTGTCCAGATCCAAGGAAATATCTAGTCCGGAGAAAATTGAATCCTCCCGCAGGGGCGCCCTCGGGGCCATCCCCTAATTGCGATGTAACAGGAAAACCAGTCTTACGGATTTCCCACAAGTCACCCCCCTCCAGCTCACGGCAATTATTTGGTTCACTTTGAAAGCAAACAACCCCAATAAATAAGGTGGTTTCATTCTGTTTTTACGCCGGAGAGTCTCGGCCCGGGTCTGGCGATGGATTTTATAGCGGGCTCTCCGCATCTGAATGGGAAATAAGCGCATCTGCAGACCTGATCCGCATTAATGCCTTGCGGCTTTATTAAATTCCGAATTTATCAACATTACGGGACGAATGTGCCGGAACATTTAAAGACCGGCCCCGAATTAGGCACTCATGTAATGTCCCACGTAGAATCTAATTTAGCAACCACGAACGACGTTACGCGCTGTACGTCACGGACGCAAAAAGGAAGAAGCGTACTTACACAGGATCTGCCCCGAGCCGGATGTCGCTTTTCTCTTTATACATTTTTAGGCGTCAAATTTAATTTGGGATTCCGTCAGAGAGAGTCGCCGGCTGTGCTGACATCGAAAATCTTCCTATTTCTAGTTGTGACGGAGGTTTCCTGCAACTAGCCAGCGCAACGGAGGAGCCCCTGTACAGCACCACTGATAACCAAATATGCGGCAGCAACGAAAGATACGCCCCTCCAGTCGTCTTCTTCGCCGACGACGGTCTGGCCACCCTATTATTCCAGTAAGTCTCATATTAAACCAATCCACCCTTATACAGCATGATTCGATATTATACGCCGATTCACCTATGTTTTAAATAATGAAATAAGCGAGTAAATAAATTGGGCCTTTGGCGGACTTACGTAGTTCTACTTTATAAGATTTTTTCTCTATTTGGAGTAGTGGTACAATATTCAGTCACGCGGTAAAAATATGCAGCATATGGAAGATGATGAATGGGGATGACCTCGGCGATATTAAATTGCGTTAAATTCGCGTATGGTGTCGCAGAGGCCTTATCGCGTTATCCGCGAGATTAATTGAACGAAAACAAGTCGACGTCTCAATTTTAATATAACGAAGTTAAAAGGGAATTCCGTTGTTTGCGGAAAAAATTCGGCAAGTTTGTTCGCGTATAATTAAATACGTATGGGTTTTGGAAAAAATCGCGGTTAAAGTTGGAACCGTTCGGTTTTTCTGAAAGCACTACAACAGCTTCTCGATACTTTCCTATTGAGCGGAAGAGTAAATAAGGAGTAAAGTTTCCTCTCGGCGGTTCCGTTGTTAGGAGCGGAGAAATCTTATTGGGACGGTTTTCAAAGTTGGCCGATGACACTGTAGCCGGTCGGATAGGAATGCAGGAAAGTTGCGGGCAATAACGTGTACGGCCGCCACGCTAACGTACCGAAACTAATTACATCATGCAGTTTTAATTTAATTCTTGGCAAGGGTCGTAATGCAAATTGCATACAAATTGCGCCAAACAACGTGTGAACTTAGCAAATCGGCACAGCTCGCATGAGCAATTTTTCATAAAAGGGACATGCGACGTCCTATTACCGTCCATTTACCGTGGCATTCCGCGACCTGCAGGATTAGAACATTCCGAAACGAGCCAGCTACAATGTATGCGAAGTGGAGCGCCCCTGCGAATTGGGTTGTGTTTTGCCGGCATGCATGGCAACCGTATGTTTTTGCAGCTGGCGATTTCCTTATCCCGATTTCTGTGTATCGCGTAATGCACATAATTTCCTGGCTAGCGGGGCTTAATGGATCTGCTCCATTTCAGACAGTTTTACATAACTAACGTCAGTGTCTTTAGCAGCCCTTATCTCGACGGCCGGAATTATACGAATTCGAGAATCTCGCAGACTCGGCAATAATTAAAACGGCCCTCCACCTATTATACCTGCACGACGAATGCAAACTACCGCCTGAAAAACGGCTGCTTTTCCTGATTTAATAAAAACAGAGGGACCGGCGCGACGCGACGCTCAAGTGTATTTCTGTTGAACCTGCCCCGATGGCTAACTCGATTACGCCTTTATTTTTGTACTCGCACTACCCGACCCGATGCCGGTGACAAGTCCGCCCTTTCTTGCTAATCATCGCGAAAACTCAATTTAAATCAAATTATTGGACGCAATCGAGAGGTAAATTGAAATTAAATCGTATTACGACTTTTCGGGTTTCCATAATTCCTGGCTGTTTCGGCATCGCCCCGCCGATCCCGGCCAAGCGCTCCACCTTTCCTTAACTCGAACCGGCGCCTTCACCGTCATTTTTACGCTCCCGAGTCCATCCACGTCCACCCGGAGAACCCTCTCCTTAGTGAATTTATGCATTGTTCCGTCGGCGTAATGAAAGGCCAGCAAAGTTCGGCGGGTTTGAGTAATTATCCCTTTTTATAACGTCTAATTGCTGACAAATTAAAACAATGTTAGTTGCCCCCCATTTTAATTGTCTGCATTTGCTCCAGTAATTACGGGAAGGATATTATTTGCTGAATTACCTTAATTAAACCGATAAATACGCTCATGTCCCGATTCCTTATTTGCGACAGACATCTACGACTCCATTTACGTACGTACACTTAAAATAAAACGGGCGAATCCTAATTTGACTCCCCCCGAATTGTAAAAGTGGAGGCCGTAATCGTACCTAAAGCTCAATTATTCCGCAGGATAACGGAGAAGACCAGACGCTCCCAATTTTTGGCGTACTTCAGCTTCACGTCGATGAATAACACCGACGGGCTCGGATACCAGCCACGAGGAGGAATGAGGCTGCAGAACACAGGTAAGAGAAAAATATTAATATTCTTTGTTTGCTCCCGAAGTTCCCTCATATTTCGAGCGGCGAGTTCTCGGAGCTGTTACGTAATTTATATGTTAATTTATTGTAAGCATAAGCAGTCCTCCTCAAAATAATCTCATCTCTCGGTATAAAGAATGTCGTTTTAGGTGAAGCCTGTAAGTACTAGGTATATGAATATGAGCCGACAGCGCAACGGATAGGACTTTCGGCTGTAGATTATTTTCCCCAAGTCGTTTTAAACTTTGCCCGCTATAGATGGCTATAATAATAACAGTAGCCGATCCGAATCAGATCCGACAACTCGCCCCTTTTATGATTGGCTTTCTAGATTAGTTCCGAAAGAAGTCATTAGAGATATGAGAAAGTTAGTTTCCCGAATTATCGGATACTCCCCAATATTTATCTTGTATAAGAAATAAAACGTTCCGTTTCGTATCGCTTTTATAAGTTAAATTTCCTGAAACGGACACGTATTTATCCACCTCGGATGGCAAACGTCATCCAATCACGACCATCGCTCGCCGCATCTCACTGCGGCTATCGAAAAATGCCACATCGACCTATTTTTCATCCACCGCGATGCCCGAAAACCGAGTCGGAAATGTGAATGCCCGGCACAATAAGTTCGCCAGATTTGCCGAATCGGCCAGCTGCCGGCGCACATTTCGATACTTCCGCTTTACCGCTACCTGTAATGAACTTTATGTTTATTCAGTTTATTTATACTCTCGCACTGTACATAATACGTGCGTCCGCATTAAATAAGGGGGATCATAGGGACTAGGATAACAACATAATTAACACTAATTAATCCGTTTTAAATCGTCAAAGTACACAGCCGACAAAACCGGCGGCCGGCCGGCCGGTGCACGTTCACACACATCATATAATACAAATCGGCGACGGCGCGAGTCCTCGAGTCTGCATATCCTTGCATTACGCAAATCACCGTTCACTTTATTTACGACGCGGCGACAACACAGGAAATTCAATTGAAACGCGCTTTTCAATTCCGCCATAATATTGAGATAAGTTTGGTCCGGATATGTAAAGAATTCCATTATGTTATCGCGTGCATACCTTATATCCACCGACGGAGTTTATTTTAACACAACTTTACCGCAGCCCGATCTGCTGTTTGCCTCTGCCGCGCTACAATATCGTGCACAATAATAGTGTGTTTGAGATATGCGGTGTCTGTTAGTCGTAGGTGGGTAGGGGTGGTAGGCATTCACCTCATTTACGGGCGGTTCTCCCAATTTTCTACCGCAAATCCCGACAACTATACGCAGTTGTATCTCATAGTTGCTGTAATAAAACCAAAACACCGACACCTCACAACGGAGCGAATATTGCGCTAATGATGTTTATTACTTTTGCAACTTTGCCACTTTTCACCGTGCGCCGTCAAACGCGCCGCGACTTGGAAGATCAGTTTGACTTCCAACGAGATGTTAAATTTCAAATAAATCTCGCTAGTTTCGTTTTCCATGAATATACCATATCGCCACTACTGGGAAAAGCAGTCCGAGTGTCTCGCGAGTCGCGTTACGTTTGTTGTTGGTAGTTTTTGATGACTTGAAATAAATTGGGTATCGGTTTTTCGAACTGACACATTGAGTCGATCCGTTTGACGCCACATTAAAGGAATATGCTTTTCCGAAACCCCTCTAATGACTATTTGATTTTTATTGCCGAGTTTGTATTTGATAGGAGGCGAGCCGCAGCATCGTTTGTGTGTGCGGCAATTACGCAATCAATCGCCGGATTATTTTCCGAACATACATATTCGTGCGCACACACATCCAGTACAATCAGAAATGAAAAATATTCAAAGCCTTTTCCGCACTCTGAATGGAAATGGGGGGAGTGAGAAGATTTCACTATGTGTTATACAAGTAGGAACGCTGTGGGCACGATTTCCACCCGAATGTGGTGCGGATAAAGAATGGGGGACGAAAACGTAACCTCGATTCTGTGCCCGAAATCTTCTATATCTATGTATAGTGCGAATTAGTCGCGAACGCTTCTGAACCTAATTCCAGCTCCGGGCCAAACTTCTTTTATATTTAGTTTTAGTGCGTCGGTGATAAATTAGGGCGCGCTACAAGGGCCGGTCCCGGTCCTGGTCCTGTTTTTTAAACAGGCCGACCGCCACGAACCGGCCGACCTATATACGGAATGACGCGGCCGGGTTAAAGATTGCGGGGGCTTCTTGTTGAATTGCTTTACTTAGATTACGCAAAGTTCGCGTTCAGACGAAAGCTTTTTGTCGTGGCCGAGATGAACCGTCATAAACATTGTCGTGATACCGGCGAAACTTTTCGTGCCGTCCTTATTACACGGATATCATTTTTCATGTGCACCTAGCCGAGAGAGGAACTGCACTTGGATCTTACGAAATGACGGCCTCAGGTGCCGGCGCGGCGTTCGACTTTTATTCCGCGTGAGTGCCGTCATCGTCGTGCATCTCGCCCGGCGCCTCCGCCATTTTTCATCATTACCTCCCCCCGAGTCCTCGCGCCCGGCCGCCGACAGACAATATCGAAATTGGCCCGCATTTCCGGCTGGATTTTATTGCGTTAATGGCCGCTAATGACAAGCAGATTCGGCCCTGCGGCATGTCGCAGATCGCCGGCGGTGCCGGGAAAGGTCCGCTTAGGGCGGGGACGAACGCGACGTAAAGTATTATCGGCGAGTCGAGTGCGGGAAGGGCTGAAGGTCTGTTTTGAATTTCAGATTGCGATTGGCTGTACCGGGACTTCGCCTGTAACAAGTCCGAGCAGGGCGGGGGCCCCTGCGTGCTGGCCAGCCCCAGCTACCCCGGCGTGTACCCGCCAAATCGCCAGTGCAAATACCACATCAGTACCGGCAGCGAGAGCGTTCAAGTACGCATTAGCTTCACTGCGCTGCTCCTGCCCCAGTGAGTAAACGCGCCGGCCGATCCGGACTTTAGAGTGGTCCCGACGACGTTATGAATTTTATTCCAGAAACTGCAAAACAGATTACATATCGATTTACCAAGGTTCGACTACGACCGGCCCTCCGCTCACGACCCTTTGCGGTAATCAACGCAAAACTTTGGAATATCCTGGACCGAAATTACTCGTCGAGTTCAGGTATACGGTAACAAACTATATCCGATGACTGTGTGTGTGTTTTTACTTGACGGTTCATCAAATTATCCCCTAACCCGCCCGGCTAATTCCACACTAACCGGAAACCTTAATTAACTCCCTACTCTACTGACAGAGAACAACGCGAAAAACCCCACAATCTCCCACGAGTTTACCACTGGTCTGCTCGTTATAACAAATAAGTTTAGGTTCGATTTCGAAACAATTGCCGGATGGATGACGATAATGAATGATGAACGCGACGGCTCGCTAATTAGGAACAAAGACCCACGACTGGACCATTCACAATTTATCGGACATTCGTTCTATAACGATATTCAATCAACATCAAGATACTATTACACGTTCTACATGACATGTAGTTATAGTTATAGTCATAGTTCGTTATATGGATGGGCCAAAAATCGGAATTTTGTCAATAACATTTCTATGTTTCAATGGATTTTTGACTCTTTGAGCTTATCGAGAGCCTAATGGAAAATTATTTTACCGATACTTTGGGTAGTATGAAATCGATTCAAAAACATGGAAATTATGGACAAAAGAAATCTCTGGTTTTTAGGAAATACGTCTAGCAAAATTCTTACTGATTCCGCCAATTTCTAGTGGATTGAAACGTTCACAATGAAAAAAGCTTTCGACTTTTGCTTCATACTATGAAAATTTAGCAACATTTAACATGTGGCGACATTTGGGGTATTCATTGGCGATCATAGGACATTTGAGGGCCCTGTTCAAAATCTCTATAAGGGGTCACTGGTCAGTGGCGTATTTAGGAAAATTCCAAGGGACTGACTTGACATTTTTTCACAATGAAAGAAGCTTTTCACTTTTGCTTCATACTATGGAAATTTAGCAACATTTAACATGTGGCGTCATTTGGGGTATTCATTGGCGATCTTAAGACATTTGAGGGCCCGATTCAAAATCTTTATAAGGGGCCACTGGTTAGTGGTGTATTTAGGAAAATTCCAAGAGGCTGACTTGACATTTTTTCAATTAGAGTTTCTTTAAACTTTCCGTTTTTTCTTTTGAATCATCCGATATGCGGCACCACACTGTGTGGGTGGGTGAAGTTTGGGGGCATGAAACCAGAATGCCAGATTTCGTCGCGAATCCGGTTCATGCTTCCGAACGTAAGGTAATTTCGGAGCCGGTAATCGGCACTAATCACCTATCAGTTCGGTCTCGTTGATCGATAACGCGAACACGTCTCGAATGTTGACAGCTCGGGGCCGCAGAAACCGCCGTTTGACTACAACGGCTTCGTGGCGGTGTTGAAGTTTTTCGAGAAGCCGCCGACGACCGAGCCGCCGCCGCCGACGACGGTGACGCACCCCGTGACCAAGACCACAATGTCCAACCTCGTAGCCCGTGAGTACATTCTCCCCCTCTCGCCGTCCCTCGCCCGATTTTCGCCGCCCCGTCTCTCTTTTTACACTTCGGGAGGGGGGCGGCAGACGCAAATAAAATAAAAATAGCAGTGCACGAATTGTACGTACGTTTATGTGCATACGTACTGTATGCACGGCTCGTAAATTTAAAAGGCAAATAACTTTTCCAAGTGGCTTTCCACTCACTGCGAACGCCCGTGTGCCGCCGGGGGCGCCGTATCAAAGCTTGAAATATTGTCCGGCTTCGGCGGTGTTACCCGACCACCGGGGGCCAATCGTGTGAATCTGTTACAGCGGCAAATGAGACGGTTACGTCGACGCCGGAAACCGGAGGAGGCTGCGACATTCTTATATCGGGCAATCACAACAGGTCCGGGCATTTCGATACGAGGGAACACGAATGGTTCCCCATTTGCCGATTAGTATTCCGGGGCCGCGCCACCGACGTCGTCCACGTCTCCTTCTTTAACTATCGATTAAGGTGCGTAAAAGAGATTAGCCGCGCCGATATTTCGTCGCGGCACCCACCCAGGTGCGGCCCGAGCGCAATCAACCCCTCACGTAGTCGATGACTCGGGTAAATTGTGAAATTCCTCCAGGACCTCGTCGTGCAAGTCCGTCATCGAGGTGGTCGATAACAGCGTGGAGGACCGCAGGAGCGTGGTCGAGCGCATCTGCAGCCCGGTGGTCAAGCAAGTCCGAGACCAAACCGGGCGCACGGTGGAGCAGAAGACGTTCCTCTCGACCGGCAACACCATGATCATCACTTTCAAGCGCCCTTCGGCGCCGCTCTCCACCAACGAGGCGGAATTCCTCACGGGCGCCTACTTTTTCCATGACGGTAACTTTTGACTTTGACGGTAATCCCGGATTAGTGTGGAGGCTCATCGCGCGTTTTCAGTTCAAATCAGCGGCACGATGCAGCCGAGCCGGCTGTGCGACGTGCGCTACAACGGGCTGAGCAGCCCCCTGGCCGGGATGATCGACAACCCGGGCAGCCAGCACCTCTACTGGAACATCGACGGGCCGCTGTCCTGCCGGCAGCAGTTCGTGCCGGCCGTCAACCAGAGCATCACGATCAAGGTGCAGGGCGTCGACAAAATGTCGAAGGACCCCGGCTGCGTGACCCAGTGCGGCGATAACGGCTGCCGGTGCGTCTCGAGCACCCCGCTGAAGAACATCGACCACCTGATGCTGCTCGGCGACGACGACCTGAACATCGCCTGCCTCTGCGGGAGCTTCCAGCAGGAGGGGCTCCCGGTGAGCACCAGGACCTGGAGCGCCCTGACCGTCGTCTACTCGGTCGCGCACTACACCTGGACGAAGAAGGGCTTCGGGTTCTCCGCCTCGTACGCCTTCAACACGGACAACATCTGCGGCGATCACATGTACACGGTCCATTCAGGTATTGCCCGGCGCCCTCTTTGCGTATTCATAAGCGCGGTCTTGAATGCGCGGGGTTCATTTGGTGGGAATTTCAGGCGAAATCGTTATGAGGAACCTGACGCCGCCTGAGAACCTCAATCACTTTTACCATCAAAGCTGCACCTGGATCCTGCACTCGAACGTGGAGCGTCACCTTGAACTGGATGTTACCTCAAATCAAAACCGTAAGTTTCGGAAATTTCCTTTGAGGATAAAAGAGAGCGGAATCCGGCAGGGTCTGAATAATTTCAGGTCCTTGCACCGCTTGGAATATAAGCGTTCACGAATATTCCCCGAATTCCGAAAATCACTTGGGAGGACAGCTTCACGTATTTTGCTCAAGAGATAGTCGAAAACAGTACTTGTTAAAATTGAACACTGTTGTTGTTAGGTAATGAATGGATTCACTTGCCCCGTCTAGGTGTTAACCGGTGTTTATTTTCAGATTGTTTACTCTAAGTAGGACTTTACCCCAATTCAAAGTCAAGTGGAAATCGCAAGTGGTCCGAGCCAATACAAGATTCGTGAGCGCTCCCTCCCCGGCGCCGAACGCAGTCTCCTCCACCGACCACCCCGTAGGCGCCCCTAACTGTATGAGCCTCCTTTACACGCTCGTATGTATCCTAATAAGCAGACTGTGTTTTTCGTGTGGTCTATGTGGACTAAATAGATGAACAAGCAACGATATAACAACGCTATAGTGACTGTATTCATTTGCACTTTTAAAAATTGAATTGAAGTATGTAATTCATATTTTTAAAGAAAACCAAACAAATAAAATTCTACCTTAGGAGATACGTCGTAGACTTTGACAAGAAAAGAAACCATGCAGATTTTATACTTATTTTCGTTATGTACATAAATACCTACGTACGGAAAATATTACGCCTTTGAGGCTATATTTTTCTAAACATCTGCTCAATTTGAATGCCAAAAAAAAACTGTGCACACCCAAGATCGACCAGCGCACCACCCGTCACAACTCACTATACTCCCCCTAATAACAGAAACCCGATAAAGCAGTATTCCTACATTATTAAATAACTAACTAAATAACTTAAAAATAGAGGGAAACAAACCTAAGCTATGGTATAAAAGTTCCTAACTGTTAGAAGAACTTAAATTGATGTCGACTCGAGCTCGGTGGGTATTGGATGTGTACCTATTCGTCTTAAACAGAATGGTATTATTCATTCTCAATATTTGTCTATTCATCTATCTGTGATATAAACCTATTTCAACACGAGGAGAAAAGAAAAAGAGGAAGGACAAAATTATTACAGCTCATTAACAAAAAAAACGAAGCAATAATAAAAAAAGGGTCATCACTTTCGGCGATTTTCAAAACAAGATTATACGGGATGAATAGGGACGGAACATCAGTAAAAAAAATGTATACCTTGTAATTAGAGTAATTAGGAGTATCAGGAACTGTCATTATCAAATAGGAAAGCTTTTAGAACCTGTTACATATGTCCTGTGTAAACAATACTATGTAATGTAACTAATGACATAATTAAATGAAATTAGGATAAAAATAAGAAATCTATTTGCGTAAGTATGTTGAAAAATTGTTTTTATCGTTTTTTGATGAAGAAATGTTGACTATAGCTTTTATTAGCGTTGTTGCAGCCGAAGCGCAATATTGTAGCCTCCGATTTTGTCTCGAGTCCTTTTCATTTCACAAATTGAGCAGCTGTTGATGTGTTGGAAAAAATGCAAAAAAATAGCACTGCACAATTTCATTGTAAGTTAGGTTTGTGTCAATTACGAGATATAATTATTATAAGAACACATTCCTCGAAAGTGCATTTGTTTCGCAATAAACCCAAGTATAGCAAATCCAATCTAATTTGTTTCATTTCCTTCCGTTTTCCTTTTCCTCTGCCGAGTGAATTCCATTTCCCGCTCGTTTCTCGCTTAGACGCTTGCGTAATATGCGAGCGGTGGAAATTCCATATAGCGATTGAACGATTTTCTCGGTATATACCAAAAAAATTAAATCGAAGACAAAAATAATTCTATAAATATCCTTGGTCATAGTACTCAGTCATCCTTCATCAGTAAGTCCGACAATAAATTATATACTTACTTCCTGGTTACTAAATTCTTAAGAATCACTTTGAGCGCTCTGTATTTTTGAGAGTTACAGAATGTGGAATGGAGATGGACGTTTAAAGAAATGAAAGTCGTTTTGGCGGTTTTGTAATTTTTTTTAATGCTTTTCGGTGTTTAAGGAAGACAAATCTTTGACCACACTTCCACAACACACGTTACAAACTAACTTATAATTACATTAATTGCAAGGAGTTTGAGCAAAACTATAAACACTCAATTATCACATGTTTTGTGTGTTATTTTTGCCCAATCCGAGGTGCGCATCATCATAGAGAAGGAAATAATTGCACAACTGGACACCCGGACCGAACAAAAACCAACAGATTTTCGTTTTAGTTTAGTTTAAGTTTAGTAAGTATACAATATTTTGAAATAAAAAGCAGGGAAATGACCACACAAAAAAATTACAAAACGTAGTAGCAAAAATGTACATACAACTCCTTGCTCTCCAGGTCCTGGCAAATGAACAAACCAATAATAGAAATAAAATCGATTAATTAAGGAGGATTATAAAAATATATAATAGCTGAGACAATTAATTAGAACTCTAAATAACAATAAAAACAAGTGTTGCCAATGTGAGTGTGAGAAGTTATGATGATAATGATGAATCAACAAATAATAATGAGATAAAAGAACTAGCAACTCTCAAAAGTCTCAATGGAGAAGAAAAAGAATAAGAAACAGCGTAGGGGCATCAAGTCATTTACAAAGAAAAGAAAAAAAATGATAATCTTAATTAACTAACTAGAACAATAGAATAAAATTGATGTGGCGACTATGCTCAAACAATTAATGATAAAAATAATAAAGATAACAAAGGAATTACTAATGTTTTTCGTACTTTTGTGGCAGAGGAAATACATACTCAAAATGTCAACGAATAGTGCAAAAACACACTTATTAACTAAAAAGAAAATAGTAGCGTAATAATTAATTAATTAATGTAGCTCGCTTGCAATCTCTAGCACGATTATTTAATTAACCTTATTTAAAACAAATCTCACCTAAGCACTTAGAAATAATATAACGTGCGTAGCCCCGCTACAGTACAATTGATAACGCCTAAAGCAGAAAACAGCCTATTTTCAATTATAATGGAAGTATTGTGGAGTGAGTCCTTGGCGCTTCTTCTGTCCATTATTATTATGTACACAATCGATTATTCCGATACACTACAAGAAAGCAAACTAGGAGACTCGCACAAGACTTGACTAAAATCGCACATGATGATTACGAAAAAAAAAGAAATTATTATTAATTAGTTATAATATTATAATAATAGACATATCGTACGATTCCGTTCACTGACATTTGTTGGACAATCGATCAATCAATCATGATAGTTATATTGCATTATTTTTTTATAATATATAATATGTTGTATTATTTGTTTAGCTATTGACGATCTGTGTGGTTACTAGAAAAATATGAAATTGTCAGTTATTTAAGGCAATGGCACTTGACGCTCTCGATTACTTATTACTTACACCTTTATACAAATTAGTTTTATACAACCATCAGTGCTGATAGATTATTATTATGTTTTCATAATTTCCATTAATTTAATTTAAAAAGTCAAAAAAAAAAGAACTATAATTTAAAAAAAATTTATCGACTACACTTAAAATTTTAAATATCCATCGCAGTAGTTAGAAGACCGACCCCCTCCCCCAATCACTCGAATTTCGACACTCGGCATGATTATATGATTTGTTTAAGAGGCGCTCGCCGCAAGTTTCCGGTCCAGTTTTCGAAATTCAAGCGACCGCACTAGGGACGCACTTACCGTCGGTCTCTTTTTGGCGCCAACTTTCCGAGGTGCCCGAACGGCCGCCCTTGTTGACCGGCCGGCCCGACCCGAACGACTGAGTGCGGCTTCTGCTGTTCAAGTACCTGAGCCCGGTGCCCGCTGGGGCGCTCGTGCCCGGCTGCGCGTTGGCGAAGTCACTTCTGCAAAAAAAAAAAAAATTACAGGAAACTGTAATTTCTAGTCACTTTTGAAAGCTGTACAGCATTCTTCCACTAAAGGCCAAAGTGTCATTAATCAATGGTTTTTCGACCAACCGCTCCAGTTAACCACCAGAACAACAGAACTGAAGTTGTCTTCTTGTCATTTTAAAAAGTATAGTTCTAGACTTGAGCGAATTTTGGCGATTTTCACTGGAATTAAAGATCGGTCGATTTATTCCCAGGTCGGGAATAGTACCTAATTTGGAATAAATCCGGAGGGTAATATTGGGATGAAGAAATCATTGATTGGAAGGATTGGGAACATTCCGGAATATTCCCAAATTCTCGGAATTAATCCTATAAATTCCCGGGAATAATACAAAAACGTCACTGTAAAACTGCATGAACTTGTATTTTCCCAGTTCGGGAATATTCCCAAATTGCGAATAAACCCGGGAGGAAATATTGGTCGGAAGAAATCATTGATTGGAAGCATTGGACACATTCCGGAAATATTCCCAAATTCCCAGGATTATTTCCTAATTCCCGATAATACTCAGCCTGACCGTAGGACCGAGTATGAGTACCTATTTCAGGGAAAACGAAACTAAAGTCATAGTACTCAAAAACAAAAACGTTACTATCAAAAATGTTTTAATTCAATTTGCTCTTTTCCAATTATTAAATTAAATATTTCGAATTATATATTTTTCATTCCTAGTCCACCCGATTTTACATTTGTATAGGGTTTTTGGTATTAAATTGAAGAACTTGATCTCACGGATAGAAATATCACACAAAAAAAGTTTTCAAAATTCAAGAGTTGAAAACTCCGGGAATATTCTCGAGTCTCTCCGGAAAATTGACAACTTCTGGATGTAAACCCATCACTAACTGTCATGAAACCCGCCTTTCGCCTGCTGCTAATCCCGTGCAAAAATATACTCTATTTTGCCATGAAAAAATCGCAATTGAGAGACAAGGAAGCTCACCTATGAGATGGGTTCGTTCCGGAGGAGCGCCTTCCAGTGGAGGTGCCCGGCTCGCCATATTGGCTTTCCGACAGACTGCGATTGCGGCCCTTCTGCCTGTACTGCGGCCTTCCCCCTTCGTTAATCGGCGCTTCCACCCGAAAATCGTCGATGCTCTTGAACTTAGCCAGATACTGCTTGAGTGTCGGATTGACTTGCAAATTCGAGCTGAACTTGTAATAGACCATGAAAGCCCAGAACTTCTCGATACCGTAGAGCTGGCCAGTCGCGTAATCCCTGATCGTCTCCTCTTGGAAGTCCTCGTACAGATGCGGCCGGAACTTCACCTCTAGACCGTACGAGTAGAACCTGAAGAGGCACTCCAAGCCGTAGCGGTAGCCCTTCTCGGCGTCCTCGACGGCGATCGTCTTGAACTCGTTGTACATCGTGCGGTTGAAGTTCTCGCGCAGGAAGAACGACCAGAACCGGAACAGCGTGTTCATCTCGTTGCTCTGCCCTATGCCGAAGCGCTTCCGCTCCTTCAGGCACTTCTGCCGGAACTTGTGGTACGCCTGCTGCGTGAAGTTGTTCTCCTTGAGGAGGGCGTGCGACGGGTGCTGGAAGGCGGGCAGCGCCTGCGGGACGCTCCCGCAGCTGGTCGCCATGTGATTGTCGCTGGGGCTGGTGCCATAGCTACTGCTGCAAGGACAAGGAAGATCCCGTTATTACCGACACCAAAAATGTGCGCTTTTCAAGCGGTTTTTTAATGAAAGCTAACCTGGTGGAGTTGGTGCGCATGCGGTGCTCTCTGACGTCCATGATCCATCCGACGTGTTGTTCCACGGGCGGGTTGCTCGAGTGTCTGGTCTTCCTCTTCCTGGGCGTGTGCGGATCCGGTGGGCCTGCGTTGTCTTTGACCACGGCGTAGAATCTTGGCACGTTTCGGTGGGTGCTCGGCGTTTTCGGCTTCGATCCGGAAGGCTTAGTCTCCACCTAAGTTAATCGCGATTAGCAAGGCTTTTATAGAGAAAATGAACGATATGCACAACGCATTTTAACGTTCATTCGTAAAGAAAGTCGGGCTAACTGGATCATAGTTTTACTTTAAAACCTTAGAACATACAGGGCATTTTTTTAGCAATATTAACGAAATTCTCCAATATTAGATTCCAGGCTATATTGGTGGCCAAGTTCCCCGTGGTACCTTAACCTCGAATTACCTTAATATTTGTATGCTTTGAGAAGAACGGCAATTTCATATATTTTCAAGAGATTTCTCATAAAATCAGTATAATTCAAAATTCAAAGTGAATAACTTCAATCTCAATTACCCACTTTTCTTAAAAACGTTGAGACGAATAATCGTTTTGAAACTTGAATTGGATAACTTTCCCATGGGCACAACTTAGATTGTTGATATTCCATGAGAACCTAGCGAGATATGAGGTCTGTTCATGCAGCTCAAATGTGGACCGTTTACAAACGGTTTGCAAACTGTCACTGACTGGTGTTGGATATATTAGGTTGGTTTGAACGGCAGTCCACAAAGTGCATGCGCACAACCTTGGAGCAGTTCTAGCAGAGGCACAGACTGTTTTCTAACCACTTTCTGACTAATGGTCCGGTGTTCTTACAGGAACCTTTGGATTCGTTTCTGACTGTTTCCAAACCGTCAAAGTGGTCAGAACAGATAATAGTCAGACTAGCTTGAAAAAACATTTTTTTGCAACTCTGACCACTTTCTGATGGATCCCAAAATTAACCAAGGTTGATTATGTCAAATTCTGCGCACTTAACTATCAGAAACCACTCAGTGACAGGTGGCAAACCGATTCACAACCTACACGACCAACAAACCTTTCAGTGAACATAATCGAGTTGGGAATCGGGCAGGAAATGGTCAGAGTTGCAAAAACGCATTTTGGAAGCTAATCAGGCTATCATCTGCGCATGTCACAAATTACTGATCCACACCGAGAAGTCCTGACTGCTTGGACAGTTGACAAACAGTCAGAAATTAATCACTTAGTTTCCTGCAAGAACACCGGACCATCAAGAGACTGGTCAGAAAACAGTATGTGCCTGTTGGAACGGCTTTAAGATTATGCGCATTGCGTCATACAGAATTTCACGAATCGTGTACTTCAAAAGTGCATTCCAAACTTGAAACCTCATATCAGCTCTCTAGAACATGGAAAATCTTAAGAAACATGGTAAAAAGCTTGATCCATTTCGGCGCATATAGCAGTCTCTTTCTATCATAATAATCAGTAGAATCGAGGTAGTTATTACCACCGGTGGCGGGGGTGGCGGCACTTCCGGATTCCGCTTCTTAGGAGCAGGCGGCGCCATCTTCTTGAACACCTCCTGGCTGATCACGTTGACAGTCTTGTAGCTCCCGAAGACGGAGCCGCGATCCTGTAACATCCATTTAAAGATCGTCAACCCAAAAATAATTCAATTTAAGGCTAGCATTTCTGATAGAGACGATCAATTGATCTTCCACTGAGAGAGACAATGATGGAGATTAATTTCGTTTCATAAGTATCTCAAAAAGTAGCGAATATTTCCCAGTGTGACTCAAGCTAATTCGAAAAGAATCATCATTTGTTGGCTCTAAATATGAATTCAACATTAAAAAATGTTTTTTGTATAACAAAAACCACCACATTTCTAAGTTGGGGAAAACCTTGAATTGAATCCCATCCAGGCTGTATTCATATTCAGAGCCAATGAAAGATAATTGTCTTCAAGTTGGCTTGAGTCACATAGAAAGATGTTCGTTAGTTTTCGAAATACTTGTGAAACAAAAACTCCATCTCTATCCTTTTCTCTCTCTCGTGTCTCAATCTGAAATGGCCACCTTAAGAGTGGGCAAAACGAGCAAGGTCCGCACTATCTGCGAACTTGCCGGACGATTAAACCCGAGACAATGCCTGCGGAAAAATCACAACAACGCGACCTACCGCCGGATCCCACAGGTCTTCCTCGTAATAGTAGAGTCCGTCGTTAATCGCCATCTCGAGCTCTTGAGTGATCTTCACTCGCGTCGTCTTGTCGCCGGTCCGGTCGTACCCCTCGTGCTTGGGGGCCCTCGACGGGGCCTGCGTCACGATCAGCAGCTTGTTCACCTCGTGGTCGCTGAGCTCGTCCGAGTCGTTCTCCTCGGCGCCCTCGTTCGAGAACGTGTTCTGCCTGCCGCTCAGCACGCACTGGTCGATCTCCTCGTCGAAGTAGAACTCGAGCTCCTCGCGCTCGAAGCTCTTCGGCTTCGCCTCCTTCTTCCCCTTGTTCTCCTTGTTCTTCCGCCTGACCTCGCGCCAGTTCTCGTCGTCGCCGTTGTCCTCGTCGTCGTCCGTCCTGTTGTCGCCGTTCTTCCCGTCCGATTGGTTGTTGTTGTGCTCCGGCACGAACTCCGGTACGTCCGGGTTCAAGTTTTCTATTCGCAGGGTGCGGGGTGGTGGCGGCGCCGGCAGCAACTTGCCCGCGAGGTTCTCGTTCTCGTTGCTGCCCTCGAGGAGCGGCCATTTAGTCGGGTCGTTCTTTGGGCGGACCTTCAAAGCAAATCGAAAACTGAAATCGCTGGAAGAAATGGAGGATTGAACAGTACTACCTTGAAGCCCAAGTCGAAGTCGATTTTGTCGGAGGCATTGACAGCGTCAACGATCAGGGGGAGGCTGTCAGTCAGGGCTTGGATGCGGTGGAAGGACGCGATGAGGGTTATCGGAAGGTAGCCTTCTGAGTCCATTTTCCGCCTGAGGAAGAAGTCGCGGGACAGGTTCTCCTCGCTGAAGTAGTACTCGATCTGCTTCTTTATGTACTCCTTCAGAGTCGGCTTGTCCAGGTTGCCGTAGTTGCTGTTGTAGTAGAAAGTGCCCATGTACGGAACCACGAAACCCTGCCAACAAACAAATCGATCGTTATTTCAAAAGAGTGTTGAAGTAAACAAAAAGGAACCATCAAACGTCCCTAGCAGAATCTGTTGACCCATTAACTCTGCTCATGACATAGGCGTTTACCGAGAGCTTCGCAGACCTGGCATTCCTTCACCCTTTAACGCAAATTCATTACTTTCTAACCTAAATCATGGTGCTATGAACATTTTGATCAAATTTCTCAAGTTGTATCAAATCAATATGAGAATTTCCCGATGCTATCTGAATTGGTCATTCTGCTTCCTTCTTCTCACCATGATTTCCCAGACCTGTTCATGACTGACATTCCTTCACCCTTTAATGCTGACCTCAATCAGGGTGCTAAGGAAATTTTGATCGAATTTCTCAAGTTGAATCAAATTGATATGCGCCAATATGCAGATAGTATCTGAATTGAAACAGCTTCCTTCTCCTTTCAATGGTTTCCTACTACTGTTCATGACTTTGACGTTTACCGAGAGCTTTGCAGGACTGACATTCCATCATATTTTAATGCAAATTGATTACTTTCTAACCTAAATCAGTGTGCTATGAAAATATGGATCAAATCTCTCAAGCTGAATCAAATTGATATGTGAGAATCTGCAGATAAGTATCTGAATTGGACATTCAGGTTCCTTCTCCTATCCATGGTTTCCTTGTGAATGTCTCTTGCCCTTTTACCTGGAAATTGCTACAAGGGCGGAAGTGTTTGAGTCCTCAAGAAAGTTGGAATCTACCCTCAACTATCATTTTTGTCTTTAACCGAGGGTCGACGTGTCCTGGTATATTTATTTGAGCAAAGTTTTTGGCCACAATTATCTCATACCGGATAGAAGCCATTAATGGGCAAGAGGAAGAAGTAGGAGAGAAGTCTCTAGTAGAAACAAAAAAGATGGCTTCCTGATTTCAAAGTGTTTGTTGTCAACTGACTCTGATGGTACCAGCAACATGGTAACATATGTATGATGGCTTTCCAATTTAAAAGTTTTCGTTACCAATCCACGGATTAAATCGTAAATCTGTACTTTAGGTGAAATTTGAATCTCCACTCGAAAACTGTGACATGGTAAACAGCGTTGGTGAAATCAGTAAAAATCGATATCGAGAATGGATCTCTGGCATTAGAGCAGCGTCTCAAATTACGCTAAACACGACTCCACGTAAAAAAACGCGGAAGCTCGTCCTTTGCTTATGCAAACGATCAAATCACCATAAAAATCGTCGATCGTGACATTAGTACCTGAGGGAACTCCGTCGAGAAGTCGTAATCGGGCTCGCTGGCCAATCGGTTGGCCGGACGATTGAACCCGGACCGTCTCCCGCCGCGATTCCGGCCGCCCCGTCCCCGGGCCGCCACCGACGCCGGCCTGTGCGGGTACCTCCCGTTCATCTGCGGCCCGTCCCTCAACTCGGCCCTCCAGTCCCTATCGCCGTCGCTGACCGTCGACTGCGCGTCCCGATCGGACCTCCGCCTGGGCGACTGGTCCTTCTTGTGGGTCTTGCTCAAGTCGATCTCGAGCGGCACCCATCGGTGCTTGGACGCCTTCCTCTTGTCGTCGTGGTCCTCTTGCGACTGCTGCTGCTGCACCCTCGGGGCGCCCGAAGCGGGCCCTCCGCCGTTGCTGTTGTTGCTGGCGGTGCTGCTGGCGGTGACGGGCGCTCTTTTCGCCTGAAATTCCGTCAAGTGTCGTTAACGACCTACCGATGGCGTTTTAGCTATTTTAATGACGAGAAACAGAACCCACCTCGACGGAGCCGTTGTCGCTGAGCGTAGGCCAGTCGCCGATATCGGTGAAGTTACTAGCCTGCAATAAAACATCGATCTGTATTCGTATTCATCAATGGGTGCATGTTCGGTGCATGTGATATTATTTTTATTATGGCTTCGGCCGGCGAGTGGTCGTATTGGCGAACGGACCGTTTTTTTTTTTCGGTTGGTCGCGATCGGAAAATGCGCACGCACCGGAGTAATGTCGGTGGTCATCTCGTCGTTATCCGCCGTTACAGTCTGATACGCACTTATCCCGTGCGCTCTGTGCCGCGGTTACCAGCTGGGCATCGGCGGCCGTACGGAGGCGGGCGATTTTTTCGGGCGAATATTTATAACAACTAACGGCGGCACCGACCGAACGAACGAACACCTGAACTCGAGCTACTCGACTCGACTTATCAGTAAAAAATATTTCAACAATAGCTGGAAGCGGCGTTATCGGCAAATTCGTGGACAAGCACTACTATTATTATTATTATGCACCGAGCGTAAGTAATTCGGAATAGACAAGACGTCGGTGAAATGACACATTTCGTATTCCGTTTCTCGGTGAAAATTATTCAGGCGGAGAGTTTCGAATTAAAATTGTTAATTTTCTCAATTACGTGAATACCTTTTACAGAGCCAAGGTTAACATGATCTTGTGTGAGTCGGGCAACGTAACATTTCAACAACACGCCCGTCTACTGGCGTAGTGTTGGATAAATGTCGTTCGAAAAAGACTTCCGGTTCGGCTACGGCACTTGGAGACCGGCGAGCAACCTGCGACGACCCGAGCCGCGGCACTTTGAATTTGTGCCAATGGATTTCATTTCACTCTCTCGATGCGGATTACGGATTACATCACACGACGCGGATCGGATCTGATCCGATTCCGAATGATCCGACCATTTTCCAGACGTCACTCACTCTCGGCAGTGAAATGAACCGGATTCGGCCCGGATTCTGGACACCACCGACTCTAATAGATGCCATTATTTTTATTATTTTTATTGTGAGCGAGGCTTATCAGTGCGTATTAAATTGAATAAAATATAATGGAACGAGAACCACATACATTATTATTATAACATAAAAGGTTATTAACTTTAATTATTCATTAAATAAATGAATAATCGGAATCGTAAAATAGGTGGAGCCCAATCAACATAACACGCTGCAAGGAATATTATGCAGTCGGTTATTATTATCGTTACGCACGGTTTGCGCAATGCAACTCCGTTTTTATTTCGGATTTTTTGGGGTGGGCCGCGCTCGAATTTCCGTCGAGCGATTTAAAACCTGTTACGGGACGCATACGTATCCAGTTGACATTATCCGTCAACTGGGCCCCGACGAAAAAAACTAATTAGCAATCGACCATTATTGTGGGCACCCAAACTCGACAGACAAATAAAAGTGAAATTAACGATCCCAAATAAATCGGAATGCGTTTCCGCATTATTTCGGAAAATCATCACCAACTATTATTACACCGATTTGTTTTTCATAATATTTCAGGTTCGAAGCACCGCACAATGGGATTTTTTTGACAGTCATTCGAGGCGCATATTTTTTGCGACCAATCAAATCGCTCGATTCGCTGAAAATCACGAATGTCACTTGAAAAGAAAATATCCGTTCGCCCGGTTTTTCAGAATTGCGGAGATTTCTCGCTCATTATTCGTAACATAACATAATAAAGTCGTATTGATGTTTCTTTTCCACGACTGTTAAATGATAAGAGGTGAGGAAGCACACTGACCTTTTTATTGAACTTGCGCCGGTCTTTGGGGGCTTTGACGACGGCCGAGGCCTGCGGGGGCTCCAGCGGTTGGGCCGGCGGCGGTGGCTGCGCCGCCTTCGGTGAGGACTCCTGCTTCTGGGGCTGCAGGACGCGCTTGTCGGCCGCCAGGGGCGGCTCCCTCGACGGGGGCGCCTCGGCGGCCGTTTTGACCTGCCACGCGTTCACTTTGGGGGGCGGCGCGGCCACGAACACTTTTTTGGCCTCGGCGGCGGCGCCGGCGTCGTCCTTGGCCGGCGCCGACGACGGCGCGGCCTCCTTCGGGTCCTTGGGGGCGGCGGGGGCCTCCGCCTTCGGCTTGCCGTTCTTGGGCAGCTTTTTGAACTTTTCGTGTTTGTCGGGCTTGCCCTCGCCGGTCCCGTTCACTAAATGTTTGTGTTTGTCCCGTTTGAGGTGGTCCCCCTTGCGCTCCTTGCGGCCATGCGGCTGGACGGGAGTGAAGCTCTCCGAGTCGTCCCGGGGCGCCGGGTCGGTGCGCTCGGGTGGCGGCCGCTGGAGGTCTCCTTTGGGGGTCGGCGGGGATTCGGTTTTCGTCTCTGCGATGTTCTCCTTGTTGCTTTGTTTGAAGTTGAGCACGGCGTTCGCATAGGACGCTCCAGGGTTATCCGAGGACACAGCCTTATTGTCATCCCCCTTGGGGGTGGTATTTGGTACGGGAACCGCCTGTGCTTCCATAACGACGTCAGTTCACTACTCTTAAATGCGACTGCAATGTTTTAATAATATTTTACGTTCAAATGAACAATATGGAGTGTTACCATGTTGGTTCATGAAAGCATGGCAACCACACTTTGGTTGTATGTAAAGTCGAGAGACAACATTTAACACTAATGTCAGAAACACGTTATATAATGAGTATTTAATGTTTATCTTCGATTTTTTAACTACCTACTACTACTAACTGAACACAAAAGTCTTTTCACACACACTCACGCAGTTCACGCTTTGCAGCCGACACTTTTTTTCATTTTTACAACCTTTTTAGGGATATTTCACTTTCCTTAAAGGTTATCTTGCGCGGCGGCAAATTTGAAAATCGGTGCGCTCGCCGGACATTTCCACGTGAAAATCATCGAAACGATCCGATCCTGGGACGGAAATAGTGCGAAAACGTCACAATTACAACGCGATTATAACACATTGCTCGCTAACGGCCTGTAAAATTCAATTTAAACCGCATTTACGAAAAATAAATTCCATCATAAATCGTCGCTTACACACTCTCAGGAGATAAAATCTACGAAATGTGTAATATAGACAAACAACATCACATTTATATTTATTACATAAAACACTTTGAATAAACAGTATTTAATTTTCAACACGATTTTTAAACTATATCGATATTCCAATCATGTACAAATAAAAATATTTTCCTAAATTATTTTAATCCCAAGCCAAATATATAAGCATCCACGAAAATTGACAATGATTTCATGAAAATATCAAAGTAAAAAAGTATTAATTTCAACGTAATTTACATAAGGGCGATAATTATTTGCGAATTTACCAACGCACGTGCTTTTTAATCCTTGAAGTTAGGCAACCAATTATACACACCGCAGGAAAATATTCCTGCTGCATTTAAGTAATAATTATTACAATGAATGTGGAACTTATTAACTTATTTAAGAGGATATTCATTCATTGGAGATTAGATAAATGATTAAACATGTATCATAATTATGTGTTACAATTAATTATTAATTGTTAGGTAATAAATAATCGACTAATAAAGGGTTTAAAAACTATAATTCCTCATTAAATGTACAGGGTCAAAGACGTGCTCTAAAAAGTTATAATTTATGTACAAAAACTTTACAAGCATCTGATAAATTCAGAATATATACTAAACTTTTACGTATTACGTAATCTGTAGGATTAACATTTTTTTGGTAAAAAGTTTGAGACTTTTTTCCGAAGGCATCTAAGGTCGCACTAAATGATATGCGTATAGATATTATTTATTATCTAATAGACGATGAATGCAAGTCCTAAAATCAATAGAGGTACCGATTGTTGCATTCCGTGCATAGTTGGAGCCGAATCTGTAGCGTTGCAGCATTGAGTGGCGATACTCAAAACTTTTGGATAATAGTCGTTCCAAAATTCGAAAGCTTTGTAATTGAGGGTGGTGCCGGTGCTCATGTTAAACGCCGCATCAATGATCAAAATCTCGTTGTTCTCACTGAAATTGTCCCATTTTACCGGATAGAGCGAGTTGGTCATCGGATTGGAGTACTTGATGAAATTCACCCAGAATGACATAATCACGTCCGCTATCCGCTTATCACGCAATTCCCAGGTGAAATCTTCGAAGTCCCAATAAGGCATACCCCAGACGTAGATCAAATCGAATAGATGAGGCACGGAGACCCAATCGGGAATGGTATTGATCACGCGTTCGGTGATGGGCTTCATATCACATCGATAGACGAAAGTAGGTTGGTCTTTCGCGAAATAAGTCGCCTGCAGAAATGCGGCAGATCCGTAATAGCGCTCCGTGGAAAAATCGGCGACCAGTCGCAGGAAATGTTTCTGGTCCTTGATATTATTAGCCGGTCCGTAAAAGAAGTTTACGGCGTCGTAAATGTGGTCGTGGTTGAAACTGCAGGAGTCGGTGTTATTATTCGCGGGTATGTCGCTGCTCACCACGTCTTGTAAGGTCTCCTTCAGGTATTCCTTGGTTATCTCGATGGGCAAAGTCTCCAAATTAGGAATGCCCAAAACTTCCTCCATGTCGGTGTAGCCGGTCAAGACCGGGACCTTGTGGTAATCGCCCCGATCGAACGAGGTTTTGGGCAGTTCGTTCAGGAACGGGGTGGAATTGCTGATCATGACGTCGATCAGGGGCCGCCAATTGATCGCGGACGAGAATTCCACCAGCTGATTAGCGTTGTCGACATTTCGAAGGCAATTCATGAATCGCGAGGTCGGTTTTCGCTCGCAACCGAACGAATCCGCGAGGCGATTCAGGAATTCTTTATCCTCTTGGGGGTATTTAACGACCGAGGGTGTGAGGAAGTTCGCGCTCATTATGATGACTTTGTGGAAATATTCGCGGGATGCCTGATTGATCATGTGGAAGCCCACGCTGACTCCGCCGGTCCCGTAGCCCATCAAAGCGACATTGTTCGGGTTGCCCCCGAATAATTTGATATTTCGGTTGACCCACATCATGGCGGCCTGTTGGTCCATCAGTCCGTAATTTCCCGGCGCCTCCCCGTCCATGGTCGTGAGGAATCCCATGATGTTCAGTCGCCACGCCATGGTGACCACGATAATTCGATGTCGATAAACCAGGGTGTGGGGGTTCCAAATCGAAGGATGTCCCGTCGTGAAATTTCCTGGGTGGAACCAGATCACGACCGCATAGCCGTCGGCAGGGCTCGGTCCTTGTAACAAAAGGGAAAGATAAAATTAATCGAAAGTGTAGATATAACCTGTTGCCCTAATTCTAAAAGTAGTAAAGGAGAGGGCGCGGTTTTGATGCATCAAGGCAAAACCGATCGTAAACATCCGGAAATGCGAGATTTCCTAAAAGCCGTCACTTCTTCCCCCCATTCCATTTTCTTAATTACAACTCGAGAAACTGGGACGTGATTATGTCGTCGATGCCAAACTACTTATTCCGTAGGTATAAAGCTCGCTGACTTTGTTGAATTTCGTATGCGCTTTAGCTCTAATTATTTTAAAAGGGCGAGACACAGTCACGCTAACCGTTGCACTTTCAATTAAAGCCTCACCATCAAGTTCGCAACTTTTGAAATATCACAGATCGATATTTTCCATAGTGCGAACAAAAATTGCCCTTTAAGCAAATCACCCCCTTTTGTTTATTTAGGTTTTCGTGATGATGAAAGTTCCAGTGAAAGTAATTATCCTTTTGATCGAGCTTTTGATGATACATTATTATTATGCGTCCCCCTTGGAAAAAGTTATAGGGTCAAGTGAGTTTATTGTTTTATAAGGGAAGGACCCAATAAAGTGCGGCCGATAAAAACAGATTGCTCCAATCTAGGACCTAGGTGCATAAATGCAATCGATAATTCCCGATGGTGATGCCGTAATATATCTCGGTCTCTTTTGCGTAAACGGTACGAGTAATTATAAACAATTTTTGACGTGCAGACGGTCAACAACGGAATCAAGACAAATTCGATCACGCGATTTGTATTTTAGGGGAGCTGAACTGCAAATTTTACTTTCTTGCATGGTGCGTGCCAAGGACTGTAATGAGGTGGAGGCACGCTAGAAACCGGGCGCTTAACGCTACCCGCGTCCGGTCCTGTTCACGTAAATTGACTTTATGCTCCCCCACAGGCCCGCGACAATATTGGCCGGAAAATCGCAGGGGCCTTGGAAAATTGACCCTAAATGGGGAATACACAAAAAAGAGGTGATTCATAATAGTCGAGTGTAATAAGAGCAAGAAAACTCCACTTATTACGTTATGTTTATATGATGGTCGTGCAGATATCGCGCTCGTGAATAAATCCTGGAAACAATTCTTTACGCCAGCATTTTTCCCCTAAACTTTTCACTGTAATATATAAACCGAAATCTGCATACTAACTACTAACTCACAAATGCAGTGCAGAAGTTTATTGATTTGATGATGAGATAGATATCCTCAATTATATGGGTTTATATTATTAGTTCGCCTACGAAACAAAATCGACTGAAGGTCTAGTATATATTCCGGTTAGATAATTTTCGAAAATCGGGCTTATCTTCTCATTATCACCATCGAAATGTAAGGGCGGGCTGCGTTATCTTCCTTCCGAAAGATATCGTGCGCCCGGAACTACCACCGTTATAAATAAAGTTTGCGTTTTGCGTTGGATATCAAGGTACTGTAACGTAAGTACTGCGTAACCATAAATTTCGGCTAAACATATTCATAATAAATCTACTCCATGATGGAAATTTATTCTGAAAGTATAGATTTCTCGTCGGAAAATACCGCAACTAAACGAAACTAAGAAATTCGGCTCACCGGAGGGCGTAAATACGTTCAGGTAGAGGCAGTCCTCGTCCATGGGCATCGAAAGGTTTGAGAAAATCTCGAGAAAAGGGATCGCTTCGATCCGGTAATCGGCTTTTGTCTGGAGACATGAAGGCCTGAATTCGCTGGCATTTAAAATGCCGTCCCAGAAGGGCATGGGGTCGGTCACTGGAGGAGCGAATCTGAATTGCCTCAACGGGGGTGCAGCGTAGGGGATTCCCAGATATCCGTTAATCCGGTGGATTCGACTTCGCGTTATCTCCCGCCCCATAACTGTCCCCTGTCCCGGGATCGTCACTTGGGGGGCTTCTCGCGCGAAACACGTAATGCAAAACGTGAAGAGGTAAATCAAGTTGGACCGAGGCATTTTCGACCACCCCACACTTGTGTCTTTGAGAAGGCAAGGATTGCGACTGCACAATTCTGCCGAGTTCTCATTTAACTCCCCGCGATATATATTGCGTGCTGACGCTGAGTTTCCCCTTGGCTTTTGGTGGGGTTCTACTAAGTCACCAGAGCGATCAATTCAGGAATTTAGTTATATGTATAGGTATATGTAGGGTAAAAATGTTACAGTCTGACATTTCGAAAGAAACGATTTGCTCGAGTAGAATACCGGAGGACTTTACTTTTCGCAATCCGGGACTCGCTTACCCGGCGCATCCACCACAATTTTTCATATCTCGAGGATTCACCTCGGTTTTCCAAACTCTCTATACTTACAGAAAGTATAATTATTTAGAAATTATCAACAAAAATTACGACGGACTTAAACAAAAAAAGTTTTTTTCTCCATTCACCCTTATCTGGGCTATAGGAATGCAAATTCTTACTTTTATTTTATGCGATTTAAATATGGTCATGTTGGAAAGGGGTGGAAATATACAAAAACTTGCATGAAGTGATTGATAACTTTCTTATAGTTCTTTTTTATTATTCGAAAAATCATGCGCTCGGCTTAACCTTTCGAATTGCCATTTTTTTTAAGACTGCACAATTATGGCTAACCTAATAATACGGAGCGATCGAATAAATTCTACATAAGGGGCGGCTTTGATTATCATTTTGTCTCTTTTACAAGTGTTAGAGGAATAGAGACAGAATGATGGTCATGGCCTCCCTTTGTGTAGAATTTATTCGATCGCTTCGTATTATCGAACTTAATAAATTATCAGGGAGTATACGATAACTGGTATTTTAAATTAGTATGTTAATTTTTCGATAATTTTGCAATAAATCATTAATTGATTGACTTATTCAAATAAAGTTATTGGTAGGCAACCAATAATACAGTAAATCTCGGCTTCGACTCGGTGTGCTGCTACCAGCGCCAAAATGCTTGAAGCTTGTAGTTCTGAAAAAATCCGTAAGATGACTTACATGTCAAATCTTTCTTCACTATGGCTATCTAGCGGAAAAGTCCGTGAACTACGTAGTTCGTATTAGGTGGCACCAACCTTGAGAGTGGCGCTGTTCTGAGGGAAGTTCACAGAGTTCGCTGCTAAATAGCGTCATCTTACGGATTTTACTGGCACTACAAGCTTCTAAGGTTTTGGCGCTACTCTCAGAATAGCCAATAGCGTGACGGGTATTGTTTAGTTGTATTATTGGTTGCCTACCTTCATCATATTTAAGAGCACTTATATATTTTTTTAATGTTCTTTAATGGATTTTGGTTTGCCTCACGATTTAAATATGAAAAATTACGACACTAGCATCTTCACGTATGACTGCGGTTTGATATAGAAACTAAATAACTCCAAAATGATTTATTTTTTGTGCGCCATCTCTTCGGCATTCCGTGCACTACTTGGACTTTAATATGGCGATTTGATTTCGTTTTTGAGTCATTCGCTATGTCAGTTGTCAAGAGTCCAACAATGATCGTTTCTTTCATAGTGTTTGTTTTGGTAGTTCAAATTTAAAATAATGTATTTTTAACTCCGCTTCGACTTTATTGGCCAGGTTTCAACAGTAAATAAAGGTAACTTTGTAAACACTTTTATTTGTAAACTGCGAAAATCTCACCCTCCCTCAAGATCAGCTGTTGCAATTCGGCATAAAATTTCCACAAAAATACGTAAAAAACAATTAAAAAACCAATTCAGTTTCAATCCCCGTCGAATAGTGACCATTATTGGTGTAGGTGAGATTATCCAACAATAATAATCGATGTCGATCACTTTCACTAAATTTCACAATAATCAACAATATGTCATGCATTTGATTGATGTAACTCAATAATTAAGCAAATTCAGCTTTGTTCAAAAGTAAAGATAATATCTCATGGAAAATTATTAATTTCAGGCGCTAATAACAATGGATTCGTTTCTAAGCCTGTTCGATCCCACCCCTTGCAACGACTGCACGGGGGAGGATTTCCCGATTGAAAACATGAACAGCCAGCAGGCGCTACCCCCCGAACCGCAACTGGGCAACATAGAATACAAATTGAAAATTGTCAACCCCACAAAGCAGCGATTCGAGCACCTAGTCACTCAAGTAACCTCATTCAAATCCAATAAGAGTCTCATTACTGATTTTTTTTTCATAATTTAAATTTCCAGCTGAAATGGCGGTTACGTGAAGGCAACGGCGAGGCGATCTACGAGATCGGGGTGGAAGACAGCGGCATTTTGGCGGGGCTGTCCAAGAGGGACATGACAGCCAGTCTGCAGACTTTGGAGCAGATGGCGCTGAAGTTGGGCGCGACCACGGCGATCCTGCGCCAGAGGACGCTCGACAACGGCAAGAGCATAGCCGAAGTGCTGGTCCGGAAGGTTCCGGACGACCAGAACAACATCGAGGTCCGGGTGGCCGTTTTGGGAAACGCGGATGCGGGGAAGTCGACGCTGCTGGGCGTCCTGACGCAGGGCAGCCTGGACAACGGGCGCGGCAGGGCGCGCCTGAACATGTTCAGGCACCTGCACGAGATCCAGAGCGGGCGCACTTCGTCGATTTCGCACGAGATACTCGGGTTCAACTCGCAGGGGCAGCCGATCAATTACAGCTACAGCGAGCTGATGACCGCCGAAGAGATCTGCGATTCCTCCACCAAGCTCGTCACTTTCCTCGACTTGGCCGGGCACAAGAAGTACATCAGGACGACCATTCAAGGGTTGTCCGGGTACTCCCCCCATCACGCAATGCTAGTGGTAAGGGTGGAGGCGTATTTCTTATAGGAAGAAACTTATTTGTCAACTCAAGTGACAACTCTAAGTTGTCAAATATAAACCATGACAACCTAAATGTTTGATAATAAGTCGCTCATTTATTACGAGGGTGTCATAATTCAAAATTAGGTACTTTTTAGAAAACGAATTTGGGTATTTAACACTGATTGAAATCGTTGGTAGACTACCTTTAAAGAATGTTAATACTGTCTTCTAGCGGTCATTCTTCAAGACTCGCTTATGACGTACTTGTAGGAGATAGTACTTTCGAATTGCGATGCAACAATGTAACTATATCTTGAAATGTTGCATTTTTGAATTATTATTACACGGTTTAGGTATCTCTGTTGGGGATGTGAGTGGTGTAAATGATACACGTCTTGAGGAAGACCAGTAACAACTGATTTTATTTAATATTAAATTATACTTCTAATGTAGCGCAAGCGCAACCACAACATCTCCCTTTGCACAATATTCAATAAACTCAAATACATACAAATCAATTAATCAACAATACAACACATTAAAATTTAAGATACTACAGACTAACTTCTTTCACTTCGCTACATGACCTTACAATTCAAATCTAAGATCTAGGAACTATTTAGGTATAAATCGATCTGGTGTCTTTATAGGACGACCACTTCTAGTAGTATAGGTAAATGTATCTGCCTTACTATCACAAAAGTTTTCTACAGGTGAATAATAATCATTATCATCAGAATCTTCCATAGTTACAGGTGGATTAGTGAACTTGACATTAGGTGGTGTTTTGTTTACAATTAAAGCTGGTACAGGAGATATAATATTTTGACATTCATCATTAATAATAACCTTATCATTAGTATCAGGCAAATCAAAATCATAGCTATTACTTGAACTATAATTATTATCTCTGATGGACACATCATTCTTAGCTTTAATTAAATCTTTCCTATTTCTAATTACATTTCTTTGAGTTTTCAAGTCAAGGACTACATAAGATCTAGGTGTAGTTCGTTTTTCTATAACTATTCCATCGTTCCACTTATCATTGACAAAATCTCTTAATTTTACCTTATCTCCCTGTTTAAGATCAACTAACGACTTTGCTGATTTGTTATAATTTTCTACAAATACCTTTTGCCTCTCTTTCAGTTCCCTTCTAATCGTTTTTAATTGTACATATTCGGGTTTCAACAGTTTTTTATTAATAGGAATTACAGTCCTCAGTCTACGGCCATACATAATTTGAGCAGGACTTGGGAGTTTACATGAAATTGGTGTATTTACTAATTCTAACAGTGCTAGATGCAAATCGCTATTAGATGCTTTAGTTTTACGAATAACGTTTTTTACAGTTTGTATCATACGCTCAACCTGTCCGTTTGACTGAGGATAACCTGAACTAGATGTAACATGCTCAAAATCGTATTCTTTGGCAAAACCTTCAAATCCTACAGATTTGAAAGGTGGTCCATTGTCTGACATAACAGTTTTCGGAATACCGTATCGTGCAAAAGCTTGCTTCAAATAATTTACAACAGGTTTCAGCTTTAAACTAGAAATTTCAGCAACATCAATAAATTTGGAGAAGTAATCCACAACTATTACATAATAACAATTTTGAATTTCGAAAAAATCCATGCCAATTTTGTGCCATGGACCTTCCGGTACATTATGAACAATTATCGGTTCTTTCTGATTACGATTTCTATTAGATAAGCAAACATCACAAGAGTTAATCATATTGTCTATGTCATTAGACATACCTGGCCAATATAACACATCTCTAGCCCTTAATTTCGTTTTTTCTCTTCCTAAATGACCTACATGTAATCTCTGTAACATTTCTTTACGCAAACTTTTCGGTACTAACAGACGTTTATTCTTAAAAACTAAAGTATCAGTAACATACAAATCTGAGGCAAAACTATGATACAACTTAAATTCATCATCCAATTCGTTCTTACTCCCAGGGAACCCATTTCTTATTATTTCCTTTAATTTTGTTAAATGTTCATCATTTTCGGTTTCAATTTTAAATTTCTTATATCGTTCCTCTGACATGGGAAGCGCCTGGGATATTAAACATAACTGGTAATCTATAGATTTACATTTATTTTCAAAATTTTCATCAATTTCTGATTGATATGCTCTTGACAAAGCATCAGCTACTACCAACTCTTTGCCCTTTTTATACTCCATTTTAAATGTATATTTCTGTAGCATTATCAACATTTTTTGTAGACGTTCTGGTGCTGCTGTTAATGGTTTATTATAAATATAAATTAAAGGTTTATGATCTGTTTCTACTACAACATCATTTCTTCCATAAATGTACTGATGAAATTTTGTGCAGCCGAAAACAATCGCTAGCATTTCTTTCTCTATTTGTGCATAAGCCTTTTGACATTCAGTAAATGCTTTCGACGCATAGGCTACAGGTGCATTATTCTGTAGCAAAACCGAACCGCATCCATTTTGAGACGCGTCGCAAGAAATAACTATCGGATCATTAAGCGAATAGTATTGCAAAACTGGAGCCTTAATTAATAATGATTTTAACGTTTCAAAAGCCCGCTCTTGAGGTTTGCCCCAATAAAAGAATACATTTTTTCTTATAATTTGTCGCAAGGGTTCAGTGATCTCTGAAAAATTCGGAATGAATTTGTTCACGTAATTAACAACACCTAACAAGCTTTCAATTTGTTGTTTATTTTCTGGCTTTTTCATGTTAACAATAGCTGATACTTTATCCTCATCAGGCTTAAGGCCATTTTTTGTTATTTTATGACCCAAATACTTTAATTCATTTACTGCAAATTTACACTTTGATTTATTGAACTTTATATTATGTTCTTTAGCTATTTTGAAAACTTTAATTAATCTTTTATTATGTTCATCCAAATCCACTCCCCATATCAGAATGTCATCAATATAGACTTCGACCCCTTCTATTGAGTCAAAATATTGTCGAATTCGTTGTTGAAAAACTTCAGGAGCTGAGGAGATGCCATAGGGCATACGAAGGAACCTGTATCGACCAAACGGACTATTGAAAGTACATAATTTACTGCTTGCTTCGTCCAATGGCACTTGCCAGAAACCGTTAGAGCAATCTAAACTACTAAATATAGAAGCGCCCTTAATTTTACTAATAATATCTTCAAAAGAAGGAATGTAACAATACTCTCTTTTTATAACTTTATTTAAATCTCGCGGGTCGATACAGACTCTTAAGTCTAAATTGGGTTTGGTTACTATAACTAATGAATTTACCCAGTCGCTAGGGCCTTCCACCTTTGCGATGATCTCCTCACGCTCCAAAGTCTCCAATTTTTCTTTTAATTTATTTTGGATAGGGTATGGAACTCTCCTGGGAGGATGAACGACAGGTACTGCATTGTCCTCAATTTGTATTTTATATTTCTCCTTGAGGCATCCTATTCCTGTGAAAATTTCCCCATAAGAATCAATTAGTTTATTTAATTTTGGATTTTCTAAATTTACATTATTAATTTCGACTTTATTTCTAGCAATTAATTTGAGATCCTTACATGCTTTTAGTCCTAGCAGAGGTTTATTAATATCAACAATGTGGAATTTTATTTTTTTCTCTTTATTTTGATTATTTTTTTGTTGCTATCCACAGATCAGCTACTCCAATTAGTTCAATTTTCTGACCTGTGACAGTCGAGATGGCAGATTCAGATTTATGAATTTTCTCTATAGATAAATTTAATTTGCGCCAATCAGACCAGGGCAATATATTACAATCTGCGCCTGTGTCCAACCTGAATTTAATTATTTCATTTTTATTTATAACGCACTCCTCTTCCCATCTTTCGGTCACTTTTTCATCTGCCAAGTTACCTAAGTACAAAGTGTTAATTTCACCATTGTTATATTCATCTTCATCAATTAAATTTACAGATCTACAAACCGTAGCAAAATGATTAGGTCTTTTACATTTATCGCAAGTTTTATGAAACGCAGGACATTTCCGAATTGGATGGCTACTTCCGCATCGATAACAATTATTAATAATACGGTTACTTATCTTATGTTTTTGTAGACTCTTTGGGTCCTCCATCCTTGGCGTCGGTTTGGTCTGTTGCGATGTTGAGGGTTGAAATTTCTTATTCTCCATCCTTTGATTATTATTTCTTCGATAACGGGATAAATTTCGACCAATGTAATTTATCTCTTCTTCTACTTTTTCTTTTCCTGTTATCACCTGGATTTGATGTGACGTAGACTCTACCAGTCGACACATTTGCAAGGCTCTGTCCAAGGTCAATTTTGTTTCACGAAGAAGTCTTTCCTTCAGCCCAGTATCCGATATCCCCACTATTAATTTATCTCGGATAAGACTGTCGGTTAATTCCATAAATCCGCAAGTAGATGCCAATGTACGTAAATCCGTACAATATTCATCATATGTTTCTTTAGATGATTTCATGCGAGTATTAAAGACATACCTTTCATAGGTTTCATTTTTTGTCCCTTCAAATTTAGCTTCAAATTTCTCGATTATTTTTGTATATTTCGTGGCATCGGCAGGTGGTTCGAATTTAAACGTGTTGTATATTTTCAACGCCTTATCTCCAATTCGATTAAGAAGAAGGTATGCTTTTTTGGATTCGTCCTCGTCGTTTTTACCACTGGCCATGAGATAAATGTTAAACTTTTGGCGAAAAAACTGCCAATTTTCGGCCATATTTCCACTAAACGAAAGTTCTTGGGGAGGTATTGCATCATCTCCACTTTTCACTACCACATTGGTGGATTGCGAGGTTGTCGCAATTTGGTCGTTTTGTTGTAACGGCATTTCTACTGCACTTTTAATTTATTTATTTTGTTATATGAATTAATTTATTTATTTTCTCGTTGTCACTGCACTCACAATTTGATAGATTTATTTATTTTTTCTCCATAACGACTGCGCCATGTTGGGGATGTGAGTGGTGTAAATGATACACGTCTTGAGGAAGACCAGTAACAACTGATTTTATTTAATATTAAATTATACTTCTAATGTAGCGCATTTACACCACTCACATCCCCAACAATCTCCTGACTGGTTATTATGACATTCTTACAGCAAATGAGCGAAATGAAAAACAAGAATTTCACGTTAACATAGTAATATAGTATAGTCGTTTTACGTCTTCTTTCAAGTGAATAATGTTATTCATCAGCTAATCACGAATATACAGAGTGATCCATCACTTATGGCATGAATTTTCTTGACTAAACCGTTTTCGAAAATGGGGAATCCGTCTCGTGCAATAGGGGTTATAATCTGAAATAATCAGCGGATTGTTCACGTGAAAAATGTGAGGAAGACGGACGGACTCTTTTTCCGTAACAAAGGTACCAGGTAACAAAGGTAATCCAGGAGAAATTTCCGGATAGAATAGTGAATCCGATTTTTAAAATAGGTACTCACAACTATTAATTAGATGAATTGCTTAAATTAATAAGCAAGTCTCAAAAGTCGTTAAGAACATTCTTCTACATTCTACCCCCAAATCTACCCCCATCCTTGTCTATCTCATGTAACACCTCGATCTTCCGTCTCATGCGACATGGCATCCTTAAAATTGGCGAGGTCATGGTATCCGTTCCACAACTTTGACACTTGAATGCCCAAGTAACCGATTTATTTTTTCCTGACACTTTGCTGAACAAGTTAACAACATTTCCCTCCTCAAACTGAACCATTTCTAGACCGAATATCTTTTGCAGATTTCCAGCACTGCTGGCGTCGTCGGCATGGCCCTCGAGCACTTGACAATCGCCGTGGCTTTGAACGTGCCATTCTTCATCGTCATCACCAAAATCGACCTGGTGTCGCCGGAAGACACCATGCAATCGCTCGAATCTTTCCTAAAGCAAGTGGGCAGCAGGAGAGTACCCTTGATTGTCCAGAACTTGGACGACGTCATCACAGCCGGAGCCAACCAGTTGACCGAGAACGTCGTTCCGATATTCTGCGTTTCCAGCGTCAACGGCGAAGGCCTGGAGCTCCTCCAGAAGTTCCTGCACGTCCTCCCGCCAGGAATCAGCGCGAAAGAAAAGGAACGATTAGAGCAGGTAGATATCACGGATTTCTGGATTGGCAGGATTTGACAGGAGACCTTTCAGGAATCACCGGTCTTCCAAATCGACGAGAACTTCCGCGCGGGGGACGCGGGCCAGATCATCGGGGGGCTGTTGACGAAGGGGGTGATCACCGAAGGGATGAAAATGGCGATCGGGCCGGAAAAGGACGGGTCCTTCCGGAACATCGTGATTAAGTCGATTCACCGTAATCGAGTACCGTGTAGGATGGTCAGGGCAGGACAGAGCGCCGCTTTGAGCCTCGACACCTACATGCCGAACTTGAGGAACGGGATGATCATCCTGAGCGACAGGAAAGCGACTGGGTGTATGTTTTTCCAGGCGAGCGTCTCGGTGATGTTCCATGCCACCAAAATCTGCACGCGCTATGAAACCGTGGTGCACATCGGGAATATTCGGCAGACTGCGGTGATTGAGGGGATTTACGCGTCCGATCACATCGAGAGCAACGAGCGAGGGTCGGTACTCTTCAAGTTCAAGTTTCACCCGGAATACGTGGCTGTCGGGCAAAGGCTGCTGTTCCGGGAGGGAACCACCAAAGGTATCGGGGAGATCACCCAAGTTTTCCCTCTGCCTTTCACGCTGACATAAATTTTCAAGTACTTAATTTGTTTTTTGGAATCCTCTAGTACTACTACACGTGAAATAATTATTTCCTTGAGTGGGGTTTTCTTTTGCTTTATTATTATTATTGTTTTAACAAATTTCGAGTTTTGTTTTCCGTTCTACTTTTTTCGTTAGTGGTATAAGTAGCTTCAATGTCTGAAATTGAGATGTGATTGTTTGCATAACAAAAATTGTCCTAATGGTTGTTTGTGTTTAGTCGAGTGATGGGGAATTGTCTTATTGCCGCCATTTGGACCGATTTTGACATATGATAAGTGTTTTGTCGATGTGGAAGCACTAAGAGAGTTCCCAGTCATACAAAATTCTAACTTTAATAATGATAGTATATTTTCCTGACAGAATCTAGTTTTGTTATAAATTTGTATAAATGTAAATACGTCTTGTACTAATGTAGTGTCCACAAATTTAACGCTAGTACAAAATTAGATGATTTTATTGCTATAACAAAAACTGTGATTGTATTTTAAGACGTTTTTTTAGAAATTTCAGTATTGTTATGTTGATTATTGAAGCACATTAACAGACTTCTGTAATACTAGGACATTACAATATTCCACAGATCTCTGACATCTTAAATTATAACCGATAAATAAATACATTACAATTAAAGAGAGTTTCATTTTATACATCATGATCAAACAGTTTTTCCTAATTGAGAGAGCGTAACATCTGTCATAGATGGAAGTGTAAATAATTAGTAGGTTTGTTCGGGCAACAGTTGTGGACCGGTCCTCAAAGTATGACTCATGCCCACAGGCTTGGCACAGTTCTAGCAGGAGCACGGACTAGTTTCTAACAAGTTTCACTGATAGTCCGCTGTTCTTGCAGAAACCTTCGGAAAAGTTTCTGACTATTTGCAAACTGTCAAACTGGTTAGAACTTCTCAGCGTGGAATAGACGGTTTATGGCGAGCGATTAGCTTCCAAACCGCGTTTTTGCTACTCTTACCACTTTCTGACCGATTCCGAACTAATCTAAGATCGATTCTGCGCACTAAAATATCCGAAAACAGTTAGTGACTGGTTGCCAACCGGTCCACATTACATTACAGCTGCACGAACAAGCCTGATGTCTACTACTCCACTTTTGATGGGCACATGCAGCACAAGAACCGTCTTCTCCTGGGCGGCCTCACCGAAATCTCCGCAGCCTTACTGAAGACGTCCCTGACACCGACCAAAGTCAACGCGGACGATTCGATATAGGCGACAGCTCTGATGGACTTGGCCACCCCCAGTCCCTCTTTGAATTTGACAGGGTGCAGCTTGAGTTTACCGAGGTCCCGCACGACTTCCGGGTTGTTTCTGAGGTCGAGTTTGGTGCCGACCAGAATCAGGGGCACTCTCGGGCAGAAGTAGCGCAATTCGCGCGCCCAGCGCTCGATCACGTTGGCCAGCGAGTCGGGGTTGTCGATGGAAAAGCAGACGATTATCACGTCGCTCCTGGGGTAGGAGAGCGGGCGCAGCCGGTCGAATTCCTCTTCGCCGGCGGTGTCCCACAGCGTCATCTCGATTTCTCGTTCATCGTCCAGTCGCACGGTCTTCGTGTAGGCGTCGTAGATCGTGGGGACGTAGTCCTCGGGAAACTCTTGCGTGCTGAAAGCCACACACAGACAGGTCTTTCCGCAACCGCCGTCCCCGACGACCACGACTTTTTTCGGAATCGAAGAAGTAGACATCGTACTTGTATCACGATAGTACCCGAATCTTCGGAAATCGCTATCTCTCCCCCTATTAAGTACTCGACAAGGTTTAATATTTGTACTTCCAAGATAGCGGGCGATACGGCCCGCCTGGGAATCCACAAGGGAACTGAAATGAGGAAGTGTGTTTCCATATTTAAATATCGGATTTTTACTGGGCAATTAAGCTTGTTTGTGAGGCCGGACGAGTAAATCCCCTACTATAAAAGCGAACTACTTGACTTCTGAAAACATCATAAGTAGATCTATGTAGGTACATCATTTTCTGCGATTTGCCAAGCCCACGTAAGAAATTTTGCGGGAATTGAATATTATACATGAATGAGGAATATTATCCCGGGTGGGCGTATTTACGGGTTCCGAAAAGAGTAACATGCAATTCAATCTCCTACGCCCCTTCATTATTATTATCATCATTACCAGATACTTTAGAGCTCTTGACAATCATTAGTTCACCCTTAAATCTGGATGGTGATACAGCTCCTTAGTTATGACATAATAACTAAAAATATGTATTATTTGAAAGTAATTTTCGTTACTTTATTATTATCAAGTGCGGTTTCTTCATATGACGTATTTGGACCACAGTAAGTGATAATTTCCTTAATTGTTCATAAAAAATCCGTGATAACGATCAAATTCAGGCCACGGATAATTTCCAAGGATGGTCATCTCACATTGAAAGCGGCAGAACATCGCAACATAAGTTTCGAAACTCAAGGTGTTGGGAGAGTTCATGTCAATGGAGTCGATTTGACGAAAGCCGCATTAATCGTAATTAATTTCAATCAATTTTATATGTGATTTCGACCGCGATTATTTACAGGCCGATAGTGCGGTAAAAGCGATGGCCAAATACCAGACGAATTTCGAAAGCTCCTTCGCGAAGATCGATAAGTTCGATCAATTTCTGGATGGGAGTGATGGGTTGCTACAAAAATTGGTTCTGTTACAAAACGGATCGAAAAACTCAACTTTCGTTTCAGACCCGGTAATAACAGACACGGTATCATTTAGAAAATTACTGAATCGAATAATTCCAGACGGTAACATCGACTTTGCGAAGACTGAACCGGAGAGTTTTATTCCTTCAAAGGCGAATGCGCGCTTTGTCATCACTTTTGAACAAGGACGAGTGCGACAGTTACCCCTGCCAGCACGGCGGCACATGTCAGGACCTTTTTAACGCGTTCATTTGTAATTGCCCCAAAGAGTGGGAAGGCCCTTCGTGTGAGAAGGACGTAAATGAATGCGCCAGATTCGCCGGAACTGATTTGGGCTGCCAGAATGGAGCTGAATGCGTGAACTCGCCCGGGTCTTATAAGTATGAGCGCCGAATAAATTTCGAACGTGAATACAAAAACTGAAAACCTCATCGTTATGAAAATTGCAGGTGTACGTGCCTTCCCGGCTGGTACGGCACCCATTGCACGAGGCGCTCGAAAGATTGCAATTCCGGATCGAGCGTCGAACTATGCGGACATGGGACTTGCATTCCCCAAAATAACGACGACGGATATAAATGCATTTGCGACCAAGTACCTAACCCACGTCACCTAATTACTCGTACCGGGCGTTCAATAGTCAAAAGTCGTTCGCGCTGAATATTGAACAACCCGGTACTTGATGACGGAATTCTAATTTGATATCTTATTAAGGGATGGACGAATGACGGTTCTACTCCTGCTTGTAATACGGATGTGAATGAATGTACGATGACGCGACCGGCTTGTTCGGTGAACCCACCTGTCAATTGTATAAATTTACCTGGAGGATTTATGTGCGGGGGTTGTCCTTCGGGATATTCCGGAAATGGGTTTTACTGTACCGATATAAATGAATGCGAGATTTTCAACGGGGGTTGTAGCGTAAATCCTTTAGTGCAATGCATAAACACCCTTGTAAGTTATTTCACTATAAACAAATAATGACGTGTATATTCGAAAAATCCATAGGGATCCCGTATTTGTGGGAGTTGCCCTGCCGGTTATGTCGGGAACGGCCAAATTTGTTCATATCAAGGAGTTTGCAGTAACAATAATGGAGGATGTCATTATTTGGCAACTTGTCGTAGTAGTCCGAGTCAGTATTATATCACTAATTATCAATTCAGTCATTTACCTGAGGATTTTATACAGGAATTAGCACGACTTTCGTCGAGTGCATTTGCCCTCCTGGATATACCGGATTCGGAGTTGGTCCAAACGGCTGCACGAAGTCTACCTCAACCCAAGGAACATCTTGCCTGTCTCGTCCTTGTGTTCATGGGGTTTGTTTGAATACAACCGATGACAGTTACCGTTGCTACTGCCCTTCACAGTATACTGGTAAAATTTAAACGGAATGGTATTTTGGGAAACTTTGAGGGCTTTTTCCAGGTCGAAATTGTGATATTCTGAAGAATCTGTGCAGTCCGAATCCTTGCCAGAACGGAGGTACTTGCATGACCTCATACGCGCGTGTCAGATGCGTTTGCACCGCCGGTTTCACGGGGAATCTGTGCCAGGACGAAAGACAGTCTTGCGGAGGACGATTGCTGGCGGAAAGTGGAGTTCTGGTCCATCCAACAGTTCAACAAACCGGCAACTACGGCCACAACGCAAATTGCGCCTGGATCATCGAAACGAACATCACTAAAGTCCTAAACATAACGTTCAAACGGTTCCAGGTCGAAGAATCCCAAGACTGCCAATACGATTTCCTGCAAATCCACGACGGCAAGAACACTCTGGCGCATTCTTTCGGCAGGTTCTGCGGGAGCGGACTGCCGAACGGCGGCGTTATCACGTCAACTCATAACGTAATTTACTTGTGGTTCAGGTCCGACGCGACCGTTTCGCATAGCGGATTCGAATTGAGTTGGGAGTCGATCGAGCCGAATTGCGGCGACACGATTGTAGATTCTTCGCACGGCACGATCCAGTCGCCCGGCTCGCCCGGGAAATACCCCAACAACCGGGACTGCTATTGGAACATCGCCGCCCCGCTCGGCAAGCGACTGCTCTTCCATTTCTTCTCGTTGATGATCGGAAATAACTCGGATTGCGGCAAAGACTTCATCGAATTCATCAACGGGAACCTGCCGGGGGACGAAATATTCGCGAAGTATTGCAACACGTCGCACCCGGCCCCGGTGTTTTCGCCTGGGTCGGAAGTCCTGATCCATTTTCATTCGGACGCAACTTTGAACCATCCCGGATTTCAAATCACTTATTCGGTGGTCGAGGGAATCCCGGGATGCGGGGGAGTCTACACCGCGGAAGTGGGAGAAATACATTCGCCGACGTATGATGGAAAGTACCCGCACGATGTGAGCTGCGAATACAGGATAATTTTAAACCCGAAAGCGCGAATCAAATTATCCTTCGTTACCTTCGGATTAGAACAGTCCGATGGGTGCCGATTCGATTATGTCGCAGTAAGTTTAATCCGTACCCATATTTCGCGATTATTGAAATACCAAAACTATATTTTATTCAAGATTCATCAAGGGTCTACATTAGATGCGCCTTTGATCGGTCGCTACTGCGGGAAAAATGTACCCGCTCCTTATATTTCCCAAGGCAATGAACTCTTCATTCACTTCAAAACCGACTGGGCTTCGTCCGATATAGGATTTGTGATTAAATATGAAAGCGGTATTTATTCAGAATTACGGGTCTATCAATGAGATTTCGTTGATCTTTTAATGTATTTCTAGTTTGCGGTGGGACTTATGGCGAACCGAGCGGTTCGATCGAGTTCCTCAAGACCGTCACTTCGTCGTCGCCGTCTTTGCAAATTCGATCGTGCGTGTACGAAATAGTGCAGCCCCTCGGAACGGTCATAAATTTCATCATTAACACCACCGACATATTCCCACCGCAAAATCACGGCTGCCGGTTCCAGTACATCGAAATCAGAGACGGCGACAGTGATAATTCCACTTTAATTGGAAAGTATTGCACAAAGGCGCCGCCAGAAATAATTTCCTCTTTTAATTATTTATGGATCAAAGTACATCAAAGTGTACCGTTCAATACGAACATCCAGGCATTCTACACGACGACCAAAATCGGATGCGGTGGCATCCTCAAAGATAAAGTCGGCACGATCTCGTCCCCCCAGCACCCGGACGTCTATCCGACGTTGTCCAGCTGCAAATGGGTAATATCTGCACCGCCGGGTTACGTAATACAATTAGTGTGGATGTCGTTCCATTTGGAATCGAGCTACAAATGCGCTTACGATTATATCGAAATTTACGATAACAATACCGAAACTGGGGCGACGGGGGCGATCGGACCATATTGTGGTAACATTGCACCTCCGGTATTGTTAAGTTCATCGAACATCCTCACGGTCGCGTTCGAGAGCGACAGCACGATCTCCTCGGACGGATTCTTGGCTTCCTACAGTTTCATACACGAGAAAAACGGTCCGCTAACATTTACAATTTTTCGCCTCAGTACTGAAATCCGAGTTGTTTTCAGTTTGCGGAGGCAACTATTACACGACAGCTGGGGTAATAAAATCCCAAGATTACCCTAATAATTACCCAGTTAATACCGAGTGTGTTTGGACCATAACCGTGCCTCCGGGCCATCAAATCATGCTGAACGTCACCGACTTCAACATCGAATCGTACTCGAATTGCCGATACGATTGGCTCGAGATCCAGTAAATCGACCATCGCAAAACGTTTTGTAAATCGAGTTAATTTCGTGAAATTCCAGCAACGGTGGGACGGCGTCTTCGCCCCTCATCGGAAGATACTGCGGAACCGTAATCCCGAAATTAATTCCTAGTCATGCTAATAAGCTCTATATCCGTTTTAAATCGGACATGACGAAAACCGGGCACGGCTTCAAAATCGTTTGGGACTCGGCCGCGACCGGATGCGGCGGCTCCTTGAATGCGCCCACGGGCACGATAATTTCGCCCCATTATCCCGAATCGTACAGCAGCGTGTCGGAATGCACGTGGAAGATTTCGGTGAGCGCCGGCTCGTCGATCCAGGTCGTCTTCACCGATCTCGATCTGGAAATGCAGCGTTTATGCCAATTAGATTACGTCGAGGTAATCCCCTTTCAACTTTCCCCCGTCTGCACTGCGCCGATCTAATTTCGACCCGCCGAATTTTCAGCTTTTCGATGGACTCACTTTGAATTCCAAATCTTTGGGCAGATTCTGCGCCCCCAATAATCTGCCCTATATCAGAACGACGAAAAATAACATGCTCGTGAGATTCGAATCGGATATCAGCCAACAGGGGCGAGGTTTCCAGCTGCAATACACCACAAGTATAATGATGAGCACCTATAACCGTACTTGGGCGTAAATTATTAATAATCGTCATTCTAGTGTGTAATAATACTTTGACCGGATTCTCGGGAGTTATTGAAAGTCCCAATTTCCCCAACGGTTATCCCCACGATCTGCATTGCCTTTGGGAGATTATCGTATCGGATAAAAATAAAATCAACATAACGTTTTCTCATTTCGAATTAGAGACTTCCGTATCGGATCAAACTCCCGATGCAACAAAACATTGCTCCTTTGATTACGTCGAGGTCCGTACCGTATGCATTTCGACGAATAATGATGAATAATAATCATTTTTGCAGATTTATTATAAACAAGACAACAGGGATGAGGACGCAACGTTCGTCAAACAGGGGACGTACTGTGGCGATCAACTTCCCCCTTTGATGACCATCGACTCTGACCACGCCAAGATTAAATTCGTTAGCGATAATCTTCTTTTAGGTTCCGGATTTCGTCTTGAATGGCAAATTGACGGTTGCGGTGGTCTACTCACTAAACCCACTGGAAATATACAATCTCCTAATTACCCCCACGGCTACCCCAACTCGGTCAAGTGCGAGTGGAAGATACAAGTCGATTTCGGAAGCAGCATCGAGATCACCTTTCACGATGTCGACGTCGAGGCCGATGCGAGTTGCGCCTACGATTATGTGAAAATTTTCAACGGGGAAGACGCCACCCATCCGGAATTGGCACAGTTCTGCCACCAAAGTATACCGGTCACCATCACGAGCACCGGCAATCAGATGTACGTTTTATTCCAAGCCGATTCGTCATTCCGCGGCAAAGGATTTTCCGCGAACTATTCGACGGTCCCATCAAGTAGGCGCCGACACAATCAATATTTGATTTCGCACAAAATACCTCGTGCTTCTTTCAGAATGTGGAGGGAAATTCTCGTCACTGGCGGGCACGATAACGTCTCCGAACTATCCGAAAAACTACCACTACAACGATTCCTGCGAGTGGCTGATAGAAATCGACGACCATCACGTGATCGAATTAAATTTCGAAGACGTGGATCTTCCTTCAGATTTCAAAGGGAAATGTAGCGATAACAATCAAACGTATGTTAAAGTCCACGATGGGCCTTCCACCGCGTTCCCTGTTATAGCGAATCTTTGCCAAAAAGATAACCTGAACGGATCTGCAATAACTTCATCCTTTAATTATTTACTGATCGAAATGGTCGTCAAGAGTCCGATTGTCGCAAAAGGATTTCTAGCGAAATATAAGAAAGCTTGCGGGGCTAAAATTGAGACTTCAGGCAGTGGAATAATCAAAATGAATCTGTTAGATGGGTCTACTGAAGAAAGTTCATGCAATTACACCATTGTGGCAAAGGATCCATCTAAACATATCCACCTCACGATCAATCTTTTGTCGAATGTTAATGCAGAATCGCCTGTAAGAATTTATAACGGAGAATCTGCGAGTGCGCCTCTTCTGGGAGAATACCAAGGAACGAAAATACCCCCGATGTTGACAAGTGAAGGGTCCGCCTTGCATATATCCCTGGATCCTCAAAACACTCAAATTTTCGCGACGTATTCTGTACTCGATTCAAGTAATTACATAATTTTCGTTATAGTCCAGTATATTATTAGTTTTAAAATTGCAGCCTGCGGTGGCTCTTTAATGTCTATCGATGGATTTTTCTCTTCACCCGGTTATCCGAAAGAGTACCCCAACGATCTAGAGTGCGAGTGGACCTTATCAGTATCGGAAGGAAACCACGTAACACTCGGTTTCACATACTTCCAACTGCTGGAATCAGAACGCTGCAACACCGATTATTTGGAAATCAGGACTGGAAATAGTTCCGGAAAGTTACTGGGGGCGTTTTGTGGCAGTAACGTGCCGGCTAACATAACCCACGTCGGTAGCTTGTGGATCTACCTCAAGACCACTCATGTGGACGGGGATAATTCTCTAAATACAGCGAAAGGATTTTACGCTGAATACGTCTTGAGTAAAACCGACGCATTCAGTTTTGGTCGACATTGACGTACACCTAATCCCATTAAATGATTTCAGATCAAGAAAACGAGCTCACCGGACCTTCGGGAATCATTTCCTCGCCTCTGTACCCAAAAAAATTCCAAATCTATGGCGAATACTCGTACACTATACGGGTTTCTTACGGGAGACGTATTTTGATAACATTCAAGGACTTTTATTTCGACGAGTCTTCGTACGAAGACTGCGTCTATAGTAGATTTACCGTGAGTTGTCCAGTTACCTACCTGAAAATTATTAATTCTTTATCTTGTTTAGATCTATGATGGAGCTGACGAAGCAGCAAAATCTATGGGTGATTTATGCGGTTACAGAACTCCGGATCCTGTGAAAAGCACGAGTAACGTTGTACTTCTGAGAGCTTACCTAAACGATAGACCGGTGAGATTCTTACTTGATTGGAGGGAAGTTGAAGGAGCAATGCGAGTACCGCCTTACCTATTCGATAGTAAATAATACTCAAATCGATTTATCAAGTTAAGATTACTAGGATTATCATTAATTTATCTTCCAGGGAAAAGATGCGGTTCTAACGACACAATCGATATTAGTTCACTGTCAAATCATTCAATTAGCCTAACGTCACCTGGTTATCCGAACGGTTACGGCTCGAACTTGCTCTGCGAGTGGTATTTCGCGTCGATTCCGATGAATCATTTATCAATTACATTTAACGATATGACCCTGGAAAGAGGGTACATGCACGCGCGAATGTGTTACCTCGATTTCGTTGAAGTATTCAAAAAATCTCCGACCGATGTGGAGTGGAAATCTTTAGGAAGGTTCTGTAATTATAACGATACGAAAACTATCCAAGGGACTAATCTCATGAAAGTTACTTTCTCCACTAACCCGTATTTGAACGGCACGGGATTCAGCGCTAAAATCGACGAAGGTATAACTCGATTTTGATTTGGTAAACGACTAAAACAAGCATTTCTAGAGTGCGGAGGGCTGTTAACCGAACCTTCGGGTTACATTTACAAATATAATAAGTCCGATAATGAATTCCGATTAACTCAATGCCAGTGGAATGTCACTGTACGGCCAGGAAGGCAAATAGAAGTGAAATTTATCGATTTTAATATTGAGAATACCAAAAACGCCGACAAACCTTGCTTTAATTACTTAATGGTGATTTATCAGGCCTGACTCTGTAAATCGTTTAAATTAATTATGACAATTCCAGTTGAGAAATGGCCTATTTCCCGATTCGCCGCTATTAGGAAACGGTAAATATTGTGGTAAGATTCCACCTCAACCATTGCGGACGACTGGAAATAATCTATACGTGAAATCTTATGGACGCACTCACACTACGTTCAAATTATTCTATCGCGAAAAATCGCACGATTGCGGTGGAGAAATAACCCTGAAAGATTTCGCAAATTCGACCGAAATCCGGTCCCCTAATTACCCGGAGATCCCGCCGACTCACGTCGAATGCGTCTGGGTCATAATGGCACCTCCCGGCGAATCGCTCCGGATCGATTTCATCAACAGATTCGATCTTCGCAAGAAAGAGGGGTGATTGAAAAAAGCCAATTGCCGCGCCCTCGCCACCAAAACCGATTTCTTTTCCAGGTGTCCCGAGGAAGCCGTGGAAGTGCGAAACGGAGGGACGCCCAATTCCGCATTAATTGGCCGATATTGTGATGAAGCGCCGAGCTCGCAATTCTCCACCGATAACATCATGTTCATCAAGTTTTTCACGGACATCGACGACCCGGGCAACGGTTTCAGCGCGCGAATTTCCATCGCCAAATGCGGGGGCACCCTGAGAGGCACCACGGGAATACTCCGATCGCCTGCATTCATAAGCCCTTCGTACCACAACAAGGTCGACTGCACTTGGCAAATTGTGGCGCCCACAGATCACTCTCTGAAACTGAAATTCGTCAGCATCGACCTGTCGACGCGATCCTTCTGCCCCATATCCGACAACGTTTTGATAACTGAAGATAATGAAATAAACGGCGCAAGTATACGATTCGTGATCAATTCGAGTAGATTCGGTCTACTCTGAATAATTTGTTCAAGGAGCGAAATACGGTCCTTACTGTGGAAATCAGATCCCGGCGGAAATTCAAAGTGTTTCGAACGTAGTCACAGTCACTTATACGAAATTAATCATGAACTCTGAACACACGAGTTTTGCGATAAATTACACAAGCGCGGCTCAAAGTATGGAAAATACTATCTACGAGTAGACGACGATAAATATTCTTTGTTTTTTTCAGTGTGTGGAGGCACTCTCGAGACTTCTACAGGTATCATACAGTCACCCGGATATCCGAACCACCACAAATCATTCAAAAGATGCACGTGGATCATTAAAGTCCCCTACGGGCGTAGAATTAAGGCACAATTCTTGGATTTCGATTTACTAGGCGCCCCCCGAGGATCGGGCGATCTGGTATTCTATAATACGGAAAATTACCGATCTTTTATAGGATTAGGATCTCAATTATACCAAAAAGAAATCGTGCGCTCCAGCGAAAACGTGATGGTGATCATGTACTGGTCATCCGGATCTAATAACGCAAAGCGGGGTTTCAAACTCCGGTACACGTCGGACGAGCCTTCAGGTTGGTGTAATTTCGGCCGGCGTTTCGCGATTTTAATAATTATTTTAATGAAATTCAGTCTGCCAAGGGGATTTCAATCAGGAGAGTGGAGTTATAAAGCAACCGGAAAATTATACTGCAGCTTTTATGTGCACATATCCTCGAATTAGTTCTGAAGCAAATAAAACTTTGGCCGTGCACATAAAATTATCGACGAATTATTCATACAGTCAGAGTTGTAATTCAGTTTTCAGCGGGGTTTCTTTAATGCCCGACCAGCAGAACCTGATCGGGGGAGTGTGCAAAACCACCGACGACTACGTCACTATAACGTCCCCCTTCCCCATTAATTATTTATATGTGAGTGATAAATAACACTGATGGGTGAATTCATCTTTAGAATTTTTCATCAATTATCTTATTCTTTAATCCAGGCTATGCAAAATAGAGCGGTTCGTGTCAACTACACCGTTAATTATGAAACTTACCCTTGCGGGGGAATAATTAATGGTGAAACTGGGACGTTCGCAAGTCCGGGCTTTCCGAATAAATATTCAAAATCCATTTTGTGTAGTTGGCTTTTGATACTACCGGACGACCAACGAATCAAGTTGACTGTGAATTCGGCCAACTTCGGTCGAGACTGTTCCAAAACCTATTTAGAAATCTTCAACGGGGGATATCCGACCAAACCGAAAATCGGAAGATACTGCCAAAGCCAAATACCGGAGACAATTTTAGCGCAAACTAACCAATTGTGGATCAATTACGAATTCGCTAAAGACAGCGATGCGACGGGATTTAGTATGAAATATGAGCCAGTCATTGACGGCTGTGGCGGTGTTTTCCACGATACGAGTAGAATTATCGACACTCCCAATTACCCTAATGAATATCCGACTAATTCCGAGTGTCTCTGGGAAATTAGAAGCGAACCGGGTTTCTTCATTAGCCTCAAATTCACGTCGCGCTTCCAGCTTGAAGACAGCGACGGATGCCGAAACGATTATTTGGAAATCTGGGATTGGAAAGATGGTAATTGGGTATCGTTTGGTAAAAAATGCGGACGCAGTATTCCCGCAGCGATAAACTCCACCAGTGACCGAATGAAGTTGTTATTTAGAAGTAATGACAAAATTGGCGGAGCTGGATTTTCGGTACAAATAATTACATTGTAATTTCCGATGTTGATCAATTTTTCGATTTTCAGGCGCAATGGGAATGGCATTGTGGCGGTACTTTCACCGCTGATACTACTGAGCGGTTTATTCTAAGTCCCGGTTATCCTACAGGATACAAAAAGAATATGAATTGCTTCTACAAAATTTCAGCGGAACCGGCTACACCAATAAATCTAAAATTCTACGACTTCAACCTGGAAGGATGTACGGGCTAAACCGTCTAAACTACGGATTTAAATGAACTATTACTTTTATTCTAGCCATGCCGGCATGCAGATACGACAATGTATCGATATCCAGAAGTCCGGGATTCCTGAGAATGCCTTACATAGGGCGACAAGTCTATTGCGGAACCTCCATCCCGCCTGAAACACGTCAAACGGCTTCGATTTATTTATCTTTCATGACGGATCATTACGTGCAAAGACGCGGCTTCAGATTCTCCTATTCTCTCGATCGTAAGACGCTGATCCGCTTTAATTAAAAAGAAAACAGGGGATCAATTTGTTTCCACAGATTGCGGCGGAGTTGTCAACACATCTTCGGTCATCCTATCTCCGGCCCTGAATCTGACGAGATCGCCCGCCACCTACTTCGGCTTCATGTACTGCGATTGGAATATAACGGCGCCGCCGAAGCAGGTGATAGTGGTGGAATTCGAGCTTTTTGATTTCAACTATCGGCACGGATGCTTCTTCGATTTCGTCGCGGTCTTCGACGGTCTAATCGCGGCCCCCGGGAAGAGACTGGCGAATTTATGTGGCGAATTAAATCTCGATCCGCCCTTTTCCGTGACTTCCAAGAGCAATCAGATGTTGCTCAGACTGAAAGCCGATCGCACATCGCAAGTTAGAGGTTTCAAAGCGAACGTGTATTTCACGCACGGTGATTTTTTACTATTAGAAACTTTAATGATTTTAATTGGATCGCTGGTGTCGTTGTAGGCCCCGAAGAAGGCTGCGGCGGCGAACTGAATCTCACCGCGAGTGTGACTTTGATGTCGCCGAATTTGAGCGACTTGGACTGTACTTGGAACATTATCGCACCTTTCGGATCTTACGTTCAAATAAAATTCACGGAATTGAATTTACCGACATGCAGAGGGTGGAACCGAACTTCTCTGGAGATCAGAGACGGAGCGTCGCCAATAGCCGAAACCATTGAGGTTTTATGCAACACGACTTCGGCAGTGTTGGGACAAGAAATAGTAACTTCGGGAACAAGGGCGCAAATGAGATTACACACGACCGGATTGATTAGAAACGCGTTTAAGGCGACTTTAACTCCACTGCCATGTAATATGAATACGTATAGGGTGACGACGTTCATGCACTTACCTTTTTCGCCCGATTGCAGCCCCGTGCGGTCCGGCCATTTTAAACGCCACCGATAAAATTCAAGTCTTGACCTCGCCAAACTACCCCGGCCCTTACCCAGAAAATTCGAGATGCACCTGGATAATTCGTACGAATCCTCAACTGCAAGTCATGATCCGTTTCGTCGACTTCGATCTGGATGAGCAAAAGGATCCTAACTCTTGCAACGAAGGGGATTCCTTAAAAATCATAGATGAAGTTGTGAGTATCCTAATTTTATTTGTTGGCGTATATTGTAACGTATGAATATGAATTCGAAGAATAACAGAGTGATATCGGATGGACTCGGTCCCTCTGCTTTTATCTCGAGCAGCCACAAGAAATCGCCCGATTTCCGGACGTTCTCGAACATAAATGGCGTTCATCAATTCTGCGGCAAATCTGTATTACCGTTCGATTACTACGCGAATAGAAATCTAATCTCTGTGGTATTCACGAGCCTAATGCGGACTAAATCGATGGGCAAAGGTTTCAAACTCGAGTATCATACCGTCGGTGAGTTATTAGGAGAATTTCAAAGTATCCGAAATAACTCCGGGAGCGTTTCAGGTTGTAGCAGGAATTTCACGTCGCTACAGGGCCGCGTTCTTCTGCAGAAACTGACTGAGTGTTACATCACGATACAGGTGCCGAAAAATTACACGATTTCGGTGTATTTCCAACATCTCAGTTTGTGGGTGGCGAACAATAACTGCCAGGACACCGGTTTAGAGGTAGGTACACTATATAGTTGGGTGTTTAATCGATTAACGTTTCGGTTCGTTCAAGATCCGCGACGGAGGCGGATCGGGGAAATTATTGTTATCCGCTTGCGGATACACAATTCCTAATCCGTTATTCTCGAACACCAATAATTTATGGGTGCGCGTTTGGAATAAAAGGCAGCCGGCGTACGTAGCCACCGTCGATTTTGTGTACACGTCCAGCGATCAAGGTAAAGGATGCGGTGGCACTTTGTACAATTACCGGGGACGGTTTTCGAGTCCCCTGTACCCAAGTTCGTACCAAGACACCACCCCTTGCACGTGGAATGTGCGCGTTCCCTACGGAATGAGAGTAGCGCTCAAGTTCAACAGTACGATTTATTCGATGTCACTTTTACGTGAAACTAATTGAAATTTCCTTCAGATTTCGAGATTAAAGGTGACTGCGACTACAATCACTTAACCGTGACAACGTACATCGGAGAGACGGGCACCGATCACGTCTATTGTAAGGGCGACACCCCTGCCAACCTTTACTCGAACTATCATATGACCGTAACGTATCAATCGTCTTACGACAACGACGGTAGCGGATGGTTGGCCATCTTCGAGGCGATCACGGACGGCAAATAGTTCACCTCCGATGGGGAGGTTTTGTGTACTTTTATTATTATCAATAAAAAAAACTGGTTCGAATTTTGGTTTATATTTTTACTACACTTGTTGTTAAACACAGGTTTCAATTAATACAGGAGAGGTAACTGGAAGCACATAGCACGCTGATCGGACATGACACATAACGAGACCAGTTATTGTCCCACTGCATCGACTAGTTTTAGCAGCAAAAGCCAAAGAACACATAATTCAACAATTTTTCCTCTAGTTGAAATAACGAACGGTCTCGTGGTACATAAAAATGGATGATACTATCAAAATAGTGTTATGTCTTCTCAAAAAGCTCACATGAAAGCACCCATAGTGATCCATAATAAATATATATGTATTTATTGTCTAAAATATTGTCGCGATATGCAATATCACTGATGCAGATCCATTATTTAAATTTAGTCTGGATATGTTTCTTCAACTAGAATATCATTACAAAGTCATATTTCATGTGAGCCAATATACGATTTTTGACGTGCCATCGACCATTTGGATCGCCGGCGAAACATCTGATCTTATAGTTTCTACATATACATTATTATAAATTTATCCCTAAAACGGAAGTCCATATGTAAGTTGCTAATTTTTTAATTAGTTATTGTCACATTATTAAAATCGGCACATTAGTGATATCATCGCTACACCTACTATTGACTATTATAATAATTGATATCTAAAAATCCTTGTACAGTTTCTTTTTTTTTAAATCTTATTTCTAATATCACTGCTTATATGGTTTGGTGAGTTTTGATATATTATTTCACATGACTCTCGCGCGATGTTTCGGCTTTCCGATGATCGATGGCCGGAGTTTATTCGATATGTAAGAAAAACATAATTTAGAAACATGTATAATATATAATTTGATTAGTGATTGCCCACACGTCGCAATTTTAGTAAAACGCAGCAGCTTTGGAATTCGACTGTCGCTGGCGGCGAGGACGGCTAATAATGACAAGAAATACGGATAAGGATAAGGGGCGGTGATGGGGTTGGCTGGGGATGGGTCGGGTGGTGCCGGTATGCAGTATCGCACGAAAATTTCCCTTTCTGTTAAGACCTGAACGTCGCGCGGTTGTTATTAATGATGGAATCTCCTTGAAAATATTGGCAAGGTAAATGAATCCTGATCGGGGACAATTTGTCAGTGTTGAGGATTGAATCGTCAACTTAAAAAGCTTTAGGGGCGAGAGCGGTATTGATTAATAATTTCGAAGGGAGATTGTAGATTCTCAATAACTTATTGATCCGATATGGGAGAGGAAAAATATTAGGGAAAGGGGGAAAGTCACGAATTTTCAGGGACGAAGTTAGAGTGAGTGGTCGGTTGGTTAGATTCTGTTGACGATGGTCTTATTGGGGGGAATTTCTCACGATCCGACAACAAGATACAAGTGCCGAGGTCCTTGCCGCTAGCTGTGAAATTCGCGACCTGCGCACAGTAGACACTAGATAACATCATTTATAAATCTATAGAAAACTATGATATCTTCTCTTTCTAAGGGTATAAAATATATTTAAAGCGCCGCAGAAGGCTCCGAAGTGATTATTGTCAAAGGTAGACCAGCTCTGGGGCGTGAGGTTGCTAACACTAATAGGGCCCTCGGAGACTTCTGCACAGGTGGCGATTTTACGAAATATACTGAACTTGTTCGCCTGCGACGACGACGATGGCGACGACGGCGAACGACGGCGACGACTATACGACGACGGCAAACGCAACAGCAACGGCGAGCGCTCGTTAAGGGTTCGGTTCAGGGAAAAGGAACAATTTTTCCGTAATATGATGTAACACGGGTTTCCTTTGAATTCGGCGAGCGAAATGAAGACGCACATTTCATCGTAAACATGTTACGCGCACATTTACACAACATATTTTTTCAACACCGCACAATACATCCAAAGTCGGGATAGCGACGAAAACAAGCTCATTAGGAAAAAGAAACGTTACTCATCCGGGATTCCGGGAGGGGGAGGAACGCGAAACGCGATGATGATAGATGATAGTTTTTAATATCCGGCGGAACCGGCCAGTTCAGTATATTTTTTAATATCGGCCTCCGGTTGTATATTATACAGCTGTATAAACAGATCACATGTAGTAGCGGTCCGCTCGAACACTAGGTGAATTGTCACGAGATATCACTATAGGATCATTTCTAGAGATATTGTGCGTAGCTGGATTGTGGCAGGGGAAATCTGCTATACCACAATATAACAAATGCGTCTTACTAAGTAACTTGTAAGCATTCTGTTCATGTAAATGTCTTAGAAAACCATAGTTTACCGTGTATAATTTGTACCATTCATTCTTGTTATACATTATTGTCAGCTTAATTGAGATTATTGTCTTATCTATGTATGTATGTAGTATATCGTCTAATCGGAGTAACGCTTCATCTGCTGCAATATCCACGGTATGTATTTGGGCACGTAAGCGTAAACTCCAGGTAGGTGCGGATGAGCGCATTTGATGCCCCAACTGACGATTCCGCCGACGAACCATCGGTCCGGATCGTTACCGTCTCGGCAGAGCAAAGGGCCCCCGGAATCTCCCTATATGAGACACGACACACGCACCATTAATTCATCTGGCGGCCCTTTCTTTCCCCCCACACCTGCGACCGCCCTTCTCGACACCGTCCGCCGTTGTTCCACTCACCTGGCAGGCGTCCTTCCCTCCTTCCTTGTAGCCGGCGCAGATCATGCCGTCCGTGACGTTCAGGTCCCGGTTCTCCAGCCAGGCGTTGCACAAGTCGCGGTTAAGAACTGGCACCTCGACCTCGTTCACTTCCGGCTCATACTCGGACACTACAACCCAACACGGAACGGCCCACGTCAAACAAAATGAACAATCACCCATCCGTCCGCATCGACACGATACGGCCCTTCACATCAACTAAAACCGAACCACTTACTTCCAGTGTCTTCTTTCTTGCCCCAGCCGATAACCGTGCACTTGGTGCCCGGATGGAGTTGCTTATTGGCCGGCGGAAGGCAGACCGGCAATAGATGCTCGTGAAACGTCACCCTCGAAGATAGCTGGAAACATGCAAACGTTAACCCGCACAACCGGATCGATTTGATTCCCAATCAGACAATTGAGTTCAATTCGAACAATACACTTATTACTACGAGATACGCGTGCAGTCGCACTTGACGTATTACGTATTCGAGTTTAAAATTGGGTAATCCGCCCTTTGTTCGGCTTTCTATATGATGTTCGATACCCCAATTATAATAATAGGCAGCTGACGATATACGGCATCTCGAACTCTCTGGCGGCATCGATTTCTTTATTGAAAAATACGGGAGGCGCTTACCTTCAGTAGGGCGACGTCGTTGTCGTGCGCCACCCCCAAATTGTAAAGGGGATGGGCGACGACCTTCTTCACCTTCATTTTCTGACCGTAGAACGAGTGAGCGTGCCTCCTGGTGATCCCCAACTGGATCGTCCAGCCGGTCTCGTCGGAGTGGCTATTTATAGAGAAAATCCCTCGATCTCAGCACAGTGTACATTGTATAGTATTGCATTGTATTGTGTCGCATTGTACTGTACCAGCGTCCAATTAGTTCGTGAGCGTGTACATGTGGCATACTCACTTGCCGACGCAATGAGAAGCAGTTAGCACCCATTGATCGGCGATCAGGACACCTGCACAGTAGAAAATCTCCTCGGGGCCGCCGAGCAGGGCGGCCAAAAAAGGCCAATCCCCGGGTTTAGAGGCGACGCCCCCTACTATCCTCAAGTGCACCCTTTGTTCCGCGTAACTTTTCCTCGCCTTGCCGCACACTGGAAGAGCCAACGTGAACACGGCGCCGTATTCTATCATTCGTTCGCTTTACTTACTGTAATTTGTGCAAACCAAATCGACTGTCGGATACGTGGTGCCGTTACAAGATCCGAACTCTCTGATCATGTTTTTCGGCCTTCTGTTCTGGTTCATTCGCCATATAGCCGTCGTCTCCTGAATAGGAGGCGATACGTTTATATCCGTGCCCCTCAGTAGCCGACTGCTGTTGGAATTTCTACAACCAACCCGCAAAATTGGGCATTATGTAGAAACTAGCGGCCCGCGCGAGTGTGAGCGGATGAGGGAACCGAACTAAAAACGCGATTGATTCCTGCTTCCGTTTCATCCCTCATCCCTCGCCCATCTCTCTTTCCGTCTCCTTTTCGCTGATGTGATTTTCCCGAGAAACTTTTCGTTGCGAAACATTTTCGAAAGGTGTTTTCGTTATAATCGGTCGGCAATCCCATTGAGGACGGGAAAAGAGGCAATTAATGCGATTTCACGGTACTTACGAATAGCCGAGCAGGGAGCAAATTGTATTCGGTGAGGTCCTCTGATCCCAGTGAGCCACACAGGCCGGAACCCATTTCTTGTCGTTCGGACGGTAAACTTGGAGTTGTCCTTTGCCTTCGTCCCCATTCCGGTCGCTTAGCCGCACTTGAAATTGAAAAATGTTTTGCTCATCTCACAAACGTTCCTGGTTTCCGGACTCCGCGGTCGCGGAACACGGAGACTTACGGCAGTTTCTCTCGTCTTGGCCCCACGGGCAGTCGACTTTCCCGTCGCACATGTGCTCCTGAGTTATGCACTTGTCGCCGCCGCAGTGAATCATATCTTCGCCGCATTTGTTACAGTTGAGCTCGTCGGTCTGGTCCTCGCAATCGACGTGTCCATCGCATTGCCAGTCTTTCGGAATGCACCGCCTGACATCGCATTGAAATCCCGTCGGGCACACTACAAAACGGATCGCGTTCAAGTGATAAGCTCGGCAGGAATTTCGATTCGGTCGGCGAAACCGGACACACTGTAGTCGGCGCGGTTTATTACGCAAACAGCTTAATGGGGAGTGACAATTATTATTCCGTGCGTCGATTTAATGCATTCTGCGGCGCCTCGGTCATGCACGCCGACCTCCTCGAACTTCCAAGTCTATCCGTCGCCATAAGCGGACGAATCGCTCAGGTCGTCGATTCCGCCACCTACCTGGCTTCTGTGCCCTGATCTTGGCCTGCTTGTACTCCCGGTACCCGACGCACACGTTGTGATCGGACGAATCGGGGAACAGGGCGCAATCCAGGTAATCGGGTAAGGCAAGTCCGAAGACGTCGAGAAAGAAGCCACATCTCCTTTTCGTTTCTGCAACAACGAGAACAAGAGGAATTCGACGGCCCCTAGGAAATTTGGGAAAGTTTACCGTGGCAGAGGCTGCGACAGGGCCGGACCACGTCTCCTCCGGGTCCGCACTTCGGCACGAACACGGAACACAAGAAGAGGGCGGCCAATTCGTAACACCTGACGTCGACGACGGCGTCGTACACTTCCAGCTCTTGTTGGGCGTCTCTTTGGCCGAAATGGCCCATGTAATTGGGGAACACGGTGAAATTGTACGGGACTTTATGCTGCTGACAAAAACTGACGATCACGGGCAAACAAATACCGGGAGCGGGATTTATGCTGATCCTTTCTATGACCGGAGCGCCGGTCGTCGCGTTGGTAGTCGTGTTAACTACTTGCACCGATGATGGATAAGCTGAAAAATGAAACGGGACGTATAGTGTCGAATTCGATGATCGTCCTGCAGCGTACCTTTAAAATAGGCTGCCAGTCCTGCGCCTATGGCAAACAAGGCAATAGCATTTAAAATTATTTGAGCAAATCTAAACCTTAACTTTATACGTCGAGCGTAATGACTCGAAGGACGTCTCATATCTCTAATTATCTGAAACGGAATTCAATTAGAGCGGGGCGGACTTATTTCATTCGGGGTGGCATTCAGTTTACCCTATGGTGTAGAGACATGTTTGAGCCGTTGTGAAACCGCACGATCGTTTGCAAACTGGCGGGAGTCGACGCACTCTTCGTTATTGTTGTATTTCCATTAGCATCATCATCGTCGGCATTCTGAACTTTCGATAAAAGTCCATTTTGCTGTTTAACTGGAGTTTTCGGTGGCAAAAGTGGAGTCTCCATCGTTTTTGTGGTGTAACTCGGCGAGGATGTTTGACTGAAACTATCGCTGGAAACGCTCGAATCCTGCCGTATTGACACCCTCGTGGTATTGCACTGTTGACTAACGGGGATCTTGCTCGCCGGTGACATGCCAGACTTATGGCCACTTTTCGGAGCCGGCGGCGGCGGTCCCATCGGCGCCGGCGGAATTTTCATGAAATCCTGAGCCGCCACCGAATTAAATTCAAACGTGCAAACTGTCGGTAATTTGTTCGATTGCTTCGGCGAGGCATTCCGATTCAAGTCGTACGTTCTTCTCGCGAGACTATTATTCACGTTATTCGGTTCGTTCGATATTTGCACTTGGTTCCTTATCAGGGGCCTAGGTTTATTGTCTACTGTCGGGATGGGGGGCAACGCTCGTGATCTCGGTGCCGGCGGCGGTATCGGTGGTGGTGGGGGCTGTGATCTGATCGTTTTCGCACTCTCGTTCGTATTCATTGGTGAGGGAACATGCGATCTTTTTGGTACGGCAGGTGGTCGGAGCGGAACCGGAGGCGGAGGCGGGATCTGCAAGGACCCAAAATTCCAAAATCCACTCTGAACATCAATTCACCGGGTACCACTTAATAACTATCGCTTACAGGTTACATTAGGGGTATTACGAGGGCACTACCTACATATAGCGATCATCAAACATTCCAATTTCATAAAGCAAATTAGCTGATTTAGTCAACCCCTGGCATTTGTGGGGGCGCTTTCGACCGAACCATGTTTTGCTTAGCTTATCCTCCTCAACCGTGTGTATATAATAGTTAGTGAACGATATTGATTTCCCGACTACGTATATTATGTGGAAATTTTATTCCCGACCCCCCGAATATAATGGATTTTCTTTTGCCTTTTCACCGTCCGAAAATACCGGAGTAATAAATCAAATATTTTAATTTTTATCGCGTATCGGACTTTTAGAGATCGGGGATTGGCTGGGGTCGGACGGACGATCGGTGAGGGTTCGCTCATACATGAAAACAAAACGTTCAGAGTGTCCGGCAGAGTTCAGACGATATTCGTTGCCCGCGTCGAGTCAATAAGCTGTTTTTAACGTAGAATTACATAAATGACCGCATTAGAGTCGATTCATATCGCATTCGTGTGATGATTGATTGCCATCGTCGCTAAATTCGCTTTGGTAACCGTCGTTAAACAAATACGGGGCGATATCTAGCGATCGCTGTATGTATACGGAAGAGCTTCAGGCGGTTTCGCAACAATCTATACCATCCGTCAATCCGCCCTCTGTCGGCCTTTAACTTGCCTATCAGTAGAGTCGTAGTTTGGAAAATATCTAATAACGCAAATATGAGGACCCTGCAAACAATCGTTTTCCTCCAAAGCCTTGACGACGGAAACGGAAATGTACCTCTTCTATAAGGTCGCGGAGTATCACAAGGCGACTATATGCGCTTCGTTTGCTCTTCAAAGTCAAGTTGACACAAACTTCATGCAGAAAACGCATTCTCAGGAATTAAAAAAAAGAGCCCGAGTCCACCGATTCGCAATGCATTGAACGCAAAACCTAACATCTATACGTATAATAGAGCGGAGCGAATTCTTTTCAACGTGAAAGCGGATCAAGACTGAAAAATTTCCGAGTCGTCCGTATTCGCGAGCGCCGCGGCGCCTTATCAAACCCTGAACTTGAACCTGTTTTTCCGCGAACAAAAACCATAAATCGTTTTCATTAAACTAGGCGAGATTCATGCAAGTATGAAACGGGGCGACTTTTCGCATCGATTCGAGCAACCCATTCGAACGGGCATATTCACGATCCCCGCTCTGTTTGATAATTGCGCTTCTTCGACGAACTCAGTAAATTAATCTCCCGGCCGGGTCGTAAATCACTCTAATTTGTTTCAGACTTATTACGGCGACCGTTTACGTTTCGTAGTACGCTCGGGGCGGTTTCGCGAGGGGTCGTGAGTCGCGAGGGCGGACCGGGGCGCTACTCACCGCGTGCTGCTCCTCGGTGACGGGGCAAGTGTGGGCCGAGTGCCTCCTCGCGTAGATGTTCGAATTGACCGGGGCCAGGGTGAGCGACGTGGGCTGCAGCCGCGGCCCCCCGTCCAGGATGTCCAGGAGCGACCGCTCGGTGGCCAGGCTGCCCCATCTGAATGTCGACAACACAGATCAAGACGCGAATCCGGAATTCGGACCGACTCACCTGGGCCTGGGTCGAGGCTCTTCTATCTGGCCGAGAGTGTGACAGTGTCTATCCACCATGGCGCCCCGTGCCCCCTACAGCATGCTGCGCTGTGCACACACAACAAACCTGTTGCACCTATACAGAAACACAATTAAGCCTATTCGCAAAACGGCCAGATCACGCGCGAAACGTCCCTCATCGTGCGATGCACTCATTATTGCACGGGAAAGATCAAAGGGATTCTAATAGAACCGACGTTGAAATAATCTTGCGAGGAGTTTTCATCAAATTAAAAAGTTATAAATGCCGCGCGATGCCGGTGGAGGAAGCCGAAATGGGCTGAACTATTCCGCAGGAAAATAACTCGCTTTATTTATACTTACACAAAGCGACTTTCAGCAAGCACTTATATTTTCGCGGAACTAAACATCAATTATTAAGTGTCGGAAGTTTCCTGTACCTCGCTGATGGCAAACTTAATAAAATACGATTTGACCGCTTCTCCCCTCGCTTTAGACGCCTTTTATAGATAAATAACCACTTTCCGGCTATTGAAGACACTTTCGCTTTTCAAAATTCCGAAATTTACGGACTCGGGCCAGACGGTTTTGATTAATTCGAAAATAACGGTCGAATTTATGTGATTCTTCCGAGTTTTCGGTAGTGTTGCAACAGGGGGTGGTTGTCGGTCAGTGACCTACTACAGACACGTACACTCACCTGGAGGGATGCGCGCGTAGAGTAATGTGTGGTGTGCGTGACCGCGGCGTGGCGACATGTGTACGAGAATGTGTCTAAAGCTGGCGCTTTTCGGGCCTGCGCCGCCGCCCCCGGCCTAGCCGCCGCCGCCCGGCCCAGCTGCGCTCGATGCAGCGCTCAACTCCACGTGGACGTCGTCTCAGCGCGAATTCTGAGCCTTCACCCCTGCACCTGTACACCTCCGGGGCCGGTCCGGGCCCCCCCGGCGGCGGGACCGCAGCTGGACCCCGAAAGCCCACCCCCGCTAACTGAATCGCCCCGACTTTGCCGACCTATCGGCGGTAATCCCCGAGCCGGGCGGGCGGCCTCCCTCCAGGAGACGCGGCCGCCGCTGTCGGCGTTAGTGCAAATGCATTCCAGTAATCGCCTGATTATATTCCGCCGGAGCTTTTAAAAGCGTCGCTTCCCTTATTAAATTTTCGGCGATAGAGGTGACTCTCGGAACGACTTATTATTATTATCATCGTGACGACAAAAACCCGTCTCCAGGCCCCCAATTATTTATCGTGCGAAGGTGAGGCGGTGACTTATATGCCGCCACTTTAGCCCTAATGCGAGGGTTAATGGGGCGGTCACTAATACTAATATCGTGGCGGCTTTTAAACGTCACCACGCGAAATGATTTCCACCATCTCGCGAAAAACTGACAACGGACTCGATTTGATTTTCTTCGACTGTACACACACTAGACGCGTACATGTGTGTATTTAGAATTACAACCGCAATTATTGTGTTTACTTTTTGGGAGCGTGGGGCCGGGGAGCGACTGGCTGGGGCGCTAAATCATGGACAAGTGTAAATAACCGTTCGGGATTATCAAAATAATCGGAATGGTATAAATGCGATTCCATCCGGTACACTTTGCCTCAATTTGTGTGCAAGCATCTCACTCAAATAACTTCCAGGTGCATTTCCGGACGCTTGTGATGTGATCGTTGGATAAACAATTCCGGAAAATTCCGAACGATTTAACGTTAACTACACCGCATAACCGAATTTGAAATTGTCGGAATATCGATTTAAATCCCATAAATTATAATTATGAATTATGTTACTCGGCCCGATTTTATGTGACTGGGTTACGGACACCCGACTTATTACTACTACTCCTGCCTAACTTGGCTATTGTAATTTCGAATACTACACCTGGGAATTATGTGTATCGCCAACCGGTGTCGGTGAATTACATAAGTTAGCCGTGCCCATTTCGGCCGTGAGCATTAAACCCCGAGTCGGTTTGAATTATTACTTTTGACCGGGGAAAAAGACCCCGAGGATGGAAGGAATGGGTTCTTAATCGTGAAACGTAAGAAAGTCGATTTTATTGCCAAGCGAAATCAGTTCGCACCTCGTCAGAAAGGAAATTGTGAACATTTTTCAGCGTGAAGTTCCAAGTTTGAACCGACGGAGCCCCAGGGGCACCAATCTTTAAGCATCTACATTTATTTCAGGATATACTCTCCTCTGAAAAAGTCCCGCGGTTCAAAGCGATTGCCGTTCCTTATCTCATTCGGTTATTTATATTACTCAGCGTTATGGCGTGCATTTCAGCTTCAGTTAGACAGTCTTAAGGCCAGGATAAACGAGCTTTTGTATTTTTGCCGGTCCTTTATCATCGCATTACTGATACACAAGGAGTGCACCACCTTAGAAGAGTTACTCACATAAATTTGTAATTTCCAGTTGCGCGCCCGAGGAGAACTTTCAGCTTCGCCGTCAGAATTACAATTACCTACATGTTCCGATAAGAAATTGGAAATAAAGAAACGACCTACATCGGGACGTAAGTACAAATGAGTAGGCGCATATACGGCATCAGTTTACAGACCAATATTTCACATTGCATCAGGTGCCCCAATTCAAACATTGAATCCACCAAACCACAGCATCAAAAAGATTCAAAGCCCAATGAGAGATTGGAATATTTCCCGCAAATCCGGTAAAAGCCTCATCACGTTAATTGAATTTTGACGTTTCGCAACATCCTCAAGCCATAAGATTAATGTACAGTTTTTGGAGTCGTGAAAAATTTAATTTCTCTTCGAAGAATGTTTGAAATAAATTTCGAGATTGGAAAAACTTAATTGAAATGAAATATAGATCACTTTTAAAACTTTTATTGGAAAACCGTCAACCGTCAAAATGAATAGATTGGCGACCTTAATAATAACGCTCGAAAATAAACAGAGCCAATAAGAAGTATAAAAGAACGTGGGGCGGGCATCTTCTCTAATTCGGAATTAATCAATTCCGACGCAATTATAATTAATCCATTATAATTTTATTCCAATCATCTCGATTCGTGTTCACAATGTCACATTGTGCCTCGCGAAATTAATAAATGAGTTTCTCTAAGCCCGTCGCGTCCGTCCCTTCTCGAATCTCGATGGAGAACAGGAACGGGCAAAACAACATCGAAAATCCGACCCTCTTTTAAACAACAGAGAGAATGCCATACAATGAAAATTCAATGATAATAGTGAGGAGTGATTCTCTTTGAAGTACTGCTTTTAAATATAAACCTGCGGCTTGACGATCAGGATCGGAGCAGGGGATGTTATTATGTTTTTTATCCACTTCACTTATCTGCATTCTCCACCACGTTAATAATCTATTATTAGCCGTTAATCGATAAGGTTATTCACTCATAGACTACATTGAACTCAATTATTATATTATAAATGGAATAAGTCTGCAGGTACGCAAAACGACGACGATACCCAAGAAACGCGCGCTTTATTCACACGAAATCATGTTTTCACTGTTGATATTATCAGAAAACATTTATTGCGCTATCAAGATCAATATAAATGGCGAAAATGTTTTCTCGAACATGTGACTGATCGATTTTCACATTAGCACGGGCATTTGTGTCGCCGGCGCGGTATATACCGCCCCAAATTCTGAACGTTACCTAAATAATGTAGATATGGAAAAATGCTTCACGAGCATAATGAGGGAGCCAATGAGTTACTGTTGAAAAGGGAGATTATTTAATTTGAGATTTAATAATTGGGAATTAATTAGTTGGCGGTATTCTTCGATAGGGCGGGATTACTCGACGAGGTTAATTAATTGTAGGGGTGGAAGAACAACGAACGGAAATAGCGGACGAGCGCCCGGTACCTATGTGATGACTTTTATCATAAGATTAATTCGAGCCCACCCTATTAAATGGGAGTTAAGTAGGAAGTAGGATCTGAAACTGGTAATTGAAAGCCGATTCGACATTGTTATTCAATTCATGATAGGAATTGCTTGCCACGTTATCATACCTGTGTGAGGTATATGTGTACCGGGGGTTCAAAATTGTACTTTGGTGGAAATTCGTATAGCGGGAGGTATGGGTATAATAATTCCAGTCGGGAGTCTCATGAAAAGCTGTGAGATAAAATGTAATAGGTAGTAAATCCCCGTAATAGGGGAGTTGGGTATTATTTCTGGATATTAGGGAAAATGGCCCGATCCGGAATTGTCTCCGATTCCCTCGACTCGGGTCCATAAATACGAAAAGGCGTTCGAGATTATATCGACAATAAATGCAAAATTGGGGTGATAATTACCAGGATACATCACGGCACCTTGCTCTTTTATTTCCACTTTCCCGGGCAACATCTCCACAAATCACACAATCAATTCAGATTCAATTCTCGATGCTCGCGGCTCTCAAATATAAGCGTCCTGCGTTCGACTCTTCGAATTACACGAGCCGGCGGCTATCGCCAACTTCCTAATTATTGTACTATTTTAACGAAACAGCGTTTCGCTTTGAAAGTTTCCGACTGGGTTTTTGTTCGTTCGCGAATAAAGCGGAAATAAGAGCGCAGTTTACAAAAGAAATTTAAATCACATTTAGAAATTATTCAAATTGGATCGGCGAAAAGAAAAGGACTGCCACACCGTATCATTATTGTACTCGTATAGCCGCTGTGTCTTTTATGAATATTTCAAGCAGTTTGATCGTAAATAGATGGAATCAGTCAATATACAGAGGCGGCGCGGTTTTGAATTTTAAGCGGGGCGGTTTATCATTCGGAGGGGCCAAGTGACGTTTCGGAACGCGAATAAAGAAACCGACGGCATCCTGGGTCAGCTGTCAGGAGCAGTCGATAGCGACTGGCGAGGCCCAGATGCTGCATCTCGCTTAGGTCCACCCGGTTCTCGCCGGTCCTCCTAGACACCGGCTCAATTTTTCCCGAATAATAATCGAGCGGAGCACGAATCCCGCCAAAACGGAGACCCCTCTCCATGTGGATTTAAGTAATGGAATTTAATCTGCTAAAGTGCCATGATAATATCGGATATCGTCTCCCCTCAACTCAATCCGGAATGAGATATCGCCTCGCAATCGCTTTTTAAAATTCGGAACGAACCCGTGATCGATAATATCAATTATTACACGTGGGGGATGGAAACTAGCGCACGCCACCGTCGAAACGGATCTCTTTTTAATTTTTCCGACCTCCGTGGCGGATGGTTTATAGTGCGGACGTGCCAAACTCCCGTCAATGTTGTATCTCTTCGGTTTATTTAATTTAAGGGTCCAGACGCGTCCGCCGCCTATCGGGTTTCCCTCCGCGCTCTCTCGCCAGCCACCATTAAGACCGGAATTCAATTTTCCGCACTTCCGTTGCATACAAATCGCGGTAACGAAACTTGTTTGTCCGAAACACACAATACACAATGGAAATTGTTTAATATTACCAAGATTATGCAATTGTGTTAGCCGGATTTAATATAAACTGGAGGCGGCGTCGGTGCGGTGTAGCGGCGGTGTGCGGTGCCGTCGTTTCCATCATCATATCGAATCCGCCGCCTGAATTTGACGCGACGACGAAATTGGCGGATGCGCCGGGATAGACAGCCGAAAGCCGAAAAGTCGCGCGAGTATGCGAACCGTGCGAAGGGGGATTCTGTTTATGGTCTGCTCCTCCTGAAAATCGGCGATTAGCGGCCCGGCTGCGGGGTCCGCTCGAGGGCATTAATTATGCCGTTTTTGCATTCGGGCGATAAAATCGTGAGGAATCTCTTTCGGCGACTAAAACACATGTCGACCCTGCAGCCGTGTTTTGTGCCGTTCCTGAGTTTTAAGCTCATAGTAACAGATGGTACTTAGTGCTCCATTCGCAATGTTCTCTGTCACGTTTCCATTATTAGACAATCTTGGAACAATTTCGCGAGAAAAACGAGAACGTCTATTAAAAGCTCTCAATCGACGATGGTTGAAGTATCGGGCTTTAAACGCCGACTCGAAACGGAACCCGTCTCGCCTTTCGCCCTCGCCCTTAGATTAGACAGAAAAGAGAACGAAACAATTATGGCCGTATTGTATTAGCGGAGGCGAGACTGTAGGTTAATGTGTATAGTAAATTAATCTTTAGCGTAAATTCGCTCAACGAACGTGAGTGGCTTCTAAAATTTATGTCAACATCAGAGTTTCATCACACAAGTTTCCATCCACTCGACTCGAATTCGCCAGCAGAAATGCATCGTGCTCGTATGAAACGGTTCCATATCACTTTAGTTATATGTCGTCTAATTGTTTAATTAACTCGTCGCGTTCTGCTGTTGCCGCTATGGGAAAAAATCCATGACGGTTTCAAAGTTGGAATTATGCAGCAAATCACTCACTTCAACCTTGCTTGTTATTCGCAAGGGTGCACCGAACGTCCGACTTGGATATCGACGCCACACATCTCTTGTCTCGCAATTGCGGCCGAATTATATACGACTCGTTTTATTAAAAATCTGAAAGCTCCTTTATGCCGAATATAAATATGAAACATATTAATTTTCTGGATCTGATAAATGCACATATCGAGAGCACAGTAAATTAATTTCAGAACAATGGGTCATGTCAAAAGGACTTCAAACACGAATTACGCCTTTAAAGCTTATTTCGAAACTAAATTCCCCGGATCAGAGGATAGAAAATAAATAAAACCCCCCTACTCGCGGATGTATAAGGATTTGTTATAGGGGAGGTCTAAATATTTAGGATAGTTAAGAGCGACCACAACATTGTTGCGCTCCTAATTACTCTTTAGTCGTCAGTTATTAGATTTTCCATTCCTCTGTAAATTCGGAATAGGAGGAAATTTTCGACAAATTCTTGATGTATTCAAAAAATTCAGCGAGAAACACGAAATAATGTCGCGCCGGAAATCACGGAGCGACGAACGTGTGCGATTTTGGAATTCCGGTTGCTACCGGCACTGGGATAATAAAGATCCGGGTTGAGGAGGGCAAATGACTTACGCATGGGGGACGTTTCGAATAAAAATTGGCCGGGTCGCGGTATACGAAACCGCCCCGAGGATCGCGCTAAACGTCCCGTAATTGTCGTTAATGCATTTTTATTCGAAATGGACTCGCACGGTCATTACTCACCTGAAAACGTCAAATAAAGCTGGCACGGTTAGTGGCCGCACAATTAATGTCGCTGCTGCCGAACGGCATACCAGAGACCAAGTGATCGGTTTGTTTTGATTTCATTATGCCGGCGCAGTTACAGGCACCCACCGGAGATTGGCTGGACTAGACCGCTGCCCGGAATGTCTGAGAGCTCCGCTAATGGATATTTTACTCACCAGCTAAAGCACTAAATATTATTTCACTTTCATGACAACATTCCGCCCTAATGCCCTGCACATTTTACCGCGACGCCATTTCTAAATAACCGCTGTATGGAAAAGTTACGAAATTTGCGAATCTCGGAGGAGAAGAGGAAAAAGAATAAAAAGGGTCTGACTCAATTATTCCGGATTCGTATCTCGGCTTGGGTCGCTTCAAACGTGGCATTATTAATCAACAGCTTAATAACCGCTGCTTAATTCCGTTGTGGACATTTTAAATCAATGAATAAGAACGGCGCAAGTTTATAAAATCGGCTCCGGAGCATTTTCGGGCAGACTTCCTGCAATCCCTTCCGTTTTAAGGCGGCTCCCTAATAAACCCAATCAAAATATATGTAGGCCACCATTTGGATAGCTTAATTTGGAGGGCCTAGTCAAGAACTGGTAGCCAGTGGTAGCAGGTAGATGCCGACATCTGACGATATAAGACTTACGTACAAATATGTCAGAAGGGATGTTAGCGGAATGCTTTTCCCGGGGCAAGAAAAACCAAAGTAAGTGAAGTAGATAAAATTCGCTGTGACATTTTTTCGATAGATTCGACGTGACAAGAATATCGCGACAATGTATAGCCGTGTGATACGAAATCAATGTGCCGTGTATAAAAAAAATAACTTAATAGAGCGCATCAGCTTGAATAATAATCAGCGGAAAGAGATTGATTAGAGATTGCAGTTTGACGAGTGAAAGTTTCGATCGGGGAAATATTTACCCAACAAAATGCGCTCGTCTCTCTGTGTTCTCTCCAAATATCAAATATGTATGTTCGGCAAGTGACAGGCATTGGGAGAATTTCCTCTCCCTCAAGTTGTCATTCCTACTGTTATATCAAATCATATATCGTTGAAAAAGGAAAGCTCCTCGTGGCTTTTCTGTACAAAATATCGTATCGACAGTGAAACGCGCAACGCAATCTAAATTAAAATATCGAAATCCAGCTTACTGTCAAAATTAACGCATCCAATCTTGTCGTCCACTCTTCCTATCGTCATAATGCTGGCTGACTTTTTGACTTCGATTTTTTCAATTTCAACCGTCGAACAATTATTTCGCCTATTTTGCTTATTGAACGCGATTCACTAATTAGCTATATCACGTATATTTTCTAGAAATGACTCTGAGAGGAAATTTAACGAATCTATTTGCCGTCATTATAAAGGTTATTAATACCATTGAAATATCTCGAATAGCGATATGATAAAAAAACGGAATATCGGACATACTTTCCGTAATCTGACGTGAAGACATCGAATCAAATCCTCGTCTACATAGCAACACCGAAAGTTAAATAGGCAGAAATGACTGCTTAATTATAATCGTTACCAAGACAATCCACAAATTTCGAGAACTACGCTAAGAGTTGAAATAATTCGTGTACTGTTGAACGGTTGCAATTGGGATGATGGAACGGCGTTTTTCAGTGGTGATGCATGAATTAATTCCGATTTGATTCGGGTCCACCTTACGGCCGGCGACCACGGTTGTATTTCGGGAACAATTGACGAGCCTAGACAGGTTCTATACAGGAATTATGGAATAATTTAGGCCAGGAGCAGTTGAACAAGTTAATTTTCAACCTGCCAAGGAGATGCCAATAGGTAATGGATGGCGGATGGAAGAGGGTGGGACGTCTGTTGTTAACCAATGTTGAGCTCTCGAGCCTCTGCCCGACCGGATAAAAATAGGAAAACTTCTTCGGCGCTATGGCCCGATTTTGTCGGTATGTAAATGGCAATGCCCTTTCATCGATTTCCAATGCACCGTACATATGCGGTCGTGTCGCTCTGTCTAGTGCCGGTGCATAATACACTTTTCAACCTGGGGCGGCCGATCTGTTTAATTCCTTTGTGCTCGAAAGTTGACGCTCGGGCCCTGAGGTGTCTAATGTCTAGTGCATTTCGTAACCGGCACAAAAGGCGAATTCTCGAACGGAGTGTCGATTAATAGAATTGGTTTATTCGGACGACTGATACTAGACACCACTCACCCTATACATTTCAATTTATTTAGGAACCCCGCGAGAATTACGGCGAGGCAAGACATTTCATCATGCGAGGAGCGCACGAAAGAAGTACGTTTTACCACTGAGGACCCATCGGCACGAACAGCAGGAACTCCTGTCTGCAAACTGAGCGGCTGAATCCGACGGCGCCGAAAGTCCACCCCTATACACCCACGCAAAGAGCGTGCGACGCTCTCCCGTGGGTTGTAGGCGTCTACTACATGCAGGAATGCAAACGTGCACGTGGAATTGTACTACTACACGATACTATTATTGCCGGTAGTTGCGTGGCCGGGAATCGCCGGCAACTGCCTAATATATGATACCACAATCTCGGTACTACCGAGGTGTGATGCAAGCGCAAGTCTAGTGAACTAGTTCTAGTTGTGTCTCAATTTGGAATCGACATCGCCAACCTTGGGACCATGGAGATGCGATGATAATAAATTCGAACGCGCCGCAAATTGGAAAACACTGTTTGAAAACAGAACGGAAAGAGACGAATCGCGGAGCGACAATCGCGTCACTCGATCCCTCCTTAGTGGTCGTCCTCCTCTCCTTTTAGCGGTTCATTTCTGATCCGGCACGGAGGAGGGAAAAATCCCCGAACGGGCGAAGTAATAAAATCGAGCAAATAGTCCTTTAAAAAAAGAGCCGTGCCTTCTCCAAGTCGGACTCGAAAGTCAATAGAGGGTAGCGCTACCGTCCCTCGGACCGGACAAATTTACTACTCTATTGACGTACTCACATAAGTCCATGTATCAGCGCCCTCGCACTAGAGCGCACCGCGCTTTCAGCCGCCGAAACTGAAACGGCGAACGCTACGTACGCCGTCGACGGCTACGGCGGCTACGAGGACCGCGCGGCATCGAGAGCGAGAGTGGGGGATCGGGGGTGGGCCGCCGGGGGCACATTCGCGCCCTCGTCCTTCTCCGGCGGCCGTGACGTTGATCGCATTTGCATCTAAAGTGATGTCAATGCATTTCGCCGGCGAACTCCGCACCGCCGCCGTATCTTCGCGCGACGGCCACAAAACGGGCAAAACGACGCCCGGCCGTCCCGGACGGCCCTGTGCGGAATCGCAGCCGAGCCGCCGGAACCTGGAACTTGGAAAAACTTCGATACGGGCCTTCGGCAAACACGGATCAATTATCCCCCTCGTCCGCGCGCTCTTGCATCGCATCAAGAGAACTTTCGATAGACAATCGACGAGGATCATACGGGCGAATTCTGCTGACTGACGCTAACGATATAAGTTTCATGTGCCGCTAACGAGACCATCTCGATTTTCATTCCGCGTACCTAATAACAGTAATAAGTAATTCACCTTTCTGCCTGTTACATGGGTTATATATGTAGTACGTCCTGACAACACATACACTGTACCGAATCAAAGACATCTGTTGGTCTTTTTATCTCGGCGAAACTTTTCTCCGGAGATGCGCCTCTTTAGAGATTTATTACATCCGAAAGCGGCATTATATTATCATCACGCGGCACGACATCTCTCTGTATTAAATTTACACGCCGACTCCGCGCCGACGATTTTTCCCGGTACCTACGAAGATTGGGAAACTTTCCAGTTAATAAAACGCTAAAACGCGGTTTGCGCTAATCAATTCTCTGCCAAATTAGATGCCCGCTAAGTAAATTTTCGACGGGTTAGTTGACGGCTATTATGGGATTGTGGAGTACCCACTAGCCCGAAATTATCGATTTCCGACGACAAAGTCCTCCCTCTAACCAAAGAGCCCTTTTAACACGCCTGCACTTACATAAACCTCGAGCTCCCGGGAGGCGAGCCGAGTGTTTAGACGGGATAATAACTAAAAAAAAAACCGTGTACCACTGATTTAGGTCCAATACTTGATCTAATAAGGGTCGGTATATTTAACAGATGTTAGATTTCTCGTTGAAACCGAAAATTATCGTCGCAGTCATTTTCTGTCGGGTGAAGAATTCTCTAAATTGGTAGGTAATTAATAAATTCTTTATTGATTGAGTCGGGTGAGTTTCCACAGGATGATGAAAAGGACTGAAGGAGTCGAGCCGAGATGAGTTTTATTCATTGATTTTTTAAGGGTGGATGGTCACGGCCCTGCCCTCGAATGCGGCGCAAAATTTAGTTACCCAACTATCCCAATGGACAAATGGTGCAATTTATACTTGTGTTTAGCGGCCTTGACCGCGGAATCGATTAGAGCCGAAGTCTCGACGTCGGTGTGTGTGTTGGGTCGGCGAATAACAATTACGCCTTTAGATCCATTAAATGATACCACGACGAAATGTTACTTACTATTTATGACAGCTCCCGTAGAGTGGTTATTCATTCCTTTTTTGAGGGAAAACCCGCCCCGTTTTGTTTGTGATATAATGCCCGCCGTCGGCGACCGGGTGCGCCATAATTACTTGGGAAATAAGGCCAGAGAAAATGCCTCTAATCTTTTAATGCGACCTGCTAAGCATTTATATTTTATGTGTAGTTTTCATTTTACATAATCCGCGTAATTAATTTAGACGTTCTGACAAATGTTCCACTAAATAGATTTTTTAACGTCGGCTTTTCTAAAGCGGCCCTTCATACCCGGACTATTTATAAGCGGGAGCGGGGAGTTTGCGAGATGCCGAATTAACTTTCGGCGCGCTGTGGATGCGGACGTGGACGGACCCCCCGACATCGTCCTGCCCAGGTGAGGCCGACTCATGATTATCACTCTTCCGGATCGTGACAGTGTTTTTAAACGAGGGCCATAATTGTTAATTCCACCCAACCGACGGTTTCGCCTGAAAAAGCCTCCCTCATTACACAGAAAATTCATCAAAATAGTTGCTGTTATCTACTTCGTCTCGATACTTGACACGGCAACGGCTCCTCCGATTTTTCGACGGAACTCACTTCACTATCCGGAGGCTGGGAAATGAGAGAGAAACCCGAAATTGCGTTTTTATAGCGTTACGCAATTTAACGCGTCTATTGTACGAAGGCCTATAAAGCCCTCGATGTCGGTTTTTATAGTTGATCATAAACGAAGAGGTGACCAAAGCTCGAAATTAAAACAAGACGGGGCGCGCACCGGAAAAAATAATCCCAAAAGAAACTGCCCCGGTGTAAATAAGCCGATCGTGACTTGTGAAACTCCATAACAAGTAATTAAGGGATTAATTTCGGCTCCAAGTATGTAGATCCAAGTGCGTGTGGGAAATAAGGGCGGCTCGAGAAGACGGCCCGGATTTAATTAAAATGTTCGAAACCTGCGGCTATTGTCAACTCGCCGAGATGTCACACGCGACGCTACATTTGTCATTAGTCGGTAAAACTCCGCACCATTTTTTATACGGTCGGCATACGAACGTGCAGAGGTGCGGAGCCCGAGGCCTTTAATTGTACATTAAATTCATTACAGACGAGCCTATTATTTGTCTAGGATTTGCGGTAATCCCACTAATAATTAGCCAGACCACTTAATCGGTTGATTAAATAATAAACCGATTGGCTATTTTAATTTATGGGATTCCGTCTCAACCGGAATTTTCCGGGATCGGATCACGGCGCCACCTTTAGAACGAAAGCTAAGTCATTTTATTAGAAAGAGCAAAAGCGTTCTCTCTTCTAAAAGTCCTCAGACTCGCCTAAATTTTCAAATGTTGGTTTTACTCTTTTGCACGTCTTTCGAGAAGTGATCGGGATGAAAATTATTGAAACTAGGATGCGGGTACTAAATAAATTTATTTAATATTGTCAACGAGTAATAACTATATATAATGTATCTCAATCAAAAACACGCTATTATTTGGTCAATTTGAAACAATTACTTCAAATAATTCCTAAAATTCACCAATTCTAATTATTTTCGGACAGACAGAGAGACAAGAGTTCAGAGAAGAGCGATAGTGAAAGACGAACTAATAAAAATCACAACCTCGTTAGACTGCACTAACCGTGTCTTATTAATCGACAAAAATTTCTCGTTTTTAAAGCCAAAGCTAGTTAATTTTATATCTTATACGTATGTTAGTAATAATGCAATAGGTACTTTCATAAGATTTTTCAAATTCAACAATCAATAGAATAACGGTACTAATAATTAATTAACTTGGTTTATTCGATTGGCTAATCCCGATTTGCACGGATGCCGGCAAGGCCAAGGGCGCACTGTTTTCGATATCCCTCTATTTACTAAAGTTACGTAATTAATTGATTAATAAGCGCCCCTGGACTCGGCGGCCCAAATGCCCTTGAAAATGTCTATCAGTAACAATATGATAACAATATTTCTTTTGAGATCACTTATAAGCTTTGGTTTCGAAATTAATATCAAAAATCAACACAAAACTATATTTTATGTATGTATTTTAAACACTTATTGCTAATGAATTAATTGAATGATGAATGATTGACTAAGTTTCATTGATAATTAATTACGTTATCACTATTTTCTCAACATCCAATCCAAGGCATTTCGAAGTCTTGAGTAAACCAAGAGGAAGCGAAATCAGTGAGAAATGCTAAAGGACCTACTTCTTAGCAGTAGGTGAAATCATTCTAAAAGCGTTTGAATGTAGGGAAGGGTATTTGTCGACCCCATTTCATTAAACATGAATTCTAATTTTTACAATGACGATGACTGCGATATTGATATTAATTAGTAGATTCGATTAAATCCTACTGTACATACATACATTGTGCTTTCCACGCTCCTTTATACGACAGGGAAATTACATTATTTATTTTGCCTAGTATAGAGATAGATTATTAGACGAAATAAGTAACAAATCTATAGTAGAATAGGGAACATTGCTAATACCTCCTATTTCCATCAGGTATATACGTAAGTACCAAAACAATTAGTGCAACGCAGACATTGTGCAATTTTTTTTATATATCTTAGATATGGTTATTCACAATATAGGAATCTCAAAAACACAAGGAAATATTCTAATGGTCACAGCATCAATAATAGATGCCATGTTTCAGTATCATCCTGTTTTAGTTATTATTATTATTATATTAACAATACTGATTTTGTGTTACGTAATTATAAAAAACCCAATCTAATAACAAATATTCGGTTGGTTTAAATATCACTTTGTTTATGAATGGGTACAGAACGGTCGCTATTGCCACCACAAGCGCTCGAAAAAAAAATCATTTCCAAATTCATTTAGCACCAATAGTTTCTACAGTCAACTAACAAAATCGTGAAGTCGGTGATAACGGCGCCGTTTTGTACTTAAGAATATTTCCCCTCACTGTTTGTTACCTTTTATACACATTCATGATTGACTTTAGACTGGAAGCCACCGCGGTCCTTTCAATCAGGTACTATACGCATGCGCGAGCCGCAGCGGCTCCAAATCCGCCCTCAGGACGTCATGCGGTCTACCATATCTACGGCATCATTGAACAGAGGAATCCGGGATCTACTGATGCCACTTTCGCTGTGAGGAAAGCGTGCATGCAGAAAAGCAGACTTTGCAAAATCGAGCACTCCAATTCCTGAAAATTTACAATAAGTCAATCGCGATTAAATCAAATGGAATTTATTCAATACTTTAGTTTCGATGGCTCTCGTGTCCGCGTCTTGGAAATGCAACTTCAGTTTCGATTTGCCATCGTCCGACGAGCCTCTCAACTGAGAAAATTTGTACTGCCAAACTGGGGTTTTCGAGTCGCCTTCGTGCAGCGAAAAGCCCAGATTCCAGTCGAGAGTCAGTCCCGCAGTTTTCCCGTTACAGCTAACCGTAAAAGTTTTATTCTGAAAATAAGCGAATGATCACGTTCGAGATATCATCGTTACCGTCGGTGTATTACCCCTAATTTCATAACAGCAGTGCATACTGAACAGTGCCAGGCGTTCTCTATTCTCAAAAGCTCTTGGCGCGTCTCCACGGAAAAGTACCGCGAATCCTGCCCAGAAGTCTGCACCAGGAAACAGTGCTGCCGCTCATCGACGTTCTCCGAGTCTTTGACTACGCGAAACATCGTTTGGTATACTTTGAACATGAGAGGGCACTTGCTCCAGTCCATCACGTTGAGCTAAAATTAAATCGACAAATATTTATCAGGCATCGATTATCGATTGAGAAACACATCAACTTACAGGGGGTGAATCGAAAAGCATCAAATCCGTTCCTTTCAAGGCGAAGAAACGCGGCTTATAATTCTGCCAGGGCTGATTATTATTCAAAACGCCTTCGTTGACCCAACCCATATATTCAATCCTGTCGGAAACGCTAAAGTTACGATTGTATAATTTCATCTGCAAAAAAGCTCGTTTAGAGAAAATCGACCGGGGGCGAAATGGAGGGAAATGCGGCAACCTGGAGGTTCGTGAGTCCGATTATGTTGTCGGTGATATATTTAAGCCACTGGGAAAGAATGGCGGAATCATCGCAGTGGATGATTCCCGTGCTGACTCCGTTCAGGCCTCGCACTTCAAAGGCGTTCGGCCGCAGCTTATCCGTGCCGAAAATGTACCGGGTCACGTAAGCCATCATCAAAGGCAGAGTGACCATATCGACCCAGCGCATCTGCGGCTCGTGCTCGCATTCGGAGTAGATCGAGCTCGGCCGGCTGCTCGTGCTGTTCGTCACGCGTAAACTCTCGTCTGATGCCTCCTTGTCGTCGCTGTTGCTGTCAGTCTGTTGCGATTCTTTGTCTTCTGAAAAATCAAGTCTGCGTTATTGGCGGCCGAGGCTACTGAACGGCGGACCTTGTTTTTGCAGGAAAGGCGTCGCAGCTTTGTAGTGCTTCACCGTCAGGACCACCAGATCCCCGGCGTTCCTCAGGATATTGACGGCGTCGTCGTGGGGGCACGCAGTGATATATTCCCCGTTGACTTTGATGATAGCGTCGCCGACGAAAAGTTCGCCGGTCTGTTCGGCGGCTTGGTTCTTGTAAATGCGAGAAATCAAAATCGGTAGTTTGTGTTCCGCTCCACCTTTGATGCTCAGCCCGAGCCCTCCGACTTTCTGGCGTCGGATTTGCACCATCCTCTCCTGAACAATCACAACATCGTCACTCTTAAACACCCAAATCAGATTTTAAAATCGACCGTACTTTGGCGTTGAGCGGTTTCGATTCTGGCGGGACTAGTTCCTCTTTTTGGAGTCGCAGCACTTCCATGGACAGGTGCAATCTCACCGGTATCGGTCTGCTCTTCCCGTCACTCACTGTCACCATCCCCGTCCTCACCTTCAGCTTCTGGTCAACTTTCTCTTCAATCGGAGTGGTCATCCTCGTCGCGTTTATCCTCATATTCGGAGCTGGAAACGCAACAACCCTTTTGAGCGGCGCGACATTGATTGATTTTTAAATGATCGCTCTAAAAATAGGCCGGACTCGTACCTTTTGATGCGACTCGAGGCTTGCACTATTTCCGTATGCGGGGCCGCATAATATCGGCGTTAAATCGCCAAGATGACGGCCGGATCACTGGGAAACATTCTCGGGAAGTGTTGTGAACCTAGGGGCCATTTTTAAAAGGGTCAAAACAAATGGTCGGGCCCGAGGCGCCGTTGTCGGACTTACGTGGCGCCCTTGAACCGGCCTCCCCCGCACTACATTTCGATCGATCCCGGCGGGCATTCACCAGGCCCGCTTGTAAAACCCGATACAGCCTGGCGGATGCTGCGGCTCCTCCTTCACAACTCTAGCTAGCTGAACCAGGGAGAAAGGCCGAGAGTGTGCGCATTCAATCACCTAAGGAGTAAATTCGCAGGAATTCCGATTCTTGCTAGAAGTGGATTTCCCGCAAGTCGAGCTTTCGGGGGTGAGCCGACAACAGGGGTGCGCCACGCGCGCCGCTCCAAACCCCTTCACCTCGGAATTCACCCCGTTCGTTCGCCGAACACCCTAATTATCCCAGAAAACCGAAATCCATCAAAACCTGTCACGTCTGATTCACAAGGGAATCGATACGAATTTATTCACTTTCTCAATATAGGGTACAAGAATAACAATAATAATAACGATGATATGGCATTATACGCCACCTTAACAATTAATTATTCAAAATATTTTCGATAAAGGGCGTTATTGACTCTCGAAGCGGGCTGCTTTTTGACTTCGTCCGAAATGAAGCGGCCGACTTTGACGAGCTTTTTCAGATCGACGCCGGTTTCGGCCCCTAGTCCGTGCAACATGTAGACCAAATCCTCGGTGGCGACATTACCCGTTGCCCCTAACGCGTAAGGACACCCCCCTAAGCCGGCGACCGACGAATCCACCACCCTGATCCCCATCTCCAAAGCCACCAAGGTATTGACCAGAGCTTGCCCGTAAGTGTCGTGGCAATGTATCGCCAATTTATCGACGGTTGTTACTTTCAGTAAATCTCGCAACATGCTCTCCACGGTCAATTTCGTTCCGACTCCTATCGTATCGCCTAACGATATTTCGTAACAGCCCAGCGATAGCAGGGACTCGGTTATTTTCGTCACCGCTTGAGGTTTTATGTGCCCGTCGTACGGGCAACCCACAACGCAAGATACGTAGCCTCTAATCTTCAAGTTCGCTGCACTGGCCGCCTCCGTCACTTTCCTAATCCTGCTAATTCCCTCTTCTGCCGAGCAATTCGTGTTTTTCCTCGAGAAACCATCGGAAGCCGATGCGAAAACCGCTATCTCTTTAACACCGACTTGTAGCTGCAATAATTTCATTAATAGTAAATCCTGATGGGTATCTGTTACTCAAGTACAGCTGCCTCTAATCCTTGTACGTTCGGGATTAGGACCGGATACGAAATTGAGGGATTTTTGTTGATTCCTTTATAAACTTCAGTATTATCGGACATTTGAGGCACCCATTTCGGACTTACAAAGCTGAAAACTTACAATTTAAGTCATACTTACTTTACGACGCACTAAGGAATTTATTCTAAATACCTGGTGACTTCTATGGCACTTAATCCAGTCTCAGATAATTGGTTAACAAAGTCGATTTTGGTTTTCGTAGGAACTGGTACCGGCTCATTTTGCAAGCCATCTCTCGGTCCTACCTCGATTATTTTTACATAAGTCTTATGCTAGAAGGAATTCCTATAGTTGATTTTCGACAATTTATTAATATTTCGTAGAGTACTCACGTGCAATTTTCTATTGAGATTGAGTCTCGTTAAATATCTAAATGTAGCAGTCTTGAAAATCATTGTTTTGAATATAAAACTTCTAACTTACTTATCTACATCGTTCTTGTTTATCAAAACAGCTTTATTTACCAAGGTTGACGGAATTTTAAGCGGGGGAACTGACTGAGAATGGTATGCGCAGGAAATAATATGGATTTCGAATTTTATTATTTAGAAATATTTATTGTAACCGAATTACATATCGTCATAACTACTTATATTTATATTTTTTTTACATTAAGTACAAAATAATTTATGTTAGGAGTAATAACAAGATTTTAGGTACCCTACTCAACACCGTATGCTCGAAATGAGATGGCAATTATTAAATTTGAAATCTAAGGAAGAAATTTCATGGCGTAGTTTTTCAGATACCGGTATTTTAATAGATTATCATTAATAAAATGTGTCTTTGAGAGACAGAATCCATCTTAATTGGGCCACGGTGCGTACCATTGCAAATTTGGGAGTATGTACTTTTGAGTACTGTTTGAGAAAAATATCAAAGGCGAGTTTTCAACTGCGTCTTTAAGAATTGTGTCCACATTTTAAAAATATTATCAAGCGGCGGGAAAGCAATTAAGTCACTCTGAAGGCATGACAGTTTGCAGAGAAAAGTCTCTAGTCACCTGGACGGATCATACCCACTGGTAATAAATTGACTAGACAGTACTGCTTTTATCACAATTTGAAGGCACAATTAGCTGTTAATTCTACTGTCAGCCCGATACCCAAATTTGCCGAAATTTGGAAAGGAACATAATGATTTATTTAGTGACATTCTTTGATAGTGAACATTAAAAATATACAAATATTACAACTGTTACATAAACTGATTGACTCCATGTGCTTTCGGAAGAGACGAAGTTTTTACAATATTTAGCATTAGAATTGAGTAATAATCACAACTTAGATAATATCTCTTGTGCTTCTTCTGTACAGCTAAACGATAATAACTATGTTACAAATCGAGCTAGATCCTATATGATTTTTAGTGCGTAACGGGAGTTTTTGTTATATCACAAAATTACAAGACCTCGCGATCTCGGTAATCTCCCGATGACACAAACATGACTTGACTTTATACGTCGTGTAGTTACTACACTAAACTAATTGAAGACTAGACTAAGAATAATAGTTAATAGATAATAATAATATAATTTAATTTGCTATCTACTTATTTCCAAAGTTTTATTGCACTTTCCTTTGCAGTACTAACAAAAACTTTATCTGCAAAAGTAGGAGCAATCAAGTCTGTTATATTCATTGAGCATTATTACTTAACTCATAAAAATGGTAACTAACTGGAATTTATCATTACTAATCATCCGTACGTAGTAATTATAAATAAGTGTCTTAATTAAAAAATATTTATAGTATCTGCATCAGATCCAATTGAACCAGATCGTCTTTTTATAATCTGATTTCAAAAAATTCAGTATTCTACATATGTATTTTTTTAAGTACATTTACAGTTATCCTTAAGATTATTCATTGTGTAGGTAGGTATACATAAGTTTGATAAAGTACAGGAGAATGTTACCACCACCTAGCACATCCTGAATTATCCTGCTGGAGGGTTCGGTCCGGGCGGCGATAGGTGGCGCAACGCTACCAGATTTTAAGGGATGCGCTAGCGGAGTTTCGTACATGCGAACGAATAATATCCGAGTTATTGTAATCTCGCTTCCTGCAAGGTCTGTGCTTGAGCGGCCGTCTGGTACTGGATCCCCGGGAAGGCCCCTGCGGTGGCCGCCGGCAGGGCGGGTGTCTGCGGCAGCGTGTACGTATAAGGCAAGTACCCGGCCGCCCCTGCGAATCGAATTACATAAACGTTGGTACTAAGTGGTACTCGCTGAGCGAATTCGCTTCAGTACCTGCGGCTCCCGTGTACGGGGTGTAGGCGTCGAACCCGTTTGCGTACTGGCCGGTGTAGGGGGCCGCCGCGGCAGCGGCGACGGCAGCCGCGTTCTGGTACTCGTAGAACTGGGACGTGGCGGCGGCGACGGCGGCGGCGTGCGTCAGCTGGGTCGCCGGCAGCGGCATCAGGCTGCCCGGGGCGGTCGCCGTCAGGTAGGGCGACTGGTACACGTATCCCGGCGGCATCCTGAAAATGCGACCGAATGAATCCTGCAAATGCCCGCGCCGGCCGAAGAGTGAACACAGCAAGCAACACCAGAGAAATAAATACCAAAACACCTCCGATGCACTAATGAAAAATGAACAACTAATGAAAACACGTTACAATGGCGAACCTTCTATGGATTATAAAATATCTGTATCCAGCGTCTCCCGATATTCCATTCTGATATTTCAAGGGTGGACTCTTTTCTCTTTCGTACGATTACGGAGTACCAAGCCATCAAAGTTGAGATTCTGGATTCGTATTAATGAGGATGAGGGAATAAGTTGTACATGATAGGGTGGTCGATTGTCCTCTCTGCATAAAATCTCTCCACTAGAAAGTGGTACTATCGAGTGCATTAGAATTCCCCAGTCTCTCGCTCTAGCACTCGATAGTACATTTTGAACGTTTGTGTTTTCAATTGATAAATTTAAAATTTGACAATTCCAACATGAACCTACATTCATTCTGCAACGAGTGGTATCTCGCAGGGAAATTTTGGGGTACAAGCTTCAGGAAGTAGTTGGAAATATTTAATTTGGGAAACCTGGGAAATAGAAATTAGTAAGAATTCGTGAGGAATTAGTAGGAATTAGTGGGAAATGAGTAGGAATTGATCAGGAATTAGTCAGGAATTAGTGGGAATTAGAAGTCATTATTAGGGGGAATTTGTAGAAATTAGTAAGAACTTCCACAAATACGGGAATTAGAGTGTACGAGGTATTTTTCAGCGGAATACCCCTCGTTCTGCAATTAAAACAATTTGGAGAAGTTCGACTTAAGTTTTGCTGTCTTTTGGAAGAATTATTTATAACAATGTATAAATGTCAATAATCACCTGGAAATTATATAGCAACGTCGACAGGCAAAAATCCAATCGCTCTTATAGTGGGTGACAACCTAATAAGAATAAGCAATCTACGAAATTTTCTTTGATCTGAGGTCAAAATATTGAGTTGCACCTCTCCAATTTTATTCAGCTTCTGGTAAAAAATTACAACGGGAAGTAATGAATGAATTTACAATTTCCTGATGAACGTATCCAAAATCCAAACTTTTATGATCTATAACCGTCAACAAAATATTACGGAATATTTTGAGCCAGGAATCCTCCCTTGAAATATCGGCATCGAACAATGGAACACGCTGTAATATTATAGCCAACTAAAATCACGAACCAAAGACACCAACTTAATAATAATAATAATAATAAATAATCAGTACATTTAGTGGTAATAATTGAAGCACCGATCCGGCAAATCAGCTGTTTCATCAATTATATTATACGTGGGGTAGTTAAGTACTATGTGAAGTAAATCTAGATATAAACATATGGAATGGAAATATAATGTGGAAACCCATCTCATCGACCCTTTTGTTAATGCGACTGAAAGACAAAGCGACCTTGGACTTTTGCGAGTTATTCGTTGGGGTTGGTTTGCGCGGCCAGGGCGGGGTGAGGGTCCTGGATGTCGGAGGGTGGCTGCGAGTCGCAGCTGGCCCCGATCGCGGGTCGTACCCGGCCCGATTATCTGTGGGGCTATTTCGGTCAAGTAAGTGAGTTGCATAATGGTCTTGTTTTGATGGCACACCTAACGAACGATGCGAATTGTTGGGAGTGCGGAAATTTCAGGTGCCACCTAGGACGTGAGGACCGCGTCGTTAGAGCGAAGACATTCGTCGGGGCCGCTCGGCCCGGAGACACTGCCAAGTCTATTTCGGTCGCCCTATTTAACATTGTTTGCGCGTTTTGACTAACGCATTATTTTTAACCGGACTAACGTACGTGCATCGCAATTGCGGCGCGCTCGATCCAGGAAAAACCGTCATAATTGCGACGGAAAACGGGGGGAAAAAAGGGGACACTTTCCCTATCGTTGGCCGGTATCTCGGGCGGAATTAGCCTGCATTATTGATGAGCACTTCTCCGTGCATGTGTACGGAATTACCGCCATTTTAGATTTTTTGTTGACAATAGCCGTAGCACTTAGGCAGTCGATATGTGGGGTGGTCGGCAATTTACCAAATGACTAGTCCGCAGCCCCACGGCCGATCTGAATCGACGCGGGACGAGGCATATTGGCCCAACACACCGAATCCTTCCGTTCCATTTGCGCGACACGAAATTGATTTTTCCCTGGAAACGTTGTGACATGCGGATTATGTGCCGGAAATAATGGAATATTCAAATCTAGGTTTGCCGGACATCATCACGACACATCGAGCGATAAAACGATGGCCAATGAACGCGATCGATTCGCTTTTCGCCTCGTCCAGAGTTTCCGCACTTCCCGTTTGCACGAAACCAACCACCACGAACAAGACCGCATTACAAGACATGAAATTTTAAACGACTAAGACCTAGAGGGAAAGTATCAGAGAAGGCGCCGTCTCATTCTTAAGGAGGGTGGTACCGATGATGGCGGCCTCGCCGGTAATTAACTAGTTGGGGAATATTAAATACACGAGCGCCACCTCAATATATTTTGCTTAATTTCTAATAAACATTTCAAGCAGAGCGAGTAAAGCAAACCACATGTGGTGCCAGGGGTAAACCACCCTCTAAGTAGCAAATCGATTCCGTCTGCATATTTACTCGAGACAACCCCGTAATTCCATTTCATTTTTCCAAATTGATTTGTTTGTGGGCGAGCCTTGCCCCTGACACCTCGAGCACATCAAATACAATCGCACTAGCATACGTATAGTATTATTATTATCCATGTAATGACCTGACCTTCATTATTCATCAAATAAACAAATTAATAGCCGTTTTCGATGAGTGTGTGCAGATTTTATATGAAATCCCACCCTGATGAGGTTTTCGGTTCTTTTCGTTATCCGCTGTCGCATTCACATGACTCGTATCAAAAGGCGATTCACTTTATTTGTTTTTTTCTGAATTTGTCGCCTGCCGTTCGAAATTAACGAAGTGAAATATAACCACGACTGCATTAGCTTACGCTTATACATACAGCGATAATTGTTTTAAAAAGCGTAGTAAAAGCCGGGAATTGGCTGATAATATGAAGACACAGCGCGATAAACGCGTTCGATAGAGAGGCTCGCCGAATGCCGACGTGAATAATTAAAATGTTGGGTACTTGTCGCCTCATTATACGAACTGTCGGCGTTTCCCTGCGCTTTATTATTATTTAGGGAATTTCCTATTTACTCCGGCTTTAATAAAAGGCTAAAAACCGACCGCCTCATTCAATTCATTACGCCCCCGAAGACCGTCAAGTGTTTCAATTTCCATAATATTTCACAACATCGGTAAACAATAATAATTCATTACTTGTATCTTGTATATGTTCGAGGATTTTAATTATTTAGAGTGTTGTAATAATGGTCTACAATAGCCCAATGAGGATCGAAGACGTGTCTCTCGGTAAAGTGAAGGATAACAAACAGATAAAGGAAAAATATTTATCTGTCGATAATTATTAGAAGCGCAAAGCGCTCCAACATTTTCCCCGAGGCATATTAAGGTCACGTACGTTATGAATCGAATTTAACATTGAATTGAATATGTAGGTGGGTACAATAAAGAGTGTTCGTGAATACCAGTTGTCATGATTTGACGTAGGCAGTTTTCGAAAATCGCGTAATTATCGACTGGGGTGCACGACATAGGACTAGCTAGCGGCTTCGTTATTATGACCGCGATGCACGTAGAGCAGAGTGCACCCACTGCATCGCCCGTAAAAAGGTGAACGTCCGTTCGATCGCCGTAAGGCCCATTTGGGCCTTCCGTTTTCCCGTTCGCGAGAGGGGCGGCTTTGGATCGGGCTGGGCCGGCGAATGGAAAGATCGCACATGGGTGTACGGCACCAACAGGTCAATATAGCGCTCCGGGAGTCCGGAATCCGGACTCGGAGGCAATCGCGCAAACGTCATTAGTTGGCAACTAAGTCCGGATTTGCGCGAGGCTAGAACCAGATTATCCAATAGAAATGTGTTATCCGCCTCCAGCCCGCCTTCTCCACAAATCCGCCACTCGTCCCTTCTTTCCAGAAAGCTCGAATCGATTATCCTGCGAAAAACCGGACGAGCTTTTCCTAACTCCACCCCGTCGAGGAGAGCTTTCGGCTCGGATTCGGACCGACTCACTCCGGGGGGTTCAGCCTCGGCCTCGGAACTTGGCATCGCCTCCGCTCTCTACGCGTTTCTGCCGGCGTGGGCGCCGCGCTCCCGAATGTCACCGCCGTCACGACGGAGAATGCTCAACAGCTGCTTTAAAGCTAGTAAATATAAAGGCAACTCGACTTCAGACTCGACTACATCTAAAATTAAAAGCCGGTGTCAAAGAGACTCGAGACCGCGGATAGAGGAGCAGATCTCGAGTAATTAATTCTCGGGCTATTTTCGGAGGGACGAGAGTGCCAAGATGACGCATTTGGCGGTCCCCAGGAGTTTTATGTTTTCGGTTAGAAGAGTGTCGCCGATGGTACGCCTTTACCCCTAAGTGCGTCAAACTGGACACCACTCAAAACTAACACTAAGTGCTTGGTGCAACTATTATTAATAATAATAATAAATTAATAAATAATGTACCTACAAAACTACTACTTCTATGAATTCATCGTTCATGTAGATTAGAGATAAATATATTGGCAATTCAGTCAGTCCGTGATGCCAATAATGGTGTTATTATGTGTCGTATTCTACTAATTATTGTTGTTATGATTGGGATTTCTTTTGAGATTCTCCTTGATTTGATATTTTGAATAATTATGAGGGCCGTCGCGCAAGCCAGGCACACTTTTCACTCGCTACTACGCCGCCACCACCGGCTGCACTGTAACACGCCCCAGGTTAATGACAACCAAGCACATCGACATCGTGTTAGTGTCGCGTTAGTGTTACATTGCAGTCGTGAGTTACAGAAAAAAAGGAACGAACATCAAAATAGTCAGCCCAAAAAACGAAAGAAAACGAAAACCTCACAGCAAACAGTAAGATATGGGGCGTCCGTCGCCACCCGTCCGAGTGTCCCCCGGCCAAATCCATTCGCTACTAGGGCGATCTGTCCGTCCGATCCGGCGCTAAACCCGCCTGGACGCCACTGGCCTCGGGTGATTATTTATTAGCAAATGCAAGTGGCGGTTCGGGGGTGCCTGAGGCGCCTATAAATCGTATAAATCGTATGTAAATTGCATCGGTAGACTGCGTGAAAATGCGACGTGGACACGATCAAACAGGGAGACGGACTCGTGCAAAATTATCGCTGCCGGTCCCGCCGTGCACCGTTTTTTGGACACCTGGGGGACCTGTCCGGGCGGGCCCGCCAGCGACTCGAAAATATTTATTGTTTTTTTTTTTAATTTTAATAAGTGGAACTCAATACTAATCAAATAAAATCCACACGCACACTCACAAACACTCATCGAAGGAACTAACTCTTTACATTTTGTATGTTTGAGGCGTTACGAACGACGGTTCGGGCTACGTCTCATTCTCAGCCAAACTCTAATCTGCAAATCATATGGAATAACGAATCACCAACTGCCTTCGTGACATAAGTAGCTAGAAAATATCAAATATTGATTACAGACAGACTTGGTGATGCACATTGATAATAATGAGTGCACATCGCGTGCTGCTGTGGCTCTCTGCTCTATCGTGGAACCTACTTACCCGTACTGACTAGGAAGAAGAGTCGGATAACCTGCCCGCACGCCGGGAAACGGGAAACCTGCAACGAAACCGCCGATTTAGAAATATACGCCGCCAGATCGGTCATACGCGCCGGGAGCCGCATTGGGCACTTGTTGCGCCCCGACGTCCTTCCTCTCCTCGCGGGCACACGCACTCGCCCAAATCAAACCCGATCCCGGATGAGAACCCGAGCCATCGACAGAAATGCCAATTTTTAACGCCGACTAATCGACGCGAACCGTTTCTAAACTCGCACGCTTGGTTACGCTACGATCCCAAAATAAAACCGGCAATCACCGTGAACCGAATCCATTAAAAATTATTATTATTATTGAATCTGGAGTAGTTTCAGAATCGTTTCCTTCCCGCAGGAAAAAATTACTGAAAATATAACCAACGATGATGATGGTCCACATTGCAGTCGTCGGTATTTTTTCAGTTTTAAGTGTGCATTCCGTTATAGGCGAACGGCGTCATTAGCGGTCGCAAACGGCGCGATTTTCAGCGACACGGCGGATTTCATTAATTCGAGAGCACCGGGGGCCGAATTAAAATGACATTACGCGATCGCCCGGCCGATACGCGGAATGCACGACCGGACGACGGGCGGCTCGTCCGATCGTGAAAATTTCCTTATGCCGACGCGGCTCAGAGGCGACCGCTAAACGGATCGCCGGCCGGTCCGCCATGTGCGGACGTCCGGGTGCACCGGAAGTGCGGAGGGTGGTTCGCGGCGCGGAATCCGCACTGGAACCGATTCCTGGGTGCGTTACCATCGGTTTTACCATCGGGATTACCGTCGGCATTATCGGTGCCCACCTGGTAACGCGATATGCGGCTGTTATGGCTCGTCCGCGCGGCCAGTTCCACCGCATAACATACCCGGGGGCTTGCGTAACCGGCGTTCCCGAATAGTATCAGACGTCGGTTATTCGATTTCATCAACTCGGCGGCGCGCACTGCGAATAGTCCGCCGTGCCGTGGCTTGTGTATACTGGGTAAACAATGCGAGCCATCGTATCTTAGATTACACCTATTTCCAGCGATCATTGCGCGAGAGTGAATCACGGAACTCGATACTCACCAGCCTGGACATTGCCTCTGGGTTTGGCGCCCAGGATCGCCAGATTCACGTTGGCCTTTCGCCCGTCGATGATCGGATTGGCGTCCTTGCACGCCCTATCGGACGACGATTTGTCCCCCATGATCACCTGGAAACGAATAAAGAAAATGTCTCAATGATGCTCGCAGTCATAAATTATGTTCGTCTCGTCCCATTTGTGTACATATCTACTACTGCCTACTAGCCCGGCTGTATAATGTAGATTGGGAAATTTTGTAAATAAATACACAAAGGAAAGTCTTATTTATAGAAGATTTTCGTTATGATTTTCGCTTTGGAGCATTTGATGTGTATACGCGCAGTTCGGCTGCTACTACTATTAAATTCACAACCGTTCGAATTATTGTGTTGACGAAATTCAAATCGGTCATAATAACGAGCGAGAGCCGGTCGCGTTCGCGTAAGCGGGCCAATCACATTTCGTAGTGGAACAATGGACGTAATAATAATACGTCGTACACATTGCTGTGTAATGAATGTCATCAATTATTATTGTCTTCCGAGCACTTTAGGTTTGATGAAAAATTTCACCCCAGAAACACCCACGGGTCTACTGATGTATTATTATTATACGAAAGCGCCGCGATCGATATGTTATTGATGAGTGGCTGAAAGTACTAAGTAGGGAATTTACTCTTTGCGCCACTGTTACGATTATTTCGAAATACATATCCAGTTTTGCACGTTCGAAATACAGCTCCAGGCTATATTTACTTTAATCCGGAGCTTCGATAGGTATAAACATCGAGATTTAATGACGTGTTTCTAATGATTTAGTTTTGTTTTGTTATTAACTTCCGCTGGTGCGTTATTTGTACCTAGTAAAAATCGTACGATTCCGAAGGTGATGACGGTTTTCCTTTGCAGCTGCCGCCTATTATTTCTAAGCTCTCGTATTATACGGGGAGTCCCCCTGATCATTTCGCATCGTGCACCCTTATTCCGTTCCGTATAATAAAATGATAGGTTACTCACGAATCCGTAGCCCCTGCTCTTGCCGGTCTGCCTGTCGGTGATGACGACGGCCTCCTCGATTTCGCCGTAGACGGAAAAGTGCTCCCTCAGCGACTGATCGGTGGTGTGATAGGGGAGGCCGCCGACGAAGAGCTTCGTCCACGTGGTGTCCTTGTTCTGGACGCCGTTCGAGTTGTTGTTGGTGGCGGCGTTGGCGATCACCCCGAGGCCCCCGAGGCCGCCGACGAGCCCCTCGGCCTCGGCCCCGGTGCCGAGTCCAGCGCTGGGCATCAGCATCGTCTTGGCGGTCTGGTCTTCGGCGGGCTCTGCGTTTGCCGCGCGCTCCTCGGTGACGGTGATGCCCCGGGAAATGCTGTTGTGACTTTCAGTCGGTCTCTGCGGGCGGTTTCCAAGGGGGTTGACGATGTTGTTTATGTACTCTTTGGTGAAGGTGCTCCGACGATCTCGCATAGGTATGCAGGTCCGGCCGTTTTGCACATAAAGTTCGTCGTCGTCGGGACTCCGGCACTGGGCGCACTCGCTTATTACGGGCCGAAAGCACGTGTGCGACCGTATCAACGCGGTTTGCTACTTGCGAGACGCGGTGCTAACACTAAATTTAGCTTTGTGGTATTGCAGCTGCGGACGCTCTCCACGTTCGCCGTTGCTGAACCAGACGCGTCGACGGGAATCGCACTGAATTCTGAAGTCTGAAGGGAGCCGGGCCGACCTGAGGGTTCACACAGATAAGTACCGTCGACGCTCTCGCTATATCCGACACACATATGACTACTTCTAACGCTCTGGCACGAATAAAACTAAGCGGTAAGCGCGGAATTGCGCCCCCTGGATTGGTCAAAACGTGGTGGGGACGCACACCTATTATATTTATTTCAGCTCCGTTGCGTCTATTTTTCTATATGCAGGATAACACGACGATTTTTATCTCTCCGTCGCGTTAATCGCTGCCGCCTCTCTTGCTCGTTTGCATTTTTTCACAACGACTCCAGCTGCCAACTCATCCCGATGCCCGTCTCTTCTCTTATAATAATACAATCTCGCCGCGCTGGAGGGCTCGGATTACGCAACATCACAACTATCCGGCTCGTTTTTTCACCGTTTCACCCCCTACTACTCCAATTCGATTTACTTTCGGTTTCTGTCGCGGTCATTTCGTTATCGCTCCATTGTGATTGAGATCCAGATCGCCTCTATAGGCCAGGTCATATCAACAGATTTACAACCAGAACAAGCGCTATTTTTAATTTAATTCCAAAAAACAAAACCATAACTCCGAAACCGAAACTCCGCTCCGTCCCGTCACCAGACAAAAAGCTCTTTTCTTGCCAAAATCATTTATTTTCAGTCCATTTCCCTGGCGCTTTCATCGTAAATACATCCATGCACGTATGTATGTGAAAATAAAATAATAAAGAAAAAGCCAAATGGTTCGTCTTCGATATACGAATTCAGTCTGTGGGGTACGGAATGAAAGGAGACATCAGTGCGCCATATGGCACCAACATCTAGATAGGAGTCGGTGAAATTAACGCTCGTTTCTGCCCGAAACGGGGAGCTTTCCGACGCGGTACGGCCCTGGTTAAACGCGTGCGGTGTGCGTTACGTCCATCTGCGCGTGTTTAGGGGCTGCCCCATGTAGTACGTGTACGCATTCACCGTTGTTCCACTTGGCGAGTGCCTCGAACACCTGGCCCGCCGCGCCACCCTTCTTATTTCCGAGAGAAATCGAATTCATCACACGAATTATCGGCCGAATGAATCCGATTAGACGAACCGTCGGGCACTCCATTAATTAACCCAATATGCGCGATACGGTCAAAGATAACGAAATATTTTAGCGCCAAATAATCTCACACTAGACGATTTTCACATACTTCGATGCGATAACCCCTACTCGGAGTCAACAGCTGGGCTTCAGTTTCCCCCCTTCTTCTTTCGCTCGGGGATGCACATGCTTTTTTATAACGAACAACTACCTACATCTACTCGAGGAGCCCTATTGGTTTGATTTTTGAATCGGATCGGAGAAAGTCCGTATCTAGTAAATCAGCTACTTATCACTAAAATTAGTGAGGACGATAATAGTAGCGGCGTCCATTAGAGAACGAATCAATCACCACCCGGACGCATTAGAATAAGTCTCGTCGAAAAGACTCGGCTGGGTATATAGGTAAGAAATTTCGTAATGGTCATTAAGGACAAAGAAGTGGAGAATTTAAATATAGTTTTGGTGAATAATACAAGTACGTCACACGAAGCCATCCCCCGTTCCTATACATATATATCAGTCCAGGTATTGTTAACGGGAAGTACTATTATGTTACGTCATTGTCCTTCAGGGTCGGTCCCCCTTCCGGTGGTGCTCCGGATGTATTGGGGGGGCACAACTCGAACGAGAAAATATCGCACGTACTCATCGGAACGATAGATGATAGTCCAATTCCGCCGATGGGTTGCCAGGTGATTATTAATGAAGATGCGAGCGGCCGTTCAGTTTAATCGTTCGAAATCGTTTGTCGCTCTCTTTATTCTTTAGGTAATTGAGGAGAGTCAATCAACAAAGGAGTTCTAATTTAGTAAAGTAACACATTGAACGTGCGCCTCAAAATAAACTCCATATATCATTAGCAAGACTCCGAATGCACAAAAAACTAGCGCTCCCTGCTACTACAGTATGGAGCATGTGTTTTAATGAGCTATTTTTCGAACTTAACTCTTGGTGTATTTACTCCGATTTTATCGTCGCCGTCTTACCATAATTTACTTACACCTAAAAAGCTCGCCGAGGCGCACTTGCTTATTGTTGCTTTAATATTTATCGATTATTAACGTTGATGGCAATGATTTATATATTCGATGCTGTTAAATTCACATGTAAACGGTGAATTTTCACCCGGATTCGTTCACTCCGACTGTGAAATCGATGACCGGAGCGATTTTTTTCTCTCCAAATTCACGCTACCATGGCATGTGATGGTAATGACGTGACAGTGGAAGGAGTAAATAATATATTAATGTCGCATGTATCTACATACGCCACATGAAATATTTTTATTCGCTAAAACGGCTGTCAATAATTCAATGACCACCACTATACCCACCGCACTGCTGGTGAACTATCGAATTCTCTAAAAGCGAGAAAATTTCCTTCAGTTCCGAACAAACGGCAGGATGTGTAGATATTATTAATATTATGGTTATTTTTATTACTATTATGGTTTGGAAATAAATCACCTTGTGTGATCATTACGAAAACCTTGTGTAAAATAATTCACTGATGGTCCATCACCATTTTGTTTTTGTTGTGTAACTTTGTTATGGAAGAAGAATTGTATTTGTGCCAAATCGGTTCAGCGATATGCGCATTTGCGCCGTTAATGATGTGTAGATAAGGAAAATATATTTCGTCTCGGAATGTGTTAACACGTCTATATTTAAAAAAAGTTCTGACAATTATCCATAGATCAGTCTAGAAGCCTTTTCCTGTTTTCGACCTCATTTTCGATTTTAAAAATAATTTGTCTCGATCTCATTGTACGTACCCAGCACTTAAAAAATACGGGGTGGGGGGATTTTGCGCGACATCGCCAGAAAGCTATTTCGAGAAGGCCGCAAGTACTCTAAACGCGCCTAGCAAATTTCAACAAAGTCCGGGCGACGCGATCGGAAAGTATTAATATTTGATTAGAGAGGCAAGTTGCTTTTAATGTTATTTGGATATTCGCACAAAGTCTTGTAAATGTTTTCGTTTCGTTATGGGCCATCGAGAATGATCGATGATGGACGTATTGCTTCATATCTAAGCCGCCCGGCGCGTAAATTAAGGAGGTTCTCCTGAAATATTTATACGTGCGTGGCTTTCAGTATTTCACACTTCAGTGCAATAACCCTTAAACTTCGCATATATTTGATCTGTCGTCCAGTGGCGCGCACACACTCTTAAAAGCGTCCGTTGGCAGCTTTCGAAAAAACCTGCCGCTGAAATAAATTTTTAACGTGAAGTACTGTCGCATAAAACTCGTCACGTTTATAAGGTGCATAAGTTCCGCCGAACTTATAGATTATAAAGTTGCTTGCCGAAATAGAAAAGTTGCAATCGGGAGGGAAATCGTCGTTGTTGATAATGGTGTCTTGAGCCGAGCACGACTCGACTAGGATGGTGGTATATTTTCGAAGGAGGAAGTCGGGGGATTGTGTTTAGCGCGAGCGGCGTCGGGACGGCGGGATACGGGGGCAGATGTACTCTCGTTTCTAATTATCTCCTCAGTAAAAAGAGCTCCGAAATCTATTTTCGTATGGGCCCGTGGCTAATACTTCCAGCTGTTGAGCGTTCATCAGATTTTAAGATTGCAGTTGACGACGGCGCGGACGCGATTCGGACGAATCGAAGAACCCACCCTCGGAAGGACCCCCGCAATAATTCGATTCCTCCCAGTCAGGTACACATGTCGGCCGCCTTAATTTGTCCGAATAAATAAGATAACGTCCACGCAGGAAACGGGCTATAGTTTTCGGAAACAATTCAGTTCCGACCCTAATATTTCACACGCGCTACATGAAAAATACATAAACCGGCGAGCAACGAGGGGAACTGGTGGGAGTTTTTTTAACGCTTACCCTTGTGAGAACGCAATGACCACTGTCGGCAACGGCACCGCCCCGGCGATACTTAAAAGCACCCCACAAAGTACCCAATCGGAAATCAATCACAGACGTATTTAAAATTCAATGATTACGCTTTAATAACACTTAGAATTTCGAGGGCTACCCCAATTATTGACGGCCGGATCGTGTTGCAAAACAGTCATTCATTATACGTCTAGTAATAGCGTACTCATTAATACCACGATAAATAAATTTCGATATGTATAATACGGTGTAGGAGAGACAATGCTATGACTTTTTCCCCGTTTTAACATTTCGTGCTCACTGGTCGATTAAATATAAAGATAAAAAGGACATTACGGGTATATAGTATGAAGGACAAATTCAATCCAACAATTTAACGCTAATCTTCCATCTACCCCACATTCTCTTTGCGCATATAAGTGTCTCTCTTTTCGAAATCAATAAGAATCATCCAGGAGTAGCGCGAGAAAATAATAAGAGACCCGGAACACACAAAAACCGTCAACTGGTGATAAATGTCGCCCGAATGAAGTTATTCAAAGGCATCCTTAAAGCGTGGGCCCGTCTCCTTAATAATATCAATTCTTGGCAAGAGTGCGCCTCTAAAGATACCACGTATATTGCCTCACCCATGTTCTCACCTAATAATAATATTAATAAAGCGATAGTGTACCGTATTAGAAACATTTATTATAAAAACAACCGACACCTACAATTTCGAGTCGAAATCAAATTCTCAATTTCCTCTCGTAATTATAATCGGGCGCACCGACGATCTCGTGAACTTTCTGAACGACGGTGTTACGAGCCTCATGGGTGTACCAATCATTATAAGGGGCAGGATAATAATAAGGCGGCCCATACGTGATACTAATCCCCTCATTACCATTAGACGGGCCGTAATAACCTAGAACCACCAAATCAACCCAATTTTTAGAAATCAATCAATCAATTCCAGGTACTCACCTCCGGTCGAATTATTATTATTAATGGTCGTATTGCCCGGAGTTTCTGTTGTGGTGGTACCGCCGGTGCCAGTGGTGGTGGTACCAGAGGTGGAACCGCTCGTGATCACGGTCGACGGGGTCGTCGTCGCTTGCCTTTGGCGGACGATTATGATTTCGGTTTTCGCGTCCTCGTCGTCTATATCGTAATCGTACGCACTCGTGGTGGTTCTCCTCCTGAATTTGTTCCTCTGCGTGGTCTTCCGCCGCGGTCTGAAGTCGTAATCGTAATCGTCCTCGTAACTGTCCGCATACGCGGGCCTCCTCCTCGATGGGTAATCTTCGTAGCTGTCGTAGTACTCCGGCTCCGGGGTCGTCCGCCGCCTTTTACTCGGGGACCGTCTCCTCGAAGTGGTCCTCTTCCGGTAATACGGTACCCGCCGTCTCGAGTTGCTCGCCTCTTGCGCCTCCGGTTCCTTCGAAACCGGACTTTCGACCGTCGTGACTATTTGGCTCTCTTGCGCTTGGCCGTCTTCGTAATGGTCGTCGTAGTTTTCGTGATGGGGAAGCTCGACTTGATGGTGAGGTGGTTCCGGTGTTAATTGCGGGTACGTTTGGAATATCGGCGGGTACGGATTTTTTATGGGGTACCATTGAGGGTAAGGCACAGGAGGGTTGACTTGATATACCGGTAGAGGTTTGTTGTAAGCGAGCCAGGGATTCGGATCGTAAGTATTAGGGAACGGCGGGAATCCCAAAAAAGGCGAATATTTCGCCGAGACGACCCTGCCGATCAGATTAGCCAAGAGTAATCCCAAAAGCGGACCGTAAGTTCGAGACTGAGATGCATAATTATCTACTCTCCCTACTGAAAAATAGAATATTAATTGAATTACGATTTAGAAAATTCGTTTTGGTACTTACTACGATTATTAATCGAATTAGAAATATTCGCGGTCATTGTAGCTACGAGAAGGTTGTGCATGCGGACTGAGACTGAGTGAATTTCAAATCTGGAGTAGAAAGTGGATTTCCAGTTATGCGGGTATATTGAAATCACCCCCATGGTATTTTACGGTTTTTATCTAATGTGGCTTTTAGAAAATCGTGTTTTAAACGACGCGACAGCCACATCTAGCGGTAGCGCCGCGCAATTCCCGGGGAAAACTAAAGCTTTAGATCGGTGCTGCCCTCTTAAAATCAATAATTATAGTGAATTTTGAAATTTTATCCACCGGAATTTAAAATAAAAACTATGAAAAGGATTTATCTTCATGATTGAAAAAGTAATCAAGTTTGAGTCTTTTTATAATTTCGAGCTTTCAGGATATTTTAATCCCGTTAGGTATTAAAAAGGATCTATTTGAATATAAAATTTTTATTTATATTTTAATAGAGAGCTTGTACGTACTAACGTATGTACTTATGCTACTGGTACGTTTTATGAATTTTTATGTTTTCGTTCGTGAAATTGCGCATTTATACGGACGTAATTATAAAAAGGGGTTTAAGTATTTTTATGAAATTGAATTCAAACGTATCGAATTTGATCTTTGAGAAATAAACGCGACGTCTCATACTATTGATCAGCAGCTTATTTTTAATAATCGCTTCAAAGCAACAGGAAATTCTTAAATAAAAGACTCGATGAAGAGCTCAGTAAATTGAGTTTTCCTAATAAAATTAACCCTTCAATCAGAGAGTGTATCGAAAGGACTATAATATCTCGGGAGCGATTATTAGGATGTAACTCTTTCTTGCCGAGTACCCACTCTCCTTTTGAGCTCTGTCTTTGAGAAGTAAAAAGCCTGAATCTCCTGAGTAATGATATTCTTGGGAAAGATTTGATTTTTAAAAGCTCGCCCTATTGGAACATACCTAGTAATAATAATAATGAAAATACTTCTCCGTTTACAAGTACATTTTACGTTTCGTACGCTCTCATTACTTGGTGTATCTTCATGAGCCGGAATAATAAAGGCTGGAAATGTACGTGCGCACCCCTGTTATCCGCAAGGGAGACGTCGATGCACCCCATGATAGGATGGAATTAGGGATAAAAGGATTTCGCTGATTTCATTTCCACGTAGGGGTTATCCGGAAAAGTAAACATTAACCCCAAGTTTTCAAGCGTCGCCACATCGACGCATATTAAGTTGATGACTGTCGCCGGTATACCTGAGCATTGAGTAATCATCCTCACAAAATTCCCTTATCTCTTGATAAGTCTTGATAAGACTCCACGATAGCTTCAACCTAGATATGAAGCGGGATCGTCATTTACAAGTTAGTTGTTTAAAAATGGTTCATCCTTCCGAGCTGCTGCGAACCGATTCTAACACGGGGAGGGAATTTTCCGCCCCCGCTGATATCCTAAATGATAATATCATAGATTGTGGTCTATCCGGGCTACCGTGCTTGCAAAATTGGTTCAATTTGGAAAAGTTTGCTAAACTCAAATTGTTTGTTATTTTTTTATCGGCTGTCGGGTTTCTACACGGATTCACTCTCTATTACTTCAGAGGAACCGCGAATATCTGGAGGCAACATTATAATATTTCGCAAGAAAATATAGGTGAGTTATTCAGATATCTTACGATAACACAATTGAATCATCATAGATTTTAGAATGGCTTGTTTATACGAACGAATTTTTCGTCGGAGTCATCGCCCTATTGGTGGCCCATTTCGGGAATAAAATCCACAGGATTGGGTGGATTGGAGCTTTTACTATTTTCCACTCAATAAATTGCCTGGTTCTCATAGCTCCCGAAGTTTATGAAAGTAATAACACAACTTTACTTACTTTGGGTAAATTAAAATTGATTTCACTAAGTGTTTGGAAAATTTATTTTCTAATATTTACAGACGATTACAATTTATGTAGAAAAGAGCAGAAAGATGACAACGACAACTTGGAAAAAGAACTGAATTATGTAGCCTTGGGAATATTGGTGACTTTTCAATTATTTTACGCAATAGCCACGGTTTCGTTCAGTTCTCACGGGCTGACGTATCTCGACGATAATTCTCATAGGAAAAATAGCCCGGCGCTTTTGGGAGTTGTGCTGGGAGTAAGAGAAATCGGTAAACAAGTTGGATTGTATTCATCTGGATTTCCCGTATTTTTAGGCAAAGAACTGATATTTCTATCACCAGGTTAGGACACGGTCATTTCGGAAATGCATTTAATCATGTAATTATTTTCAGTCTGGATATTCGCGGCGATCATCACTTTCATCTCTGGGGTAATCATCTCGATGTTCCCGAAATCACTCCCTTCGATTCTATTACAGCCAGTATCTGCGTCTATACTCGACTTAGCAATGGGCATACCAACACGGAAAAAACGAATAAAAGAACCGGACAATCTCTGGACGGTGTTGTGGAGACTTTTGAGAAACAGAGTGTTACTTTTGAATATTTTCTGTATGGTTTTCATCCAATCAGCAGTTATCAATTTTGGAATTTACGAGAAAATCTTCAACCAAAGTCATTTTCAAATATCGTCGTACAGTTATTCCTACTACACTGGATTCGTTTTTAATTTGTTGAAACAACCCTTGATCGCGATATCAGTAATCGCTTCAGGGTTGGTAGTTTCAAAAGTGAAACCAAAACTTCGATCTCTGGCTATATACAACGCCGTAATATTAATTCTGGTCTTATTATGTTTCTCTTCGACCGCTTTCCTGAATTGTGACAAAAATATCAAAATTCAGCATGACAATGTCAATTTCATGTCGTCGTCTTGTAAGACAAAATGCTCTGCCAAATGTCCCCCGGATTTTGAGCCAATTTGCGTGAACGGCTTAACGTATTACTCACCGTGTTTCGCCGGGTGCACAAAATCGACAAGCAGTAACGGCGATAGGGTAATAATTATTCTGATATCAAACCTAAAAATCCAGCGAATAATAAAATTGATTGCAGGGCTATCAAGATTGTACCTGCGGCTACAACAGCGGAGTTGCCGGAAGTTGTACTGGAAATAACTGTTACATCTATTGGGCATTATCACAAGCTAATAACGTAATCACATCGGCCCTGTTAGCCAGCACATTCGTCACTAATTTATTGATAAACATGAGAAGCATTCTGGACACGGATAAAGCGGTCGCTCTGGGTCTTGAATCAACTTTACTGGGCCTAATCCCTTATTTACCTGTTAAAGCACTGTACGGCGCCATAGTTGGTGAGTTCATTTGCTAACTCGAATTAGGCGATCCCAAATTTAAATAATTCCAGACACCTTCTGCGACGTGAACCAAGACGGGATTTGTTATTACTATTCGAACAGTGTCGGCTTATTTATATCATCTCAAACGGTCGTGCTGATGGCGATTTCGATTCTTCTGGGGGTCGTTTTATGTTTCTGCGTTAATAAGGATATCGGCAAAGATGTGGAGAATGACTTTTACGATCAAGATGAGGAAATGGTGGAAATGCCGAGATCAAACCAGCGACTCCCCGAGAGTACAGCTTTAATGAGTGATGATGAGAGGCCGCGGATCGATCCAGACGGAACCGAATCGCGTTTAAGTGCGGATAACGCAATTTCTTCAGATTCGTTAATGGAATTGGAGAACGTGGGAGACGACCACGATTCGGTGGCTTCAATGGATCCGCGTAGGCCCGTCCGCAGATAATATTTATTCAATTATTTATTTATTTACAATAGGTAGCTGCTATACTCTAGAGAGATTTGACGGCAGATTCTAACTGGCAAGGTCCTCCAGTTCGAATTCAATTTCTTCGTCGAATATTTTTAATCCTTTCACAAAAAACCAGACGGCAGCGTCGAACAGCGTTCCAATCAACACGAACGTCGCCGCTGTGAAATTCATTGTGTATCTTAAGGTTTTTCCATTATACAACCAGCAGTTTCCATTTCCGGTGCAAGTCCTTCCCCACACCAGGCACGCTTTATCTGGAAAGAAAAATTCTTGAAGTGACACAGAACTAATATCGCTCTCTATTATATTTGTCTCACCCAAGATTATGCCGAAAAGTATAGGGGAAGGGACGAAGGCGCAAAGACTCATCAACATCAAACCGAAACCCATCGCGACTGGTTTGTCTTTCTCCTCAACACACCTGCCGAACAAGAAAAAACGGATCAATTCAACCCACGGAATATTCGCCACGTCGCTATATTCCAAATGAATTCCGCCGTTGTGATTTAATTACGCCCGGATTTACTTCAATTATAAAACGCGACGATTCATAAATAAAAAGAGAAAGTCCCCTTTTAATCGCCGTCTATAAATTTATAATTCCGAACCAATTAATTTACCTCACTGTAACTAAAAAATTTGATGCCCTTCCGGTTGCCCCACTGAACTTCAGCAGGCAGACGACTATTAAGAAGATGTAAAACTTGGATAAGCAGTCGACCGAGCAGTTGCCCGGACTCGCGAAGCCGCCCTCCCTCGATAAAGGTTCCTCCCCGATGGCACTCAGTCCGGACGAATTCACTAATCTCTCGAAATACGATGTATTGTTTGACGCCGGCACACAGGAACACTCCGAGAATACGGTCACCCCATTTATTCTCCGCCACTTTTTACAGCCGGCATGGCACGCCGATATGAAAGTAGTCTTTCCATCTTGAGAGCAAACAGGGTTGTATTTGACATAATCGCAGGAACAGTGCGAATTACACTCGTTCACCGGGTTCAATCTGGAAAGAAAAACGCACGGAATTTTCCCTTTCGCTCGCGATTCAAAATTGAATAATAATTACTCTCCGTTTGGGAGCAGCGGGGCTCGGTTGTCGTTTTCGGCGCATCCCAGGTAAGCATACGAGATTATTCCGAGTACCGAAATCGCCCCAACGATTACGTTCCAAGCCGCCAAATATCTTGCGCGTGGCTTGTACTTCGAAATTATCAGCCCGGACAATAGGATCCCTATGGCGGAGAAGACCAGCCCTGCGCTGCCCGTTATCAAACTCGATGCGGACGCAGATTGCCGGTACTGGGTCTCGATGTATTTCGGTAGGAAGATCCAATACGGCATGTAGCCTAAAAAGTAGAAAATCGCGGCGAAATTGTTCAGCATCAGCGTCGGGTTGAAAATCAGACGTTTAAATGTCTTGATCATATCTGAAATTCAGACACGTTTAGTGACGTCGAGAATTCTATAAACCGGGGAGACCTTTGAATGAAGCCGGTAGTTCCGGTTCGGGTTCTGAAGCCGACTTCTTCGATATTTTCGAGATTTGTTTCTTGAGGAGCTCCTTACGGACCGCCGCCCGCGGCAAAGTCTTGGGGAACAAAGCCAAAAGCGACGCAAACATGAATAAAACCAATGCCAGGATGATCCAGCCGAGCCACCAGGCTCCCAACCATCTAGGATCGTTGTTATCAATCGTGGGAGTCAAAGTGGGCGAGATGTAAACTTTTAAACAAATCGAGGCTAAACCGTATCCTATAGCCGGGCCCAGCATCCTGATAAAGTACGAGAAACCTGCGAAACGGCGCGATTATTAATTAAGGCACCCCTTCCGCGGCAGTTGGTATCTCACTGAATAAAGCCGGAGTTTTGGACTTTTTGATATTGTCGTCCATGTACGAAACCCCGAGGGTGTAGTACAGGGACCCTCCGATCCCTGATATAAACTGCGCGGTAAATAGAATTAATTGGGGAGAATAATTGCCACCCTCGATTTCGCACTCGGAAGCGGTGGAGTTCTTGCGGTGGCACAGGGCTTTCTTCCGCTCGCGCTCCAAGGCGTCGAGGCCGAGAGTGGCGTTGCCGTCGGCGCTCCTGTGCTCCACCGTCAAAGACAGCGCGTCCGTGCCCGCCCCGTACAAGAAGTGCGGCAGGGCCGTCAGCAGGCAGAAGAGGACCACCGTGTACATCCCGAGGGCCATCCACCTGGGCCTGTGCCCCCTCCCGGCGTAGTAGCTCAAAATCACCGACACGAAGAGCTGACTCAAGTCATTGCCCACGGTGATGATCCCTGGAAAAGACATTTTCGCGAACTAGTTATACGCGTATAACTCGAATGAGAGGGGCGCGTTCGCTAACCTGTTGTTCTGCTGGGTATTTTGAATCTCTTTTCCAGCGTCGTAATGGTGCCGTTAAAGTATGCATAAGCGGCGGAAAACACGCAACCCAGTAATCCGTAAAGGAAGACGTACGCTTTTTTATTGGCGAGTCTTTGGAGGCAGGCTCCTTTCATGAACCATATTCCGCACGTGGTGTCCTCGTTGAGGGCCATATCGGCGTAAGCATTTTTGTTTGCAGGATTCGGCAGCATCCGCCCGGCCGCCTCCTCCTCTTTCTCCGCCTCCTCGTCGGCGACCTCCATCCCTTTGAGATAATTCGTACCGACATTCGGCACGTGATTAGTTTCCATTGCTGCCGATGGGTGAACACAAACAAGCACAAGAATAATCCCTTTTCATTCACGATCACTACTACATTATACGCTACTTGGCCGATTTCGACTCGTACGAGGGTATGTACTTTATTGTGGGGATATGATAATTGAGGGTGATGGTTGAGCCGTGCTGGATACTTGATAAATACGAAAATTTACGTGCGTAATGGGGTATTCGGAACGTCATATACGTAACACAAATAAAACTGTCTAATGAGACAATGAAGAAAAGTTCTAGACGCTATCTCGTTTATAAGATGGATTTGCTGGGTAAATAATTACATGTGAATTGTTTCATTTTTATCGAGTATTGATGGTGTGGATTTTACGAAATGCACATGCTTCAGAGTGATTTACTGACCTGACCAAATTGTCATCAAGCTTCATTTCAATTGGGTTTCATGTTGTTATAAGATGCGAAGCGTAAGCGAGCACTATTTTAACGCGGCTAACGCAATAAGTAGGTAGTTTAGTTTGCCCGTTTAGGATCTATTCATTCATCAACGTTTGTGGTCAATCATCTATCCTAGCAGCGTCTCACTTTGTCGCGGACCATAGATATAGAAGTAAGCGAAGAAATGAAATGCCTCTTCCATTATTCAATTATTTTCAGCATTTTGTTTATGTGAGTGTGTGTGTGTGTAGGGCACTTACGATTCACGCATCAAGTTCTCGATGCAAATAAAAATAATAAAGGGTGATGAAGGTATTAGAACAATAATCTTTTACATATTCTCGTGGACGTAATCTTTTTATAAATTTGTGCGGTGTCGTGCACTTAAAAAGATATAAATCGGGGGTGTGGGTGGGAGAGGGTTGGAGGCATGATGAGAAGAGGGCGGTTAGGTCGAGGTTTACCGAGAGAAGAGTGAGGGTATAAGGTAAGGTAAGGCGTATTCTTAGTCTTTCAATAAAAGGGTGGAATATAAGGAATTAAAAATAAATGGAAACTTTTTCCATAAGTCCCGTTAGATTACAAATAATGAAAGCTCGGCTCGCATTGCGTTTAGAGTTTTAATAGTCTTATGGCACATCGCGCGGAATTAGTCGGCATGGCAGAAGTATCTCGGTATCTCGGGAATATTTATTCGTTTTTCCAAACGACTCGGTCCGAGACAATGCCGGGGGCTAAGGACGGTGAGGACGCGGCGAGGACGCGCTCGTGATTTCGCTTTAATCCTCGTATAATGGCTGTGTAATTCTTCCAACTCGGATCCGCCAACTCTTTCGTTGATCGCGCCTAATGTATTCAGAAAGCATTCCGGTTCGCGGCCGTCGATTTGTTCCGGTTGCTTAATATTTTTAACAGTCTCCTCGCATTTAGACGGCGTATCAGGGGGCGAGGATTAAAATGTAATAACTTCGCTGCACGCTGAAATTACATTTTTAATTTGAATAACTTATTTTTCGTGTTGATTTAGGCATTTGCGCTCCTCTGAGCCCGCTAAGACGTGCCATCGCGGTAAAAATTGCGATTCAGAACTAAAGCTAAATGTATAATGGCGAAGATTGGGGCTTAAAAATTATAATGGGCTGAAAGGGGGCTAAATGATGACTAGCGACCCGGACTGCCCCCCCTGGTCCGGGGTCCGGCCGGCCCAATCGGCCCGCCTGAAATCTGATCACGTCCCCGAACAAATCCAGGCACGTAATGAAAAATTGCACGTTCGTTAGGGACGGCGCGGCGGCGGAGGCGAAAAGCAAATTAAGACGCAAACCGGCACGGCGACGCCTTTTCAAACATCCTCACTCTTCACAAAAATCCACCCCTCTTCTATATTTTATATAAGTAAAAGTATGTAAAAGTCAGCCATAGGGTTCGACATCTCTATCATCATCGTCAACATCATCATCATTATATCTACACGGTCTCGTGTCCGTTTAATCGTATTTGCTGCTAGATTAAACGGCCACCACCGGAGCCACTGCCGCAGCCGCCCCTTATTTTCGCGGCACTTGCAAAGGATGCAGTCAATTACTAAAGTGGCTGCCACATGATTGGATATAGATTCGACGCGGCTTTGATGCTCAACAAGGAATATTTTTATTCCTCTCGAGTGGAAATTTTGCAATTTACCTTCCGCAACGGCTATGTGTGTTTATGTCAACTAACTCTAGCAAAGTAAATATTGGTCCATGCAATATAGGAGTTTATTAGCGAAATTAACCTATACCGCTCCACATCATACGGCCAAATTACGGATTCATCACGACCACCACCAGATCAACTCTCCACCTAGGTTCCGGTTCCGGTCCCGGTCCCAGTTCCAGTTCCCGTTCCAGCGCCGGTGGCCCCGTGTCTCTATTTGAATATTGTTAGAGACGTGATGGCATAGCATCAAGATCAAACCAACCGGATGCAGACTGCATCGGTATTGCAGCCTGATGATGCACGAATACGACATCGCACATTTACACAAACGAATCTGTCTGGGATGTGTGCGAGTACGTGCATCAATGTGTGCACCTCAAAGAGATTTTCGGTGAGGGTGGCGGTTCGGTTCGGCTCGGGATCGAGTCGATTGTTGCGCCCCCCGTGCGCCTTCCAGGTTTTCTCGCTTATGCGCGCGAGGGGTGGCGGTTTATCAGGAGGCACCGGTGGCGGGGCGCTACATGTCTTTCTGGAATTAGCCAAATGTGTTTTCGCATATTAGACATAATACAGCGTTGAGCCGAATTAATTCTCGCTCCCTTGCGGTGCCGAAGCATAGCAAAAGCATTAGCATGATCATACTTTGTCTCGAGATTCGATCTTAACCCGACGCGTGTCGCTGTACATCTTAGACGCGGTTCAAACGGTTGCCGCAAGCGGATTATCGGATGCAGATCAGGGAACCTCCGCACCGTTCCGATGCCTATGGTGTTCCGTGCGCGCCATCCGCCAACTCTTCATCTCGCCACAATTATACAAATAGTAAATATTTATCACGTCCCTCTATCCGCTTATACTTCTGTTCCGTTCCGGTTCCTCCTTCCTGTTGCGTTTCCTCCTCGTTACGCCTAATCCGGCCGCCTGACCTCTGACCTCCGGGACGCGCGACTCGACGCTCCGGGAGGACTCGGGATCATGTCGTATATACATATAATAAAATGCGTATCTGGATCGTATAAATACGATGCCGTAAGATCGGGGTCGGGGGTGGTTTTGCGGAGGATCCCGGATGTGGGGGTGGCGTCGGGTAATTTATTAAATCGGGCGTATGAAATATCTGGAGGAGCGCGGCTCTCCCCTGGCTCAAGTCCTTACTCTGAGACGGCGGACTTAAATATGGCAGCAATTATTCTAAATACGGTATTAAAACCTTTTAGATGGCTATTCTTTCCAGGCCACGACGCCAGTAATGCTGGCAGTGTGCTTGAAAATAGAGCAAATACAAAAGATTGGCTTTACTCTGTCGGACTGGAGGACGAACTCGCTTGATGAGGATGAACGATAAAGGCTCCTCGCTGAACAGGTGGTGATTTGGGCCCGCGCCCGTTTTGCATAACAATTGCTGGTTAAGTAGACTCTATCATCACGTTTTCTTTTTGGGTTATTTACGGTGGAATATTAGAAAGCACTAAAGCTGTCACAATGAAAACGACATTTTAATCCCCGGAGCCGGGCCTAAATCTTACGACCGCAAAATAAATGAATTTTAAGAAATTACTTTCTCTTTCTTCTATCTCGAGGTTATTTCTCGTATACATTAAAGTTTTAAGCTTCCGAATAGCTTAAAATAAAGCCGGAATAAAAGCTAAGAGTCAAAGAGCAAATGCCATAAATTAACCAGCGGAGCCGATGCAATGGCCGAATTCGCGCCGCCAAATCCACCCACCCACCTAATGAACGCCACCAGAGACACCCGGAGCACAGCGCACGAACGCCTTGGCGAAACCGCCGCAACCGCAACCACCACCACCATAATCATCAGTTAACGACATCCCGAAAAGATCCGATCGATGGCATCGATAACCGTGTAGGTACCTAACTCAACAGTGGAACCGTAAAAGAGTATGAGAAACAATATCTCGGACTCTATTAAGTAAGGGGAAGATTGAGGTAAAGAAGACAACGTCGCCGTCGTCTGGGAATGGAGTAAATCATGTCGACGGCGGTATCTGCAGTGCCGCATGACACGGACCATAGCTCCCGATACCGAATATATATGGCCAGTTTATTTCATAGCGGCGAATCCAGATTATCTGGAAGCAATAAGAATTTGCATGTTTGATATATTATTGTCGTCCTTGCCAGGGCAGGAGCCCGGAGCCGGGAGCAGGAGGCAGGGTCCGTGTGGCGAAATAACGGCGTGCGCCATCGCCATCGGGAGACCTCTCCTCTCCGCCTGGGTCTCCACCAGTCTCCTCCACTTTCAGACTATATGCGATTCCCCGAGGTATTCATTCGACTCGTGCTTTGAAGGGATTATTTAATTGCTACCACGCGAATTTCCTTAATACGATAGTTAGACATGCCGCATAAAGGAGCTCCTCTTACCCTTACTTTGGAACCATTAACATCTAATATTTCCGGAACAGAGGCGAATTAGTCGGGATCGATCCGTCTATTATAGCGATAGCGCGATTCCTCCGACATCTCCGATAGATCGACCACTTGGCGGTTTCCCGCTCCCACTCCGCCGCCCTATCACAACATAATACGTTCTTTACAACTTCAAAGCGATTCAAATAATCACTGATAAACCTTACTAATGATTTGCCTGCGCGAATCAGAAAAATCACAGGCGAGAGAGGAGCAAAAAGCGTAAACGGAGAGATTCTTTCAAAGAACTAATTGCTAAGATTTCAGTTCGCTGCACGCCACGTACAATCCGATTTCCCTCTACAAAAAATATATTCATACCTAAAAGAAGCCCTAATCCTTCGATACGTTTTAATAATAAATAATTACCTATTTGATCTTTTGCTGAACGTCTCAAACACCCCGATTCCGATGCCAAAGCACCCACCAAAGCAAAAAGAGTAAGCTTCAATTTAACAGCTTACTAATTATCAAGATAAATATTTCCTGCATTGTCCGCGGACCTAAACTAAGACCCTCTTTCGCATTCAAAGCATTCAAAAACCCACCCCCGTCCTCCCGATACGCCGCGCGCCGTCTCAACTGGGATAGATAATCCCCTCAATTTTAATTAGCACATTAAGACGCTACCAGCCCTCCCCTTTTACGAGTACCCATTATGATAACCCGCACATAAAAATCACATCGTCATGTTTTAAAAATAAATAAGAAAACCGTTTTCATCACCATCTATGATGTCGAATGCGTACTCATCACGAGTTCGTTCGCCCGTTTAACACACGCAAGTGGGGGTTGCTCGAATTCGGGCGAAGGGTAGTATAGACGGCCCCGTAACTGTAACCTATAACAATATTTCAAACATTTAGCAAGTGTATATACATACATATACTTACCTATACGCGCGTTGTTCGGGCCGGCGGGGCCCCGGTAGATTTTGTGGGATCGATTTGATTTGTAGTTTTCAAATGTTATTGCTTTTGTGCGGTCTCGCAATGTAAGACGGCGACTCTATACCTCCCCCGAGCGTGCTTGCGCCAAAGCTCCCTATAATGGTATTCGAATTTGGAAATTCGAATGGAATCGTTCACCCGCCACTAATTTCGTAAAGCCATTTTTCCACCTTCGAGAAAACTCGGAACTTCTATCAACTAATTTCAGCTAAATTTAGGGTAAAAGCTTTGGCGCGCGGGTTCTCTCGACTCGAGAGGAGGCGAGGAGAGGAGACGAGAGACCCACGCACCTGCCCGTTAAGTTGATATGGTCAATATCAATTTAGCGGTAATTGAATTATGCCATATTTAAGGGAGCGCCGGATGATGATGATGAAAAGCGAAAGGGGTCGCAATATCCTTAAATACACAAACATCTACAAGCATCGATTCGCTTCTTTCACGTGCATAAATCATCGAAATTGCCGTTTTCCAAATCCTAACGGTCTATTTACTTAAGACATCATCCACTATAGATAATATATTTCGTTTAATTGACTTCCTCCTGCCAGGACACCCCCTCCCCGCCCCCGATTCCTGCCGCCACTGTCCCAGTGAGGCACCGGGAGAGGGAGAGAGAGATCGAGAAGGATCTCCACTCCAACCCCAACCCCTCTTCAGATTCGCATCATCAGAAGCCGCAACCGCGATCCGCATTCACAGAGCGAGAAAAATTACGGACGAGTGCCTACATACCTCACCTCCGTCCTCCGTGCATTATGCAACTGTATTAACTCTCGTGCGGACGGACTCGACCTCCCGGCCGGCATTCTCGGAGTAAAGCACATTTTTAATCTTTAATTCCCGCAATTAATCGATAAAACCGAATCCATTAACGGTTCCTTTCGAAACATCGTGGAATGCGAATAATAACTTTATACATCACGGTAAAACTCTTAAAATAGCAAATAGCTAAACAATCCATAATTGGCTATAATTTTCTAATTGGGCGTAGGTGCCTTTGTGTGCGCTATTATCGCCGGATCTGAAGTGGTTTTACCTATTTATTATTAGTTGATTGTTTTTGGAAATAAAGCAAGTATATAATACGACTTGAAATTATTATAACTCCATCAGGTGTTTATTTAGGCATATTTTCTAAATTATGTCATGTTCACTGTTACTTCTACAGGCAAACGGGCGAATTTCCATAGATAAAATCTCGACATTTTTACCTCAATCCGCAATATTATTACCATTATTATTATTATTACGATTTACAGTTTAACACCTCGCTTAGAACTTTCGAATAATCTCAGGAATTTCCAAATAAGCCGCTGCAATATAATTTTGCAAATTTTGCTATGGTACGATTTTTTCTCGCGAATTTGTGGCAAGACACGCGGCTTTTGTATTTGATGCGAATAGCGGTGTTGAAAATGCAATTGATCGATTATCGACGGTTAGTTTGTTACTTTGTGTGTGGGAATGCGCCATTCGACTTTTAATTATACAAGCGGTTGAAAAAGACGTCGTCTTTTCTTCTGGTTGAGGTCTTCATCACCTTCTGGGAAATATGCGGATCGAGCTGATGACGGTGATAACTGGCGCGTTTTTAGCGTTATTTTGATCGATGCGACCTGCGGCGTGGGGTAAGTTTGGCAAGAATTGCGCACTCCGAGGGGTGCACGAAGAACAAATGAGAAAATTGAGTTGTAGAGTTTAAAGCCCCGTAGGTAAGTAGTGAGTAATATACTTAGCCTACCGAGCTAATTGTTGCATAGCATATAGCGATAATAAGTCTCGCTACGGCTCTTAGACGGCCTGAATCGCTCTTTGTGACTTCGGACATTATTATTGAAGGCTAATGGATTTTAAGAAGGGTTGTGTCTTCGATACTCGACGAAGGAACGGCAAAGGCCAGTTAGTTGCTCTCAACTTCCCGTGAGCTATTGATACCTACATGCATACACGTCTGATAAAAGGGACTCAGCCCCTATTAGCATTATTGATGTCGTAGCCACGTTCCTAATACGTATGTACATCCCATCGCCATCTCCAACCCCAAAGAGATTTTATTATTATTGTCGATGCCATTCGATCGCCTTAAACCGTTATCAAACGAGAAACTGATTAACGATCGATAATAAATTTAACACGACTTTGCGATTAACTAACTCGAGTAGATCTCACACATCCAAATAATTCCAATCACTTAATCCTCAAGTTTCATCTATGCCAATCAATTCTATCGGTGTAAACGCATAAAAACAGGACATTTTCCTCATATATAATCTTGAAAGATTACTTCATTCAATTTTATTTCCAATATCGTCACATATCCTTGTGGATAGTGTCGAGTCGATTAAAAATCAATTACTAAATCTAAACCTGCGATAAGAATAGAAAAAAACCGCTTTTTGATTATAACTCGTATATTAATAGTGTGTAGGCAAAGGTAAGTGAGGAATTGCGTAATAACTAGATTCGCACATTCGACCGGCGTTAATTATTAAAATACCCTTGGTAATTAAGTGTTCATCACCTCTCGAACTTGGCGGTACATGGAGAGGAGGGATCGAGTAACATGGCTGATCATATAATCCTACTTAAATGCTTTTCTTAGGTAGAGGGAATAAGGGAGACGGGGAATTTTTAACGAAGGAAATATTAAAATGGCAAAATCGATGCTTTGAAAGCTCGCTGTGGAGGCGGCGCCCTCGATTATCGTCATTTGCGCGGTTAATTTAGACATACGTATCTTTCGGGTCGCTCATCACGAATAGATTTTGGACTTGCATCGAATTGTTATTATCGTTATCATTCTCGACACAGTCGGGTACTCCGGTATTGTATTGTAATGATCTCACATCGTAGATTTACTGGAGCTATATCAAAATAATGTTAAGAACGATTATCGGCACTACATCAAAAGGACAATTATGGCTGAATCTGGAGTGGCTGTTGTGCTAATCAGTTTGCTTATCTCGAATCAGTTCAATCCACTGGGATAGGGTAAGCACAGTACGGCGAGATAAACTCCCCATCACTCAAATATTGACTCTTCAGAAGATTAGCCTAATTTTTGTAGAAAAGTCGAAAATACGGACCAATACATATGTATTTCCAAGTCATATTTAGAACTGCCTAACAATATTTCGTCTTTTACGTCGTCTCGTCTCGTGTCTTATGTAACTGTTTTTGTATAAATTCCACTGTTTACACCAAACATTAATCCTTATCATCTACTACCATATTTGGGTTCACCTTTGTTTTAGTGAATAAAATTTATTGTAAGATTACGGAAAATGCGAGCTTCATCGCATCTCATAGAAATATGATCAAGGATAATCTTGTGCATGACTATAAGTCATTTTCAGAGACGTATAATGATAAGTTTGCGCCCGGGAGGCTTCAAGTTCGACGTAAAATCCTTGTGACAAGTTTTCAAAGTCGCTCCTAGCGCCGAAAAGTTGTGGACGTTATTACCGAAAGAATGAAACGTCATGGAGTTGTTTATTATCATTTTGAGTAATTACCGAATTAGGTCACGGTATGTCAGCACGGGTGTCTCCTCACCATTACAAGTAAAAACTTCATCGTCTTAGCCCGTAATTTTACTAATTACTTACCTGCCTAGGTGCCTAATAACTTACAGAAGAGGTGTACCTGTATTACCTAAGAAAAGTTTTCCCTCAAACGACAGACTCAGACCGCGGACGATCTTGTGCTGCTGTTCCATTAAAGTGCATAAATCGATTGACTGGGTAAAGGTAAAGCCACTTCAATTTTACCAAAATTCTATCACGAAAAAACCTAACGGAGGCGGCAATAATCACGATGATGATGCACCACGCGCTCTTAATCTGGGGGAAATCGTATAATAAACGTGACGACAGCGCCGGCGATTTATAAGCAATTAGCCGTCAAACAAATCCGAAAATACCGATCGTTAGCGCCGATGACATACCTGCCTATACCGCAAAGTCCAATTATTCGGCTTTCTTTCGATTCCCTAGAAAAATTGGAAATGCTCGAGCACATCGTCGTGACGAGTTGAGGTTGAGGTCGGATCGTCGTGTTTTCGCCGTTTTCAATTTAAAGAGCTTACGGCGGAACGAGGGGTTCGATGTTCCAATTATTATGTTAAGAATGTTGAGGTCAAACGCGGGGGCGGTTTTAAAGGTGACTCGATCGAAATCGGCATCATCGGACGTCCCAGACGTCAGGTCCCGTTCCCGCTCGCCCATCATTTTCCCCGGACAGTCGGTAAACAGAGGCTGATCTCGAATTACGTCGATTGCTCCTTAGGGCGGCCGGCTCTCGAGCCGCCGAGCGTCGCGCTCCTCTCTCCCGCGATAGAAATCTCCGGGAAAAATTTACTGCCGATGATAAATACCGTTGGCCAGGAGGACGAGGCTGCCGAATTTCAATATCTGCATACATATTTATGCACACATAGGTGTACTATACCGTAGATACACATGTGGCGGGCGATTAGATAAAATTGTGATGGTCGTGTGTAGTAGGTAAGTCTTGGAAGTTGTAAAATTATCATAGAAAAACCATAACGTTATGCGCGGAGAGTGTAGTCCCCGCATTCCGGGCGGCAGAAAATTCAGGCGCATGTGGGACCCGTCGTGTGCATCACATTACGGCAGTTTATTTTATTTTATGCGGAAATCTGTAGGGATGAATAATTTGCTTGAACCCTTTGTTGCTGGTGGGACATACCTCCGTTCAGACCGCCTATCCCGACGCTCGAAACTCCGCCTACACATCTACTCATTTGAGCGTCGAGACGCTCTCGCCGGCGCCGGGCGCAGGCGCCCGGATAGTTCAAACTCTAAGAAGACACCAAAATTCTACCATGGCATAGGCGAAATACCCACAGGGCTAACCCACAGGTGACGGTGGTCGTTAATTTTTCTGGTTCGGTCATGCGGGTGTAGGGATCGGGGATCGGGATGATTTTCGGGGTGGTTCGGTCGAGACGCGGAGGGCCCGGGGGGTTCGCGATTTGGGGGTTTAAAAGATGGGGCGATCGTGAAATATCGCCGATGAAGATTGAGACGTACAAATCTGGTTGGCTAGTGGGCCGGCCATATTCATTAAGAAAAAGTGTGCAGTTGATCGTTTTTTAAAAGCGTAAAGCGTGTTTGCGCGGTGAGCGCATGCAAGGGGGTGGCGCGATCTACCCCGACGCCGGGCGCGCCGCGATCGCACCGCCGCGACTCCGGCCGGCTCCCCAATTCAGTCGTTGTCCGCCGGCCGTGCCGAATAGTCGCCGCGCCGCTGCCGGCCCCGAGCCACCAGTCACGTTGCCGGCGTCACCTTTCGCACGTCATGCCGCACTGATCCAGCCGCAATTTTCGGTGCTCCATGCCTCACCCGAGCCCATGACGATGGACTTTCAGAGTGCCATGGAGACATTCGCTGAAGCCTGGGTCGCCGCCAACACCAAGGGCGCGCCCCTCACCGACGTCTCCGCACAGGTAACAGTCGCGACCGGCGACCGCCGCCCCCGGCCCCCGGCCCGCCGGCCGCCCCCGCCGCGCCGGGGGGCCGTAAATCAGAGGAGCCGCCGGATCCGGGATTCGCACTCGATACGGCTAATCCGGGATTTGCGAAATCCCGGATTAAGCGTCCCGGATTTTATGAAAGCCCGAATCGATGGAATTGACCGGACGCCAACGCGCTCGAATGTTCCCAAACACCAACAAATAGCCGAAAAACCGCGCGCGACCGAAATATTCGCACCACGCCGAAATTCGGAAAAAAAAATTATCCAAAAATGCAATCCTTGCAGTGCTCCTCCGCCTGTGTGTGCATACAGTTTGCGTATACATAGTGCACGGTGGGTGTGGGTGCTGGCGGTTTTAATCGCATGAAAATCCGAATTAATTTCACGCAAATCCACGTAACAAACCGACTCTGTATTCCGATACCTCTATACTTATTTATTGCAATTACGCGCTGGCTCTAATTATCAAGTAATTGATGCAAACAACTTCGTACCCGATTTAATGAAGACTTGATACAGGTGGTGATTTATTTATTTACAACATTGTATGACTTGCATTGGCATGACTGCCGTCAGTATCGAGAACAATAATTATTCCCCGAGTTAAACTTTTTTATTATCTGCCCCTTATATTATAATAAATTTCGTGCGATATTTTAAGGTGGAAGAATTACATAGTAATTAGTACATAAAACTGGAATTCTTACGCTCTATTATCAGTTTGTTTTGAAACGTTTTAATAGATTATAAATCAAAAACTCGTGTGGATTTTATCGTGAGATAAAGCCGCAAAAACGAATTGAATTTAGGAAAAAAGAGTGCTTAACTCTACTGCTAATGTTCTCGCTACTGTTTAATTAGTCACATTTCATTTTAAAAATTTCATACGTTAAACGTTATTATTGCCGACATTAAATATCAGCACAAACATTTTACGGCTTTATTCCATTTTATAATAATGCTGTGAAATCAGATCGGTTTAATGTTTAACGCGTGGATTATCATCGATATATGCCGGGTGAAGAAGTGAATGTTTTTGTACGGCCGGTGCCGTGAGGATTTTCCATTGTGAATTTTACCTGAATCGGGTACCTGGGAGAGAGACCCGACCCATAAGGTTGTCATTAAGTAAGGAATTAACTTTATGACTAATAGGTTTATACTAATCGGCCGCTTTCGCTTTTCTGGTTGTAAAATATCCAATAAGCCGGCCTGAACTGCAGCCCAGGTAGGATTAGCACGAGGGCCACGTCCAGAAATCTCAGGAATTTCGACCGGACCGACACCGACACCCTTACCTTAGATCTACTTTATTAAAACACCACATCACACAACACGACGCAATCATCGATGTAACTTTTATTAAAATCGTCCCAAATAATACATATATGCACACACCACACGTACGTACATATACAAATAACGAATCAATCAGATATTACAAAACTGGTAAATACAGAAGGGATTAGATCCGAATCGGAATTAAAATTAAGCCGTTAAAACCCACATTGAAAAAACAATACGTAGTCTCGTTGGCATCAGCTGAAAACAAATTACTATAGATTAGCGATAATCCGGATTTGGCCGTAATCCCGACTAGACTGGGTGCCGGACGACTTAATTTTTTAAATGTAGGTATATATACGTAGACTAGCGTCAAGGGGATTACTGCCGTAAACAAATAGCTGATTCCGAATACAAATCGCAGGTATTCATATGTACAAAACTGATTGATTAATTTATAATGCGAGTACAAAAACAATTAAATTCGTAAATACAATGTAATGAATATTATTCCGATTTATCCGGCACGGTGTTTGGGCTTTGAGCTCGACTGTGAGCCGACTAAACTAAACTGTATGTACTGTGCATGCTGGTATAGTATACGCCATGTTACAACAAATAATGTATCAGTGCGTACGAAAATACACATCATCACAGATCATCACAATCGACGCGGATACGGATATCTGCGGAGTGTATGAATTCTTGAAAAAAAAATCTCGTTCCATTCAGATTAACGGTTTCCTTCTCTCCATTCGAGTAAATTAAATAGAGCACGCAATTCGGATTTGGTCACTTCCTATGGGTCGATTATTAAAAAAAAACGTGGATTGCGGACCATAAACCGTTTTATCGCGAGCGAGGGTGGCTTGAATAGGGTGCTACAGGTGGGAAACGCAGGTAAAAACATCATGTCCTTCCGGGCGTTACACATGAAAGGTTGCACCGGTCCTTTAGTACCGGTCATTCCGTTGCATTATATTCCGAAATGGGAAAAAACACAAAACGCCACACACCAATCGACATTAATATTTCCCTTGGAACTGGTTATACGTAATTAATTATTTGGTACGTATAACGCTAAATTATAATTAAGCGAACCTTTCGATTCGACGGTTATTGCTCATTCGATGCGGCACTTCTTATGATGATGGTACATACACCCATGTATGTATACATGGTATAAGAATGGTCGAGCCTATGGACGAGACACAAGACATATTTATATAATTGATAAATTTGGAATATAATGCCGAAATTGATTGTGCGTGAGTTCCCTTTGTTTCGGTCGCTGATACGTATTCATGCGACCATTCTAATAAATTGAAGGATAATCCACAATCGTGTTTTGCATCCGGTCGGGAACTGCCACCATATCCGCGCGCACGCACCAGCTCAGCTTTCGGGCCCGGCATCATATGCGGTGATAGTTTTATTAATAACGCGGCGTCGGAGGAGCTTCCAAAATTCGGCCGGTGGTCGGGGCGCCCGCGGACCGCGCCGTTCGATTCGGAAAGAGTGGCGATTAATCCGTCGTCCTTGGTCGTACTTTCCGTAAATTACAAATAAATTGCTCTGTCCGGTATTGGGAGAAATTTTTGATAAATTATACACCAATTAAAATAGAATTAAACCGTGATGAATGGAGAGCGAGAGCGGGCAGTGCATATAATGTGGCCGAAGGCAGTGGCACATCGTTAGCCCGTGAGTTTATAGTCTGGATGCAAGGTGTATCATCCGCGTCCTCCGCGCCGAATAAACGGCCGCGCCGGGCTGGACGCGTACGATAGAGCATCGGATCGGATTGGATTGGATCGCGAGATTGAGCAAACAGTGCAGTTTGCAGTTTCGGTTTCGGTTTTCGGTTTTCGGCAGCGACGGAGATTGGCTAGCAGGTCGATGCTCCTATTCTGGCCCTGCATACTTACACAACTGCTCGCACTTTTTGCGCACTGCTTCGTAGAAGTTTCAGCTATAGCCGTCCTGTCACTCACTGCTCTTGCACCGAAAATGAACCAGATTCCTTACGTCTGCAATCTGATTTTTCGCCACTAACTGTCTGGCCAAATCGGCGCGATCATCCTCCGCGCGCCGGCCTCCCATGGTAAAAGAGACCCCCGACTCGCGACCGCGAGAGCCGCAAGAGCCGCAATGGCCGCGATCTTCCCGTGGCCCGCCGACGAAAACGCCCACAAATCATCCGCAATCACTAATCCTAAATAGCGCAGACAAAGCACCTGCCGGAAGAAAACATTTTATTACCGCGCCCCGTACTCCCGCACGCCCATCCAATCCACGTATATAACCCGCGGTCGGTGGTGGCGGCGCGGCGGTTGAGGCGGAGGCGGCCTCCCCGAAATCTCCTTACTTCACCCCCCCGACTTATTCAAATTTGGCAGACACTCGCGGGTTATAGCCGCCGATGCGGGTAGTTTACGCCAGGTATTTATGGCCTTTAATAACCGTGCTTTATTACCCCGGAGCTTATCCTTTAAAAGTTTCCCTTTAGCCTTTTAGTTTTCGCCATCGTGGCATCCACACTCCTCATGCGCCCAGGCGGACCGCTCGAAGAGAAAACGCGCAAACACCGAATTCGGTTCATCTGGTCGTCGCCGATTTCGAACGGTTTAATTCGAATTAGACAAACGCATAGGTGGTGCCCATACCACAATTAATTTTATTAAGAGTATAAGTAATGCCAAAGGCCAACAATAAACCATTAAATCGCCACAATAGTGCATTAATATACTTTAGGACTTATTATTAGAATTTAGTACTCGACTTTTTTTCCGAAAACAATTGATATTTCACAATAGCCACAGGTTCAAATCGATTTCCAGCCTGTGGAGATACGCCGAAGAAATGGCGGCTTTTTTTACCAGAAGCCGAGAGAAGAAACGTTATATCAATAAAAATAATTCCTTGAATTGACAGCTCGGAGGAAAGGTCAATATCCAGACACTTCATTATCCAATACGTATAGTTCTGACCTAAATCTAGTAGAGCATATCTATATACCTACTCTGTCGGTGTAGATCGAGAGTAGGGGACGATTACGATTACGATTATACTTACCTATCCGAACGCGATTCGTTTCAGTTTAGTTAAACTCGGATCTTTTATATTATTTGGCTCGGCTCTCGGCGGCTCACGGCCGGCCTGTCAATTCGTTGACGGTGATGCGGGAACCGAAAATTTCAATCCCGATTTGGACTGAAGCGGGATTAGAAAACACGTGGGGTTCGCGCAAGTATAACGATGGGAGTCGCAAGTTCATGAGCTTATTTCATTCTGAAGGCTATAAGAATCCCAGCCGGCTTAAAAAAAACCGGCACACAACAAATGCTTGTTATATGCGGATTAAGGGAATTATGAGTCATGCAGATTTAGTCGAGATCTTCTTATATCAGATCTGAGCGCGCTTATACTCTGCAGAGAGAAAGTGCATTTGCGAGGGGGAGAGAACGCGATAGGGTTACTGTTATACGGTAGTACGCACGACTCCCATACAATAATGTCACGCACGATGCAGGGGCCCCTTGTTCGCTCATCGACGCGGCCCATCATAATCGCAATCATAATAATCGTCGCCGTCGTCATCATCAGAAATCGTGGATTGTCGCTCGACCGACAAATAATATGACGTTCAGGAATTCAGATGCTTTTTGACCCCACTTAACCCAGATTAAACGCGATCGCAATAGACAGTCGACCGGCCAGATTTATATGGCGCATCACCCCGATTTCGTCACGACGTGCGCCTGAAATTGATTTTGTTGCAGAGCCAAGCGTTGGCGCTGACCAGGGGCTGCAAGACGCCGTCGCCGCCGACCCCGACGGCGGCCGCCACCGGCAGGTCGAGCCGCGAGTCGGCCGAGAGGACGGCCACGCCACCCCAGCCGCGCTCCTCCCCGGCCCTGGACGCCACCGTCTCGCCGTCCTCGGTGAAGGAGGAATTCGACGCCACCAAGACGCCGCCTGGTGAGTTCAGAGTTGGGAGTCGGTCGGTCCGCAAACCGCGAGCGGCGTCGCCGTCGGCGCGGGGCTTATCCGCGCCCGGTGAGGTTCACCGGCCGCGCTCTTTCCCTTTCCGCCCCGCTCGTCGGTCGGATTGAAGCGGATTGTGCGGCGTTAAGCAGATTATCTGCTCATGATTGATGAAACGGCTGCAGCCCGGTACACCCCGACCCAAAAACATCCAGCGGCTCACGCGGGCTACGGCGGCGGCCGGATCAGGTATGCAGTCGTCCGCCCATATGCCGTGCAGACACGCCGGGATAGATAGTACACGCCGAGCGAGCCCCGACTATGGCGATGGTATAGGCCAGTTAAAGCTGGATTAAGCTGAAGGTAGGGAATTAGAGGAAGCCGGGATTAGAGGGACTCTGGCCTCCTCCTCTGCTTCGAGACGGGAAGCAGGGGATTAAGCCCGCGCGGGATTAACATTCACGAGGGATCAAATATAAAAGAAAAATTGAAAACATAACACTCAAATTTATTACCGACTCGGGACGCGGGAGTCGAGCAACGCGAACCGAAAGCTCCGAATGCACCCATCATTTCATTCCGTTCCTCGATCCTCGATCCTCACCTCACCGGAAGGCCCATTGTCCTACGGCCGTCACCGATGTGACATCAACCCCCCCGGCCTCGCGCCCCCAAAAATGTATTCCGACTCACGCCTAATCCCCCGTCCCCTAACAGCCCCAGACCCCAGCAGCTCTTAATTCCTTCATTACTCCCGGACCATCATAATATCCAGTTTCTTATTTCATCCAGCGCACTGGAAGTTATTAATCTCGAGCGCGCAGATTCCGTACAGCCTCGGCCAGGCCAATTGTCTGTCTCGATTATCAAGCGTATCCCCGTAATGGATTTAACGGTCGCGCTTGCGGAGGAGCTTTCGCCGTACGAAAGCTCCTCCGTCGATTTACGTATATGAATAATGTGCCCACCTCTTTACCTCGTGTGTGTACGAGCGATCGCTAATTAGCGACCGCCCGAAGAAGCGATCGAATCCGAGTCGCGTAAATCACCGATCAAGAAGCCGCGCTGCTAAATCAGAGTCGGCCGTGTCGTGGGAGTCGGCCGGACGATATTCACGGAACGCGTAACAAAGCGCGCGCGAAACACCCGGAGAGTGCGGCGCGCCCGTCATAACGGAGGAAATAATAAGTAAATGTATTTCTGGAAAACGCCGATAACACGCACCAATAGCCGAACTTAATCCGCGGGCGAATTAATCCGTATATTATTGGGATTAGGCGAGCGAGTTGAACAGGTTTATAGTTGTATTCATAGCGGGCAACTCCGGCGTGCGGCCTCAACATATCGGCAGATTAGCGGTCCGTCTGATCCGGGCTCAGCTCGGGCTTAGGTGTCGCCAAGGTGATCTCCGTCGTCCTTTCACCGGGTCGCAATCTCACGCCATCGCCGTCGAGCTCGGCGGCGGACCGGAGGCCCCGAAAACAATTATGATACCCCCGGCCGCGCCGGTCGCCCGAAATCGAACCGAGCCGAGCCGAAAGGCGCGCGATTTTTTCGGTCCGTGCATTTATCAGATCCGGTTCGGGTCCGGGTCCCTTAATCCGGACGCGGGGCGGCGGTGCAACGGAAGGAGACAGATGAGTGATTCGTGGAGATAAGCACGCACAGCCGGATTAGAGCGGTACATGTGCAGTCCGAGTCCGTGCGGCCGATGCAGCCGCTGGAACTGGAACCAGGGATATTCAGAGCTCCAAACTCCGACTGGATTGAAGGGGATCAACAGCGGAAGCAGATAAACGTCCGGCGGGGAGCGCGGGCGGATTACCGACACTGTGATAGTGCACATCCGCCGTAGAACTGATATTATATAAGTATATAGATATAGATTCATTAAGAGCGTTTCGTACGGTTTCACTCCTCATTTCACCGCAAACTCGAGTTTATGTTGTGTTGTGTATCAAAGAAATAATTAAGACCTTCGCCGGCCCCACGCTAACCTGATTATTAATTTATATGGCTTTTTACCAAAAATCCTCTTAGGCAGATTTCCTTTTGTTGCCCGTTTTTTCACTATCCCCCCTGAGAAACCACCCAAGACGACCATTCACAATTTTAATCAGCGAGTCCTATCAAATCTTTCTACTTTATTCTTTACCTAATGATATATTTTAAATCGATTATGATGACGATGATGATGATGTAGAGATCGGATCGATTCGAATGCGGGGGTGGATATGCCACCTGTTGGCGATTAAAACGGTGAATGCAGTTTGATATCTGTCGGGATTAGGGCGATCGGTCGAGACTGTGGGTTGGTTGATGTAATTAAATAGGGCTCGTTCGACCGTATCCACCATCGTCATCATCATCATCATCATGGTATAAAACATCGGGATCGGCATCGGCATATACATAGATATATACGTTGTACACCTCGAAGATGTTTCGCAATCCGAGTGGCTCCTTTAAATCCTTATCGCAAATCCAGCATGAAATCGTATTAGCGCGCTAGCAGAACAGGGCAGAGGACTTATTGTAAACAGTATTGCGGGTTCGAGGACCCTTCGCACTCTCTAAACTGAACTTCGCAGCCCTTCCGCGCTTCGCACTGTCGACTCGACTCTTTGCAACTTGTGCGAATTAAAACTTTAGACTAACAAGACTTAAGCTAATAAGAAAATGGATAGAAATAAGCTGTTGTGTAAGACGCTTTGGCCTCGGCAAAGCGCGGCTGTTCCGGACGTGTCGACGGACGTTAGTGGCACATTAGGTAATTTTACGCTCTTCGACTCGGTACATCTACCCACTATATTAGTGTTAGTAGTCAGGTGGGTCCTAATGGAGACGGAGGTAGCGGCGAGAGCGCGGCGGAAAAAGTGCCAAGTTGCGAGTTGCACAAAGCCGCTGCGACATCGGCAGCGACAGATTAAACTAAAACGAGCCGCGCGCTCCGGCCTTTGTCGAGAGAGGAGAGGCTTTAGCGAGAGACGGAAGAATTTTCATGATCTCTAATGAGTGGTCGAGCGAAGGGAGCACCACGCAAAAATGCGGTTATCTGAACAATAGCCCGCTAAAGCCTTTAGTAGTTCACCCTGCAACGACCGGGATGCTTGTTGACATAATCCCGATTGTGGCGGCGGCGGCGACTTGGCCGAAGTTCCTCCGGAAAAGCGCGCACCGATCCGCCCGAAAGCCGCGCAATTTTTTTCACCTCGATCCCCCGCATATGTAGATAGATATATGTGTACGCACGTTTATTCAGCGACGATGACGATTCGGTCTAGTAATTAGTCTAGACTGTGGGGAACGTGAACGATGAACGATGAACGGGCGGTCAACGCGAGGTCACGTAATGTAATGTAATGTAACGTTAACGTAAACGTAACGTGTGCGGTTATTAGAGTTGGCCTTATTATTTATAAGGTTGCATTATTGATCAACCGGGCTGGAACAAAGGACCGGAAGGCAATATGAACCCCAGTTAAGACGCTGGTCAGCCCGCCTGGATTAGAGCCGGTGGGATTAGCGACTAGTGGACTATACACAGCGCGGTAAGCCGACGGGATTAGGTCCGGGCCGGATCCTGCAGCCGGATCCCCGAGATTTAAGGGCTGAGTCGGTCCCGTCCGCCGCATCTGCATCGCCGACGTAAGACCGCGTCCGAAACGAAACGCGTCGCCTTAATAAAACGAAAATAACGGCCGACTCGCGAATTAAGACCGCTCACCGGCTGACGTCACACGGCGCACCGCGTCCTTCCCTTTTGTGCGGCGCGGCGGTAGCCGTAACCCCGTGCAAGTGAGCTCGAGCCAACTAATCCTTAAGACGCGCGGCTAGGTCTAGGTTGCTCCAGTTAAAGCTCTGTAATATGCAGAAACCTTCTTAACCTAACAAGATTAGCATAGACAGGGCGGCCAGCAGGCCTAATACCCCCCTCGTCTCGGTTTATTACTAGCTACCGGTACACCCACCCACCTACCGGTGCCTGCTATTGCCGCAACTTTAACTCGAAACCCGGTCGATGATCACCGGTAAGTGCGTTATCGAGGGACTTAACGCATTTCAAACGCGCACAGGAACAAACTCCGCCATCTTTTAAGGTGAAAAGGAAATGAAGAAAGCTTTACTGTACAGCGCTGTATATACCCCGATACATTTACCATTTAACCGTCATCTCTCTGGCCCCCGCTATCAATTGATCTGTCTGTCTTTCTTATCACTCGGATACTTTTCCGCTTTACACGCTCCCATTAAATTCGGTATGGCTGAAGAGATTCCTCCCTCTCCCCCCCCCTCAGAAAACATCGCCCGCGCGATCATCTTGGCGCGCTCTCTCGCTGATGCTCACCCGACCCTCTAACTGCCTCATCTTCACCCTTCTTTCTTTATATACTTACGCACTTTATCTCTCCATCACCGAGCGCGCACTTTTTAACTTGACACTGACAACCTCTGGCTCGGATCTCGGATCATTTGCCAACTTGGAAAGATACGACAAGTTTGACTCAATCGCGACACGCCGAAAATTACCAAAACCACCCATCCACCCACCGCAACCGAAACCGAAGCTCTTACTTATACAGGCGAACCCGTTCCCGTTCTCATTGATCCCGCCGTTGGGGTCGGGGCCGGCGGGAGGGAGAGAGACGGAGGGCGCTTTCCGTTCGCAATTAATCTCACCTCCGGCACCGTACGACGATCGCGCTTTTGTGGACGCGATAATAAGGTGCGAATTACTTTGTTCCAGCGAAATCCCTGCCGGTGCACTGCATCGTCGAGGCCATCTGCACCCTCGACGAGAACCGCACCCTCCAGCACGGCGTGTGGCGCCGCCGGCCGATGGTCGAGACCGACAGCTACGTCATCATCCCCGTGGGCACGCCGTTCCACACGCTCGTCCAGGCGGCCCTGCTCAGGCTCGGCTACTCGGCCGACAGCGCGGCCGCCGCCAAGGGCTCCGTCATCATCAAGAACTGGAAGGCGCTCAGCTTCGAGCAGATCTCGGACGACCCGCTGGTCACCGTCGGCGACATTCTCGGCGAGCTGAGCACGATAGCCACCCTCCGCATTCAGGTTTTCAGGGGGCGGCCGGGGAACTTCAACGACATCAAGGAGAAACTGCTGCGCTTCCTGTTGCTGCAGTCGCACGGGCTGCTCATATCGTCTGGATGTCCCCTGGACGAGGTGAGTGCCGTCGCTCATTCGAATTGTTGCATCCGGATTTCGGATCGGTATACGGATATAATTTTTTTCTCCCGTTTCGAGTGAGTTGTTTGGAGTTCGGGGGTATAAGTTTAAACCCGGCGAAACCCCTTTTCCCGAGGAAAGCGGTTATGAGGCGCGCGCGTCTTAAGAATTAAACGGGAATGAATGTATTAAGGGTGCAGAGAATAGCAGTAACCTCGCTTTTAATAAGATTATGTAGCATTATTTCATGGTATTAATGAGATCAAAAGCCTTCTACATCCTATAGCATGGAGTAGATCTGAGCCCCCACCCTGCCAACAATGTCGTTTCTCTTCTTCAATTGATAAAATACAACAAACACTTACGGTGGGGTGAGTCGTGTTTGGAACCCGGTTCTATTTATTAGGGACGGATTATAGAACGTGCAATGCTCATTCATGGAGTTTAGCGGCTCTTGATCCTTGTCCACAAAGCGAGCTTCTGATTCAAAAATAAGTACAACGCCAGAAAGCGCTCGGCTAACGACGGCTTATAAATCATAACACTTGCGCCTTTCATTTGAATGTAGCTGAACCAAAGATAAATCCGGGAAAACATGGCTTCGAACGTCTGTTGTTAAGCACCGTAATCTCACCCTAAAAACCCATATATGCAAAGACTTGCTTAAATTTACATTTCATACAAACTCAAACATCGCTCATAATTATAATATCGTATTTCGCATTTTCCCTAATCTCTCTCTCGCTCGTTATCGGGAGCGCATTTTCCATCCACCAGGAGTAAGTTACGTCATAAGTAACCATATAACACGCCTCGTGACCGACCGGCATCGGCTCTCATCGATACACCGAGAGAGCGTGCACCCCAATCAATTAGTCAATTATGCGGGATGATGAGATGATGATGGGCGCCTCTCCTCTAATGGGTTCCGTGTTTTATTCGTTGCAGCTTCTGCTGTCGCAAATTTGCCGCGCCTCCACCAACTGTACCCCGATACCGGAAATATCCGAAGAAATCCGCCGGAAATTCGATCAGTGGTGGTCGACCCAATTTAGCCCCCATTCGCCCGTCGGCCGGTCCCAGTTCGGGGGGACGTTCTCGAATCAATACCCGCTGCCGTCGTCGCAACCGCCGAAGACCGCGGAGCGCACAATGCCCGAGACCGGCCACCCGGCCCTCCAGACGGTCCACAGCCAGTACCCGACGCAGAAGACCCGAATGCGCACCAGCTTCGACCCCGAACTGGAACTGCCCAAACTGCAGCGCTGGTTCACCGAGAACCAGCACCCTAGCAGGCAGCAGATCCAGCAGTACGTCAAGGAGCTCAACAGTCTCGAGTCGCGCAGAGGGCGCAAGCCCCTGGACGTCAACAACGTGGTCTACTGGTTCAAGAACGCGCGCGCGGCCCAAAAAAGGGCCGAAATCAGGAACGTCACGCCCGGGTTGCCCTGCCATTTGGCAGTGAACGGGTACAGCAATCACAGCCCTACTAACGGTACCGGATTTTTGATAACCGATGGGTACTTGAACTCGGAACGTCTTGCTGATCATCGGATGAAGAACAACGTGGCTCCGCGACGTGGCCCTCATGCGTCCCACACCTCTGACGAGTTCTCGAACGCTGGGTCCGACCTGGAGGACGAAGATATGAGCGAGGCGCAGCCGGCTAGTCCGTCGGTACCACTCTCGTTGACCACCCAGAGGAAGCGCGATTCGCGCGACAACAGCCCCCGGCCGGCCACGCCGCCCCACCTCCACCGGCCGCCCGGCAGCCAAGTAAGCGCGCCGCCGGCCCGGCCCTCGCCCGCCGTGTTATTCTAGTGTACTGTTGCAGGCGGAGGCGTGCAAGCAGGAGCCGAGGGACGAGCCGATCGACTACCACTCGCCCAACAACAACCGGGTGCACCTGTCCGACATGGAGGAGGACGACGCCGAGGAGACGGCGAAGGGCCACTTCGACGGCGGCGGGGCGCGCTCGCCGGCGGCCGGGCGGCGGTACTGCGGCTCGCCGCCGGACGTGGACGGCGCGCTGATGCCGCGCACCCCCGGCGACGGCATCGAGAGGCTGGCCGGGTTCCCGCTCGTGCCGAACTCGATGTTCAGCCACAGCATCATGTACATGAGCCACTACATCCCGGGGCTGGCGCACACGGCGACCTCGCCGCCCGGCTCGAGCGCCCTGGGGCTGTCCGGGCTGACCGCCGACGAGAGACGGAAGCGCAACCGCACCTTCATCGACCCCGTCACCGAGGTGCCCAGGCTGGAGCAGTGGTTCTCGATAAACACCCACCCCTCACATAATCTGATACTGAAGTACACGGAAGAGTTGAACTGTATGCCTTACCGTCAGAAGTTCCCGCGGCTCGAGCCGAAGAACGTGCAGTTCTGGTTCAAGAACCGCCGGGCCAAATGTAAGAGATTGAAAATGTCGCTTTTCGATAACCAACCCGCTGGTCAATATCATCACAATGAACGTGATTGAGTTACAAATATTTCTGGTGTGTGATTCTGCTGTACTTAGGACTGGTGTATTTGTTCGAGTTTTTGTTGCATATATAGGTTTTTGTTTGGTGAAATTTTTAATAGGGTCTGAAGGCTATAAATCAGACAATAATGTTGAGCTCTCTTCGTCGTCTTTCGCTACTACTACTATACTACTGTTATAATTATTATATCCCTATTATTATTATCATTATTACTTATAATTACTATTATTATCATTATCATTATAAAAACCGCCCCCTACCCCAAATGTATGATAAAATAATTATTTTATGTTACGGGCGCGTAATTTCTATCCGATCAATTAGACAACCAGTTATACGTTTAGTACAGCGACACGTTCGATGTGAGTTTGAAACGGTAAAACCGCATTAATCGCACCACCCTCTTGAAAATTTTACGATATATGTTGAATATATGATAATAATTGTACCAAAGATTGTTAATAAATTTGTATTGTAAGAGAAAGATGGCTCGTTTTCCTGATGATGGGGACATGTACAACATTCCCCGTACTAATCTATCGTTCTGTATTCTTAAAAAATAAATGTCGTGTCGTAGTATGTGGCCATGTCTATGTGAATGCAGTGTGTTAAACTAAATTAAATTGAATTGAATTAGTAATAAATACTCCCATAGTCTTTGTTTAAAAAGCGGTTTACGTTTTTCTATTACAAATATGTATGATGTAAATATGAGATATGAAGAAATTATTACATATAATAAAAATGATTTTTTCCCAAACTTTATCCATGGTTTCATTTCGCTTATACGCCATCGCATAAATCCGTGCACTCGAATTGAACCCCCGAAAGATGGGAGAAGATACGGGGACCTACTAACTCCACTCTACACTTATACACCTACCGCTCGCAGGGGGAGGAGATGAAAGATTCGATTAGGCGGTGTTTTCTATTAGTCGGTTGATTCGGTGAAATGCGTCTGGTTGCCGGAAGAGAGCGTGAAATAGAGAGCAGGTTGGGTGTCTTTCAGATGTCTCAATTCATTAGATCAGATAGGTGACAATAGTGGGGTGCGACAATATACTCGTCATCGAGCAAGTTTCCAAGTCTCCAGGAAACTACAGGCAGCCAATGATAATCTATGTCAGTCTTCAGATAGCGTTGTCCGCGCGTATGCCCGCCGTTGGCCCTCGCTCCGGGTGGGTAGCTTACGTGCACACACGCTCACGCTCGGCCACCCCGACTCCAACCCCAACCCCGTCAACCCCGAGTTGGCACATATTCAGAATTTATCTCTCTGTATACCCACATCCTGCCCGCTCAAGTCCGAATCTGAAGCTCAGGCGTGAAGCGGCTAGGTGAGCTTCTGAGATGATACGCGTTTCCTTTGCCCTATACCAAAGTACATACCTACCTCTAAATAACTACCTTTCTAATACAGGTATCAGACTCCTTGAGTTTAAGCATTTTTAATTGGGAAAATCGGATTGGCTTCATTATCCCTCTTATTCGAAACGTAATACAATCTCGGAGAATGTTCGCCAAAACAACGGTAGGCATGCAATAAGACAATGAATGAACAAAGAGATGTCTGCTAATTCTGATGATTTTATGCACAAATGAATTCTTTACTTTAAGTCGCCTTTGGTTTGGATAGTAGGTAGAGTTGGTACTTGTGCTTGTGCAGGGGTATATAGCACACAAACAAATATATAATTAGAATATCTGCATCAGGTAACGAAGATGGAAAGGGTGTATCGGGATTGGAGAGGCTAAGAAGTCGTGTTTTGTGCCTGTTCTTCGCTTTGTGAGCGCGCCGGAAAGCTTGAGCTACTTTATTAAGTTGCTATAGAAACGTTGAAAGAGAAAATACGAAGGAAAAATAAGGAGAAGGAAAGAAAAATAAATAAATAAAAATAACCGTTCGGCTGGTTGGTTAGCCGCGGTTGACTGTTCGTTTAGTAGTTGGTCGGGGGTTGGTGGTCGGGGGTAACAATTATATTCCTCCTTTCGTCTCGGTTAAGGGATGATCTCAGCGGGCACCATTTAAAAGTCCTTTATCATGCGTTATGGTACTATTTCAACTTTCCGCCGCGGTTATGAATAATAAATACTGATATAGAGCGTAATCTCGGCCTGAGCGCCTTTAGCGAAATGCATATTCTCCCGCTCCGCCGGGGAGCAGCTACTTATCAGCTCGCTGCTAAATTAAAGATAAAAAATATACTGTCACGTCCATTCTGAGTTGGCTTATTCAATTTCCATCTCCTATCCGTGGGGCGCAGGGCGCAGGCCGCGGAGATATGTGGGGCTAAGATGAAGACAGGCGTACACAGCAAATCCTCGCCGCATCTCCTGATCACGTTCTTAAAGGCCCGACTTGTGATCCGATTAACTCGGCGGCGCCACCGTCGCAATCTCGGTAATGATAAAAATGGCAATAAAAATTAGGGATAATGGGGCGGCGCAGAGACGAGCCCCCGGATCTCACCCCCGCAATTCCGGCCACGATCCGCTCCCTGCGTCTCTGCCGACGAAAACTACCAGATAAGCGCGCGAATAAAATTAGCACCAGATGATCGATTATAGAAACAAGCCGCGATTTGAATTTAAAATCATTTAACTATTGACTTTGGATAAAGCTTTTCGCGCTCGCTCTTACCGAGCTTATCCTCGGTAAGTGGAAAGTGCGGTTCTCGTACAATCCACTTACGACTCCTGACGCGCTCTTGCGGGAAGGACAAGCCTCGGATTCTTCTTCTCCATACGCCGTATTACTTTCCTACCCCATTTGCCATTCACACTCGACTCGACACACCTAATAATACATCTTACACGGTAAAGGCATAATATATTACCTTTCCGCACATGCATGCCTGCCGACATGTCGATTTTATCTATCTCTGTTGCAAATTATTAATCAAGAAAATACATGCTACAATAATTTTTTTCATTCATGTCGCAACTTCCCATACGTAATAATAAGTGAGTACACGTATGATATGTAGCAGGTGGTTAATTCTTCAGTCGACAATGAACGTATGGGAATAGAGGACGAGGTGAAAACCGGGAGCATGTTCGCATTCCCATTGCACTATGGCGTAATATGCAATTCCTGCGACTTGGGCTCAGCGCATGCAGCAACAATGGGGCGGCGCCATTCAAGCTGTTTAAATCACCGTGAACACCTTGGAGGTGCAAATTAATCCCGAACACGGAACAAAAATATCGCGTTCAAACTCGAATGATTTCATGTAGATGAGGTGATGAAGTTACGTCAAGCGGATACGGCCCGGGGGTTGGTAGAGTGGTTGAGTCTTACACGTCGACAATAAAGCACCACTAAGCCAGAAAAACACAACCACCCCCCCGGACGCCCTCCCGTTCCCGTTCCCGCCACCGCCACCGCCGCCGCCGCCTTCGAACTCCTCTCTGATATCTCCATATAAACAAAATGCGGTCCCCCGAAGTTATCTCGTCGAAGGCGGCGAGAAAGAGAGGAGACGGCGAGCGCCGCGGCGTTGTCGTTACTTTCGTTAGGAGAAAATGCTGATAACCCATCCCGCATGGGCTTTATTAAATGAAATAAGACGAATACGCCGTTATCATTGATGATTGCCGCCGAACGGACTACTTTGGCAGCTTTCATTTTTGAGAATTAATTTCCTGTCGGCATTCTTTAAAAAGGGGAGACAAGCACAGTGCATCGCAGCTAACCGCATATTGTTTGGGCGCGAGAGCTAATAAGAAAAACTCTAACTGCCGTTGCGCGACGCAGGGATGCCTATCACGAGTATATCTGCGCGGCGAAATTTAATTAAAATTCAATCAGAACGTAACGCCCTGGCATTTATCAGAGTGTTATCTCATTGGAGCTCTGCCTAAGAAAACATTTTAAAATAGTGAATTGTCAGTATCTGCATCGCCTCTCCGATGAAATTATGTGTCTTAAATGGGAACAAGTAAAGTATGTTTACGAGATAAAGCCAGCGCTCCTTTGGACATTTAGTCGTTGATGTCGCTCGAATATTAGACCCTTTCGTAATTGTAACATTTTAGGACCTTAATTTCCTTATATAAACATCGATAACGCTCGTTTCACGTCCACTCATTATATACCCCATACCGGCACTAAACAATAATCATCGTAATAAATGACTATTGATGCATTTCCAACACGGATTAATCACCGCACTCCAGTCACATTATGTATACACTGATAACTCGTGTACGTGCCGCTTCGAGTGTATCATTATAATCAGAAAACTGTGAGTTTATATAATTTTTTTATTTGTAAATTATTTTCGTCCCCTTGTCTAAACTGTGGTAAAGTCATATGCGACTATACGAAAAGCATCAGCATCGTCCGACCGCCCCGTCTTGGTGGGCACATAGAGGCGACTCCGATAACGTCTCGACGGCGTATAAAGCTCACATACAAAATGAAATATGCTTGTCTTTGTGGCGGCCCCGCGTTAGAGGTGATATATGCAGTCGAGTATTATATTATTTTGCGTGCGGCGGCGGCGGCGGCGGTGGCGAGAAGACCGAGGTTAGACTTAGCCCGGGGGTTGGTTGGCTTGATGGCGGGATGGCGGAGGTATCTTTTCGTCGTGTTTAATGGTTATTGCCGATTGCGCGGAGGCGCGTATATGAGAGATTAACGTAGATACGGAATAAAATATGATGATACTTATGTCGCTTCGGTCGGCGCGGTGCGTCGCGACGCTCCGTAACGTGCAACTAAGTAAGTGGGTATAAGTAAGAGAGACGTCGCGCTTCGGGTGGTCGCGACTCGTTTTCGGGGTCGTGTGGGCGCACCTGGTTCGTTTTCGTTTTCATTTTCGGTTATATGTATTATAACACGCAAAAGGAAGGGGTGGGTATAGGTGAGAGGGGTATGCGCGTGTAATAATAGAGGTGGATCGTTTTGTGACAAAATCCTAAGATGCATGGCCTATAGAATCTTAATTAATTTCGTAGCGGTAATCTCGGCCAATTAAATGGCAATTTCTTGGCAAACATAAAGGATTTTTGCGAGGAAGGGCGAGGAACGAAACGGAACCGGGAAATACCGCCATAACTCATCTATCCTATAAGATTACTGATCTTTAATCCCCTTCCTTTCCCGCTCTTCTCTCTTTAGCGAGCCGCGCACTCCTAAAAGTTGAGATTTACGGCGTTCTTGGAATTATATTGTTGGCTTGCACAGCAGCGTACGAACGCGGGAGCGGCGGGAACGGCGGGAACGGCGGGCCTCCGCTGCAGTTAGCTAGGAATTATTATGATATATCTAGACGAAATCGCTACCACCTAGTAAAAGGCATCATTAGATAGAGAGAGCAGTGCCGTGCGAGCTTATCTGGAAAGCTCCGACGGGGCAGCCGGCCGGCTACGGAGAACGGCTCACGGGGCATTACGTTAGATAGGGAGGATATAAAATATGGCGTCCTTTCATGAATCTTATTAAGATATCCGTAACACCCGACGATACCGAGTTATGCGCGCCGGAGTGAGACGCGCGCTCGCGAACTTATGAAGAAAGGAGTAGGTGTATAATCCTTATAGCTACACCGCTATATATCATCGCTAAGTCCTGTAAGGAAAACAGGATAGATATTTATAAGTTACGAGCCTCTCTCGCGGACTGTTTATTTAACTCAATAATCGTTTATCACGGCGATCAGCGGGCGCATCCCCGGACCGGCTTCCTTATTCATTCCCGCTCCCTTAATCCTCCCCTATCACAACGACACCAGAAACCGGAACTTTATATCATATACGACAACCGAAACCGAATTATCGACAATACATTTTTCCAATACATATCTATTATCTACCTGATATGTTATGAATACATTCCGGAGTACATAGTTTGGTCAAACGTATCTCTCTCACTCTCTCCTTGTCTCCTCCTCCCCATTATTCTCTCGGCGGCTCTGGATTTTCTTGCATGATGGAGGAAAAGCGCGGCGCGCACGTAGGTACCCATACCCGCACCTATAATAGCTCTATCGCAAAGCTCCCACGTCACTAATAAAACTAATTACTGTCTAATGAGGATTTATAGAAACGCTTAAGTACTAGGTGTCCCATAAATCGATATAAGGCGTCTTGGAACTGTAAGAGGTAGTCGGCTACCGATAATCCGGACATCGCATAAATATGATCAAGTGTGAAGCTGGGGCCGTAAGTAGTAAGCCGGGCTTAGAGTTTGCCGCGTCCCCGGTGAGCAGCTGAGACGACAGACCGGCGCGAAAAACGATCGCCCGTCCCAACTTTAGGCGAGGCACTAAGCGCCCCCTTATTGATTGCGAATTAACCTCATACTTTACAATTACAAGGCCTCTTCTGCCGCCTAATGACGGCGACGTGCCTTTTATTTTATGCGCGACGCGGCTTCCAGTCGGTTTCGGCATTTCGGCGTTTCGGCGGCGGCGGCTATCCGGTCGGTCGGATTCGGGATTTTAAATTCGGATGAGCGTGAGCCGAGCAACAGGTTAGCCGCCCCCGGTCCGCGGGGGACGCCCGGCTCGGAGGATTCGGGATCAGCACTGCGGAAAAGATTAATTCGAGGAGACCGTATCTCCGATGGCGCGCCGGGTGGACCGTCTAAAGACGCGTAATTGGCCATTAAGGGTTATTTTATGCTCGGAACGCCTCCGAAAGTGGTGTGTATGTGGTCAGATAGGCGCCCCCGTCTCCTTTGCCGCAACTTCTAAGTATCCGGACATTACTCGCTCCCGGTTTAGACTTTGCCGGTAATAATTAGTTGAAAGCGCACCCGGTCCTCTCTTTGGTCGGCTCCCCGACCTAAGACGTATTGACGACGCCGGCTCGGCATTAATTCCCCTCGACTCCAGTCAACTTCTTGAATGACCGCACGCCGTTCCTTCCGTTGTCTGTGGCGGCCGCTACAGAGGTGACGTATGTGCCCAGGCCCCAATTAGTCCGGGGATTCGGATCGTTTCGAGTCGGTCCTGCCGGAGGTGAGTCCGCGTTCGCCCGAACTGAAAGAGGTCCTGCGACGCCGTCGCCGGCTGCTCCTTTTAGTATTAGCCTCCCCAGGGGTTGCGTTGCCCTCGACGATCCGGACACACAAAGATAATGCCACCCGACAAACTGAGCCGTTCGGGGTGAACTGTATCCGCCTATCCGCCCTATCCGGCCGGGCTGGCTGTTTGCGGTTCGATTGAAATCATTCGAAAGCCACTCCACTTGTCATCCGCGACGTCCCGCTCCACCGCGCCAGATCAGGCTCCAGATAAAGCCGCATCGAAACAAGAGATTACACGTGCACCCCCGCCCCCCGGCCGCGCCCGGCTCCCTGGGGCCGACATCGATCAAAACACGCATCGCACGACCATTTTGGCCCACTTATACTTCACAACAATAATCTCGAGTGGACAAAGCAAAAATGACCCCTCCGCGCGCCGGCTATGCCGGACTCGAAATAATCCCCGGACCATCGGCAAATCCCATAACCGACCAACTCACCATAAACCGCTAAGCCTTTCTTTTAGTATAACATCATCTATAATATAGTGCTCTGAAATATTCACGACCGATGCCCGGGCCATCGGAGACAATAAATTCCAATATTGGATCCGGCCAGTAATGAAAATTGAATTGCTGTATTATCCGGCTGACTGAATGACTCCGGATTTTAAGGAAAGGTCCGGGACTTAGCTACCGGTCAATATGGGATTTCCAGAATTTAAATTTGCTGATTCTGATATACTGCAAATTGCCTGCGACTCGGCATCGGAACCTCCGCCATCAGATATCTACTTGACCGACCAAAAGATCCACATAATACCACGCTTCGGAGTATACAAACACGCAAATCACACACCTAAACACACACTTGCACGTTTTGCGTCATCGAACCTAGAAACCATTAATTAAAACCTACAACTCGTACTAGGTATGACTAGGATTATACCAACCTGGGTAGTGGGTCTTTACCATCCAGTTGCGAGTTGGCAGTTGCGAAAACCAATGACGCAAATTCTTCAAAGGAATTTTTTATGAGGACGTCGTGTTCTCCTCTAGAAAGACAAAATATGCGATCGCAATCTGTCGGTGAAAGTGAGCCGAAGCGGTTTTTATTGTTCTAATATGGGATGTAGGAGAGAAATGTTTTCGGGTAATTACTGTAGTAGGTGCATGGTAATAGGGTTCGTCGCTTCCGCATGCGATGAATGAGCGTGATGCCTCCTCTCTCAGGTCGTCTCTTAGGTCCGTACGAGGTTAATCGCCATATTATTTTGTTCACATGCCACATAGGTATTACTCCTTTTATATTCATCGTAGAAACTAGATCTGAATTCTGCACTCGGGCTATAAAAACTAGCTTTGCGGTAGAAATGTACACCATTACTGTTATTACTCGATTCAGTAAGCGCTCCTTCTCAGAAGAAGATGAAAGAAGACTTTTCGTTGTGTGCATACACTCAAAAAGCACCGTGCGGGATGCAGATCGAATATTACCTGATCATAAAAGAACGAAATCTTCATTGCCTGATTGATGATGCCGATAGGAGAATTAATGAAAATTCCCAACTGCAATGGGTCTCACAATCACGGTACGGTTACATCCGAAATGAGCCACATGCGGTTATCTCTTATCTTGTTGACTACAAACTGATAATGACTAGATTATACATAAAAAGTTCAGGAGTGAACCATTTTCGTTGGGTCACAAGTATGGTGGTGTATATCAGATCTAACGAAAATCAATCTTATGTAAAAATCAAACAAAACTTTTTAGAGAGTAAGTGTTTTTAATAAATGCAGTTGAGTCGTTTTATGAATTCATCGATTTCTCTCTCTAGCATGAAGAAAACGGGTGTGGTTTGGTGCATTTTTGCTATTCTACAATTAGTACGGAGTTTCAGCGACCCGACATGTCCTAAAGTCTGCTATTGCACGTATAATTTCACCTATTGCCAACACAATGGCCTGTCTACAATCCCAGACGATCTCGATCCCCATGTGAGTTAAATTATTACATGAATAGTTAGAATATTTCATTCGACCAACCTCAATTTTTTTTGTAATTATATGACAATTTTGTTCTGTTAATTATCTCCGAGATGGGTATTTTTACCCATTTTAACCTTGATATAGCTATATAAACTTCTCGCTATGGTAATATGGATTTGTGCGTACTGACCCCCTAACACTTTAATTGCCGATGCGAGTGTGGAGAAGAAAAACATGAATATTAACATATTTCAGAGTTGTTTAGTATGACCAGAGTATGACACTCAATTACTTTGACACAACCTTGTCACGGCACACTAATAACGCAATGTTCAAAGATCATCGCTTAAAATCCACCCAGATATTCGAAAACATGTAGTTTTCTTAAAATTAAAGCCACTGCCGCACTTGAAATTATATGTTGATTAATTACGACAGATAATTGTTGTGTTTGGATTCAAAAATAATAATTTTCTCGTTTGGAAACCATCAAGGACCACGTCTCACATCTTACGTTGTTATTCTGTACGAAATTGAGGAGACATCAACATCGATCAACCGCAACCATGGTGGTTATAATAGAGACAAAAAGTAATTCGTTTTTCTACGGCCAGACATGGTCAATGTCAAAAAGTCTGGCGTGGTTAGATTCATTACACTTTCCACCTGTGTAACACAAGTGCAATAATTTTACATGCGTGAATGATTTTACCGAGCCCATAAGGAAATGACTATTTACGAATCTCATTTTGCAGGTAACCAGTCTGGATTTGGCATACAATGATTTCTCCACGTTTCCCGACTTGCGTGGCTACCAACAATTGATCAACCTGAACATTTCCCACAATAACATATCCGTATTAGAGACCTCAACCCATTTGACGTCTATGCGAAACTTGAAACGATTAGATTTGACTTTCAACAAATTTCTGGACTCTAAAGATATCACTTTCTGGATTTTCTCTCAATTATCACAGCTGGAATTCCTGGATATGTCGAATAATCCTATACGAGCCATAGAACCGATCAATTCTGCATCGCTTTCCGTCCTCAAAATAAATAATTGCTCTTTGAGAAATTTAAATAGTTCGGTAATTCGAAAATTAACGAAATTATTAGAACTTCACGCTGCTTATAATCCGATTACTAGTTTAGACGGATCATTGTTCTCAACAACACTGAAATTTCTCGATTTGAGTTTTTGTAATTTACGTCATATCGATCCCATAGCTTTTATAAAACTTCCATCACTTGAGACAATCTATCTTCGGAAAAATTCTAATTTAAAGAAATTCTGGTGTAATTCCTCCAGCTTGCTTTACCTAGACATGTCCGATTGCAATTTGGAATCGGTTCCTAATGGGTATTTACCTCAGGTGAAATTTGCAAACTTCCATGGAAATCACTTTAGGGAAATTCCGAATAACAGTTTCGTTAACATGATGAATTTGGAAACATTGGATTTATCGTACAACGCGATCGAAATGGTCGAGCCTAACGCTTTCAGAGATTTAAGTGCAATTAAAATGCTCGACTTGTCCTATAATACGCTGTCCGGTTTAGATCAGGCGATTTTCTTCGCAAATCAAGAATTAAAAGTCCTCAACTTGTCTCGCAATTATTTCAAAACTTTCGAGAAATTGGCCGTTGAATCGCTAGACGTATTAGATCTGAGTTATTGCGAAGTCAACACTATTTCGAGAACGGCTCTAACTGATATGCCTAATTTGAGGGTGTTGAATTTATCGAAAAACGCGATATCTACATTGCCCGACTCTTTCCAAGGAATCAATTTAATATCACTCGACTTGAGCATGTGTAGAATCAAGAAGGTTAATAATAAAACTTTCGAATCGTTAATTTCGCTCAGATATCTTAATTTAGCTGGAAATAGCTTAACGGTAGTATATCCAGACTGCTTTTCACAAGTCTCTTATTTGGACATCGGGGATAACTCATGGCGGTGCGATTGCGATAAATTAAAAGAAATGTACTATTGGATGATGAACACTGGGAAGAGCGTGGATAATTTAATTTGTACCACTCCAGAGAAATTCGAAGGTTTATCTTGGGTGAACTCCTGCGGAGATGATTGGAAAGCCCGTAGCAAACAGGACACCGTATGGTGGTACACCACGGCTTTAGTGATTGTAATGATAGTGGTCCTGTTGGCCATTTTGGGGATGAGGCGACTGTACCTGCGGAAGGAGAAGAGATTGAGGCTGGCGGAGGAGAACCGACGTACCGAAGAACGCGAGGCTCTGAGGCGAATGAGGCGAATGCAGGTGGAGGCGCAAGAAGAGGCGAATAGAAATGCGCCCGATCCTCGCGAACTTCAAAGGCCGCCGTCCTACAGCGAAGCCTTGCTTTACCCAAAATTAGATGCATCCCATCCCAGTTTGGCCGGCAGTTTGCACAGTCTTGGATCTAAACATAGTCTTCACGGCAGCAATCCCGATGTTGCTAAAAAAGGCAGACTTAGGCGAAAGCGGAGAAGAAGGAAATCGGATTCCTCCGAAGGTCAACGTGCGTCTCGATCCGCAGTCGACTCGGACACATCAGAGCAAGAACCACAACCTCGGCCAACGTTAGAAAGTGATATTTAAAATGCTCAAGTGACATATTTATTTTTAACTGGCATAGTTGAACAACCCAATATGATCGATAGCCAGGAGGAGAATACTAATTACAGGCCCCGGGCTCAATTTCAAGACTTATTGTATCTTCACCTAGGTCTTAGTTGGTTGATTTTTATGGAACGACCTGAGATTTAATTAAACCCGTTACAAAACCAGACGTAGTATCAGTCACGCCAGTATCTCCGACATATCCTTTTCTTAGTTATCCTAATAAGACGTCTAATTCACCATGAACCGTATGATATACCTAGTGTGTCGCCAAAAACTGCAAATTCTCGGCAGACAATCGAGTCCAAGGAAAGGCGAAAAACGAACAAGGCCGCAATGATGAAAATAAAATAAAAAACAAGCGATTTGTTTGATACTCACCTCTTGTATATCTATGTATGTTATTAACTTGACGTTAATAATTCACACAAGTCTGGAGATTTATTAACTGCAATTGATTGCGATTACTGCCAATATGACCCAATCGCCTCATGATATCATAAATTGAATAAAGCCTAAGACAACATTTCATTCCTTATTTGTCTGAATAGGAATGCTATCGTAACAACACCGTTTGCAATTCTAATTAGATATAGGTCACGCCACTTGACGCGGAGTGCTCTAAATGTAAAATTTCAATTTTTACCCACACCTTGGACATTATTACCGACGTTGGATTTATACTTCCCTGTGTTATTCCTTGATAATTTATACTAATATCATTAAAGACGGTATCATAAGCAGATTACGTACATGAGCCTTAGAATAGATAACTTATCGCTGTGACACTCAATAGATATATCGAAACAGGATAATTGCAAAATCCCATCGAACCGACACGATTATCGAAAATATATCCGTCTGCCGGTAACCCTATAAATGTTGAACTAAGAGCGACAACAATAAGTTTATGCAGACTGATGTTTGAAAGTCTGCATTATTAGCTGTACTTAACTTTTTTGTTTGTTCGACTTAACTGTGGGCATACATCGGCTCCTGATTGAATTAAGTCGATGATTTGAGTAATTGGAACAGTAATTAACGGTAGTTACGCATTAAACGATTACCTCACCTGAACTTTCTACCTAATCATCGACAATAGGCCGTCTCGTGATCATTTAAAAATCGTGAAAAGAAGATCTGAAATGAACAGGTACATCGTACTCAGATCTATGTACATGTTCCTGTAAATCTGCACGTAATCTTAAAGGGTCATTTACTCTGAATTCAAAGTGAATAAATTGAATTTGTTTAATAAAAGATTCCAAGTTATCGCGAAAGTTAAACAACACTCGGTTATATTTAACTCAATTTTGTATAAAAAGCACCAATTATCATTTCTACTGAATGGATAATTTCGAGATTGGTTCCAGAGAAATATGAATTGAAGTAATAATAACAGGCTTTCTGTGTAAAGACAGTGTAAAATAAACCTAATTAGCGGCTGCTATCAACACATTTTGATAAATACGACGATGATTTATTAGCCACAGCCGATTCAACAAATTGTTATTTACTAAGTTTACGATCAAAATTTATTTGTACAAAAAGACCGGATATTCCTCGCCTTTGCGTCGATCGACGTTATTAATTTCCCTTGACAAGTTGACTACGTATGTACAGGTATACAGTAATTGGAAAATTTTATTCAGGCCTTAGGACCCCGAATACATTACACATTCATAAATAATTCCATTTCTGCTAGATCTTTCCACCGGCGGTCATGAACAATGTACCTAGCAGGTATTCTCAAAGAGGTGAAGGCGATAAAATATCTCCGTCAGAAATGGTCATTGTATAGGTGAAGAGGTGATGAAGCACCTGCATTGGTAATAAATGACGAATTTGTGTGATAAAGTGGATTAATATGGCGCGAGGTGAGATCAAAGCGATCCCAACTACAAAAGCCAATGTCGAGGTTCCGGGGATGCCTATAAGGCTATCAACTACATACATTACTACAATAAAATAAAGTTTATGGCGCGCAAACACACTCTATGAAAGCAAATATGAAACTCTTTTGGTGTTTAAATATTGGTCAATTCTTATTTTTGGCCAACTACAATGACTCTTATTTGCAGCAACAAGTTTCGGTGTCCTACTTAAACTCGCAATGGGTTTTTACATAATTTTATGGTATATCACGCATACTCTACCCGTCCCCGTTGAAATTTATATTAGTTATGTAATGATTTTTGCTAAATAAATTAAACTTTTAATGATTATTATAGCGTATTATCCCATAGACTATAAGAGAAGTTATTTTTACTCATGCCTCGAGGTTCGAGGTTGGTTTGGATGTTTGAGTTTGGTCGGTTCGGTTAAATTTACTTTCGTTCTGAACTTGAAAGTATTATATAGAGAATTATTTTAGGGGATAAGTAGTATTAGGTACAGTCCCGATATAGAATTGACGGAAATATCCCGAATCCCCTCAAGAAAAACAATAACGCTGATGCTAACTCAAAACTCGAGTCATACCTACGAGTTGTTTCAAAGTGGGTTAATGTATAATGAAGCCATCGGTGTAGTAATAGTCGAGCACATTAATTTTCGGATTTTTATGGAATATTTAATCCGGGGATTCGCCGGTGGAATATCAAAATGCACCTGGCTCCTGTGGCGCCGATGGAATACAAATGAGCCGAGGTTTTGTGCATTTGAAAATACAAACTCGAAGGACTCTCTCCGGCAATAACAGTCCGTTTCTAATTATTGTTTATCGTCATGGGCGAATCGCGAATCGGTATAATCAGACGTAAGAATTGCGTGCCACTTCGCAGCTCCAGGGAACTTTGTTACTGTCAGGCGCCCATCAAATACACACAAATTAGGCGTACGTGATGGCCAAAGCGACGATTATTTTGAAATGATTTTGGAATGATTCGATTTTAATGGCAACTTCAACTCTGCCGGTCGGAGAAAGTTGAGTCGAAGGGTCGGGCCCGAGTGCGCACCTCGTGGTAATTTTCGTTTCTCCAAATTCCCCACAAATACAATTACAATTTTGAGTGATGAATAATATCAGTAGAAATGGCTTATCTCAAGGTGTGCTGTTCACATATTGACATTTGAGCCCCTTATCTGGAGAAACTAGAATGATATTATATCACGTGGACCGTAGGAAACTCATCGTAACTCAATCCAAAAGTATGATGCTTCCGTTATCGTGAACCGGTGACGGTGAAATTATCTTCGTATTCATGCGTTTTCGTAGTCCTAAGCAAATGGGTCGACTAATCGTACGATTTCTTTCCTGGAAGCACATAGTTTTCATTTCTAAAGCGCTTGCAGGTATCACAATATACCCAATTGCAAATTACGGAAGCATCTGAGGTCAAGGAATTACGCTCCGATTACCATATCCACTCATTTTATTTTTATCTGTTAACCACTATGTTATCAGGTATTAATCTAACAGGAAAAGAACTCTTGGTTATGATGGTTATTCTTGGGGATGTGGCAAAGAGATAAATCCACCCATCCGTTCCTGCATATTTTGCACATGCAAAATTGCTGTGGATTTTCCCAGAACGCGACGAAATATTTTCGCTTGACAAATATCACTCGCAAAAGTATCCTTATTTTTCTGAATTTTGTTACTTTCAAATTGAATTAGTGAAGAGCAAACATTTACGTCATCCACCTCATCCTCAGTCAACTCGAATCAGTTTGAGTCCTCTCTCGGACTCTAAAATCATTCCAAAGTCCGAATTTTAGAGAGATAACAGCGAAATGCACTTCGCGACAAGGCCTGCATGTCACCATAATATTAATCCGTATACGACTCAAAGTCCCCGCGCTTAATAGAAGAATAAATTTTAACTCTATATATATTTTTCAAAACTGGTTGACAGTTTTACGTCATAATTTCACGATATTAGTGTTACTTCGAACTTCACCTATGTCCTTGTTTTTAAATAAGTATCGTTCTAAACGAGTAATGAAGCATGAGCTAAATGATAAAATTTCAAACTCTAACAAGACTTTTTGAATAATCGCTTTAAGGGCCAGTGGGTTTGGTCCGGCCCCCGGATATGTGACGGAATTAACACACGTTCGCTCGCTTCCGGTTTCGTCGTCTGATTTTCAGATTTTCGGCTTCTGCCCTTTAAAGTCGTGAATACTAATTGGCGTGGTGTTGTGAATGGGGTCCCAGCATGAATGAATATCCCCATGTTTTTACACTCAGACGGGAGTTGATTAAATAATATCCATAACTATAGAGTGCCGGTGTTAAAATTTAAGCAGAGTACAGTACTACATACGTAACTAGGGGACGTATCAATACACGCATACCAGAACGGTTATCACTTTTTCCCGGATAGATTTTATCAAAGTGCTGTGTCATACATACGCTATTGATTCGATAGATGTAATTAATTGATCGCAACTTGTTTGGATCTAGTCGATCGGAAAGTCTGCGAGGAATTAAAATAAAACGAAAAAAGTACCAGACCTTGATGCGGTGCATGGTTATTCTCCTCGTACGTGCTCCATGTCCAAGATCACTCAAATTGTTCAATTTTCAATGTACTTAATTGTTACCTAATATCTCTAGTAGGTAGCGATAATTAAAAAAAGTTGTTTTCCCAGAAGATTTCGTTAATTCTCAAAACCTTGAATGAAATATTGAAAAGGTGCAATAATAAATCGGCGGTTTTATTATTTTAAAGACATATTTTATTATGCGAAATGATACAAAACGATAATGAGTATGAGTATGTTCGCGCCAAATATACAAAATCGTACTACCCTGTTCTGGATCGTGATAATAATGATCAATCAGAAGCAGTTAATCAGAATTCGCCTCAAAATTGGGCAATTTAGTCGTTAGTTTCGTTTTTTCTTAATTTAATCACAATAAAAATAAATATGTAGGAAGTTGAAACCATCACAAAACCCGAAATTAACAAAGCCTACATATTGAGGCGAATTCCGACTTGTCAACTAATGGCACTGGCATGATCCCGAAAAAGCACCACTTCTCTGCGTCCGATCAAAATATTTCGAACATTCTAACATAAAATATTACTTTGGCAAAGTTTATAAATAATATATCAATTATTATAATAAAAATAAGTAAATATGAAATATTCTATAACAAACAATTGGTCGAACTCGCAATTTGCATCAATTTATTCCAACACGCACTGTTTTTACGTAAGTATCAACTATACACTCGCCGATGATTAGATAGAGGAACGACCGCAAATGTAAGAAGATATATTTTTTATCACAAACGTATTCGCCTAGAAATACTGAGGTATTCGCATCACTAGTATACCTTACGGTGTTTCAACTGTGGTGACGTACTCCCCGTCATTGTTCATCTTGCGGGTGACGAAGATCGGAGTCCGCGGGACCGAGTCCGGAATCTCACCGGATTTGATGGTCACCCGTTCCAGTTGGGGCGTCAACAGTTCCCGGTCAGTCGTCGGCCTCCGCATCTCAACTTCCGAGGGCTCGTCGAGTTCCCGATCATCCGGCGAAGCTTGGCACTGTTCGGAATGCACTTTCGGAATATCATCCTTCACTTTGCCGTTTCCGTTCAACAGAGGAGTGTGCTGTTCCACGGTCCCATTTTTGCCCTTCTCACCCGGCACAACCTGAATGGGCTTCTCAGCTGATTTACCGAAAGGTTTCATCTCTTCGCCGAAACCGTTCTCATTGACCTTTTGTCGCCGGCGGCTGGGCCCTCGACTACCTTTCATTTTTTTGTTCAGGTAGTAAATTCCGATAAAAACTAGGAACGTGAGCAGGAGACCTACCACAATGTAGACAGATTTCGAACCGGACTCTGATAGGCTCGCCCGTTCCATTTCACCCAAGACCGTGTCGTTCGTGGGGACGCTTTCGACTTCCAAATTTTTATCGGTGCCGTTCGAGGGGAGGCTTTCGACTCCCAAATCTTTATCGGTGTCTTTCACGAAAGGCTCCTCCAACTCTTTACCAGCATTTTCGATTATCGTCGCCTCTGTGGTCTTGGCATCACCTGCGTTCAAAAGATCGTCGAGGATTATGTTGAACGATTCGTCTGCGTTGGGCGGCGGGGAGGCGTTCAGTTCGTCGTCGATTCCCACAGGTTTTGCGGTCGAGCAATTTTCGAAGCAAGCTTTCGGCATCGCTGAAACGGTTTCATCGACCAACGGGAATTGCCCGCTACCTTGGAAGTCGTCGCCGCTACCTTCGTGTAAAGTCTCGGCGTCGTCGGTCAGAGGGCTCTCTTCGTCGGCGACGATGAATTCGTCTTTCTCATTTCTGAGAGGGTCTTGGTAGTCATCGAGCTCCTCCCCGCCATCGGAACCCGAACCTTCATCTGCCATATCATTAAGAATTTGTGTAGTCGTTGAACAATTGACGGTATTCAGAGGTAGCCCTTGGAATTCTATCGGGTTGTGGCAAGTTAATTTTTCGCGTATTTTAATGCCCTTTAATGATAATTGCTCGAAAATCGCCAAATTATCACAGTCGCAATCGATGCGATTGTCGTGTAAATACAGAGTCTTCAATTCTGGCAAGTCGGCCCAATCCAATGGGAATTTAGTCAACAAATTATGGGATAAATCCACAATTTCTAAACGCTTAGGAAATTCGGCGAACGATGCATCCACTAAATAATTATGGCTCATATTTAGCGTTTTCAATTTTGGCAAGTACGGAAATTTCGAAGGCAGCTGTTCGATCTTATTTTCCGAGAGATCTAGATCGATTAGATTTTTGAGATAGTTCAGTTTTTGATCAATTTCGTACGTCTCGGTCTTATTCATATGTAGACTCGTAAAAAATTGTGTCGGTTTGGTCGAATCGGTCCCGATGAAATCGTAAGAATTGCACGAAATTTCGATGGATTCCGATGAGTGCTGTTGGCAGGTGCACGAATCGGGGCATGACGGGACAATTGCGGCTCCCCATGCCAGTTGCAAGGTGACTGCTAATAAAAGTAGCTCCCTCATGTCGAAATCTGTAACAATGAACCGGTAATTAGGCCCTTTTCTGCATCCGATCGGCTATCTATCGGTCGGCACGCGCGGGTGGGTGTCCCACTCGCATTATAAAAATACAATAAATTGGTCGATAATGATGGGACCGAGTTAAGAGTCAAGCGACAATTGCCCACGGAGTAATGCAGGACTTCCGCGGTACTTATGCGCGAGGATATACCTACGAGCCGCGAAATTGGGACGATATCCCACGTCCACGTTACGGGGGTGGCATTAGGTACCTGGATCATTCGTACCGGTACTTTCTAAACGCGACGAGGTTATTGGTTGCGCGATGTCGTATGATTCACTCTCAAAAATCGGCCGATTGTTATGTAGGTAGGTAGGAAACGGTAAGTAACGGTGACGGTGGATTCGCGATTTTCCCAAATCGGAGACAAACCGGACTCGGAATTATCTCGTCGTGGTCAAAAAACCCCAAATCGCTAATGAATACTAATTTTTATTCCTTGGAACTAATAAAATCGAAGCTCAAGGATAATTCGCGAGTAAAAAATTTGGGGTTCTTTGCAGAATGACGCAAACTGGCCAAAAAATTACCATAAAATTGCTAGACCTCGCCAAAAAAAGAAACGTTATAGTATTTGGAAAAGTACATGCAATAATTTCGTTTTTATGATTAATGACGCACGTATTAGACTAAATGTTAGAAAATTGATTTATAAAAGGAGTATCGAACGAAAACTCACGTGTGCGATATTTATGAACGATGCACTTTAGGAGTTGCACTAGAACTTGATGGTAACTGTCCGTAAGCGCAGGCCAGACTACAACTGCATTCACATGGCGGCAAGGCAAAAGTTTAAAACATGAATGTCCTTATCGCAATATCGGACTGCACTGAACGTTATACTTGGTCAAGTGAAAGAAATTTATCGGTCCGGTTTAAAATCGAAACTTTCTACTTGAAATTTGACGAATTTTTGAAGTTAAGTCACTTTTTAAATGATATTGGTACTTAAGTCACAGTTGCGCGGTGGGTTTGAAGAGCGCGCGCACTGTCGTTCGGAACGCGTGGATTCAGAATGAAGATAAAACCGAAAGAATAAGCCGCTTGTAGTGGATCTGAAATGCGTTACGCTTACGCAATGATACCGAGTCCAGTCTGAAACTCCAGTCGGATTATTATTATACAGGAATATAGAAAGATACGCCATCTATGTTCAGTAAAGTAAGTCGGAAATGTGACGTCAAAGTGGGGGAACAATGCTGAGTCCTCAGGTAGAAATTTTTATGGAGCACTATCTGCGGTTGTTACAAGTTTTACGGATCAGAGCTAGACTAGCCTCTGTGTGATTTCGAAAACAACTCCTTATCGAAGGGTAAGTCTCACCCCCAATATTGTTATCTGTAACGTTCGGAAAGTAGAGTAGATATGGACGTTTACGATTATTATAGAATAAACTCCACATCAGCTACCTGTTGCATCCAAGGTTAGGCGTAAAGGCGATTGACAGTACGTACTTAAGCGCATATACATGTAGCTTAAGTAGTTTCGCTGTTTCGCGAACTTGCTACGCAGTCAGTCGGTGGGTCGAATCACGTATATCCCCTTAATCAACTCCGATCCCGATTATTTATCAGTACTTTTCAATACACAATTCCTAATGATTTCCTTTATATTCAGATAAATGAAATCCGTGTTCGTGCTACTGGCCGCCTTCTGGGCGGTGGTGACGGCGACCTCTTCGGCGGAAACCAGCTGTATATCTGGTTGTACCTGTAAGCACCCGCCCGACAACAATGAAGAAAAAGCCGTACTCATATCGAACTGCGCTCTAGACATCTCGAGAACAAATTTTATAAATTTCGACCAAAACTTTACCACAATTAAATTTAATAATGTTATCATTAGGACCGTTGAACAGGACGCTCTAAGTGGTTTTGAAAATCTTAACCATATCATAGTCGATAATTCCAGCGTCATGAAGATCGCCCCGATGGCTTTCGATTTGGACCATATCCACGATCTAAAGTTTCTCTCGACAAAATTCAAATCGCCCCCTAAAATAGCTTCGAAACAACTAAGCACCCTGATTTTCATCGATTGTCAATTGACGCAAATTCCCGATCTTGACGATCTTCCATCGTTGACGATTTTAAAATTGGATAACAATTCCATTAGCGAAATCGCGGACGATGTTTTTGCAAAGGCTGAAAGTTTAGAAGAGGTGACTCTTTCGAACAATAGTTTATCGGAGTTGTCACTTAAAGTATTTTTCAACAATACCGAGCTCAATTTTTTGCAATTAGACAATAATCCTCTCAAGTCTTTACAAATTGATTTCGATATCGGTTTGGAATATTTGTCGGCCAGATCGTGCGAGCTCACAAGTTTCAATACGAATCAAAATTTACAATTAGTGAACCGCCTTGATTTAAGCGACAACCAGATCGCCATTTTGAACTTGGATGCGTTCGAAGGAATGACTGACTTAAATGTCGTTGACTTATCACGTAATGGACTGATTGAATTGGATGATAATATTTTTGAAGATTGCAGCGATCTCCAGAAAATTATTTTAGACGGGAACAAATTCGAGAAACTACCGAAATTCAAAACAGTGGATAAAATATTCCAAATGTTGTATTTTTCTTGCAATAATTGCGGTCTGAAGTCTGTGGACGGCGCTTTCGATAACATGCCCGGTATGATAACTGTCAATTTGGCTAATAATGAAATTTCCAACGTTGATGGAGTTTTCGATATGATAGAGGGTCTAAAAGAGTTAGATTTGTCGGGTAATAAATTGACGACAATTAGATACACAGCATTCAGTAAAAATAGGGCCTTGTCGGATTTGAATTTATCCGGAAATCCTCTAAAACCGTTAGATCCACTGGTATTAACAAACTTGCAGTTGTTGACCAAGTTGGATATGAGTAACACTGGCCTCACTCAATTATGGGATAATCATAATGCTATTTTAAAATCACTAGAGCGTCTATTAATCGGAAAGAATCAATTAAAAACTATTACCGTTGACGATTTAAAAATCACTCCCGAGATTAAGTTATTGGATATCGAGGGAAATCAATTCGATTGCAGCGGTGACTTGAGGGAGTCGGTCAAATGGCTCATTCGCAAAGAAGTCTACCCGATTCGGGATGCCCGCAAATTGAAAACGCACGACGATTTGGAACTGTCCGAGGTGACTTCTTTCGAGACCTTCAACTCGGAGGATTCGTGGAGAGCGCTGCTTTACCGGAGTTGCCCCAACGACGACAACCTGCTCCTCGTCGACGAATTCTTCACCAAGATCGCACTGGAGACCAAAGACGAGCTGCCGACTACGATGCCCACGACCACCGACGATTACAGCGACGCCTATTTGGACGACGACGATGATTACAGCGAGGAGTACGACGACCGGCTGCTCAATGGCGAAGGGAACGAAGACATTTTAATGGGCGAACGATTAGATAACGACGACGACGACGACATGATAATCAGAAATTCCGATTTGACGCAAGCCTCGTACATCCTATCGATCACCTCCGTTTTCATAATCACGGCTCTGGCCGTTTTGACCGTGGCGGTGTCGATAATTTTACTGATTTTGAGGAAAAACGGCGCCTTCAACGTCCAGAACGGCAACGTGCCCCGTTTCAAGCTGCCGATTTGGCACACGGTTCCCTCGCAGAAGAAACACAGCGGTTCAGTTTACAAATCGCTCTCCGAGGATCGTTCCGGCCCTAAGACCCCGATGATAAACCGATACGAATTTAAATCGACCCCACAGGTGCACAATTCGATTCCTTAATTTAATATCACCTTAAATTAGTATCTATAAGTCTGCTAAAACTGTGGTTTCGTTTAGGTATTAAATATTCCAATTTACTTAATTAATTGAAATTTTAAAGTTTGTTTATTATTTTTGATTTCAGCTGTGGTAATTTTAACATTATTAGTAGTCTTAGTGTTATCAAATAATGATACGTAGGTAGGTCTATACATAAATTAATAAGTATTTATACACAATTTTCAAATTTGTTCCCCCTTGATTACTTATTATTACATATTATGCCATAATAGAACTATCATATTACGCACTTGAGTTGTAGATAATTAATAAAATCATAATTAAATCATGTCAAATCTTATTTCAGAGGACCCGTCCATGTAGGTGGTATTAATCATCTACAGTTTCCTGTGGATAAATATTCAAAGTTATAAATGTTATTAATTATTATGGCTCGGTAGGTTCGTAGATTTTTCTATAAGGCACGACCACCGACGTTTAATCAACAAAAATATACTTGATGATAATTTTATTTGCGTATGTTATCAGATAACTGTCTTATTTATACTCTGATAATAATGGTTATATTTTGTTACTAGGATATTAAACTATCAACATTTTCTATTTTTCTGGGGGGTAAACATAAATAATGAATCAGTTTAGGCAATTCCATTTTTGTCACCTATATAGGAAAAACCCTAATCGATTTTCTCATTAACATCATGAATGGGCAATATTTTCGAGAATTTGTGAAACGCGTTTTGGATTTCCCCAGATTTAAAATGAAAGGTAAGTTAAATGGTAAGTATTCGTATAAAATTATCAAGGTACGAATACCTACCTAGTATTATTGATAGAGTAACGTAATAAAATATTGCTTTCACCGTTGGATAATATTCGTCGGTCAGCAGGAACTTATGGGTGCCTGAATCCTTATGCAATTTTCTGGACTTGGAAATCTGATGATGTCACATTTTCCAGGTGAAGAGCGCGAAAATGTAGTGATAGTTAGAATAAACAAAACCGCCTATAAGTATTTATTAGAAATTAGCAAAGGCAAATTCCCAATGTCACAATTCTTGTTTACATTGACAACGAGCAACCTTTTCCCCATAGATCACTCTCCGACCTCAAATGCGATCCATCGAAATAATTGATTCTTCACGAAAAATGTCGATTTTATCCAACGATAATAATGATAATAATATTCCTGAAGTTTAAGACAACTGGGTTTGTATTAGAGTTAGTAAATTTTCGGTTGGGGTGTGTGTAAATACATCATATCTGTTAACGGTTAAACACATCTCATCTACGTTCCTGTTCCGGCAGGAACGTCCCATTCAGATGCCGTCATTTTATGACAGGGCCCATTTCAAAGAACAGGATAAGACAGGGATACTGCTACCCCCAGTTCGGCGCGATAAGCACCCCCTAAAACCCGGACTTGTGAGAGCGAAATTAGGGCACGGCTACCTTATACTGCAATAAACACACAATTCCTTACGAATTCTATCGAAAGAACCACTCAACTTTACCACTGTTCTGAGACTGATTTATGTTTCGGAACGGAATGCCGATGGGGATGGAACGCGCGATGATGTGATGGGCCGCAAATTGAAGGGCGCAATTGTTGTTCTAACAAAACTTATACCTGGCGTTATCGTCCGCCCTATACCTACCTACCTGCCCACAAATTACTGAGGTCTTTATAATCGGAAAAGAATTATTACTTTACCGGCACCGTGCGGGATTCCGATAGCTTTTATCAAGTCGAAAATATTTACCATAAGCTTGAATTAGATAATCGAACCACTCAAAACATTCGGAACAATTTAGGATAATAATGCCTATGATCGTTACACTTTAAGCTAAACAACACGCGCATTATGACAATGTCATGTCATTGAATTTATTTATTCTGATCCTCTGAGCGATTTAAATCTAATGCGAATTCTTTCTCATGGTTGTAAGATATAGATACAGTGCTGTTTCCATGGTGTTTGATAAAAATTAAATGTAAAATTTAACAAGAACCTAATTTTATTATTAGAACTTTGAACTTGTTTATCGAGTCGCGGATTGGAAAGGACGAGCGTTTTCTCAATCGCGTCAAACCCAACGCGGCAATCATATCAGTCCGTCCGGTAAGCGTAAATACGTGTGTTAAAATGACGGGCAGGAGGAAAGTAATCGATTTGCTGCAGACGATCGCATCGAATTCGTGAGTACCTCGCATCGAAATCTAATCGGAACGATCCGCATAAAGCGGCGACTTGTTTTTAGGTGCAAATGCCCGGCGCATTCCAATGCGGGAGCCGTCCATTCCAGTTCTGTGCCGAACGCGCTGCCCTCCAAGGAGTATGCCTTCGAAGTAACTATCCATCCAATAACGCCCGGCCCACGTATCCTCGTACAGCAAAACCGATCCCGCATGAATCTAAATTATCTAATTAAAATTGATGCGATTCGACCTTCTCATCATCATCTAACCACAATTTCGTAATTAATAAATGCAGATATGATATTAAGCGGATGCGGTGCTTTACAAATCATAAAGCAACATGCGTTGCCTAAACCGGAGGCGCTCAACGGTCGCTCGTTTCAGATGGCTTCGTCGACGGTGCGCTACGGCAAAGGAGTCACCCGGGAGGTCGGGATGGACATGATCAACATGAAAGCCAAAAAGGTCTGCGTGATGACCGACCCGCACCTGGTCAACTTAGCACCGGTCCAGGCCACCGTCGATTCCCTGACCAAAAACGCGGTCAATTTCCAAGTTTACGATAAAGTCAGGGTTGAGCCCACCGAAGAGAGGTAACGAAATCCTCGCGCGTTCTCCAAACCCTAATCTTTTTTTATTAACATTCTTTGTCTATTACATTATAATCTGTCCCTTTGGGACAACAAGTGAAAGGATAAGAGACCCTAATCGCGTTGTGATTAATTAGCCTGATTGACGCGACGAAATTCGCGAGGGAGGGAAATTTCGACGCCTACATCGCAGTCGGCGGCGGCTCGGTGATGGACACCTGCAAAGCCGCCAACCTGTACGCCTGCGATCCGGACGCGGACTTCCTGGATTACGTCAACGCCCCCATAGGAAAAGGCAAACCCATCACCATTCCCCTGAAACCGTTAATCGCCAGTACTTTTCACCTTTTCTAAAACAGGGATTTCGGTACTGAAGTTTCGATTTTCAGTTCCGACTACATCAGGAACGGGTAGCGAAACCACGGGTGTCAGCATTTTCGATTACAAGCCCTTGCACGCCAAAACCGGGATCGCCAACAGGGCCTTACGACCAACGATGGGATTAGTAGACCCCCTGCATACGCTCTCTCTTCCTGAAAAAGTGACAGCCTACAGCGGCTTCGACGTCTTCTGCCATGCTCTAGAGTCCTTTACAGCGATTCCCTACAACGAGAGGACGCCCTGTCCGTCAAACCCGATCCTGCGCCCGGCTTATCAAGGGCAGAACCCGATTTCCGACGTTTGGGCTCGGTACGCCCTTCGCGTAATCCGGGAGTTCTTCCAGAGGGCGGTTTACAGGCCCGACGACCTCGAGGCTAGGGCTTCAATGCACCTCGCCTCCACCATGGCGGGGGTGGGTTTCGGCAACGCGGGGGTGCACTTATGCCACGGGTTATCTTACCCGATCTCGGGGAACGTCAGGACATTCAAACCAGACGGTTACAGGTAAACTTATTATCACATTTATTAGCCATATCGTACATGTCATTTGATAAAACGTTCGAAATGTGGCGGATCAAGCGACGACCACCCGATCATCCCGCACGGGCTGTCGGTGGTGATGAGCTCGCCCGCCGTCTTCCGCTTCACCGCCCCCGCGTGTCCCGAGCGGCACCTGGAGGCGGCCGAGATCCTGGGCGCGGACGTGAGCAACGCGAAGAAGGCGGACGCCGGCAGGATCCTGGCGGACACGATGCGCAAGTACATGGACGTCATGAAGATCGAAAACGGACTGGCCGCTCTCGGGTTCGTCAAGGAGGACATTCCCCAGCTGGTCAAGGGGACCCTACCTCAGGTAACGGGGGATTCGACCGGGGCGGCCATTTTGGTGTGGCGGATCCGCGCGTCTGTCAAGATGGCCGGCACCGATCTGTCATCTGTCATGTGCTGGTGACTGAGGGATCCTTTTTTTCGTTTGCAGCACCGTATTACGAAGATGGCGCCCAGGGAGCAGTCCGAGGAGGATCTGGCCAACTTGTTCGAACAATCAATGACGGTATACTGAGTATTTAATAAAACTGTATTCAATACTTGACTGTATCTACATACATCTTGACTAATTAGTATATTACGTACATCAAAAGCCATTAAATTCCTTAATAGCATGTTTGTGCCCAAACAATACTGTACAAAAAATACAGAGTAAAGTAACGAATAAAATTAAATAAATGTAATGTAATAATGCAATTGTAATTTGGATATGTTTTAAAAATACCTAGGTGATAAGTATAAGAAAGATTGTGCTGAAACAACCAAATTAAAATTACACGAATTGTGCTCGTCGGCAAATCACAAAATAAATAAATACTTCAATCGATCATACCTAATAGTAGTAATAGATAATATTATTATTCATCTTAATTACCTTATATGTACACTGGCAATTTAAAGATCAATAGCTATGATAGTTATTTATACTACATCTGCATATTATAAGAACAATAGACTTCTTTGGTTTTTAAGAACTAACAGGCGATCACGTATATAAATTAATTTTCTACAAAAATATGACTTTATATACACAAACATGCCGTTCGAAGTGATTAAGCAAGTGACAAATATGGGTACATCAGTCAAATTGAATGATTGAGGAACAAATATCAAAATAATATTTACATCGAATTATAACCACCACATCGACTGCTCTTTAGCTTCATTATTTTTATTCTAGTTGAAATTGTTAATAAATTAGGAAATTATGGCAGAAATGAAACGTCATAATACTTGCACGACGTTAACTAAAAAAAATACATGGCTTTAAATTATCGAAATACAGAGAGATCAAAACAATTCTTTACGAAAAATTCATCTGATCCCTCTGTACTTGTAATCAATTGGGGACTTGCAACGCCGCCATTTTGATTGATGTGTCAAATATTCAAAATGGCATCTACGTTCGAAAAGTACCGGTTTACCGATGGTATCGAAATACTTAAAACCGCGAAAGCCAATATTTACGTCCTAGACTAAAATTTCCATTAAAATATCAATACCGAGTTTTGATCAAGTCCCCAAATTGAACGAATGGATGAAATCGCGTAACGATAATAATACGAAAGAAATTAGAAGAAACGGAATAATACTCTAAAACGGTTTTAATCCGATATCATGTAGACGAAACTGATCGGAAACATCCCCTTGCGATCCGGGTCGCTCTCGACCATCCCCTCCATCCAATTGTCGTCGTCGGTGTGCTCGTTCGTGACGATGATGATCTCGCCTTCCGTGAAGGACAACTCGTCCTCGTTGTCGGCGCTGCAATTGTACAGCGCCCTGCACCGCCTCAGGCCGCTCCCGTTAGGGGTGTAGGACAGCCGCCCTGTGGGCATCGAGCGCGGCGAGCACAGCGATCCGGTGGATATTGGACTAGAGGACGACTTATGGGGCGGCGAATCCGACGACTAAAAAAACCAAAAACCGTCATTACAACCGCCCTCCAACTCGATCGTTGAACGAGATTAAATACACAGACACCCAACAAACGAGAGAAAATTATGAATTAACAGAATTATTATTTCATACAGCTCGTCCCGAATATTCCATGGTCAAAATGAGTAAATAAACCGATTTATCTACGTATATTCAATTTTCACGGAAATGTAGTTTTAGGTTATCCCGAATGACCAAGAAATCTACCCGTACTAAGACAGCCTGTATATCGGAATCGCTGTATCATATGTAGTAGAAGTTAGATTTGATTATTGTGGCAAAATCGAAGAAAAAACACAAGAAAGGGTTAGTGTGACGTCAACATGCACGTTTACCATGATTGAATCAATCTCTTCAGCACAACTTTCCAACAAACGACACTTGTGTCTCCTCTGGAAACAATTAGTCTGACTGAATATACCTCATCCGGTTAGTCTCCGAAATACCGACAAGACACATGTACGCATACAATACAATTGTGGAGTGAAAATCGGCGCAATTATAAGATCGACTTACTCTTCGAGGCGGCGGCACCGGATTGTGGACCGGTCCCGTTTCGATGTCCGAGGCCATCGACGAAATGCTTTCGGTTGAGCGACCGTTCGAGAGGCGACCCCCCGAAGGATTCGGAGCTGGCGGGGGCGGATTCGCCGGCCTCTTCACCAGACCCAATTTGTCCGAGTTCTTGCTATCAGATATGACTAGTTTATTCCCTGGAATCGCCAAAAATACGCACAATTACCAAAAATTACAAACAATTACCGAAAATTACGAACAATTACCAAAATTACAAACAATTACCAAAATTACAAACAATTACCAAAAATTACAATTATCAAAAATTTCAAAATAAGTACAGAAAATTGAGTGAAATGGAATAAAAGTACCTATGGGTATCACAGATCTGCCCGAGCTGGAGTCGCCGCTCGGCGAACGCTTATGCGTATGACTTAAAGTATGATAGCCGGCAGCAATCGGATCCGAGGGCGTTCTGCTATGGCTGCTCGGCAAGGTCCCGTAAAGCAGTTGCATGGAGCCGGCCGGTGGCGGTGGAGGCGCCACCCTCTTCTTCAGACTGCCGTGCACTAGAAAATCTACCGAAAAGGGTAATTCCCGGTTTCCGAGGATTCGAAAGAATTCGCATTACCTGGTTTTCTAGATTGCGGGGGCGGCGGTGGGGGCATCTGCCTGTTGGTGCTGTTCGGGCTGCTCCCCAGCTGGAGGCTGTCGCAGGTCGACGATCTCGAGCGCAGCGTGATCGGGGAGTCGCCTCCTGTGTAACTCGGGGGTCGCGATCTGTTCTTTTTCTCAGGGGTTAGTGAACCGTTCTGCGATTTTATTACGTAATCATTACAGAAAACACGAGCACGAAAAAGGAACTTACTCTGTCTTCTATGATGGTTTCGTCATCGGAAAAGTCGGTTGAGCCGTCGTCGTGCGACAAGTTCCAGTCGATGTTGATGTTGTCGAAGAAGTTCTTCTGTCGATTGGCCGCATTCATCAGCTAAAAGAATCATAAAATCATGAAAATGATGTTGCAGTTTTCAGTTGATATGAATCTTTTGGTCTTTCAATCATGTTTTCCGTCCTGCATTCAATGAGCTCAAGGAATTAAAAATCGGTTGAAAAATATCAGTACCACTGATCCATTCATAAGAGTACCCTTACCAAGTCTTCGCATTGGTGGTGTCCCGATTCTTGCGCGATATCCATTGGGGTTTTATTCAGACTATTCTTGAGGTTGGCATTGGCGCCGCTCCGAAGCAGCAATTTCATGCACTCGACTTTATCGTAAATCGCGCACAAATGAAGGGCGGTATTGCTGCCGCCATTGTTTCCGGGGGACGTTGCCCTATCGATTGCCGAATTCGACATGTTCTGGATCAAGAAATCGACCACATGAAGAGTTCTGCCAGACTCGTTGAGGATTGCTCTATGCAGCGCCGTCTCACACATTTTCTACAAATCAAATGGTCATCAATGAAAAAGGAATTATGACTTTGTGAGATTGTCTTACTGAGGATGGAAGCGGTGCTCCTAGGTCGACATTTTCAGCGAACACTTGCAGAAGACTCCCCAAATCACCTCGATTGACTGCTTCTTCCAGTTCGTACAACCTTTCGATTTCACTTTCGCAAGTCCTCACAGCGAAATGCTTGTCTACGTATTTGGCTCTTATGAAGTTTAGTCTCCCCTCCCTGAAAATGGCTCAAAATTAGAATTCACTAATCCTTTCAATCATCTAAATCAGGCTGTGCGAAAATACCGCACAAACCAATTTGACGCACGCTTAGAGGATAGACAGTATATCACCAATCTGTCAACACCGACTAGCAATTACGAAAAATTATTGAATGAAAACTACTAAAACCTACTGTAGGGTGACTGCCCCAGTAATGGGCAGCCAAAAAAAAACAATGTTTTTGACAACTTCAAACACTGGTAGAAATGTACTGATTCGAAACGAAAAACACCGTCATTGGGTAGCAAATTTTATGAGCTTCCAAGATGTGAGCAGCAAAAATAGTTTTCTTTATATGATCAAGGGACAAAAGCTCATAGAAAGGTAAAAATACCGGATGCGCGGATAATGGCTACCCTTGTGCCGATTTTGATCAATGAAAAAAATGACGAAATAGCTATTCAGTATGATCCAACAGACGCCCTTTCAACGAAGTTCATCAAATCGGTCGATCAACAATTTCCTAAGCATTTTTTAAATGAAGGTGACCACTAATAAGGCAGTAACCATTACTGGGACAGTCACCCTATGATGAAGAAAATTAACTGAAATTGTGTTCAAGTTATTACATGGAACTGGACGGTTCTAATTTGTCGTTGGGAGACAACTGGGCTTCCATGACGTCGTTGAAGAAGTTATTCGTCATAAACCTGGCCAAAACCAGTTGGCTGGTCCCTACGTTATCGAGGGTGAGCGACTGGATCCTCGATATATGCACCCCCAAGTCCCTGTGGATCCCCGAGCATTCGATGCACACGATTATGCCGAAATTCGTCGACAACCACGTAGCATCTGTCAAATAAATAGAAAACTCAGTAATCTGCTTCTTATGGGAGTTCTAGTGTTGGTACCGTTTTGGGAGTTGCAATCGCAGCAGCGATCGTTCCCCGGTATTTTCTGGATGTACCGGATGATCGCCTGCTGCAGCTCGATCAGACTGTGGTTGACCTTGTCGCCCCCGGCTTTGCCCCCGTCATCGAAGGCCTTCATCAGCGCCATTTCCTTGCAATTGATCAAAACGGACATCCAGGCGTGCTGGTCGGCCTCGTCTTCCGCTTGGAAATGGTAAGTCCTGTTATCTGCAAACGATAAATTTCGCGGTCATCGTCGAATCCGCGTTTTCCGCCCAACTGGGACTCACAGGAAATCAGGTCGAAGCCGCGCTTGTCATCCGGGACCATTTTTATTTGACAGGTGAGCAGGTTCACCCTGGTCGGCGGTTTGCTCTCGTCCGCGTGGCAGATGTCCAAATAGCCCTCGGCCTGGACCCGGCACTTCCTCTTCTGCCAGACCCGCCGCATCTTCCCTTCGGACTTTTTGAGCAGGTGGCCGGTTCTGGTAACACCGTGGTGCTTGTCGCCCTGCAGTTGGTGCAACGAATAGCCGGCTGCGCCTTTATCGGCAGGTAACCCGACCTGAAGAAGCAAGGACGATAATCCTCGTGACGAATTCGCGAGAATTAGATAATACCTCTTTCTCAATGCTCGGAGTCGACTTGATAAGATTCCGCAAATCCGTCAGCTTCCGCTTTTCCTCGTCTTGAGCCTGCCGGATCTTCTGCAGCGTTATGCTCAAATCGGCGACGTAGTTGCCGAAATGTTCGATCGTCTTCAAACCATCTTGAAAATAACTAAAAACACAACATTCAATGACATGCATACACACGAATCGATCTTATTACTTCGTTTGAGCGTGGTAGTATTCTACTAAATTTTGGAGCAAATCGATCCCTTTCTTGGTCTTGATCTCGTTATACTTGATTAGATACTGAAAACATAGTGGAGTCAGTGGAATCCGAGACTTGCAAAGCGGCCATTTACGACAGATGGCTGTCATTGCGAAAATGGTGGCATTGCAAGTCCCAATTCGCGAGCGAGTTAATACTTCACACATTTGAAGTTGGAACAGCCGGCGTTCCTTTTCCATTTCGTCGGCGATTTCTGCCGCCGTGATTTCCGACCGAATCAATCCGGCGTCTTTGGCTTGCTGCTTCTTCTCCTTCTCGATCTTGCTATATTTGCTCTCGTAATCCTTCCAGGCCTTATCGAAAGGCCGTTTCAGATCACCTTTGATCCCCCTGAGATCGCCCTTCAGCAGATTATCCAGCGGGAACATGACGATGTTGTTGAGGTTCTGGATGAGCGACTTTTTGAGGAGGGAAAGTTGGTTGGTCACGACCGAGAACTTCTCGAACGCCTCCCCTATCACGTCCTCGTGGTCCTTCGGCTCTTTGCCCCCCAATTTCTGGAGGGCCTTCGCCAGATACATCTCATTTTCGACATGCACTGCAAGCAGGGCATACGTCAGTCGAAGAAACATCACCTTCCCTTAATTAATTATTCAATCAGAGTCTCAGGTTTATGGACATTGTCTGTATTAAAAAGCGACGATGCGGAACCTCGACCATTTTGTGGATCCTGATTAAGGACGGCAACTATCTACTGGTTGAAACGTTCAAAGCTTTCCGGGGGCGGTTGAATGGATGGATATTCGCATGCCGCCATAGAGATTGTCAATAATCCGGTCCCCCGAAAAAAGCACTCGCTTTGCATTTCCCAAGGCGGAAACGAATTGAGCTTTCGATTCCTTTCCAATTCTGTTATACGGGCCCGGGCCCGCAATGAAATAACTTTGCCAGATTTGGAATGGAATGGGACCCGCAATTATGATTAGTTCGGTAATCGAAATAGTGGAATCATTAACGGCGCTGCTAATTGCCGCCTATAAATACGACAAGCGCGCTTGTACGCGAGAGATAGATAGACAACCTGTCTGCATATTATGTGGTTCACTCACAATTTCCAGATGTGTGGATGGCTTTAATAGCCTTTTTCATTTTCGTCAGCCCATCTCGGTCGTAATCTAGAGTCTGGAAATACAAGAAAATTAACACAATAGAATCTCAATCGGCAACAACGAGCCGACCTTGCAAGGTCGCAATCAATGACGAGTGTTTTTTTTTTCAGCCGGTACCGATGCGTATGGAAGGAAAATATGCGAAAAATCGCCGTAATTTGGAATTCTTTCTCATTGTCTGCTTTAAATATTTGCGATTGCATTTCCTTGTACGTTTCCTCAAAAACCGACAAAACTCGCCTGGATAGGTTATCAGTGAAGCTAACGACGATAATAATAAGTGTAGAACCGTGACAGTAAACAAATTACGGCGAAATTAAGTGCTGCATTAAAATCGGGGAAGGTCTACTCCTCTGGGTTATATGTTATGAATGTTGACAATAAATTAAAATTTCACCTTGGCATGTTGCCGCACAACGTTGATGAGTAACGGAGCAAGAGGATAAAGATCTCGACGACGAATTAACAGGCGTTTCAATTAAAAATTTCGCCACTCCTTTCACTATGGGAATTTCGCATTCGGCCATAAGGGATAAGTACTTGACTCCCGTTAAATATTGATAAAGGATTATGACCGCCCATCCGTCGTCTTTAATATTGACTCAGTTTCTAGTTTTAAACTGATTAAGTTGCTATTTTTAGACTTGCAACCTGTAACCGCCTCCGATTATATGACGGATGCATGTCGCAAGCGGCATTTCCGCACTTCCTGTTTTCAGAGTTCAAACTCGATCGATCAAATTGACTGGCTCTGCGAAGAGCCAAAGTGTGAATGTGGGTAATTATTTAGTGAATATATTGTGGAGTACGAGCGGAATTGCGAACAGGAAGGAACTGCCTTTATAGTACGAACGTTGAATTCGTCAATTAGGCTCGAGTGGCGTATGATGTATGAATACGCCACATGTATTTATAAGTGAAGGAAGCAGGCGGACTTTATGCAACAGGTAGACGCCAAGTGATATTATGCGTTGTATAGATATAAATGAGAAATTTTCCAACAAATATTTGGTTAATGAGTCACAATAGGTGAGCAGAGTGGCCGTGGAGAGGTAAAAATCGCGGTCTCTGTGGTCTCCGAGGATGAGGCACTACTTTCTTCCTCTGAAAATCGATTCGGCGCATTCCTCAACACAATGCGAGGACAAAACGCCGTTTATTAGTTACTCTATTCTACTATTCCTGGGGAATAGATGAAACTCGAATTTCACGCTCCTTGTAAACTTGAAACTGAATAAATGAATCGGAAGCTGATACGCCTCGTCACTGATGAAAAGAACGGAAGTCACGCTACACGAGATTACTGCCGATGTTTTTACATAGTCGGAGATTTCAGTTTGGGCAGACAGGCGAATTGTTTCCATGTTGCAGTAAATATTCTAATAGAGCATCAGCGTTATGCGAATGAGAAATCGGCCAGATTTCCAGCACACCCAGCAAACACCCAAGCATTTCCTAAACAGGCGAACCTGTTTCGCACAGCTAGCAATTTCAGTATTTCAGAAAAGAGGGCATTTCTCACAGACCAAGGACATTTTCAACTTTAGGGAAACATAATAAAAATTAATGATAGGCAGTGCGTGGAGCGGTGGTTAGTTGCAAAAGTTAAAAGTTTCATTACGTCACGATTTACTCTCAAACTGGGCAATACTAATTAAACTTTGCCCAACATAGTGTAGTAGTAGCTTTGAAATCTCGTTTGGAATATTTCTCATTATTGTACAATTGTATAATAAACTAATTTAATGAATTTCGCAGCGTTCAATTTGGATGATAAGAGCATATTCGGGCAGGATTCCCCGGCCTGAAAGGGTGGCTTTACGCTTTGAGCTTCGGGCTTTGGCCGTGCGAAATTTGAAGGTCCCCAGACAATAAATTCAGCTATAATTTACGATTTGTTATTTAATACTTGAACAATGGAGCCATTGTTTTTGTTATTTTAAAAGGCCCCTTCCACTCTCCACTTTTTGGCAATAAAGCGGGCCCGGAATTAGGTCAAATGGACATCAAATTATGGCCAAAATAACCGTGGCTCATTTCATTTTCGTCGTATCCTAGTGGAATGAGTACGATATCGGCGACTTCCTGTGGCGATTTGTGATCAGACCAGCCTGTAAGTATCTAAGCAAAAGAATCTAAATATATTTCAGCTATAGGTAAACATGAAATTGAGAGTTCGCCAAAAGGAGTAGTACGCAAGTAAAATCGAAAATACTCGCATATTTCGGGAAAAACGACCAAAAAACCCACAATTAACGACCGGAAGTATTTTGGAGTAAAAGGGAAAGTGTCTATTGATTGGATTGATGTAACAAAACAACAATTTTTACGAACCTCCTCCAGTGTGGTAATCGTGTTCCTGAATTGCTGCATTCTAGATACAAATGTCGATGTGATCGGGGAATGATAATCATCCTTAGTTTCGTCAACAAATTCGGAAACTCCGACTAATGTGGGCATGTTGATTGCAATTGGAAATATAAGTCAAAATAGCATCAGTTTTCACTTTAGAGGCTCTCGAGAGCTGTACACATCGCACACATGATAGTCTGCATCACTACCACCAATAAACAGATGTCACCACACTTCGGAATGCCGCACAACCATAATTATCAACAATTTATTGATGTATTGCACTCATTGTTTCTGCAATTCTTTCTGAGATTGTTGATCACTTTTATTACGCACGCATACCAACATCCTCGTCGGTTCGCCACTCAATACTAGGGAATTTCGTCGCCTCAAATGTCACATCTGGTGAGCACACTGCCAGCTGTCCGATCTGACGTTTGCACACGCGCACTCTTTTCTAGGTTATGCACTAAATACGCCCATGCAATCAAGACGAAACGACCTCAAAATCTTCCAATATTTGCCAGATACACTAATTAAGGTCTCTAAATACACAAATTTCAATTTCTATTCCAACCAAGGTTTCTAAACAAAAATAAACAATGGACGCACTAAAAATCACGTGAATCGAAAATGTCTGACATCTGCAAAGGTAATTGAGGTAAACACACCCCAAAAGTGATGAATGTTTATTTTCCCCTTTAATTAACAGAAGCGGGAAATATTTGGAGTCGCCTTTTCGATCACAGAGGGTTCCTGAGTGGGGAAATTCAACTGACATTACAAGAATTCGAGGTAAATTGAATAAATCAATACTTTAAAGAGGTTAGCGCTTCAGATTATTAAATAATTATCTGCTTGTAGTTGAAACGAGGTGACACTGACGTCGATCACTTATTCCACATTATCGAGCGAATCACTGATATCAAAGATACAGAAGTTGTGAAATTTAAACAGGTGGCTAGTCAAAATTTGTCCAAAGCTAACGAAGACCTAGACGAGGCTCTAAGCATCACCAGGAAGTTTACAGAGCTGGAGAATAAATACAAACAGGTGATTATAAGATTTTATTAAGTTTATTTTTACAGGGGACTTCTAATTAAAATAGGGAAAACAAAGAGCAAGTGTTGTGGCTTGTAATAGAAAGTGATGTAGGCAACCTGTAAGTTTATTTGAATTCACAGGAGGATCTACTCGAGGTAAACCGACAAAAACGCAAAGCAGACTGGGAGAAGTTTATGGACTACATTACATCATCGTATTCCGAAATAAACACAGCCACTGAAACCAAAGAGGACGCTCTGAAAGAGTCTTATTCCGAGTTGGAGCAGAAACTGGTGGCCACGAACCGCTACGTTTTTAAAACATGAATACCGGACAAATCTCCAACCCTGCGCTGCGCATAAAGCCGTCCCCGGCTTTGCGGAAGTACCTTTCTGAAATCAAAGCAGTCTCCAATTTACCTCCGGGGATTGCGAACTTCGTCTACAAGAACCGAAAACCTAATCCACCCCCGAAACCAGCAGAACCAAAGTATTTATTGAGTGACAAGGATCGCCAGTTTATCAAGTCTCTAAAAGTAGACACGGATGTCGATTTCGCCAAGTTACCACTAGAAAGCGAGGAGTCCGAGTTGGTGACAGATGAGCGCGTCCTGACTTTGCAAGACTTGCATTGGCTCTACGATCATCTGCAAGACCGACATCGCGCCGACAGGGTTTACCTGCATGAGCTCCTCGAGGGATCCAAGATAATTCTGCCCGAGAATCGGGAGATCCCGAGGAACCCGGAGCTGGAGAAGCGCTGCGCAAGATTGAGGGCGTCCCAGCAGAACAAGGAGTACAGCGACATGACGAAGAACGTCGACAACACGCGGAAGATGCACCCCGAAGACACCATATCCTATCAGAGTGAGTAACAAAGAAACCAGTTTGAGGCTAAAAATAGCGCCTTTATGCGCCGCCACCACTCACGGGTTGAATAAGATTTTGAGGACGTTTTATTTCCGTTTCAGTGCAACAGATGAACCGGCACCTCATCGCTATTTTTCAGTTCATCGTCTCCGTTCTCGCCGGATTCGCTTTCGGCTTCATCGGGGTCGAACTCATCATCGGCAACCTGGATTTCGGTTTCAGGCTCCTCCTGGGCATCATCTGCGCTTTGACCATAGCTTTAGCCGAGCTTTACTTTTTAGCCAAGAGATTAAATGAGGACTTACAATTTGAAGCAGCTAGTGATGCTAAAGCTAAAAGTGTGAAGGTGGATTGAAATTATTTAGTTGTTATGGATTATTTTACAGTTATATCATTATCATTAAGTGTTTAGAATAAACGGTGCAATATTTCCCTTGCGTTTTCATTATTATGTAAGGAATAGCGTTTTCTATTGTTACAAAGAGTGCGCACTAATGCCAACTTCCAGCATTTGGAGACACTGGATGCGCGCTCATTTTCCTGATGGGAAAACCTGATTGATTCCCTGGCCGGCGAATTTTAATTGCGGTGATGATTCATGGTGGTAATAATAACTCATAGATGGGGGTACTTGAACTGCACCAGTGTAACCGATTCTATGGCGTTGACATATGCGGTTCCATTATCGATTCGAAAAACGTTTTCCTCGTAAAATTTCGTGTGATAATAATGCGCTTTCGCTCTATCTTCGCTGCTTCTGCCTGTAAATGACAATTATAAATTCAAACGAGTCTCATTAAATTAATTGTGTAATTTACGCGACACAACTGGTACATGGTATTAACCTTGCCAAGGACGGCTCCGTTTAAGGTGAAAATTTGAGAATGCTCTCTTAGAAAATGAGGCAATAATTGGATTATTTCGATGAACCAAACGAATATTCTTATGAGTTGACGAGGACCGAGAAATGCGATTTCTACGACACCCCGGAGCCTATTATTATAAGCCTAAACTGAATTTGTCTATTTGACAAGCAAAAGGAATTTTGTTAAAACGAGGTGTTTATTATTCCAGGCGTCAAACCGACGACGACGGCCACATTAATTTTCAACAAGGCAGACGTCTTCTACCTGCCTCAAACGATAACAATAGTCAATAACTCCACAATGTAACCCTAGGTATATAATATTATACAGTACCCAGTGATGGGCACTGTAGGTAACGTCATAAAATTATATTGGAATTTTTGAGTAAATATAACGAACAGTTTGAGGCGCAACTCAACACCAGTCATGTCCCAAGCTCGGCTAGTATAATTGATTGACGAGGACGAGATTCTAAAATCACAATGACTCACTCAGCAAATATATCCAGCTTTTCTATGCTCCACCATTAAAAATTTATTGGAACTAGAAATTGGATGACTGACCGTTCCGTTTTCCGTTAGAGAAGTCGAGTACACGGCCAGATCATTAGATGCGTGTAAAGGGTAAAAGCTCAAAAATTCATGTAGCAATTACCTAATAAGTTGAGCGAACGCAGGACGGCAAAGTTCACCCGTCAATTCCTCAACATCGATTTCGACGTAAACTCTTAACTTTATTGGAACCATCACCGGCCGCAAGAAATTAATTGCCATTTGGCCTCTTTGGGAATTTTCTTGATGGGTCGTTGGAGGTGTCGCGTTCAATTAAGCCCTAAAGGGCCCAACGAGTGCGACCGCCCTGGAGCGGCGGAATAAGGAGAAAAAGTCGAGACTTGGGGAATTTAATAAAAACTGAAATTTCGTAAATAGGTGTCCGGGTTATTATCTAAGTACATAAGCATGACATTATCGCGAAATTTCCTTGACACGATATTTTGTGCTCATTTTGTACGTGTAATAATGAGTATGCGCGAGTTCCTGCGATACTTATTACCTGCCGAGCAAATAAATAAAGCAAACAAACAAAATTCGCAAGTTACCCGTCCGCCGTGTTGACGTCTACATTTCATTTTTAATAACCGCTGCTGCGACTTGATGTGAGTACAAGTCGACGTAGAACTATTCCAGTCATACGTCTTTGAGACTTGACGAAAAGTTGACCAAAGAGGCACTACTATTAGCCAATGGTGACTAACAGCGCCACCTGGTAGCTGTGGTCAAATTTCTGGAATCATCAGTTTTCAGTTATAACCTAAGAAATCTTGTACTTACCTAAGTAATTAACGTAACGACATTACTAGGTGACGAAATAGTCTTAAGACAAGCGCAATTTTTAAAAGGAAGTTGCGATACCTGCCGAGATTTGTGATAAAATTTTAATTGACCCCAGTTGGCCAGGGCAGTCTGCGCACCTCACATGATGTGCAGATACACACCCAGCCTTATCTCGAAGTTTACCATAATATAACAACCATCGCACAATTTTAGTAATTAAAGTCGCTTTGTGCTTTGAGCGCTCAATCTCGCATTTCGGGGGAGAATTTGAGGTGTGTGCGATGATCCATCCATCAGACCGAATTGGATTATTATATTATCGACCGTTCCGGCGGGCTTTCTTGTCGGGTCTTTCGTTTTAAGTAGATTATTTGTTTCCGAAATATGTAAGTGAGAGCTGCATGGATGCATAATTAACGGTATTTTATTGTTTAATTGTCAAGTCAAGGACAATGCGGTTGTGGCCGCTATTGTCTACAGTTGGATGTCCTAGACGGTGAACGCCCCTTTATTCCGCTTATGTGCCCTATTTAGCCCCGGCTGTTGCGCGCCTTCACCGACACTTGTTAATTTCCTGGTGCGGCATCGGTTCGTTCCTTCGGCAAAAACAATAATTATGCCTTCACTTGCATTCACGTCACCTGACAAAGATGAAAGCGGAATTAAAATGCATTCATGGCGAATTTCTATAACTACGAATTATAATACGAGAGACAGCGAGCGTCTCATTATTATTTATTATTTGCCGGATTAATTATAATCTCAAATCGGCACTATCCCAGCCAGTGGGTTCGGATAGGTATATGGTATTTATAAATACCATAAAGGTCGAGATGCCGCACTCACAGAAACCGAAAGTCTCAATTTGTGATATAAGTAGAATAAATTGATGTTGTAGACATCGGATGTGGGAGTAGCTCATGTCTATTTTGTAATGCATGCACTCTAAAACAATTTACGAAACCTGAACCGAACCCACATGGATTTTACTTTTTTACACAATATTTTCGAAGTTTCACCTGTACAGATACAGTAAGTAGGTGCCCTCTCCATTGCCTTTCATTGGAAAATCGTCTCGAATCATTAATGTATAACTGAATACATGAATTCCTAGAAAAAGCAATGATAAAGCTTAATCATGGAAATTTCGTTAATTGGCTTATGAATAATGGCGGGCGGAAATGATAGGACTATCAGAGGATTGGTTTATCCACTGAGGGAAACAATATCCAGAATCGACGGAAATTCATGTATTTAAGACTTTCATGCGAACAGGAAAGATCCGATCAGTCGGGCTTTTCATCATATTGGACATCGTCTGCACTTTTTGTCCTTATATGATGTCGACGTCGATAATGTAATATGAATATGATTTAGAATAAGTAGAGTGCACTCTATGTTCCTGATATCTGCACTAAAACCCTTGTGCTTTTGAATCACAATCAGATTTTTGTTGGTAGTTATGAGGAAAAGGCGAGCTTTTCAGTTTTTGAACCATAAGGCGTCGCTCACACTTGGGAAATTATAATAACCTCATAAAACTTGCAGAAAAGTAATTCGTAGTTATCGATCGGCTGCCCTCACGTACTATATGTGTGTAACGGTAGTAACGTAACTTTGTTTGACCACAAACAATAATTAATTTAAATCAATCATTATTATTAATATTATCATGCAGGCCAAAAAGCAAGTAAAAAACGAAATTTATTGACGAATGTGCTAATATTCACCCATTTATATATTTATAATAGTTGCGTAACAAAGCGTTTACAATATATTCCTAAAGCAGAATCAAGATCACTGTGTGGGTCGCTGTTAGGTAACACCGGTTCCAACCTTTAAATATAAAATTAAGTAAGGTAAATTGTCGACTAATAGCTCCTAAAATAACGCTGTTTCACTTTTATAATTGAGACAATACGATCGTATATAAAAGCGGCGTACCAAAATGATATCCATCGATGATGATAATCGAACACTAACTAATAAGAATGAATAGAATCGCAGTGATCATTTCATAAACATGAGCGATATGTATGTTCAGCAATAATCCGTTTACCCAATCAGACGTGCATTTAGTTTGAATCGTTGATTTAGCGTCGTTTCCAGTCCAGGATATCCGTCTCGACGTCTCTCTTTTAACTGCATTAATATTAGCAGGATAATATTTATAATTTCGGATGAAATCGGAGTAGATACGGCACCCGAACAGTATCCCCATTGTGTTATCCCGCTTCCATGTAAACTGTTGAATGGAACACACAATAGGGCGCGCTATTTTTGTGTGTTATAATTAAAATATTGTTCGGAAATTTATAGCTCCGAGGAGGATTTACAATATTACAAAAAGGACTAGTGTTGCTTTGAAATTATTATTAAACAGAACAGAACAGAGTGCATTATAATGAGTCATATCACCATCTATACGTAAGTGCACTTCCTGTGTATTTGTGGCTACAGCGCGATTATTGTCAAGACCGTCGATACATAAAATTGTCCCGTTTAATTTCCACCTAAAAATACGATCCGTCCCTGAGTAAAGGCTCAAATATTTATTTAGCAACAATCGAACGGACGACATAAATCGAACTGTTTGTTTGGGCAATATCGTAAAAATTTCATTTCAAACTCGATTTTCAAGGAGTAGATAGGAGGTCAACTAGACAGCCACCTGCTCTCCATACTCTACTCGCGTATACTATCAGTTTGGCGTAATTTAAGCAGTTCACCATTGTGATTTTATTATTTTGCATTTTTATGCCCGTGGTCGCCAGATGCGCCGTCGACAGTTAATAGCGTTATTACAATAAAGAAAAACAGATGCAGATAATATAATAATATCTGCCAGGTAAAAATAAAACACCAGACTAATTGGAATGCTCTAAATTTTTAATTAACGGATTAATAACCGATAAATATAAAATTCAACTTTATAACCATACGCCAGGAAGTTTAATTAGAAGGATTTTTATACAGAGTGATGACGTTACTTTTTTCACAAACGCCATCACGACGAAATTGCTTGGTAAAACTGGCGATTTTAAAAACTCGCCTCGCGTAATTTCCTCGAGTTGGAACTTTACCAAGCCAAGAAGAAAACGGTCGATGTAAAAAAGCTCCATTTTCAGCGGCACTAACATAAAGTGGACCTCGAAGACGCGAAATTGTTTTGTTTCTTTACTGTATACTCATCCGCAATTGGTGCAATGGGAAGACAATGTGTAAAGGACCCTCCTTCTTCCCGCACACGAGCATTATGTGCACGAGAATGACTTGTCGCGTCCCGGCGACAGACGTCCAGACATTCAAATCAATAATCGGCATGGCACTTGTCCCGTACACACGAAGAACGTACAATAAAATTGCGCCCATTCCGCATTTTTATCGGGGATAAACCGCTGGATAAACCGGTGGAAATGCAGAACGTTTAATTGAAAACACCGGGACCGGGCCGTCGTGCTGTGTTGCTCCGAATTTTATTATTAGATTGCACCCGTATTGCAGCGCAGCCATCCATGTGGGATTGTCAGGTACAAAGTACAATGCATGTGGAGCACAGATGGGCGATTCGGGCAAAGGGCGGCCTCGGCATTACATAAAAGATTCGCCGACAATATTGCCGTCACCCCGATGCCCTTCTTGTTGTCTGTCCACTACGACACCAACACCACACCGCAACTATACACGGTTTATCGAGATATCGACGTAACCTACCTACTAACATAGAAAAACATTATACTTTTGGATTATCGCAATTTAAATATCAACATTATTAATTAAACGTTGATAAAAATTGTTTATTGAGAACGGTTCGACCCCCTGTGATATTATATTAATAAGTATGTATGTCGACATAAACTATAAAAATCGAGGGAGTCGGGATTACTTCCAAAAGATCATCCCAATTAAAATTGTAATTACCAGGATTTTGATTAAACCGCCCCCACGGCGGAGGAGTTATTTTCGAAACTGGATATCCCGGTAGTTTATGGGGTATTCTTGCTGAGAGTGGAAAAATCGCATGTCGTACTGATTCGAATCGATAAAGTTAACACGTCTTAGGTTTACGAGCTCACGCAAGTTTGTTTGCATAAAATCCAACAATCGGTGGAATACGAAACATTAAAATTCCTCCAGATCTGATTCACCGACGTTTATCCACGCACAGCGGGATTTGGTGCATTTGATTTTTATTGTGAGGTCTAGTAGTGACGTCTGGATGACAAAACCGTGCTATTGCGACTTCCCTCGGATGACGGGTCTCGTCGCTGTCGGCTCCGGCTCGGTCGGGGCGAAACCCACTTGAAAGTTAGTTGTTTGCGATATCGGAAATAACGGGCGCTTATCAGATGAGCGATAAGGCTTTGTCGTCGTTTTAAACAATCCTAATACAATGGCCGGGCGGTGCCGGGGTGGCCCGACCTCTGATGTGTTTCGGTCTTGTGCATAAGCACATGCTAATAAGGCCCTGGAAATTTAATTGCGCCCTCTTCAAAAGCCGATTTCCATCGCGCTCGACTTGCAACGGGCCGGGAGAATGGAGATGGTGATGGCAATAGTGACCGTATTGCCCGTATTATTATTGTATATTGTATATATATATCGTCGTCGGTTTTACTGCCGGTTTCGGTGCGGGCGAAAGAATCGCCTCGGTTGTGTCAAAATGCTAGGAATCTCGTTTATACCCATACCGAAACGGCGTATTACGAATCGTTTACAGTTTACTCATGTTAAACAAATTCCTACAATCCATTCCGTTCACGAACAGTTATTTTATTTCCCGATTTCGTCAAAATCTCAAACAATATTTAAGACCTCCGGGATTTGTGCGTCCCAACAATAAACAGATATGTAATTCCCTAAATACTAAATATCCAAGTGTGTGTGGTTGCGAGCCTTTCGTGACAGGAAAAATTATTCTTTATTGTGTTATTTCAAAGAAAATACGAGAGAACAATAACGCGAAGGATAATGCCAAGCGTGTGGGTTTCCCGCACAATAAAAAGTATAAGAATCGAATTGTGTTTTAGGCCGAAAACGTTCAAATTTCCTTTTTATTCCAACGCCACAATGCTTAAAAGAATTTTATAATTGTGAGGTAAGTGAGGTTTCCGGCCTTATAGACGGAAAATAGTCGCCCATCAAGTAAACGCGAACGTCATCATCATCTCAAGAAGCGAATTATTCCATCACGGTCGTCCACCCATCGCCTTTTTCCTAATCTTGTTGGAAAAACCTCGCAGGTTTCGAAATAGTCAAGGTGGTATACTTATATGTATGTAAATTATGAGTTGCATTATAAGGAGGATGGCAAAAAACTACAATGGTAGGCTTTTGATTGACTTATTATTTAATAATAGCATAATGACTGTCAAAATCACAAGCCACTCTCACTTCGTAATAAACAATATTGGTATGCATATTTAAAGAATACCGGTGGCGTAACGATATTTACTTGGGTTATTTATTATTATCGCCTGATCTCGAGGTTTTCAACCCAAATACGTCAACGCCTCGTTCGCTGGCACCCCGTTCCGCTACCGCATGTTTAGTTTTCAGCAAAATGTGACAAGACAATCCCTTAAATTGTCTGTTAGAAAACCAGTTGAAATCATTGGGAGAACTGTGGAAATCTTCAGGAAATCCTGGAACTCCCTCGAAATTAGATGAAATCGTTAGGAGGTTCCTGCAGATCTTGTTTAAGAATCCTTGGAGAATTGGTTGAAATCTTCAGGAAATTAGTTTAAATCTTTAATAAATCTTGAGGCTAGTGCGACAACACGGCTTCCGATGTTTCTTTCGATTCGATTGTTGCGGGTAAAATACAAGGTTTTGGCACGATAATAATTAATTGATGGCAGGTCGTAATTGGTAACTTTATCCTCCCTGTAGGGGCAATTATATCGGAATTACCTATAGGTTCGGTTATTTATAGTTGATAGTTGAGCACTTCGTATGGTTCAAACACACCTTCGCATTGTTGGGTTTTGAAAAATCGGCTGCCTTTGTATCGGACTGCCGTGTTACCGGCACACAGTGACAAAGCTTTATTGGTATTTACTAATAAATTGGATTAGATCCGATCGGATTGGGAAATTGAGTGCGTATGTGCGACGGTGTTGAAAAAACACGTTTGTACACTTCACCAAAGTCCGGACCCGAAAGCACAACTTTTATCGGGCACATATTATATGTATGTGGAAATTCCCAATTACGCGGGTTCAAATAAGGGTCACGGTGGTTTAGCAAACGGAGTAAACCTATCCCTCGCTGCCCCGTAAAGGGCAATAAAATCGCCAAAACACCGGCAATAATCGTAAAAACCACCGCCTTTATTAGAAATAAGTTACGGATAGAACCCAACCTGATTTTAGTTTAATCAGCCCCACGAATATACGGAAGACTCAAATCTGAAAGTGCAGCTTTCGGCGTCAGCGTTATTATAGACAATCACTCTGTTCGGCCCGAAATTCACATGCAAACTCGGAGTAATAATGCTTTTAGCCTTAATGCGAAAAGTACTTCATAGGCATTAAAAATAATGCTTGAACCCATTAATTCCAAATTAGAGGCAGCAACCATTGTTTACAGGTTGAAGTAGGACGCGTCGAGAAAACTTGTCATATCTAAGCACAAAGAGATTTCTGCCGAGACGGTTGGCTGGTGAGCACAGCACAGCGTCATACTAGTACCTGCTATAGTTTGCTATTTTTGTTTGGTTAATCAAACAGAGCTTTCTCGGAAAGCTCGATTCCTTATTGGCGCCTTCGCTTTATCCCCCGTGTTCGGGATTATAGACGAGTCGATTTTGCCGGTAAACAGGTAAATTCCTTCGTGGACGGGGCTATAACAAGGGGTTGTTCCGCGGTCCACCTACAGCTGGACGAGCTTAAAGCTCCCCCAGGGGTCGGCCTTGGCTCGAAATTGCCCCGGGAGACTCCACTTTCTAGACGTGTGGGTGTAGGTTGAAATTATATATCTGCAATGTACGTTTAACTGTTTCTCTTCACGCTATCCGAGGCTCTTGTTGTGAGCATTTACCGGAAAAGTGCAATTGCCCTCCTCATTCATTCCCATCAGATTCGGTTCGAAACCCTTTTAGACCCCGTGCGCGCAGTTTATGGAAACTTCGGATATTTGTTTGCAGAATTGCTATCGGTTGAAGTCGATATTATATTAGTTTGTGACGGGAGTTTTAAAAAGTTAGCTGGAGCAGGAAATTATCTAGAGTGGTGAAAAGGAAATTGCATCTAGTCCAGCGCTTCCATATAAAAATTAAACCGAGAGATGTATAACGTCCGCGATTTTCAAGCGAGGCGAGGACGAAGCAGTCTTTCCAGCGTTTTAATTAAAATGAGTTGCGACGCTAGTCGTCTCTCCGCCGGTCGAAGGCCAGGATCACAGTTTCCTGTTGTCGCTCTTTGTTGCCTTGTGTAGTTTCCAAAAGGCGGACATTTCCCATCACATCACATCTCATGGCTGGGGCGTCTACTAGGCTAGCCCATATTATCAGAGCGAAAAGCATAATGGGTAGGTGGAGTTATTAAAGGACCAAACCGAACTGACGCATCAACTCCATTATGGCGAAATTATGCTCCTGCTGATTCAATACTGCGGCGGTGCCGTGGTCGCACTTTTCGCCATAAGTCTGAAACTACTAACCCAGCGCCGTTTTCGCTCGACCTTCGCTTAATTGGAAAAGATTTCAAGTTTCCCTAAACGGCAACGCTATTATGCCGCATAATTAGACATCAAGCGCAGATTTCCCATGAAATAGCGAACCTGAATGGGCTGTTATGAAGTTATTTAGCAAGTATACAGAGGACAAAACTCTAATGGGACTTTATCGAAAACTGGAACGCACTTTTCATCTGACAAGTTTTTTTTCTACTGACTATGTTACGCAACTCTGTTGTATGTCGAGTCCGCCCACATATAATCAACGCTTTTGGCATAAAAGCTGCTATCAAAATTTATTACCTATCGCTAACAGATATGGAAGAAAGTCGTAAAGCGCGTTCAAAAGTTTTCACGGATTTTTCTAGTCCAAAATCGTAAAACTAGTTATTGTACACATGGATGTTGTACTTACATGTACAACAAAAGCTTAGAATTGCAACTTACAACGAACCAAGAACCATTATCATCCATACGGCCTGGAAGCCATTTGATAAAAAGATAAAAGTAATAAATTACTAAATAATAAATAGTGTGGACGTGGACAAGATTCTATTTACTTTAGCCGCGTCTGCGAGGAATATCCAATCGAGTATATCCAATACATATCGAAAAAGACGGCTTCCGTTACGTTTGTTTATATACGTTGTGCGGATTGTATAAGCGTCTTTCTACCCCATCCCGAAATACTTTTTGCGTATGTGTACATGTCATATTGCACACAAACTTCGATGCGCAAATTTTGAAACTTGCAATTAACGAAAGATAGAAATAGATACATACAATCGTATTTTGTTTGTATGTACTCAGTATACTTTTATCTCCGATAACAATGTTGACTCAACGCCTGACGATTTTCCCCGAAAATACAGCTCGATTTATTTTAATAAACGGTACCTACATGAAATGATCAGACAAAAGAAAGTGAATAAATTGTCCATTACACGAGCGCACATTATTAGTCGGGAGGAAGTAGGTGTGATAAAATAGTTATCTACAATAATTAATGAAAGGTCGTCGGCCTTTCCATTTTATTATTACTTCACATCGACGTCGGATTGTTTGGGCCCTTTCCGGGCCGCTCGTTCCCACATCCCGTCCACGGAGTACACCCCTGATGCCTCGATCCGGCTTGATCATGTCAGGATCGCTCATTTTCCGGTTGAAGGTTCCGATGATTTATCGACAAGCCCCATGTTATTATCATTATTATACAATCTTCGGATATTTTGGGGCTGCCAGTCCGACCTACGCTTTCTGCTGGCCGGCTCCATGTTTGTTTTAATTGCGTGATGACGCGCCGCCGCCGCCGACTGATAACACAGACTTAAAATTTCCCGAGTTTCTTCGTACAGACGGAGTTTCAGACTTTTAAAATGTGCACCAGACAGTCGGTCTGTGTATATATATACCCAAACCCCTTTGTGAAGGTCGACCATCATCAGCTCCGCGCCCCGAGCTCCATTAAACTCATTTTCGTCTGAATATTCCTCCCTAAGTGCAACGTTGTGTTTGCCGAAACACCATTACCTAGACGAACAATAGATTTTAATAAAGCAATAAGATATCTGAATTAAATTGATCAGTCGGGGGTGCGAGCATCTCGCAAATTCAATAGGTTATCGTGTCTAGACTGGGAGACTTGAGAGGCGAAAGCTCACCTACCATATCTTTTAGGTGGGTGGATATAACCGTATATTTCGCCGAGGAGAGATCGTGTCTGGTTCTGGTGCTCCTCCAGTTCTATTGCTAATATTGAATGAAATTAACAATTTGGATGGAAGTTGGGCTATTTAGAATCTAGACGTATTATTATTATCGGAGGAGGAACACTGGGAATAAGACAAAAATTCCAATTCCCCCAACGAACGTCCCAATTTGGCTGCAATATTCGTTTTAAATTTGGCTTGTTAGCGATCGTGACTCGCATTGGGGTAGCGACGAGAGTTTTCCTCCTGCATAACCATAAAGGAAACCAAAGGAAGTGGGGCGATTATTTATTTTTAAACAGACCATTTTCGAGATATGATGGCTGAATCCCGATCTAAAAATACTCTACGATGCCGAAGAAGTCAACGATATAATAAAAATTTGCACTGGGCCTAATTGAGGCGGTTTGTAATAATGATCTAAGTATAGAAAATCGCTGGAGAATAAAGTGTAGCGGTTTTTACGCTACGGCGAGATCTCAATCGTTCTAATCTATTGTTGAGAGCAGATGGGCATTTTTTTATTTGAGAAAAACTCGCCTAACAACCATGAAGCTACTCGTCTACTGCCCTAATAATAAACGTGGAAACAAAACGGTACTCTTTACAAACGCATAAGCCTTAGCTGTACTATAATTGGGTTTATTTGTCGAATTTGCATAAATGCCGGAAGTCGCGCGGTTATACCCATAGCTATTCCCAACGCGACTTTGGAGCTTACGCAGCTTTTATCGATGTAAAAATTTCGAATTCGTTCGCTCCGCTGCCGTGCTAGGTGCAGGCATGGGTATAGCTACTCAGAAAGGCGCGAATTTATGCAAATTCCGGCATTTTCGAAAAGTGCCTCCAGCAGGCGGCGGGTTCTCGGGTTCAGTCATTCCTGTGGCGCAACTTAACTGGGAATGAATATTAACGCGAGTTTAGAGGCACAATACTCTCGTACCTTCATACCGACAGCCACTACCACCACGGACCACGGTTGGATTTGTTCAATAACAAACGGAAGTTAGCCGACCTTACCCTACTAAACAACATTCACGAATCTAAAAACAGTTAGGCGCGCTCAACTTTCCGTAACGCCGAGCGCATTTTCATTTAAATCGCGTACTTAGTATTCTACTAAAACATGCAGTAATACTTAATAACGATATGAACTTGTGGGGAGAGGCGAGAGGAGGGCCTCTTTACGGCGGGTGAACTTTGCCGGATCTCTTTAGCCGAGACTCACCCTCTCGATTACGTAACCTGTAGCCCAATTTCGGCCCCTGGCGTGCCGCTAATAACGCCTCGACTTTTTGTCGATGTTTTTCAAGGTGTCTCCACTATATGCCGGTGCTACATCCACCATTAATCACTTGACCGATGCATGGGTTTATTCGTACTTCATAATAACAAACAATGACAGTCCTTTGCGTTAAAAGCGGATGAGAATAATTATTGTTTCCTTGATGTTTTATTGAGGTTTTTCATTATACACGGTGATGGCGAATGATAACAACAAAATCGGAACTTTCACCTGGAAACGATCCGAAATCAAAAATCGTGTGAAACAGGTCAAAAGTGACTCGTTTTTATTATTAATAATTTATTTCGGCAGTAACTGAATTTCCATCGAGTGCGCGCCTTGACAGAATTTTTTATCGAGGATTTGCGAGGTGATAAAAAAGAATTTAAGAATCTCTCCCGTGTATCATCTGCATAATACTATTTGAGAGTTTCAAGACGCGATCTTTCCGTCTTTCTCCTCCACTCTGACAAAAACTCAAAAGCATCCAAAACGGATGCGCTCTAAAGTGTATTCCGTATTGAAGGAAGCACGTAATTAGGAGTTTATTCGATCGAAGGCATTATCTTGGCCGCTTCATCCCCACTTTCCGCCCCGATCTCATTATACACATACGTCTAGCCCGGAGATTTGTAGGTGCTCTGCTTTATGCCCGCATCGATCACCGAGCTTTATCTGTCATCTTCGGCGAGTTTCTCGTGATTACCCACAAGTCCGAGTTTATCACTCCGAGACGATATTGCATTTTGTAAACGTTATTGGCAATTCATTGGGCCGTGAAAATTGTATCGACGGTAGTGCTTATAGAGAAATTCTCAAATCGCTGGCTCCCCTAAACGAAAATAATGACAATTATACGTTCCCTCCAAAGTCGCACCTACATTATGTACGAATTGCCGGAATTCCAGTCTCTCTTGAGAAAATTCCTCCCTTAATGACGATATTTAGAAGCAAATGACATCAAAGGCGTCGTGCTTTTATTTTTAAAGCTCTCCAAAAGCGCGCCGTAAACATCAATTGCGAACTATACGAGAGATTTTACACTAACCGGCTGAAAATGACTGTTTATGATATTCGGATGGTAATTAGGTGCAATTACAACCGGTCGACATCGAACAATCTAAATTCATACGACATGAATCACAAAATCCGCCTCGAAAGAATCATGGAATTGAGTTAATAAAAGATTCAACGCTATAACAAACTAAAAGATACTTAAAATTATTTATTACCTAGTTACAGACGAAAAAGCGTCGCGTGACTCATTTCGATTTTTTCATTTACTTTGTGGAAGTGAAAATAAAGAGATTTTCTGGATGCCACAGAGACTTGGGAGCATCGTCATCATCATCATGAAGTACTCGAAAATTTCCGGACGATTTTATATACCGCTCTGGGCGTATAACGCATTTAAACCACATCCTCCCGAATACCGCCATAATTCAGTTAGAAAATAACGCAATTATCCTGGAAAATAACTGAATTATCAATATCGAACGAACCAAGTTGCAAGCTTTCGTATTTTTAATCTGCTTTACAAGTTTTGAAGCGAAATGAGCTGCAAACGTTAACCCTGGGGAAACATTAAATTTGCCAGAATTCGTGGCAGAGCAGTACTAAGTAGTATCAGTGAGTATTAATATACGAGGGCACTGTATTAATAACACTTTCTCTTTTATTATTCATATTAGCTCGTACTTTTTGAAACTAGCCAATAACTGCACGGTATAATTATCGGATATTAAAACGCTCGCGCCACCGACTTTCCAGATGAGTGGACGCAGACTTTTTAGATATTCCAGCAAAATAATCGTACTGATAATGATGATGATGATTGCTCATTGTCACCGATGTGTCCCCGTATGAAAGTAAACAAAGCAAAGCCTCGATCTTGCTCGCTTTTATTTTATCTTCATCTTTATTGTCCGCGCGTCAGATTGTGTGTCATTAGGGCCGGAGGCTCGGTGCGTTGACGATTTTAAAACGTCACCGCAGCTCTCGATTCTCTTTCACCTTCGAATTAGTAACGTACGCTCTACCAACTTTCACGATGATATTATTTTATATTAGTATTGTCTAAAATTTAACGGTAAACTTCCCATCATGTGTGTGAAATTATTATTACTGAAGATGAATCGTATTATACACAACACACTGAAATACATACATCATCCTAGAGACTAGAGCCTAGAGGATTTGTTTATCGAGACCATGCTGCGGGGTTTAAAATAGAGAAAGGACGTTATTTTAGTATTTAACACGTCGTCTTTAGTTCCCAGTGACGGGAATGTCCATCAGTTCCATTCGTAATAATAATTAAAAAGGACAAAATCGAAGATTGTTCACCGATTACTCACTGAAATATTATCGGGATTAACACAAATTTACATTAAAATCTCTTCGCTGAATAATGAATGACTCGGCATCGCTGATGGCGCTGCTATGTAGGTATAAAGAAAGTTGGACAGTTGATCGACGTTTTGCGCTATTAGACCGGACGAGAATCGATTAATAATCGAAAATCCGGAAAGTTTTCATATTTATTAAAAATATTTACGCTTCGATGTTGTTCGAAGATTAGCATATTGATGTTATTGCTTTGTTAGCTCGATAATACATAGAGTTAATGTTTCATAATAATAAAAGCAAGTGTGTTGTATCCGTTGTAACTGTACTATGACAGAAAGCGACAAAGTCACCATTATCAGCGACGTATTTTATTACAATATCTTGTCGAGTGATAACGCGTATGATGGAAGGAAACCCGCGATATTGTTATAATGATCCGCCGTTCAAAGCGCGCGAGGTAGTTTTTTTCTTGTGGTTACAAAATATAAGCTAATTTCGTCCGAAAATGTTATTTATCTATTCAAGTAGTATGTATCTCTTATGCAATTACCGTCATTTTCTAAAGTCTAACGGTACACAGATCGATTGGTGTTGTTGTCATGCAAAAACGCGATTTAGGATCGAATCCAAAAAATCGCGACCGTGCTCAATCAACCTTATTATTAAATCAGATATGATCTGGAGACCGATTTGTTACGTAATATCGGCGACTAGGTCGCGTTGAATTCACCGTAGTTTCACGCAATTCTATTGCATCCGTCATCTGCATAGGCATCGGAATCATCGGGGCACTCCGTACTTCTCTGCAGCGCGGATCAGAATGATATGAATGGAATTCGTTTTAAATTCGCTGCGATTGTGGATTGTTATGCTGCTTGGGGTCCATCAGAGAAAATTTCCCGACGTATTTTTAGTTTCCACATTGCCAAGGTTGGTGGGAAAAATGGGTGATGGCGACCGGATGAAAAATCATTATTAATAGACAACAGAACACGGAGAGGATGTGAATGATAGCGGCCACCTTCTGTCCCCGTGCTCGCCCGCTCCACGCTGGTGAAATAAACTCTCAAGTCCTCGATGTCGGTTCGATTTTTAGTCGACTGTGCATTTCTGAAAGCGACACTGATACGAGTTTGTGAGTCATGCCATCACTTACTCGAGTTCCCAGGTAGATTTCGTGTTGGTCCCCGTTTGCTACTCTCCTTCGGCTTTGGCTCTGGCTCGGCGAAATGCGAGGATGTCCCTGCTCCCTGCGGCTTCGATTCCATCGACTTCGGCGATAATGGCGTGTAGAGAGTACACCAAACTTGTGCTATTTCGGCTTATGACGGCAACTTTTCGGCGGGATGATGGAGCTCTGGAGCTCTTTAATTAACTTGAAAGGGAGTACGACTAGTACTCTGATAGTAGAGAATGAATAATTAAGTGGGGTTTCGGTTCTGAAGTGATCTGGCCTGGCTGCCCCGTGGTGTGCGTATAGGCGATCTCGGTCTCGTATGGAAATTGGAAATTAAATTTGCTCCCGTGGTGGTTTTAAGTCAAGTTAGTTTGTTGTTATGGTTGTGGGGGCTTATTGCAAACAGGTGGCCGAGCCAAGTCGAGTCGCTTTTGCAACTCTCGTGTTATTAAATAGTATGGCATGCTGAATTCAGCCCACACTCTCGAGTCTCGGGCTCAATTTCAGGTTGTCTCTATACTCTCTAGACACACAAAACGGATGAGTTTGGACGGTTTTTTGGTTTCGTCATTTGGTCCATCCGACGACTAGACGGTTCGTCGCATCGGCGCTCTCGGCTCCAGTCTCATCGCCGTCGTCGTCATCGATAATAATAATGATAAATTATAATGAAATAAAAGGAAAATGTCCACTTAATTTCTTTTTTTTTATTATACGTATATCACAAATCGTTTTTGGCTCTCATGACGCAACCCTTATCGCAACATTCTATTACTTACAAAAACAGTTATTTATTAGGTGGTAGTTTTTAGCATTCATCATATTCGCATGCATTCGTCTCGCACTTTTGATTGAAAAAATGTTTATGTTACAAACACAGATCTTGTCCGTAAAATAATTGTTAGACTAATGTATATACAGTGTTATGAACTCATGATTACAGTACCATCGAAGATGACATAAGTATGCACGATAAAGGCCCAGTAAACCATTTAGGCCGATCAAAAAACATCAACCGTGTTAAGACTTCTCAATTGGATAAATTGTGTTGCTAGTTTCAGGCACTATCAAATGTAGATCTTATTACCATAAGATCATATCTCTACCGATATGATTCCGTTTTTTTTTATTTTTAAAAGTTGTAAATAAAATATGTTATTTAATGCATCGTTACGTTGACTTTGTTTAATGTATAAAAATATAGATATTGTGCATTAAGCATCCATGACGTAAGTATACCTAAAATGAGCATTTATAAATGTAATAATTCTCAAGTCCACCACGGGTGCTATACAATGTAGTTATTAAACGTTCACACAAGCGATGTCGCCTGCTCAACACATTGTTCCCATAAATTTACAGAAATGAGGCCGCTATTAGAGCACAGTACAGCAGCAGTAACTTGTCTTCTCCTTTTCGGGGCTAAAGTTCATTTCGCGGACGATCTCGGCGAAGACTTCGTTGACGTTCGTCTTGTTCTTGGCGCTGGCCTCGATGAACGGGCAGCCCCACTGCTGGGCCAGGCTGCTCCCTTCGGTGGTCTGCACCTCCCGCTGGTGTTCCAGGTCGACCTTGTTGGCGACCAGCAGGATCGGCACCCTCTCGCTGCCCTTCACCCTCGTGATGAGCTCCTTCATGGTGCGGATGTCCTGGAACGTCTGGTGGTTGGTCAGGCTGTACACCACCACGAACCCCTGCCCGTTCTTGATGTAAAGGTCGCGCATGCTGGCGAACTGCTCTGTCCCCGCCGTGTCCAAGATTTCCAACACGCACGGGGAATTGTCCACCTCGATCTCCTTCCTGTAGAAGTCCTCTATTGTCGGATCGTACTTTTCCATGAAACATCCGGAAACGAACTGTACCGTCAATGCACTTTTCCCAACCCCACCCGAGCCGAGCACGACGACTTTAAACTCACGCATTGTTCTCTTCGCACTGGGTACCTCGGATTCAATTGATTTCCGCACACACTGACGACACGCACGACACGTTCACTGGGGGTTTCTTTGGGTGCGCTACTATCCCACTTATTAAATTATTGCAATCCATTTCAGATTGGAATCACATACACTACGCCATCTTAGCGAACGTTCATCTCGCAGTGTGACTAGGAAAAGACGTAAAGCCACGAGGAACGGCTCGGACTGCCCGATCTGTAGAGGGGGCCACTCGGCTGTACCCCCAAATGGACTCCAACACGCAAGCGTCTAAATTTTATACCCCCTAAACACTAATCCACCCCCCATCTAACAGAACCTGTACAAACTACTACAGAAATCTAGATAATCATTCGGTAGTTCACCGAGAGATGGAACCATAACTGAAAATAAGTATGGTAATCAAAATAGGGGTGATTTACCTAAGTTCAACAATTTCCTGCATAAGATTTTTGTTATTCGTCATTTATCGGTCAACAGCTTCAATTCCGGTAGAGCTTTATTCATCGATTTCCTAACAGGTACTTACGGTGATAAAGGTGTGTAATTGCTGTCGATACACAGAGTCGGTGCTTTACTCTTTATTACTCCATATACAAAAAACAAAATTACGTACCTACCTACAGTTCTTAATCAAAAATAAAAATATATTTATAGGTAATACTTTGGTAAAATAATATTCAAGCACTACCGATCGAGCTGCGATAACTTATTTATTATCATGAACACAAATAATTTATTGCAAATTCGAAACCGAATCAACTTCAATGATTGTTGCTACTTTCGGAAATCAATTTTCAACGTGTGAGTGATTCAAATCAACAACCATAATCAACCAGTACCAGTCTTAATTGGAACTATAGACATTGAGACATAAGTATTTACATTGATGACATTCAAGTATTCTACTAATATCTAATAATTGCGGCAAGATGATATCATGATAACGACGATTACATGTAATGATTATGTTACGACGTGGTTTTGAGATATTTACAAAGATGCACTAGTATAAAAATTAAATAAAATTGCGTGCTTATTATACACGAAGGTACCCTTTTTGAATCTGAATAAAAATAACATTTAGCTCGACTTGTAAAAATTAAGAAGCGTGATCACAAATTTCATTAAAGCTCTGGATTTCGAGAATTCAGAATCGATCACAACGCCTTAATCGCATATTACATAGTTTATCACATTTAGATCGTCGTCTCGGAGTCGATCGACGGCTGGTGGCTCCGTGAGCTGTAGGCCGGGGGCCCGTTGTTGAGGAACGCCACCGAGCGCATGCTGTTCCTGTGCGGATTGGTCCGTTTCTGCGGCACCTGCGGGGTCGCGTGGCTATGGTAGTGCTTGGGCGGCGTGTAGCTGATCGTCCTGGTCCCGTGGAAGTTCGAGTAGCTCGACCGCACCGACGCCGGCCGGTTGTTGTACAGGTCCTCGAAGTCCTCGGCCTCGTTCAGCGACTGCGTGGACGACTGCTGGTACGTCGGGTTCGAGTGCCCGTTGCTCGGCCATTGCGGCTGCTGATTATGGTGCGGATTCAGGTTGTTGTTCGAGACGAACATGTTGTTGTAATAGTTAGGCAGCGGCTCGACCGGGGAGGGGCTGGCGGGGCTGTCGTAGGGGTGGGCAAGCGCGGCGGTCTTCTGCTGCTGCTCCAGGAGCCGCGTCACCGGGTTCTGGGCGACCCGCCTCGAGCTCCTTATGGAGGACCGGGCGGCCGAGTGTCTTCGGCTGCTCGTGCTTTGTCTGCCCGAAGAGCCCCGGGTCATGACGCTGCGCCTTTTTACCCGGCGCGGGGTCATCGGTTTCGGGGAGACCGGCTGGGGTGGCAGGTCGAAGTCGTTGCTGTCGCTGTCGCCATGCCGGTTCTCCAGCTGCGAACTGAACTCTATCGAGTACAGGGACATCCGTTTTGCGCTCTTCCTCGACGCCGATTTACGAGACGCTGGAATCGAAAGAGCCGCACCGAAAATAAGAGAAAAACGCATTCGAACTGTGCTTTATTTTCGTTATCAAAGGAAGGGAAAAAAACTACAATCATGCAGCCTAAAAAGCCAAGCCACCACTTTTTAAATTAGTCACAACTCGATTACACAACAAATAATACTGACTAGCAATCACATAATTATTAATTATTAGGTATAATGTATGAATGTTACGGTCACCATGTGTTATTATTATTAATGATACAATCTTAATAATCGTCGAAATATGATGAATCCACAAAAGATTTAGGTCGAGTTTGTCGCCTTTTAACGTCGGTTTTTTTGAATGAATTGAATGAAGAGGTCCTCCTGATAGGAAACCTTATGGTGTCACTCCCGACCTTTTGCTTTTGGTACTTGGACGAGTGATAGGGCGACTTTACAGCGAATAATTTGTTATTACTATTGCTAGCTTTTGAAAAAGGCGGATGGTTAATGTTATCACTGGAGCTCACGTACATTGGTTGCAAGAAAAAATGTTCAGCACCCTTAGCATCTTCATAATCAACTGAAAATAGAAGCGACAGTCAACTACAACTAGAAGAAAGAAATGTCTAAATTTGCTTAAAATTAATTGTACAAAAGAAAAAGTGATCAAATAAGTGCAGAATGGATGCCGTAATTACCAAAATTTCCCAACTTACCATACAGTTTGAGGATCAAATCCACCAATGAAATCAACTGTAAATACAGATTAATCATGAATCTAAATGCGTGGCGATTCAATGTGAACCGACCAAAAGTAGTAAGCGTGTTAAAATTTCTATCAACCAGAGTGGAGATATCGACGGTGTTAGTGAAAATTTACGACAAATTCATTTAAGAGTTTAGGACGAAATCGCGATACTTACACGTATCATCTTCTTCTAAAAACGCCCTGCAGAGGCACGCACCAATTATTATTCCAATCAGCTGAAAAATAATATTCCATGAAATTTTATTGGTGCACGATTGGGAGACTCACCCCTAAACAACATTGTAAACCTGCTTGGAATATTTCAACGTGTATATAATTCACTAGACAATTCTCTACGTCGTGTTGTTGTGGTTCATCGCGCAAGGGCACGACTTCTTTACATCCTGGGCCTTCTGTACTCCACCAACTTCCGCTATTTAAGTCTAATTTCAATACTGGATTGGTCTGAAATTAAATATTGATTTATTATATGAGATAATTTATTATCAATTTATTTGAACGCTTTGGGCGTACCGTGTGGTCCAAATCGGCTATATCCAGGTAGAGGCAAATCACAAAAACATTCCACGCCAGCCAGAAAACATGCCAAATGGTGTACTATAATAGTAGAAAGTTCGTTATAAATAAGATTCGATTCTTGAGGTCTTTATCATCAAGAAAATGACTCACTGTAATGATGTATTTAGGCCGATATTGGTAAGCGCCAAAAAATCCCAGAATTATTGCGATGATCTCGAAAAAATTCAGAAGGATCGGAATCCACAGAAATCCCAAAAAGTCGAAAACTTGCCGTTGGATAACCGAAAGCTGTGGAAATAAAATTTCAAATTTTTTCTGTAAGGTGTTGTTATTATTACGCTAGTTGTGAACCCACCATTTGCAGGAGACATATTGAGAAAAAGAAGTATCTTCTTGAGCAAAATCCCATGACATTTAGGCTTGAAATCGGTGGAGTTTCGTTCAAAATAAAACTAAAATCAGTCGTTCACCACAAACAAAACGCTCATTTCACCACCATGTTTCACGGAACACGTCTAAACGACAAGGGCAGAGATACCGAGATAGTGGATAGTGGAATGCATTGTGTTGTCGCTTCGTTCGAGCAGTTTCCTTCGATATTTCAGTGTTGGTATCTTGGCTCACCAAATGATAAGGCCCCTGAATGCAGGCAACTGGCTCTACAAGGATAATCCACCCACACCTCGGTCCGCAAACCGAGCGCCCATTGTGTTGTAACAGCCGCAGAAACTTTCAGAACACATTGAAGCTTTTAAGCTCCACATCGCATAAACTAACCGAAAATTCGTGCTTAACACCCACTAAATTGTTCTTAATTTTCGCAAATCTTGATTGGGATCGTAAAGTATTAAACTGGGATTGTCTCAAGCACACTCCGTTGTCGGTCGTGAATATGACCAAAGTATCGGGATTTATGTGAGCTTTTTTAGGCAGCGAGCTTTTCGATCGACGATTCCTCGCATATTTTATCGAGGCGTAAATTAAGAACAACACGAAAACTATAAAAGACACAGATGCTACATAATTTACTGCAATAACCATAGGGTTTTAAATATTCGTGGCTTATATTTAAATAATAAGCCCTCATGTTTAGAGCTTGTCGATATCACTGCCCCGAAGAACTTGATATGTAGCAAACCTGTTGCTATAGAGATATAAATTGCTTAATCAATTTATTAGCCGTTCGATATACTTATGTACATCGTGTGTACATAGGATTTAACGCGGGCGAATTTTTGAATTTGGATTAAAATCATTTTTTTTTAACGATTCGTGGTGCTCCGTGCAAAACGAAATGAACGTGTAGAACCTTTACTTATACTATTTATTTCTCACATTTTTATTTATATATCAGTGAGAATAAAAGACGGCAAAGTAGGTGATAAGAAACATAAGTCTGTCGGGTCGGGTGCACTATCACGTTTGTAAACACTCCACTCTTCAATTATTTGACGACCTACCAAAATAAAGTTTATTACTCGTACAATAGTCATCAGCTACAACAAACAAATTACAGAAAATCCCATTAATAAGATGCCCAAAGAAAATGACGACACAGTGCGCCTGAAGTGTGTACCTGAAAACTATTCAAATTTGTGAATACAAACAGAACGTTCGATTCCAGCCTGAACATGGAGAGCGCGCCCGGCTACGGGGCCCTGAACAGGACCATCGGCACGCCACCCGTCAAGAAGCTGGTCTATTGCATCCACGGGAAACCGAGCACCGGCTGCTGCACGGTCCTCCAGGGCGAAATAATCGGAGGCGCCTCGGGCGACATGATGAGCACTCCGAAAAGGGACAACCCGGATGCCGCTAAAATGAGTGAGCAGAAAATGATAACCCGCTAATTAATCATCTCGAAATAATTGTGACATTCGCCGATAAGAAGAGACGATTATTTTTAGTCAACCAACATTGCCACTATCAGAGATCGAACGAAATCGATAAGAAAGCGCGCCGGAAATTGATCGTGGCGAGCATCCTCTGCGTCGTCTTCATGATCGGGGAGGTGGTAGGCGGATATTTATCCAACAGTTTGGCCATTGCGTCGGACGCGGCCCACCTTTTGACCGATTTCGCCAGCTTCATGATTTCGCTGTTCTCGCTGTGGATGGCGAGACGGCCCTCGACCAAGACGATGAACTTCGGGTGGTACCGCGCCGAAGTGATAGGCGCGCTGACGTCGGTGCTCCTCATATGGGTGGTCACCGGGGTGCTGGTGTACTTGGGGATACAAAGGGTCATACATCAGGAGTTCGATATCGACGCCAAAGTCATGCTGATAACCTCCGGACTCGGCGTGATCGTGAACTTAATGTAAACGACGACCGTCGCACCCCGACGGCGAACCTCGCCCGACTGACGTCCGTTCGTTTTGCAGAATGGGCCTAACTCTTCACCAGCATGGGCACACTCATGGGGGAGGGTCGGCGCATTCCCACTCCAATTCCCACTCCCATTCGACCCATAAGCACAAGGAAGAGAACATCAACGTGAGGGCGGCCTACATACACGTGATAGGGGATTTCCTTCAGAGCTTCGGAGTCTTCGTCGCGGCGGGGGTTATATACTTCAAGGTGACCTCCCGTTACGCCCGAATCGCGCATTAAATACACGAAATTACTTTACAGGAAGATTGGGCGATAATTGATCCGATTTGCACCTTCCTCTTCTCGGTTTTGGTCCTCTTCACGACGTTCGCAATTCTGAGGGACGCTTTAACCGTACTGATGGAGGGATCGCCCAAAGGTTTCGATTGCGCCGAAGTTATGAAACTCCTCACAAACATCGACGGAGTCGTCCGAGTGCACAACCTCAGAGTTTGGGCTTTGAGCCTTGATAAAATCGCGATGTCTGCCCATGTCGCCATAAGTAAATACGTGAGGTGTTGATTGTATCGTGAATTGTACCGATTTTTCCTACAGGAGCCGGCATGGACCCGCAACATGTTCTGATGATCGCCACTACTAACGTGCATGATAAATATAACTTCTTCGAGACCACTTTGCAGATCGAGGAATTTCAAGAAACTATGGTCGATTGCAGTCAATGTAAAAATCCTTGATGAACATTTCATTAGTTCGTGATTAAGTAGTTTCGGTTTTTTATATTTAAAAATTTATTGTTGAAGAATATGATTTAAGAACAATAAATAAGGATTCTTCTTTATCTCAATTTGTATTTCTCCTCTCTCTAGCTAGATGGTGCCCAGGGTATGCTTACGTGCCTGATCAGTATAATACGAATGATCAGCGCAACGCAGGGTCAAGTCAATAAAAATTCATTGATTGTATTATAGTAAATAGTTTTACTTTATATATACTTATATATATAAAAATAAGTAATTTAAATAAATATTAAAAATAATAAAATATGTACACCTAGTTATCAGATCTAGTAGTATTTGGATTATCTTCAGTCACTTTACTAAAACGTTCCCGGTAAAGGTTTCAAATTGGCTACGGAACTCATTCTCCTAACTTTAACACCGGCTAATTTCCTTTCGATATCTTCTAAACTTTGGCCCCGCGTTTCGGGTACGAATAGCACCGTGAAGACGACGGCGACAATCGTGATGCATCCGAACGCCCAGAAAGCGGTGTGGAAGCCGAAGGACTCTTTGACGAGCGGGAATGCGGTGGCGACGATGAAGGTGCACGTCCAGTTGAAGCCGGTGGCGACCGACGCTGCAGGCCCTCGGATTTTTGCGGGCAGGATCTCCCCCATCATCAGCCACGGAACGGGGCCGAAGCCGAGCGAGAATCCGAGGACGTAGATGATGAAACTGGCCAGAGGCAGCCAGGTGAAGGACTGGACGTCCACGTGGAGCACTTGGAATAAGTAGAAGTACGTGCCCAGGATGGCGGTCGTTATGATCACCGAAACGCCCGAAATGTACAGCAGCGCCTTCCTGCCCAGCCGGTCGATCAGCATCGTCGCGATGAACGAGGAGGCGAAATTCACGAGCCCGATGATGGTCGTGCAAACCGTCGGCGCCAGCGTCGACCCCGACTTGGTGAAGATGTCGGTCGTGTAGAAAATGATCGCGTTGATCCCGCTGAACTGTTGGAAGAACATCAGGCCCAAGACGATCATCAGCGATTTCACGTTGGTCCGGGTGAAGAGGTCGCTCAAACCGTCGTTTTTCTCGTCCATCGCCTTTTGGCTCCTCAGGAGATCCTCGAACTCCTTCTGGACTGCGTCCGGATTCTGTTTACCGCGCAACCACTCGAGCGCTTTCCGGGATTCGTCGATTTTGCCCTTCGAAATGTACCAGCGAGGAGTTTCAGGGACCACCAGAATCAGCGCGAAGAACGGGAGCGGCAGAAGGGCGCCGATCACCGCCAGCCCTTTCCACTCCAACATGATCCCGCAGAGGTAGGCGAGGAGGATTCCGATGTTACCGAATCCGGTGGGCAACAGTCCCAGGCTTCCTCTCACTTCCGGTTGGATCGTCTCTCCCAAATAGACGGGAAGCGTGAGACTGGCGATTCCGACGCCGCAGCCGGCGAACATTCGGCTGGCGTACATGTAGGACGGAGATTGTGCGAAAAAGTTGACGGCCCACGCGATCAGGAACAGGACGTCCGTGATTAAAAGGGTCTTCTTCCTCCCCAGGTATTCGATCAAGGGACCACCCATCAAACCACCCAGAAGGGCCAGCAGAGGCATTATTCCGCAGATCCACGAAAACTAGATCGCCAAAAGAAACAAAAAGTTAGTCACGAAACCCCAAAACTTAATTTAGGTCATCTTACCTCAGAATCTTTGAGGTCCAAGTCCTTTTTCAGCGATTTTTCTGCTGGCGAAGAGTATCCGGAAATGTAGCCGACTATCATGGAGACCCACGAGACTGCTAATGCGGCGATCAGCTGAAATTGATGAAAAAATCACGTTAATAACACTCATTTTTATCGTATTGTTGATTTTATTCGGCATTCAACCTGGGATAATGTGCATTTCGGTTTTGGGTCAGATTCCGGGATGCTGAACGTGACGTGAGTATCCGCTCTTATGAGGACTTTCATTTTATCGAACTATCGATTATCAACTGACGAATGTAACACTGAATTAAAATCAATTGTTGAAGACACTCGAATTAACTTAATGTATCGGATGTCGATCGGTATTTATAACATCTTCATGTGGCCCCCTCCGATCGCACATTAATAAGGTTTTTGTTATGCGTAACACGATTTGTTTTCGTCCTTTCGAATGCTTGCAATTATTTTATTACTGGGACTCGACCGGAGCGAAAAATAAAATTGCCCGATCGGTAGCACTCTTTTTCAGATCAGGGAGAATATCATTTACCGGCTTCTAAAAAATTGAGTCACTTTCAACGTAAATCTTACAGAAAGTGTCCCAAATTTCAATTGAGCACTGTAAATGATACATCCAATTTTTTTTATCTAAGAGCTTATAGGTGATTATTGGTGTGGACATTTTTCACGAAATGGAAAGTGTTTCGGCGAATTACATAGTCAATTGGGATGCCAAACAGGCACGGCCTTTATTAATCGGGTGAAGGTCCTTCGAGAAGGTCCACTTTAAGGATACTTACTTGTGGTAACATCTCCCGACTAAACATAGTTTTCCTTCCGGACTCTTCTTCTTCGAGTTCATCCGGATCGGCGTTAATGACGAGATGAGCATTGCATTCATTTTTTGATTTTTCGTCCTGCTGAAGACACGGCTCGATTTCCGGCTGTGCGATTCTCAAGTTATCTTCCTTCATTTTCCCTTCAATCTTTCCAATGTAATTATTTAGGGTGCAGCTCGATTGAAGTCCCAATAAACTCGTCGTTGTGGTGGATGGGGACATATACGGTGTAACATCCGAAGACTCGAGTAACTGATGGTCCCCATTCTGGTGAAGAATTATTTATTAAAATTTACTCATGATAACCCGAAAGATAATAAAATGACCCTTGGTCATTTTCACAAGACTAAGAGGCATCATGTGGAGGAGAGATGAATCGATCATGCATGGGTCCATCATAACAAAGTCAATGTGGGACATTGACGCAAATGCCGAGACCTTACGCCGAAAAAGTTCACATCGCATCTTTATAATTTATTTATTATGGAGCGAGGATTTTTCAAAAAATTGTGTAATCAATATCCGGCAATAATTAGCTAAGTTGGTTGCCTATATGCCTAGAAATGGGACTTGTTAAAAATTTCGCGTCTTCTCCATAATAGGCTCATGAGGCAAGTCTAGCATTTCAATCAAAGTCACTTAAAGGATTGCGGGTCTTCCTCAGATTAAATTTAATCAGGTTGATTGTATACGGTGTCTGTTTTGAATTAACTCGTTTCCTTTGTGATAAGTAATGTAGGAGTAGGAACGTTTTTTATCGCCAAAGTCCCACTATTTAAATTAATTCAAAAATGATACTAATTTCATAAATTATTCGCTTTCGTGCTGTTAATTTCAAAACTAGTCCGCTCTATTATTAATTAACGTTTGCGAAATTGAGAAATGAGTTATTAATATCACAAAATACGTGCGATAATGAAGATCATTGGACATTTGTTATTATACATCTGTCATTCTGTGCATATATTCATAATAATAATCATAATAATGTCTCCGTTCCATTGGAAATGGTCAACATTGAACTTCACCTAGCCGCCTCTAAAATAGCATCGCGGTCCGTTATTAATAGTTTCACGGCGAAGGAGAATGCAACAGAAGAGAGATTTATTTTAGGCACCTGAAGAAATCATCAATCGGATGGCATGCGCGAGCGACGCGAATCGGAATCGACCTGAAGAATATTCCAGAAGCACGAGCGGTCGGACCGCCTCAAATTCGAACTTTTGAGCGCCTTTTCAAAAAAGAAACAAAAAAGTTTTTAAAAAAGAGGTCCTCGAGTGAAACAGGAACTGGTGCAAACTTTTCACAAGGTATCGGCATTCGCATATTGAACAATACCCTTAAGTACGAGTATATGCTAATAACCTAAATTGGAATAGGGACAATTGAACTAGATTTGCACCATGGAAGTGTCCCTATAATATTAATACAGGGAGACTTTTTGTTGCTAGTGAATCTTCCTTATTCCAACTTCGGAGGATGTCAGCATTTTCGCTTTGTCACTTACCCATCGTTTGAAGTAATTTTTCAAAGACCAGGACTGGTGCCGGTGGGGTTGCGCCATCGTAGTACTCGCGTAAACCCTGGAAAAAGAGTCGGTGGTGTCACTGGATCCCCAATCACTTTTATATGATGACGGCATTTTCCGAAATGTCGCCAAATTTCTTGTTTACAAACAATAACACTGGCAATATGTCAAAAGGCGCGAGACTTTCAAGTTTTCGATCTGTCTATCATTCGTTTATTCACAAGGATTTCGAGAGACCGATTGGTGCACGGCCGTGTTCGTAGATTACATTATATATATAAGATCTACCTGTTTGGGTAGGGGAAGCAGCGCGAAAAAACCATAGACCGCGCAAGTATTTTTCTATTAAGGAATCGGCGGAAACCAGAAATGATGTGTTAGGCCCGAAGACCCCATCGGATGGACGAAAGTGGATTCGCGAGCAATTATTCACATCATTGAGAATATTTCGCCATGAATTTATTAATTCGCTTAAAAAGTTTATTTCCCTGATAGCGAATACTTGAAAGTATAGTTGATGACGGTCATTGTTCTTTCTAACACCAAATTTGCAATGAAACTAATCATAATGGTAAATAAATCGCATATTGCCTAATATTACACATAAACGTGCACACGTGACTCCTCTCACGTAGGGCATTTCTAAAAGTAACCCTTCCATGGTGCCGGCATACCAAGACGGTCTAGTCACCAGACAATAGGTGTTATTTCGTTGAATTTTTTTCCTATCCTGAATTATTTTCTAGACCAGCTGTGAGTAATTTTCCAGAACTTACGTAGTTAATTTTTTCAATTCATGATTCGTGTTTTAATTGCAATTCGCAATCAAATTTCTCTGGTCTGTGCAGATCACCAGAGGAAATTTCCACTGGTTTAACTTCGCGAGTCGATATCTCTCGACGATGTGCCTATAATATTATATCACTCACTTAATCTGTTATAGCTGGCACATAATAGAAAATTTGTTACATTAGAAAGGGATGATATCGCCCTTGAAATAATGATTGCTCTGTAACCGAAAATACCGATCGCTTTTAATTAGGGAACTTATCGGGTTATTATTGAAATATCACATAAATACATAGTAAAAATTACGGTTATTAATAATTTAAATCGCATTGTTGTATTGTTCGCGACAAATTTCCCTCAGATTAGAATTCAATTAAAAATTTGATTATTTCAACCAGCCCCTTGGCTTTTTCGCCCGCAAGGTACGATTCTCAGGCATCACCTGTTGAATATTGAATTTATTTATTCGCGTCCGACCCTCCCTAGAATGCGGTCGGAACTGTGCGCGAAAAAAACCAAACGTCCTTGTTTCGAAATGTCAGAAACGGTCTGTAGTATCACCTACAGATGAATTAAGTATACGTATAGGAGGTGAGTACGTCGGTGCTGGATTGGATTTCCTGGATGTCATTTCTATGACGGTCTAGACAGGATGTGTGTACGGGGGAATTCCGGTAAACGAAAAATTTCCGGATTTTTGTAATGACCTGATGCAATTTATCGCAATCATTGCCTGCGTCACCGAGTGGGTCTGGAGGTGTGTTTCTACGGCCAATCGAAAAGCGCTCAAACGGGCGAGCCTTCGGCTCCTACGTCACGCAGATGCAGCGGCGGGTACCGGACTTTGCCCCCAATTCGCCAAAATCTCCCACTCGCCCATCTCAAAGTCACACGCATAACCAAGGTTGCGTATGTGGTACCTTCCCAGGAGAGCAAACTTGGCCAGACCGGGCCTTTCTAGTTTCCAAAGATCTAGAGAGTACTGTCTAATTGTTTTGTACCGGCCTTGTTTCGATAATAGTGCAAATTGAACTTTGCTCCGATCAATTGACGGTTCTATTAAATATTTACGTCATTTTCAGTTTAAGGGGCTCGCGTCTCTTGCACCTTGAACTTGGAGACACTCATCAAAGTTCTGGTGATTTTTTTTACATAATCGTTCTGTTGATGGGAACGGGAATTTTCGCTGATGAAAATGAACGGTCACGGCCGCGATTCTAGTTGGCTTCATGTGCTGGTACTCTCGTACTGGCGTCATGTCATGTGTGCTGGTCTACGTCACAGACACACCTCCCGGTTGACCTATAGTTGACCAACATTGCGAAAGTCGTTTTTGTTTCATTTTGCACATTATGTTGTTTATGTAGGTAGCTTTTATTTTCCTTTTCCAACTCGTTCAATTGTGCAATCAAATGCTGATGTTTGTGATTGTTGCATTATTACGCTATTTTTATTTTTGTTTAGGTACTCATTTTAATTATGGAAAATATGGCGCTTTTGCATTATTAATAACCGATACGATTCTCATATAGCGATTTATAAACAAAATACTGATAATGTAACTAGTGTTGACATTGCATCATAAGGCAGTCAACTTAATTCTTGTATAGTTTATCAAAAACCCTTATGAATTATTATGGATACTATAGTAAACCGGTTTAACTACCCGTGTACTAAAGATAAACCGGTCAATTTGAAAAAGAATTACACTCGCGACTCGCGACTCCGGAGGGTGTGGATTTTAATAGATGGAAATTTTGTTCAATATATCGTTATGAAGAAAAATTCCACTATCGAGATTATTCCATCGTTCGATCGTTTATATTTTATACTCGCTCTGACATATAGCCGGCTAATTGAAAATCCGCCAATCACCATAAATACAACAACGATCGCTCGAAATTTTATGTCATACTTACAGTCTGAATAATAATCACTATATATCACCAGAAGGAAACCCAATAAAAATTCGTAGGTAAAAATACCGATTTTTTACGGAATAGTAAATAGTAAATTTTTATCTCTTATGTTTAAATTTATTCACGATTAGCGATAAATAGTCCAGTACAATGAACAGGATGACACACCTTCAACGAGACACTTTAATCCCTCTTGTCAATTTTTAAGAAATTCATACCAAAGGTCACAAAAAATTTCTACAAAATATTCGCGCTATTTTTGCGTGAAATCGACCTTTTATGAGTACATAATTCCATAACAGTGCCAAAGCGACATCAAACAAATAATCCTTTTTTTATTTTGACCTCAGGAATACGCGGTGGCGTGTTGTACATGCATTTCCAAGACACCCTGTATACAGCTAGGATTAGGTAAATTTCAAATTTCGCGAACACAGATAAGGGACAAAATCGCAAGTGGAGGCACGCCGTTTTCGTCAGCGACGAGCCTTTAAAGCTTATCAGCCTTATTCATATGTATCAACAGATAAACATCAACTATTTCTAAACACGGGTACACACTTTCTTCCATATCTATGTACTAAAAGTGTGAATTATTTAATAATGTTTCTCTGTGAATCGTACCTATTTCGTCAGTAGTGCTCAAAACTTGATTTTATCTCGTAGGGGTAGTCATAGTCTTGGAGGAATTGAGACTATAGCAGTTTTGAGAAATTTAAGGTAAAATTGTTTGAAAAATCGGAATCAGTAAATAGATTACCAAGCGTCTCATGACACCATCAGACTCGAGGGAATGATTTTGCAATTTTTCGTGTTGCTGCATCATCATGATTGTAGGGTGTTCCTGGTTTCATTAGTCGCTCTGTCCGAAGCGAAATCAACCCGAAAACACGATCCTTCGATACGTTTTTCACCTGCGTTACCATTATCATTTCGTACGTGGTACGTGTCACCCAACTTCAGATAAAATATGCATACTCGATAATTGCATTACAGCGAACGTGCAGGCCAGATTTGATTCGATTAAAGTCCTCAACAGTGCCCACGAATAATTCTTTCTAATCGATATTTTACCCTCTTACTTTCATTGTTACGGTGAAAGTGAACGCAGGTAAAAATTTATTATTGCATTCGATATAAATAGGTGTACATATGTAAGTGGCAAATTCCCCCGGAGGTTTATGGACACTGGTCAGGTCAAGTTACATTTTTGCGATATTGTATTCGCGACGAACGTGTCATTAGCTGATTACTGTAACCTTATACTTTATAAATATCGGAAAATAACCAACGGTGGCCGTTTTATTTATATCGGCACCACTGAAATACTGGCCCACAATTAACATAAATTAATTGATTCAAGATACGTCAAGTCTTTCAGCGTCTTCAAAAAGATCACCAAAATATTATTATTATGGGCAAAAAATACCAACCTTCGAAATTCCCACCTACATAATATAAGTTCACCAGATACTTATGCATAAACTAAAAATAGGTAAATCGGTTCGGTTGTTTTATATTATTATTATTTGATAATAAATAATACGAAAAAAAGAAGTTTAAAAATGTGTGAAGCGCAACGAGCCAAAACGCGCGAAACACGACAAGTACGAGCGTGGCGTGAACATCAAATTTCGAAAAATTACGTCTTTATGATGCATAATAAATTTTACAAGTACCCCATTGTTTGGAGTTTATTCAAAAACGATCTAGCACCTCCAGGAATAATATTTAAATACACCTACTTATTTATGTATGTATACCTATGTAATTCTACAATTTCGTAAGCCCAAACATTTGCCAAACGATAATAAAAGAGAAACAGATCATGGAATATTTCGGTTGACACTGGAAAAAGTAATCGACTACCGGAATAGGAACAGGAAATTGCACAAATTTTTGCATTGTTGTTTGATTTATGAAGGTAGGTACTATTAGGTACCGACTCCACATTAGCACCTCAAAGTCGACCTCTAAATCATTTCTTATTTTCACCGGATAAGCCGATAAGTTATACAGGTACAGGAAGTGTGTAATTTTTAGGGAATAACGTTCGGTTTTGTTGTCGGGGATAGAAAAAACCTGGTGGTTTGTTAAAGCATAGACGCATTTGGTTATGTTAATAAGAGTTTGAATAGAACACAAGTCGAAATGATTGACCTACAGTTTGCCAGCACGTGTACTTGACTTCACTTTATTTAGGCATCGTCTACGAGACTCGCCTCTTGTCGCTGGAAGTCTTTTGGGGAGAAGAAAGGCGTGCTTTTACGTGGGAAAGGCGAGATGCAACGTGCGCTCGATCACGGACCTTATAATCACATGCATTGCTCAATTTCGTGTCATTGGAGGGCGTTTTGGATATTGTGGGTGCACATTTAAATTTAGCATCGAAATTGTAAAAATAAACATCGCGACGGAAAATTTTTCGTATTTTTGTTTGGGCAAGATACGTAATAACATTATATGTGTGTACGCCTCTTATTGTCAAAAGTTACATCTCGTTTACACAACCGCTTTTTCTATTTTCAGGGCGAAAGAGATCATCGGGCGATAAAAACTTTTTTATATCGATGCTTCGAGAAAAATATAAATGTTTTGTAAATGTAGCTTGTAACTTTAGTGCGATTCGCGAAATCGCCGCCTTTAAACCATCTGCAGCAGCCATAACAATTAAAAATGATCACTCGTGCTCCTCTCATTTCGTTTTATTTCGAACTTATTGTCAATTGCAGGGTGTAGCAGATTCATCAGGAGTGTTCGAATTCGACAGTTTTACCTTGGTGCCTAATTTGATTGTCTCAATGTCATTGAAAATCGAATTTCCTGAATTGAACGACTATACAAAAACGTTACTTGCATGTGCGCGGACCCATTTTATCTCATAATTTGAATTTTTAGGAGCCCCCCTCTGGTCCAAAACCAATAATAATTAGTTGATACTGGTTTCAAATGATAATATTTATGACTGGTTAAATATTTATCGCTTGTATTTTGAACCAGTGCGCAAATTGGCCACATAAAGTGCAATATTCTCACTTATCACGTTTCAGTGAATTAGGGTAACGGAGTCATCACCAATGTAAAATTCTCAAAAGTGACGTAGGTATGCAATTGCTTACATCTCAAATAAATCAATACAATAAATTGTTTGTTATTGTTTGAATGTACGAAAAATATTTGTACCTAATAACATATGTAACAACAATAAGCGTTATTACTGCGTTGATGATAATCTTCCGACCTCGAAGTTCACTGACGCCGTTTTATTTATTATATGAACCCAATCAAATTCGTAATTATTTCCATATCGAGGACGATCGCTTCACCTTATTGTTTTTAATCGATGTAATCAGCGTTCAGTTCTTACGAAGAAACCACAATTTGATCGATTTTTTAATCGGCCGTGATTTTTTCCCCAGCGCATCTAATTGCTTATTCTAGTTTTGCTCCTTTTTGAGCACCTCATTATACCTACCCCCTCTCTCTTCCTATTACCTGATGTTATTGTTATCATCTTTACTGGTATCTGGACGGCCTTAACGCAATCATTTTGTTTGAGTAATTTATTTTGCGACAAACTAATACCACATGACGGCTGTACTGAATTGTATTGTCTGGCCTTTTTAACTGAAATTTTCCAGTACATGATGGAGCTTAACGAAATAAATCAACGTAATAAAAACTGAATCGTCACAAATATGAGCAAGCATATCATATCAAGAGATTATTCTACCAAATATAATTGCGGTTTTGCGATCCTCTCATTCTTTTTAAAAATCATTATTTGTGTTGTTCGGACGTTGGATTCGAAACTTTTAATCGAAACAGTGACATCTCTGGTGCGGAATGAAAACTAAGTTTGCTTGCAGGAATTAATTCCTGCTGAGCTTTTTTATAGTTCGTCAACAGATCGCGCCACTTACTCTGTGATCCAAAATTATGAATCGATTTTAGGTGTCATAATGACGAATCCACAAATTCATTTAATTGATTTAAATCGTTTAGATCATTGAACATAACGGTCATCGAAATCCCATATGTATCAGATTTAATTTATGACGGCGGGATAAATCTGTTTGGAAATATCCAGCAAGGTACATAATCGAAAATGTCACCAATGAGGAAGAGGCGAGTTTAATTTATTGAAATTGAGTAATTACATAATTAGATATTTTAAAAATATCGAGACAACCATTCTTGATGGAATTATCTCATTCGTAGTTGTGGTTTTTATTTTAATCGATTTATTGATTTGCGGTGCTTTTTCAAAACTCTACCCATTCCTCGATTTATTTATGCTTAGGATTTGAATAACCAATTGATATTTTTTCGAAAATGAGCGTTATTATGGGAGTCTAAACTTTCGCATGTGAAAATGTATTTAAAAGTGAAATCGAGCACGTCGTCGCGGCTTGCGACTGGGTTATGCTGAAGAATACAAAAAAGTATATGTGCAGAATTTTACGTAATTCGTACAAGAGTCGTATATGAGTGTTATAAAGTCGCCGGGCTCGGACTGATTATGTGAGGAATAATTTTATTAGGTAGGTTAGGTATTAGGTGGGTATTATAGCTTTCATTCATCGATCGGAAAATATTTAGTTAGATTGAATCTAACACGAATTTCCTAATTTCTTAAGACGCCTTTTACATAAGCATATGATTTTCAAATCTATTTTAAGGCTGGGCCATTGGGCAATTTTCATTTCGTCTGTATCTGTATTTGGGCGGTATTATTTAATTCTCGAAGATTAAACGATACAGAACAACCATCCTCAAGAATTTTGGTAGAAACCGACCGAAATCGCTCATCTGATGATGCGATGAATTTTATTACTAAATTGATTAGCTGACGTTATTACTTTGGATGTTGTTCAATGCATTTTTAGTAAATTCACAGGTAGCTGAGTATTTTTTCACAATAAAATTTTATTTTTTCAAGTTATTAAATCAAAACAAAAGTAAAATTTATCGATTCAAAACAGAAACTATATGCTGTGGATTTATCTGGATTGTTTTCCGAATATTTGTTGTTTGCGGGCTTACGTTGGGTAATAATTTTTTTTCGAAAAAAATCTGTCTGAAAGTCACTTTTTCCATTAAAACATATTCTCGTAAACATAATCACGAAACGACATATTTTCCACCTAATGATCTTAAACCAATATTGGCGAAACTTAAATATTCTGTTCAGAGAGTAGAATTTTAGTAGAGTTCTTTGAAAAACCGCAAAAAAAGTGGTTTAAGTTAGGCATTGTTATTATAATTCACACTAACCAGAAGGCGTTTTGTTTATTTTTAAGCGTAAAAAGCTAAGTAAATTTAAGAGGCGGTACTTGAAGACTCTTGAGGCCTGCATCTCCCACTAAACTCTTTCGTGCTCGTGTTCGGATAAAACGATTTGGGAAAAAATTGATCATGTTATTATAATAATTTCTAAGATAATTATCGATAATAATGCGCGTATGTGCATAAAAACGACTCAAAGCATATAGACGTATCATACGTCAAGAAAGACCATTTCTACACACTTATGTATGTAGGTTTAGGCCGGACTGACTGGACGTCATTCCAGAGACAATGAGGATATCTATTCTATGCAAATTTCGCTGAATCTTTTGCCACGGAGAGCCGCAGGGTTGACGGATGACATACTCGTCCACATTTAGAGTCATATTTAATTACGAGCTCATTCAGCATTCTACAATTATAAAATACCCTCGTGCGGCGTATTATTTGCGTCCCATCGCATCGGTTTTTGCCCGATTTAATTATTTCGGGTGTCAGCGATAAAGCCGCCGAGAGAGGGTCGCCGACTCGAACAAATTCCGTTTTAATTTTGATTCATGTTGTGTTTATAGCGCGAGTAATATCTCGGCCGACGCTGTTCCCACATACTGTATCCCGGAATCCCGCCGCCCTTTCCGGGGGTTCGTCTCGGCTCCCGGGGAGGGTCCTCCTCATCCCGGCACAGGCACAGGCGAAGTGCCGAGAGGAGCCGAACGACCAAACGAGGTCCTTCTGAAGTCATGCTTTTATAAAATAGAGGACGTGAATATCAGTCAGTCCCCAACTGCAAGCACATGTTCGTACCGTCACTCTCACCATCAGTACGAACTCGTGTGCCACTGTTGTGATAAATCGCGAGGCGCGTTGCTCACACATCCCACAAGGTAAAAACTTTTCAAATTGAAAGTGAAATTAAAAAAGAAATCTCTTAGATTCGTTAGTTAGGCGGCCGCTTGCTGTAGACAAATGCCGGTTTCGTAAATTTGTGTTATGTGGTAAAATTCGATAGCGAAATTGATAATCTAGGGCCGCTACCGTCTTATTCGATCAGGTGAAGTGCGTAAATTTTGTCAATTCTCATATAAAAGCGGAAAAGTGCTCGTTCGGAGGATGCCGGCGTGATAAGTTTAAGAACTATTCGGAGCGCAAAAGCCACCCCCTGAATCAAACTGATATTATAACTTTTTTTGTATACAATTTCCCTTCAAAATTATTAATGCAGAGTAGTCAATTCCGGTCATGTACGATTTCTTACTCATTCGCTTCGTTCTGTCTGAATTTAAATTTATTGTTCCTGGTAAAGTTTCGTCTTCGGAAATCCCGAACATATAGATTTTCTAGAAATTGATGTCATAGTCCGGAAAAAGGCACTTTCACCCATATATTCATTCAACTCATCTAATTGTTTTGTTTTCGAGTTTGGTTAAACTAGTTCACTTTTCATTATTAATTTTTGTTTATTTGTTATTAAAAAGTTTCACTTTTTTTAGAGTTTACACTCTGATTCGTGCCGCGACTGTGATTCATAATAATCGGGACGCTTTCTGGATACGGACCTAAAAATACCGATGATTACTAATTCATCCTAGTTAGAATTACAAATGAAAAATACGCACGCATTTATTCGGTAGTTATTTGAATACGTTCACCTTTCATGATAAACAATTCGTTCACAAATTTGGCCTGTGATTTCTGATTATTTGTAACAAACTTATGGTTTATGAGTTTAGTCCTTCAATTCCACTTAATGCACGGGTTTCGAAAGGGGCCGAACGTAGATATGGTATTCACATACTGTAATTATGTATGTACATAATACGTACAAAAGACTGCGTACAACATTCACTGTCCTCATAAAGATTTCGACACGAAATCGTTCCAGCCCCGCAATGTCAATGCCATCATCAGACAATGTGACGAAATCATTCTCGTGGCCCTTCAGGGGTTGTTAAATGATTCCCACGATCGGCCGTAAATTTCGCAATGTTTCCACCGATGAGGAATCTTGACTGAATGTTAACGTTAACGTTGTTAATTGGTTACACAATTTTCAATGTCTTAACACTATTATGTATAATAATAATAATAATAGTAATAATGATTATGATGATGATAAAAAGTAAAAAGTGAGGTGAGGATCCTGCTCCTGCAGATACCACGGCCCAAACCGGCGATAGCGCAATAGTAGAAATATCAGTCAAGGTTGCCTACTTTCTCTCAGCGGCCAGTGCCCTGGTCTAAGACCATTTTTAATCACGAAATCGTCATTTGATATCCCCATCACGAGGGTATCATCACGGAGGGCTGCCAGAAAGTGAAAATTAATCAGAGCCCGGTCCGCCCTCATCGGCTAGATAAATACGGCTAATATACGGGGAAAAGTTTGTGATGATTGCTATCATGATGGGCAGTCGCGAAATGCGAATTGACTAATGAGGGGGATTAAGCGAAAAGCGGCGTTTTTACGCACCACCAACCACCACCAGCATCATCATCATCATCACGACTATCGTAGGTGCGGTTCATTAAAAACCCGCATATTTTAAACCGCACAAATTGTGTCTGGCATGTGCTACATATACATACAATACATAATATATGGAGTTACATAGTTGGGTGGCACATATAGGGGTCGGCTGATGCGCCAATTTGTACCGCTATTGATTTTGGCACCGGCTAATAGAATCTGCATACGTCTGTTGGAGATCAATTAATTTGCGAAATTTTATCATCAAAACCGCGTATAAATGCGTCGATGTGCATACATCAATATGTTTATTATATTCGGTGCCCCTTTGACATTAACGATTTTCGTAACAGCCACGTTCTCGTTACCCACATTTTCAAAATTGGAACGGTTTTTCAGTGTCAATTTCATATTGCTCAAATCTTTGGTAATCGTCTATCGGTTATTATATTAGACTCAAGGCCTTCGGAACAGCTTCTCGATGGACTTGAAAATAAGACGCAAAGTTTCGCGCGCGCTCTTCATTTTTTCGCCGGTTTTAGCATAAACGATGATGATGATGCTGGCGACTCTTTTTCTTTATTCGCGGACTCTTTTTCAAGTTCGTGATAATGGTAGCGATCGCCTTCGCGAACTTCAGAACCATAATTCCGCTGGGGCGAGATAAGATCTGACAACTTACAACGCGACTTGTTTCCGTGCGAATTAAAAAAAATACTTAACTAATCAACTTCACATTGTAATTATTGTCGTTCTTTTACAGGAGACGATAACGAGAATGTCGTCACGATTGTTCAGAGTGCACGGCGAATTCTGCGCCACGCATCCATGGGAGGTGATAGTGGCGACTTTGACTTTGGCCGCTTGCATGTTGACCGTGGACCAGCAGAACGGCCCGCCGCCCCCGAAAGTCACCCTCCGACATTGCGCCGGATGTTTCCAGCACGAGGTACAAAACCGCGCTCCAAAAGCGGCCCGGTTGCACAAGTCGCGCGCGCACTTTCCATTAAATAATTTCTCACGATGGGCATGATTTCTAATGGGTTGATTACACTCTTCTTATCTGGAATTTTTCCTGCCGTTGTAAACTTCACTTTCACTGCCAATGTCAACAACACAACAAACAACATCGCGCGATTCGACTCGCACATTTCAATATGTTATTGCAACCGTTTTCGACAGGACATAAAATGTATCACCTCTTTTACATACTTATGACAATAAGAAGCGAAAGCTTATTTACGTCACATAATCAGTTCGGACGTTATAATTTACTCATCCTATCGATAATCGGCCGAATTCTTCGAAATTCTTAATGTACACGTGCGAATTTTCGTTTACTTTATCTCCACTACTCTAGGAATAACCGTATAAACAGTTTAAAATAATTCTTTTAGCGGTGCAATTTTCAAACGAAAGCACCATATCACACGTACATGCGGAAGATATATTTCGCCCGCTATTGATTCCAAACTGGGGTCGCATTTATCCTCAATCTGCTTCACGGACGCTCACTCAAGATTTATTGTTTCAAGTCTTGATATATATGAAATTTCTTTCGATGATAGCTTTGAAGCAAAAAAAAGTCGGCAATTGACGTAAAAGTAATGGTGAATCTTTTCAGGCGGAATACAACGCCGCTGACGTTATTGTCATGACGTTGATCAGATGCCTCGCAGTTCTTTACAGCTACTACCAATTCTGCAATCTACATAAACTCGGTTCGAAATACATCCTAGGTAAGCGAGAGCGAGCGGGATTGCCGAATTTTTTTCAATGAACTAAACTATACAAAACACTAATAATGGCATGGAGATAATATAATTGCGAAAGTGTAGAGAAAATATTCAAGGTTGCTATAACGCTCTTAAGAGAGAAAGTGACTACTAGACTAACAAACTAACATTATGCATGTATGAATCTACACGATTTAGATTATTGAATCGCCTTTTTATTTTAGGGATAGCCGGTCTCTTTACGGTATTCTCGAGTTTCGTATTTACCTCGACCGTTCTGAATTTATTGCGGATTAACGTCTCCGACTTGAAGTGAGTTTTTTCGTTTGTATAAACTTGCAAGTATCTAATAATTTTGATTTGCATACAGGGACGCTTTGTTCTTTTTCCTCTTATTAATCGATCTATCTAAAGCTGCGATGTTGGCGCAATCGGCTCTGAGCGCCTCGAGCCACGAAGAAGTTAAGAGTAATATCGCCCGAGGGATGGCGATTTTAGGGCCGATTATTACACTAGACACGATCGTCGAGACTCTAGTCATAGGGGTCGGCACGCTGTCAGGTTCGTCTATTTTTGGATTTCGATGGTTTGTCATCCTGAAGTTAATTTTGTGTTTTTAGGGGTGCATCGACTCGAAATGCTGTCGTATTTCGCTTGTCTTTCCGTCATAGTCAATTACGTGGTATTCATGACGTTTTATCCCGCATGTCTTTCGTTGATTTTAGAGGTGAATTAAAATTTAATGTCCGAATTTGCTTCAACTCTACATAATTTCGATTTTAGTTATCGCGCACCAGGAATATTTATGGGAAAAAACAGTCGTTGATTAGCAGGGCGTTGAAGGAGGAAGACCACAAATCCAATCCGGTACTTCACAGAGTTAAGATAATCATGTCGGCTGGACTTATGTTGGTGCACGTCCGAAGGTGAGCTATTTGAATTTAGTCTTTGAACAGAAGCTGTTCAATATTTATTATAACGCGCTTTTAACCTTTTTTCGCGTATTTTTATCTCATTGTGCTCCGTTAAAAGATTTCTAAGTACTTAACTAGATTCTATTCTGAAAGAGACAAAACCGAGTTTTAGAATTAAGTTTACCCCCATTCACGGTATCGGTAGCTGCGACTCAATTCGGAATTTTTTAGCCGGTGGCCTTTTAAACAAGACGAAGTTGACGCAATACGCCCGCTGGTAGCCGAACAACTCATGACACAAAATCGAACGGAAGAAACGGCTATTCACGAATACATTATGAAGTGAGTTCGATTTAATTACCCCAATTTGAGTACCTCTCAATTACGCGTTTCGAATTTTTACAGGTGGATGACAGTCAGTTCGGACCATATCGTTATTCTCATATTACTTTTAGCGCTTGTGATTAAGTTCATATTTTTCGAAAACAAAGAGGAACTGGCCAAACAACTACAGGCCCCTCTCGAAGAAAATAACGTAGAAAGGAAAACCACCCCTTCTAAAACGAATTCAACGAGCCCTTTCCTAAAATCGCACTCATTTTTTCTGGAATCAAACCAAGATGACGATCTCAATGAAGGTAATCGTCATTCGGGTCTCTTTAATGAGGAGATCTATCAATTTACAAATATTTCAGAACCCGAATTCGAAGATAAAGAAGTCCAAACGGACGTCATAATACGTTACGAAAACAGTCTGGAAGACTCCTCTCCGGAAGACGACAGTCCTTCGAGAGGCTGCAGGAGTTTGGACGAATGTTTGAAAATCTACAACGATTACAATTTAGGCGGAACCACCCTCAACGACGAAGAAATCATTTTGTTGGTGCGAAACAAGCACATCCCTGGTTATCAAATCGAGAAGGCCGTGGACGACCCAGTTAGGGGTGTCGGAATCCGTCGGAAAATGCTAGGGGTTGACGGTAACATCACCACAGCCCTCACGGACTTGCCCTACAAGAACTACGATTACGGTAAAGTGATGGGCGCCTGTTGCGAAAACGTGATCGGCTACATGCCGGTCCCCGTCGGTTTCGCCGGCCCCTTGAAACTGGACGGGCACGAGATGTTCATCCCCATGGCGACCACGGAGGGATGCCTGGTCGCCAGCACTAACAGGGGCTGTCGCGCCCTGTTGTCTTCGGGGATCACCAGCAGAGTGGTGGCTGACGGGATGACCCGCGGCCCGGTCGTCCGCTTTCCGTCCATAGCGCGAGCCAGCGAGGCCATGCTGTGGCTCAAGAACCCGGACAACTTCAAAACGGTCAAAGAGCAGTTCGACTCGAGCAGCCGATTCGCCCGCTTGTCAAAATTGCTCGTCAAAATCGCCGGGAGGCACCTGTTCGTTCGATTTGAGGCCAAAACCGGGGATGCGATGGGGATGAACATGGTCTCGAAAGGGACGGAAATGTCGCTCAAGTACGTCCAGAAGGAGTTTCCCGAAATGGAAATCCTCAGCTTGAGCGGAAACTTCTGCACCGATAAGAAATCAGCGGCTGTCAACTGGTAAGTCACCGCTATCCCTGTTGCAAATGACCATTAGAAACCATTAGAAACCATTACAAAGTTTCACTGGGTTGTATTGGATTCTAAAGGTTCTAACGGCTTATAGTGGTTCAGTGAAATTTGAATTAATGGTCTCTTTTGGTAATTACCACAGTAAAACCTTTTCCCAATGGTCTGTACAGGTTTTTTGTGAATTCAATAGAAGAAAATTATTGGCCGTGGCAGGCAATCATTTGTATCTCGCTATCACTTACTATGATCATCGGAATACAGCCCATCTTCTGTTAAACATGTCATCACCATAGTCTTGTTTACCAATAGCAAGAATTGTGACCAAAATTAGTTTTGCCATACGGTCTGTTTTGGCCGTTTAAATTGACGATGTCTTTTCTGGACAACGTGTTTATCACTTTATCGACAATGGTATGAATGACAAATGGTTTCCAATACAACGCAATGGAGGGAATGATTCAATTGTACCAAATTAACGTCATTTCGGGGAACTCTGCTACCTGGATGGTTTTTAGAATGATTATTTAATGGTCTGTATAGTGACCGCAGCTCTCGGTAGTACAATATCTCATGCTCCTACATAGCTTGGCAGTACTTTTTAACAAATTTTGAAGTTCCGATCGACCAAGACCTCCTGCTGGTTTATTACCTATTTTTCATTCATTTGAAATCAGAGGGTTGAACGGCTTCAAAAGTCGAATGAGGTCTTGCTCGATCGGAACAAAATTTGGGAAAGTACTTTCAAGCTATGTCGTAGGAGCATGAGATGATTTGTACTATCGAGTGCATTAGTTTTCCCCAATCTCTCGCTCTAGCACAACGACGGGCGAACCCGTGTACTGGAGCGAGAGACTAAGGAATACTAGTGCACTCGATAGTACCTAAGTATTCATAATTTAACGACATATCGTAACGTATCTCGAAAAGGTACCTTCCAAAATTTTTCTTCATACCCTGCCTGTCACTTATGGATTTATGACTTGTTCTCTTTTCATAAAGTAATAATAGGGTTGAACGGCTTTAAAAGTCAAATCAGAGAACAAGAGCTTCGCTCACTATACCGCTTCCGATTCAAATGAATTGGGTAAATCCCATGACACACATTGAAACCATTAGATTCCAACGAACATTTTTTTTATTGGTTTCTATTGGTCATTCGCAACAGAGGGTATCACATTATCGCTACTCTCTCTTAATACACATCTCTTGCAGGATTGAAGGCAGAGGTAAATCGGTGGTTTGCGAGGCGATAGTCTCTTCGGAAATCATCACTAAGGTGCTCAAAACCAACGTCCACGCTTTAGTAGACGTCAACCACTCGAAAAATATGATCGGCTCGGCAGTGGCCGGTAGCATAGGCGGTTTTAACGCCCACGCCGCCAACATCGTGACCGCCATCTACATAGCGACCGGGCAGGACCCGGCGCAGAACATCGGCAGCAGCGCCTGCATGACGCTGATGGAGCCGTGGGGCGAGAGCGGCGACGACCTGTACATCTCGTGCACGATGCCGTCCATCGAGATCGGCACGGTCGGCGGCGGCACCGTGCTGCCCGCCCAGGCCTCGTGCCTGGAGATGCTCGCCGTCAAGGGCGCGAACCACGAATTTCCGGGCGAGAACGCGAGCCAGCTGGCTCGGATCGTGTGTGGTACCGTCCTGGCCGGCGAACTGTCCCTCATGGCCGCCCTGACCGCCGGACACTTAGTCAAGAGCCACCTGAGGCACAACCGGTCGACGACGACGATACCCGAGGGACTGACGCAACTGAGAGTGCCGCCATGCAAGGATTTCTGAGCGGGGTTGTATACGCAGACTGATCCGTCACTTAATATGGCATTATTTTCCCTGATTAAAAGATCAAAGTTACCGTTTAAAAAAATTGGGAATCAGTCTGGTATAACAAGGGATATGGCTGGAATAAGAATTAACGATTTTTTCCCTCGAAAAATTAAGGGTTGAGACCTCAGGCGTACTTGATTTTCATGACAATGGTACCATTTTGTGGATGCCATTGGATGCAGGAAATTTTTCTCAATGAAATAATGATCGAGAGCTGATTTTTGAAATGTCACATATTCAGCTGTTAATGATCAATTAGAATACCTCTTGTAGTCATAAAATCAGACCTCAGTTGACACAAAATTACATAACTGCAGGCAACAAACAAACGTCAATTAACAATAAGCAACCCTCAAATGAGTCAAGGAGTGACTTTTGAGGGTTTGCTCATTCATTTTAGCAATTCAACTAATTGTCAGTTGAGATCATATGAGTACCTGCCGTAATAACAACAGAGTATGGCATTATTCCAGTTGGGGCCTGATTTTATCATCATATCTAGAGATGATTAAATAATTACCAGCTTGATAATTAATCTTTCAAAAATCGGATTTCGCCTATTCTATCCAGAAATATTTCCTGAATTCAATGGTGTCAATGAAACGGTACCTTGATTATGAAAAACTAGTCCGTCTGTCATCCTTGCGCTTCATTTATGACGTGAAAAACTGGCGGATTCTTTCAGATACAGCCTTTATTATACCAGACGGGTTCCCCATTTTCAAAAACCATAACTCTTACCCTTTGGTCAGGAAAAATTATGCCATAAGTGATGGATCGTTCCACACAAAGTTATCGGTAACTTTCTAATCAACCAATTTTCGTTATGATAATTTGCCTAAAATGTGTTACCGGAAATTACAACTCTACTCTTCTAAGCTACTTAAATTATTCAACCGTTAGTTATCATTACTAGCTTATTTAATGTATTATTCTCAGGTTACTGTTGTTTTGTTGGAAATGTGATTGTTAAAATTTTAGTCGTTATTATAATTATAACGATTGGAGAATCTAGTACTTGATAGTGTGTAGGGTCTTTATATGTACTTTTGTAAATAAAAAAGTATTTTTAATAGGTAAAAAGAGAAATATATTATTAGTTAATTAGCGTTAAACAATGTTTACGTTTCATAATCCAGTGTTAGGTATTAGGTAAATGGTGATTCATTTTGCAGATCTGAGGTTACATTTTCTCATAAGTCTCCTTGAAGGAGCACGTAGTACACATGCGGCTGTAAGTGTCGTCATCTTCATTATGGGTTTCGGGGCCGTACTCGTGAACGTGCGACCCGGCCGAGGTGCGGTCGTAAAGGCTGCTCCTGGTGTTCATCCGCAGCTCCTTCAGTTGCTTGTTGTACTTCCTGGCTTTGGCGAGGACCTTCCTCTCTTCGCGCCTCTCGCGCTCTTCCTCGAGCTCCTCCTCGCTCCCCCAGACTTCCAGCGCCCTCTCTTCGACTTGTATTTGGAGGTACAGCTTCATGTCGCCCCAATTTGCATGGTGTGGGTTCTTTCTCATGATGTACTTCAAGACCGGCTCTCTTTTATCTAGGTCGCAATCTTTCAGGAGGTAGCCGTTCATGGCTTCGGTTTTCGTGAGCAATTTGTGAACTTCGGGATCTCTGTTAGGAACAATAAAATGAATTAACGATTTTTCGTTATCTTCATGATTAACTTACTTGCAATTATCACAACACTTGTGATCGAAATTTTGAAATAGCCATGATACAGAGAAAGGGTTTTTGCACATGTTGCAATTGGGACGATCCACAGATTCGAGTATTGGTGGTTCTTCATTAACAATGACGGCTTCAAGAGATTCAGTTTTGTTCGGATCTTCTTCTGGTAGAAAAAATCCTCCTCCGGTATCTTTATAAACGACGGATCCAATTTTTATTTTCGATTGCTCTAATGAGACTGCAGCTCTAATTAAATATGAATCAGGATTACAACACGATTTGAAAGAAAACGTTATAACTTACCCTTTGGCATAAGGGTGAGACACTAGACGACTTTGCCTGATAGCTAAAGCTTTCTGGCGATTTCTTTCTATTTGTTCTTTCTGGTTTTCAGATAATTCTTCCACAGGATTTCCATTTTTAGACATTTTTAATAATGGTTCGGTCGGTTCGGTTTGATTTCTTGCAAGTCTTTTTGTTTATTACAGATTGAGGTTATGGGTGTTTTTGGCTCACCCCAAATATTTCTAAAAGTAGGCAACCAATTATACATCCAAGAGCACGTGCCGCTGTGCGCGATGGCAGCGCCAAAACACTCGAAGCTTATAGTTCAAGAAAATTCCGACTGATGACGCTACGGTTGAATCACGCCGCGCTATAGTCATCTAGTGGCAAACAGTACGAACCTCGTAGTTCACATGAGATGACACTCACCTATGTGGTCGCGCTGTTGTTCTTAGCAAAGATAAGAACCATATGTTGCCAGTTAACATTACACTCATAAATAACCTCGAAAGAACAGCTCTATCATGGGGGCTATTGTCGTCTAATGCGAACTTTGTAGTTAATAGCGTTTAACGCTAAATATAACCATAGTACAGGGAAATTTGGTTGAGACGCCATCGGCTAGATTTTTGTTGAACTACAAGCTTCGAGTATTTTGGCGCTGCCATCACAACACCGGCACGTGGGTCTGAATGTATAATTGGTTGCCTACTTATAAGCGAAAATGTCATGAGTTAGGTTAAGAACGGAGTATTCATTCTTGATAGTCAAAATAAATATGATAAATATTTGTTGTCGATCTTTGTTGGGACTGCAAACATGTTCGCAATAAAGTCTTTTCTCAAACCCTTTCAATTAAAAAAAGTGATAAGGACTTTCTGTGTTTCCTCCAGCTTTAGAACTGAAGACAACTTTGATGAAATCTTGAATTCTGATAGGTAAAATATCTACTAGTAGGTAACTAATCCAAATATAACTTAAATATTATAATTTGTCTTTAGCGAATACCTGGAATTTTCAGAAAGTCACCTCAAAGTCCATGCGAATACAAATTGTTACTTAGTTCAACCATACATAAAGTGGGGTCCTCAAAAGCGACAAAATATCACTCCTTCTGAACAATTAGAAGAAGCTAAAGCCCTCATAAACACTCTCCCCTCGTGGACAGTTGAGGATGCAATCGCAATCCCTCTTGAAAGCATCGATAAGAAGACGATTTTTCGTTCTGGTTCTCTATCAAAACTCAGACAGATTATTCGGCGCAATCCCAATATAAATGCGGTGTTCATCAATGAAAGCAGCTTGAGGAAAGTGCAAACTGTCAACTTGGAGAAAGAGTTCGGAGTTCCTATCTTGGACCGATACAAAATCGTGATGCAAATTTTGAAAATCCATGCCACTTCTAAACATGCCAAACTACAAGTAGCTCTCGCCGAACTGTACTACCTTCAGAGGAGAACTTTGGGGGCCGATTTTGACGTACTCGGTAAATGTGATAAAGAAAAACTCAAAATGATGTTCCAATCTCGCGAACAGAAATTGAAGAGCGCGATAAAAGATTTGAGAAGTCAAAGATCCCTTTTGCGAAACCGTAGATCGAAAAATGATTATCCGATAATAGCGGTAGTCGGATACACGAATAGTGGAAAAACGTCTTTGATCAAGGCTCTTACAGGAGATGAGCTTTTGAAACCCAAAAACCAGTTATTCGCCACATTGGACGTCACAATGCACTCAGGACTTCTACCCTCGGGTTTGCGTGTTTTATATGTGGACACAGTTGGTTTCATTTCGGACATACCCACAAATCTGATCGAATGCTTTGTAGCAACATTAGAAGACGCAGTCCTAGCTGTGAGTCAATCATCTTGACGATCCCCGTAACTTTTACAAATCTATTTATTCTTCCAGGATGTCATTCTTCACGTTGAAGATCTTTCAAGTTCTTGTTTCGAGTTCAAAAGGCAACATGTTCTCGATACTTTGAAGGAGTTGAGTAATCAAGCTGGAGGTGTCAACGTCTTAGATAAAATTATTAATGTTGGTAATAAATGCGATTTGGAGAATGCAATCATAGACTCTGAGCTTTTAAAAGTATCTGCCAAAACCGATCTCGGCTTGGACCTCCTGAGATTTATTCTAGAGAAATCAGTGCTTCAACTCACTGATAGGAGAAAAATCAAAATTAAAATCCCTAATGGTGGTGATGAAGTGAGATGGCTTTATAAACATTCTGCAGTGGTATCCGAGAATGTGGACCCTAAATGCAATGAAATCGTGATAGTGGATGTTATTATAAAAAATGGAACGTTGGAGCAATTTAAACACAATTTCGCAAAGTAACGTGTAATAAATTTGAAAAAACTGATTAAAGCTTAACACCGTGAACAACGTCGATAAATGTTTGTACTGATTCTGGATCGGCATCTGGATAAATGCCATGTCCCAAATTGACAATGTAATTTTTGGTCCCGAATTTTTCAATCATTTCCTTGGCAGACCGCTTCAAATCCTCTTTGGGGCTGTAGAGCGCGCAAGGATCCAAGTTACCCTGAAGTACGACATTTTTACCTTTCAGTATATCCCTCGCAATTTCCGGTTCAATCGTCCAGTCGATTCCTAGTACTTCGTAACCCAAATCGGCTTGTTCCGGAAGGCAATAATGTGCTCCTTTGGCAAACAGAACCATAGGAACTTGTTCAATTTTCTTATCTATCAAGCCTTTCTTAACGCCTTCGCGAATCCGCCTCAAATACGGAAGAGCGAATTTACGATATAAGTCTTTGTTCAATAAATCTGCGTTACTATCGAATAATTGCAAGATTTGGGCGCCCGCCTCCACTTGCATCACTAAATAATCGATTATAACTTCAGTTAATAACTCTAGAAGTTTATGTGACTGCTCTGGTTTAGCGTACAACCATTTCTTAGCCTTGCTGAGAGTTTTAGAGCCGCCTCCTTCAATCATGTATCCCATGAGAGTCCACTGTAATTACGTAATGTGTAAATTTTGCTCAATATTCGGAATATTCCTCAATTCGTTTTAAACTTACTGGTGCTCCAGAGAACCCAAACAGGGGCACTTTGCCTTCCAAAGTGTGGCGAGTCAGAGTGATGGCATCACCCACATAACGCAGACGGTCAACAGCGCCTTCTTTGTTCAGTTCTTGGACATTTTCAAAATCCAAGGGATTCGGCAAGACTGGCCCCTATCAGAAAAACGTGTTATAACCAGTCGACACATCACTAAATTGACTTACAACTCCAGGGCGCATCTCTACGATCATCCCTAAGGCTTGTGGAATTACTAAAATATCGCTGAATATGATTGCGGCATCTAAGTCGTATCGTTTGATTGGCATCAGTGTGACTTCGCATGCCAAGTTCGGGTTCTGGCAAATCTCAAAGAAGCTGTGTTGTTTACGAAATTCCATAAACTCTGAAAATACTGCATTGATGTATGTTGGATATGGTTTTAATTCAATCACAAACCTGGTAAATATCGTCCTGCTTGTCTCATCACCCATATCGGTATTTTATCAGGAGTTTCACCTCTACAGACCTTTATAATGCTGTCATTCTTCAGCGGCGGAAACGGCTTCATCCTGTAGGTAAATCTGTTGCTTTTCTAATTGAAATTCGCCTTTAATTACGATTAATGACAGTCATTCCATTGAGTGCCACAAAATGCAAATTAACGTAACCTCACATTTTTATTGTTGACATGCGACAGTGACATCTGCACAAAATTGCCAAACTAGTGTAAACCGCGGAAAATTTGAAAATTTTAGTAAAATATCATTCCGATTTTAATGGGGATTTTATCGTGTTATGTTTCAATAAATTTTGTTACAGTTCTTATTTGTGGCAACAAGAATTGTTGTTATTAATTGCCCATAATAAAAGGTTACGCAAGCTCTCGGTAATGGCATATTTATAGTCCTTGAGCTAAAAGCAGGATCGTTAGCTCATAGCGTGTGACTTTGAAAACAAATTGATAACAGAATCTTCCAAGCTCATTATCTGTTAGATTTTTGTTTCATGTAGTTACCCAATTTTGCTTTACACCACGTGAGTTTGATCCGAATTTAAAATTGACTCATGGTGCCTATAGGTAATAATAATAACAAATTGTTATTTCTTGCACGGGACTTATAAGGTAGGAGGATATAATAAACTCGCTTTTAAAATAGTTAAGTACTGTCTATATTAATTAAAATTTAATTAAATATAAATAATTTACATCACAATCGTGTATAATCACTAACAAAGGCGAAGATGCTCTCAGAGCAAAAAAGAGCGCGCCGGTACTTTTTCCTTATGCATAAAGTACCGGCGAGAATATTGTCTTATTCATTTCGAGAGCAGTAGCGTTGATGTTCGAGTAAATACTCAAACAACGGCAGTAGTAGTCTTAATATACCGTGGCAAGATCGCGTTGAATGCGACATTACGCGAATCCGCATTAAGTCTCCAAGTTTCGTTATTCTCACATTATTAATACTTTAATTATACGAGTATATACAATTATGCACATGGCCGTCGATGTCGATCCCATCAGTGACGATGCCGCGCTGGTCTTCTCGTCCTTATTCTTATCCTCCGCACCGGTCGTGCCTGCAATGAGAATTTTCAAATGCACCCAATATAAATTTAAGTACCTATGACCTAAGTATAATAGTCGTGATTTTCCTTATGGCAAATGGGATTGTTTCATAAAGGAGAATTCCGAGTCGGCGTTTCCTCATTATAATGCGCCGTGCATTGTCTAGGTAATAGAGGCGTGAATAAATAACGAAAACATGTTTACAATGTAGATAAGGCGGACTTTATATGTGTTTGAATAGAGAATCTCACCGAAATTCCAGGCCGTCGTCGTGCGGATAGTGGGCAGAGAACTGACACCGGGCCACCTCGAATTCGTGGGGGACGATGTGGAGGTCCTGAAACTGGTCGGGCTGTGGGGCGTCGTGGTGTTGCCTTAAAAACGAGACCATTAGCTTATTACGTAATCGCGATCGAGGGGATTTCGTCATTACAGGGCTGGATGACGTTGGTCTTGTTCAACTGCATCCCGTATTGCAGGGGGTCGACGTGTCTTTGGCAGTGCTCCCCGGCCTCCTTTATGTAGATCTCCTTGTGGAGGGTCTTCAGCCCGACGAAGCACTCGTAGGTCCCCGCGGCCACGTCTCGCCTCTGCGTGTAGGTGTAAAGGAATTCGGACTCGCGCCAGTGCCCCAAACACCTATACAGCCGCTCCTCGTAGATCTCGTGGGTTTCGCAGTGGTAGACCTGGTAATACATCAGTTCCGAAGTGGTGCAGTCCGACCATAGTTTCGCACAAAGGTCCAATTCGACCGCGTCGGGCAGAACCCCGACGTATTCACCGGAAATCGGGCACTTGCCGGCCGTGCTGCCAGGTACTAGGTCGGTACCTGTCGGGCAATAAAAGATCCGATTTGGAAAAAAACCGAACAAAGGGCCCAGGTAAACTCGAACTTACGCCCTTGTGTTATCCACGAGTCATCCCGGAAATTGTCGTCGGAACACAAAACGAAAACGTCTTTTGAATTACTCGCGTTCGCCCCTAATTGGAATTCCAAGATGTTGCCGCCCCTCTTGATAATCCGCATACAATTGTAGCTCTCTTCGTCGCTAATTTAAACCGAACCTGAACGTCATACGTCTATTGCATTGATGCGGCGAGAGTACCTACCATTGCGTCCGGCTGAAGATTAGGTACTTGTCCTCGCTTTCCTGCACTCCGACGCATTTGATCGTGTAGGTTTTGAACGAGGAGTGGTCCTTGTAGATCATGGTGTCGTCGTCCACCCTGACGTGTTCCCAGTTGCCGTGCATCCATTCGGGGAAGCTGCAAACGCCGAAAGAGGCCTCCGCGGGCCAGGGGTTTTCCGGTTTGGGGGTCAGGACGAACGTCTCGAAGCCGCTGGTGGCGCTCTTCAGGTCGGTCGTGCACGTGGAGTCGCGGCTGAGCGCCATGAAGATTTCGCCCGTCTTGTTGTCCTGCGTGTACATCTGGAAAATCGGTAATGAAGCGGTTTCGTTCCGAGTCTGGAAAAAAATCTAGCTTACGGCGCATCGGTACTTCGGTTTCCCGTTGGCCAGCCGGTTGTCGGTGAATATGAGAAAGTTCTCGTTCCGAGGCCCCTGCCAGGTGCCCAGACATTCGAATTTCAGGTCTGAAACAATGGACCGTGAGTCTCTCCGGCGGCGACAGGACGGGGGTAAAATTACCGTAGGTGTCATAGAGGCAACCGCGAAGCCTGAAATTCAGGGTGGAACCGGAAGGGCACGAATCCACAGAGGAGTCGTATCCGGTGCACTCGTTTTTCCTATCTCCGTTACTTCGGTATTTCACCGAGTATTTCCCATCGATGGGACAGTAGTCCTTTTTCGTGTAAGAGCCCAAAGCGTCGCGGGTCTCTGCAATAAAGCGCCCTTGTAACTAACATATCCGCGCGATACACATCGAAAACGTTGACTCACTGAATAATAATATTTCCGCCGCTTCACGATTCGCTAAAGATTCCTCGGAAGGACAATTCTCTTCCGCTAGTTTTTCGGTGGTGTAACACTTGGATATCACTTCCTTGTTAAGTGTGAACACCTGGAGGACATTGGCCGAGCGTAATTTCAAATGGAGACACCTCACGCAACTCGTCTCCCTGTAACTAAATAGAAAAAGCACCCCTTCAATTCCTATTACGCTCGGATTTTATGAACGAATCAAATGCGAAAAGACTAAGAGGAAACCTGTTAATAATAATTGAATTAATTAAGTTAAGAGCCTCTAAACTTGTTTGCATAATAATGAGGAAGCATTGAGTATTTTCGGGTATCTAAAATACTATATAGGGATTTGAGTGTATCTGGTCTGTTGTCGTGTATGGTTGAAACGAAAAATCCCAGCACCGTAAAATCTGCTAATCGAACTTCCTATTATAACGATTTCAGTTTTTGTTCGTGTGTAATCAAAGTTTTTTACGGGGCTTCGGTCCGGTCCGAACACATTTCCTTTGGTAAATATCAATTTTCAATGTCAGCGTGTTACTCAGAGCATGTCGAAATAATTCGGCCGCTTTTTCAGCCGGTTATTATGCATTCTCTTGGCAGATGATGATGATGACGGTTTATGTGTAGGTATGTAGTCCGCGCCTTCCACTCCGCATTCATCGCGAGTACAGTACCTAGGAATAATATGGGTACTCACTTGAGCATGAGTATGAAGTTGCTTCCGTTCCTCCTATGGCAGTTGCCCCAAATCGGGATCGTGACGGCCGTTATGTTGACGGTGGCGTACTGGATTCCGCTTCCCACATTCGCGGTACTCTGCGTCACGTACTCCCCCTGGAACTCCTGGGGGAAGTAGCAGCCGGCATCCGAGCCGCCCCCTGCGGCAGATAAATACGAAAATCAAAGGGGATCGGGATTGACGCGGGGGGTCCGTTTCGTGTAGGGTCTCGGGGTGGGGTCCCGGAATGTCGGGCGAGGCCCTAACAGGTTTCCGCGCTTCTGTTTGCTCTCTTTGCCTCGCGCGACGTTTTCGTCCGCCTCGGAGGAATCCACGCGCCGTTCGGGCCTTAAAGGCAGTCCCGCGGTCCGGGCCTAACGAGGGGCCAATATAAGGAATTCGCACAAGAACGCGGCCCGGTGTGGATGGATTATTGTCACGGTCCGGCGGTTTCGGAGTCACCGACCGGCCGGCAGTGCGACGAAGCCTGGCGAGTTACCGCAGTTATTGCCGTAAATGCGGCAGAGCCAAGAGATAATGGGATGGTGTAGGACCCCGCATCCTGCGACCCGTTTCCGTCCTACACTGGAGATTCCGACGCTTCCGGCCGACACGCACTCTCGGAAGGCTCCTCCAGGTACTACCTCCAGCGCGCACCAGGAAATCGCCACTCGTTCCGTACCGTTCCGCTCGCCGGTTTCCTCACTCCATTTACCCCGCGAGGAATCTCGAGATCTCTTCCTCGTAGACCATGATGGCCTGGCCTGGAATGAATCGTAAAAGGGGCCATCGCCGAGATCCATATCTGAACGAGACCGGGCTAAATTGAAAGCTCCTAATCCGTTACTGTCCACTAAATTCGAGGGTGTACTGTTATGCCACGAACCATTTATTCCGTCATAGTATAGTGTAGTAGGAAAGAAAACGTGAAAGCCCCGAGCCTCGGGTTCAGGTAAAGCAATTCCGCTCCGGTATTCGAACTACCTGTGTTTCATTTAAAGAGGCCGTTCTAAATCAGCCGAACACCTGCCCGGTAATTGTAGTACCCGTACTACCTAATCTTGCGGCTTACGTATTTTAATGGCCTGTATTAAGTCTGCAGCATCTCGGCGACGGGGACTTGCATCGGTTTTTTTTTCCACCGGCGAAACCAGATTCGTTTTTACAGCGAATATAGCAATTTACAATTTAAAAGAATCAAAATAAGAGCAAATCTACCGGAACCAGAAAAAAATTATACACGCGGTTCGCTCTTCGCTCCGGCTTCGCGAGATGATGAAACGGCGGAATCGAAATCGCTTCAAAGAATTTTTGTACAACTCTCGACGAGGCAACAAATTCCCTCGATCAGCACGATACGCTCTTGTAGTAAATTCACCTGTTTACTGTTTACGCTTAGTCAAGCCCTTTATCGTTAATATCGCAAACAAACATCGGAATTTACTCCTCGAGACACATACCTACAATTAGTTTTACATAAATAATGAAACACGGGTATTTATTTACACCGTACAAATTATCAGATGTTTGTTCCTGTAAACGCAACGGAATTTCGCACAGGTAGGGTCGGTTTACCTCCGACACACTCGTAGAATTTCAATGATTCACGTTGAATATCTCAAGTGAATCACGGCGCTCTCGAGCGCATTAATCAACCCAAACCCCCGTCATAATCATCATCATCATCATCGTAAGTATCTAATATTCATCAATCACAAACCAAGCTTTCATAAACTTGTGACTGATCAAAGGCCTTTTCCTTTGTTACACTTCTTACTAATATCATTACCTTTATTATTATTATAATGATAATAATGATAAATAAAAAAGGAGAGACTTGATGGTAGAATTATTCTGCCGCGGTAATTTGTGGCTTATACGCATGAAGGCCCGTAATTTCGTCGAGTAGAAAGAAACTTATGAGGCTCGAACGCGAAACGAAACTCGAGGAAAAGTGTGTGTATTATTAAATTTCTTTATAGCTTTCGTAATAATAAAAATAACTAATATATAATAATAATGGTAATGAACGAGTTCCAATGGTAGCGCACATCGGCGTTTTATCTAACAAAATTCAAGAATTATAATGAGCACCGTGTGGCCGATGATGAATGCTGAAAAGGAACTAACTCGTAAAGGTTTCTTTAATGTAATGTTACGTTGTAATGATGGATGGTAAAATTGGCGCTTTTATTGTCTGAAAAGCCGTCTTTTGTGGGTGAGATTCGCCGTCATCTGGTGTTGATGTGTAATTATCATGGGCTTGAACGAGTTTTAAACTTGACGGTGATTACGATGATGATGTCTCCGCATAGGGCACTTGTCGTCGGTGCTAAAATGCGAGAAAGGCGATCGGAATGCGCCGACGAATGCACTTACATAGCTGGAGGATCGCGGCGAGGATTAAGGACACGGAAGAGCCGTTCATGGTCGGTCCTCCGGGAAGCGTGATGAACTCTTAGGGGTTGTTATCTCATTGGCGGTTTCGAGGGGCACTCGAGTTCACGCACTTTCGCCGGCTCGGCCGGGCGCCCGGGGTGGCTTGCGAGGTATAGAGGCGGACGCGACAGGTGCACCTCGTGCTCCGAACGGAACGTAATTGAATGAACCAGCCAGACTTATGAATGAACATTGAACACACGAAGAACAGGCCCACTGACCAGTTAATGCCGGGCCGGAGGCGCAAGCGCCGTACCAGCTCATACCTCCGAGTTTGCATCCTCGCCAGTCCCAGAAGCACAAAAACGACTCTTTCTTTTGACATTCTTTATTTCCACAATGATGACGGCCACTGGCCGTGACTTCCTCGAATACAAAAATACCTCGACAACAACGGGCAGGCTTCGCTGCGCCTCGATCCCCTAGATTCTGACATTCCTGTTCACCTTGTCGTACACCTCGGGGAAGGCGCCCTCGCAGCCCAGGGCCGTCCGCAGTTTGTCGTACAGATTGTGGTCGAACATCTTCCGGAATTCCTCCCTGGTCAGGTAGGTGTCGGCGTAGAGCATCTGGAAACTGAGCGCCTCATTAGCGGAACCGATTCGGTGCGGTCCGTAATCAATTCGGGCCGCGGTGACCGCGATTAGATTTTTCCACCCGTCGGACGTACGGAATTAACGGTGCCGTCGATCACCCCGACGGACGGGCGAGCCGCTCTTCCAATTAAGGAAAATCCAAATGCCGGCGCGGCGACCCGATGGAAGCGCCTTATTATCTCCGATGAAATATGCGCCGGCGAACCTGTTCCACCGGGCAACGTTCGATTTTTGAAACGCATAAACATTTATCATACGGCCGGCGGATTTCCGTTGATGCCATAATGGTTATGATTACGAGACCCCGCTCCGTGCCCGTGCAGAAAACGACTTACCCGTGCACGTTCAGGACGAACTTCTCGATCTTCCTCAGGCTGCCTTTGGCCGAAAAGTCCCTGGTTTTCGGCACGCCGTAGACGCCGATGTCGACGTAGATCGGGGTGCTCGAGTACTGCATGTACTGGCCCTGCGTTTTCGGGGGGTGGACCATGCCAGGATTCGCGGGGAGCTTAAAGGGACACACCCAGATCGGGTAAACTTCGACAACCTCGTGGAATTTCTGCAGTGAGGCTTTGAGTGTATCGACCGGCACCAACATATCCTGAATTATGTGGTTGTTATCGTACAACTTCTTGATAGCGTCGGTCTGTGTCAATTTCAGGAGCGAAACTTTCGGCGGAACTAGCCAACCTAACAGAATCCTGAATAAAAGGTTATTCCCGAAGGGAATAATATCCTGTAAAGAGTAGAGCGTTATAGCGTTAAGTTCAATTATTCAGGAGTTGGTATAAGTTAATAGGTCCACCTGGATTTCCCAAAATATCGACCTGGAATGTCGGTGGTAATAGTCACGTAATGGAATATACTCGGTTGTTGTTTTGCCAGTTTTTAGATTATTTTCAACATGTTTGAAAAACCAAGGCTTGTACCATTTACCGATCGGGTTTATCTGTGTGATTAGAAAACAGCGATTTTTAATAATGACATCATCGAGTCATCGAAAGAGTCGGACCTTATCGGCTTCGGTAGTATCGGTTTGAACCCCCGTCATGAGCACGGCTTCGTCCCGCGAGAATGCGAGAGCTTCGACGAACTCGTGTCGGTAATCTCTGCTCGCCTGCTCGAATTTCGCGGCGAATTCGTCCAAATCGGTCACCGGCTTGTACGTCAATTTCACGTACCTTTTGGCCGGAATGATGCGTATTTCCACGCCGGTCAGAATGCCCAAAGTCCCGTACGACCACGGGACCGAGTAAAAAAGCTCGGCGTTCTCGAGCGGCGAGCATTTCACCACGCTCGCGTCCGCCAGTACCAGCTCGTACGAGACGCATATATGTTGGAACAGGCCGTACTTGTGGGAAGACGACTCAATTCCCGTGCCCATAACTAATCCGCCGACGGTGAGGTCGTCCAATTCAGGCACCACCGGAATCGTCCATCCTATGGAATTTAGAGTGGCTGTTAATTGACCCATTGTTACTAACGGCTCCACTCTCACAGTCTGCATAAAAGCGCCGTTACAGTTTTCAATAATAATAATAATTGTTGTTATTTAACTCGAGAGATCGAGCCGATATACCTTCCGTTCCGTATCGACTTCGAGTACATCCACCAAATTGACTTTGATTTTGTGCATGGTCTCCTTGTACTTCGGACGCCTGAACGATACGGTCTGCCAACCGGGACGAGCGGTGCACATGGGTACTTTTTTGCCGCTCTTAATCCAATTCCTCACCTTCGAAATGAAAATAGTTGAGTCGCGTTGTTTGTTTTTCAAATTCGTGGCAAATGAAGCCGATCCGAGATCGTCGATCGTAATTTGTACTCGTAATGGAACTCGTCTCGATGTAAATTCGGTTTATCGGGCCGGCGTGACTCAGCTGCCGGCTACCGGCCACCGAGGCCGGTAAAAAGCCGTCGAAAATTCCAATCGGACATTCGAATTCGGCGTAAAAAGACCATTCCGTGTGAGCACGCCGTCCGGTCCGGTCCGGACGGACTTTCAGAACAGTGCAAACTCCTGTTTATCGAGTTATTTATAGCGCGCCTATATGCTAATTATTTTCTATTAGGTAAGCGCAAACGTTATCACTTTGGCGACTCGAACGACCGTGAAGCGGAGCCGAGTGTAAAACAACTAGAATTGCAAATTCCTCCAGAGACGACGATCCGCGACCCGAATGAAAATGAGTCGAAAAACCGGCGAACCGGAGGGCGCGCGCGGCCCGATCGCGAAGGCAGTACCCCGTTCCCGGATTCACCACTCGGCGCGTGTGGGGCGTTCAACTCACCTGCGTCTGCACATTTTTGACCCGCGAGTCGTGTAATTTGGGCGCACTGCTCAACTTGAAAATGACCCGGTTACGCAGGTAGAACAGGACGTCGTACAGGAACGAGACCGGGAGCAGGAAAAGGCACACGAAAACCCATCGGTAGTGGATTAGGACGTACTCCATGAGACTTTCCGCTTTCGCTGCCATGGTCGAATGAGTCGCGATCGTACGAGCTCTTGATAAAAATATTCAGCTTTATCAAGGTCAAGAGCGATCGAGTGTACATACTGTTCAATTAGAATAGCGATGATGTCTTCCGTTATCAGCGCGCTTCTCGCCTTTCGAGATAGCGACGATGCGGAAGGAACCAAAGACGATTAGGAATAATTTTCACGGGGATTGTCCTTTCCAGCGAGAGGACCTGCATGGTTTGGCGTTTTCTTAGTGGAGGGCGCTGGGGGTGGCAATTCGATAGAGCAGTGGCGCAACGTCGAGGGGAGCGTGCGCCCCTTTATTGATTGGGGCGACCGAGTCGGGAGGCCGTCGAGCGCGAGCAGAGAGCGAGTATTACCAATAAGGTGGGGCTCTTGTCATGTTGCACGAGCTCTCGAAACCGACGAGCACGTAGACCGTCGTCTTCAGTTTCCGCGACCTACGGTACCCGCGCTACCCATCGTCGCCGTCATCGAAGCGCCGACCGCGGACCCTTCCACCATCGCCCGGTGTATGGCTTCTCGGCTTGGCCGCTTATCAGGAACGAACCAAGTGCCCATCCGCTAGACCTGATGATTGGCTCATTCTGGAACCTGTGCCGAGCCTGCCCGTCGATGCCGGTCGATAAGGTGAGTTCCGGAGGTCCGGGCGCTCGCGGGACGCCGCATTTTCACCGGATCAAGTTGCAGCTCCACTCCGAGTACCGGAGCACGTACCGATGGCACGAGTACACGGGGCCCAGGCAGGAGGTCGTCAGGAGGCCGCCCCAGGCCGCTGCGCCCTCGGCGGGTAAGCTACCCCACACGTTCGAGTTAAGCTAGCCGAATCGACGAATCGATACCTCCCCCGAGCGCCGCTCTCGTTCATAATCCCCTCTCGCTACTTATTTCAGGCGAAAAGGCCAATGACACCCAGCACGTTAAGCCTCAAGAGGACGACGTCCATAACGATCGTAAGCCCTCATCCCCTTTGCAGGTTCAGGTGTCGATTTGGCGAAATTAATCCAATGTTATTTTTTCATAAAATTGTGTAGTGCCCAAATTGGAGCCGGCGATGCCCCGCCGGAAGAAGTACCCGGACTTGGCCTACAGACACCACGAGTTTCTGATAAGCGACGGCGAGGTCTCCAATCTCGTCTCGAACGGACTGTGCCCGACCGAGTCCAGGGCCCGGGTGAGTCCCATTCAGAAATCGTGCACGTCTAATACATTCATTTTCATTTAACCATTTAATCTCGCCGGCGATAAATTTAATCGCGCCCGCCTCGAAACGCTACCGTATAGACAATCTCAAGTAGGTAGTGCTAGAGATCACGAAAAACACCACAAACCCATTCTATCAGGCACCCCTCTGATATTTATTAGAAAAGGCGCGTTAATGATTACACCGCTCAATTATTAAGGGTGGTTTTTATCGAAAACGTCGAGCCTCATCGTTTTAACCGAAAACGAGGTCTCACGCAGAGTAGTAGTGATGATTATTGCACCCGCCGCCGCCCCCGGATAACGACGCCGCCACCGGCTCTAAAGTCCAGTAGACCGCATCAGTAATATAAAAGCTCTCTCCGCCTTGCCTGCATGTCAAATAAATAACGAATCCCGAGTACTATCGGATTATATAATCTCCACTATAATAATCAAGCGCAATACAAATATTATTATTTTTATTGTTACTATTATTATTATTGGCAGGCGCACTTCTCGATCTGGCCCGAAATGGGAAAATCGCGGGGTCCGCCTGGTTACTTCTTTCTTGAGTATTTATGCTGATTGCATGCGAGGATGGCGTGTTGTATTAAAATGAATACGTTTCCGTTGGCATGATGTTCGTTGTAAGAGATGTATTCATTTTAATTGCAGTCGGAGGAGCGAGGGCCGCACTGGAGGCCTTCCCGGCGCAGCAAGTCGGAGGGTCCGCGTCGCGGCGCCCACGGGGACGGCACGCGGGAGCGGGAGCTGCGTAGGGAGTCAGATCCCGATTTGGACAACATGGTAATACACGGAACGCGCCCCCCTCACACTTTACGTCACCCTCGCATAACGCAAACACACCCCCTCAATGACACCGTCCCCCGTCATCGATCTGGGCGGCGATGGCGGCCGGTCGCTCACCCCATTCTCGCGTGTGTCGACAGGGCCGCGAGTCCGGGCTGCTGCGGAAGGCCATCTCGAAGATCAGCACCGAGTACCGGCTGCAGTTCGCGTGGCCGCAGGGGCACACGTCGCGCCGCGACGCCGTCGACTCGTCGGCGCCGCGGAAGTCGAAGTCGATGGGCGCGCTGAAGCCGTCGGCCAACAGCGCGATGGTGCACAAGAAGCGCATCGACAGGGAGAATCGCGATGGTGAGTTCCTATCATCTAGTCCTACAGTGGTAACTGATAGGGATTAATCAAAGCGAGCGAATTGGAGCCCTTGGTGGACGACGGAAACGGTCGCGACGAGAAGTCCCACATTTACAAGGACAAATTCAACACCGAATACACGAAGAAATTTAGACCGTTCTCGCAGTACGAGTATTCCGAAGGGCGTTTCACCAAAAGAGCCAATACTAACCTGGGCGGTGAGGACGCAGGACCGAATTCGCTGCCGGCCCATTGCGATAAAAACGACTCCTGGTATGGGGAGGTCGTAGAGCTGCGTAAGAAAGCCGACGAATATAAGGTAAGCCATAGGACGATAGAGGAATGTGAGCTTCGCTGGCTAAAATTTCACATCGATTTTCCGGGTGGACATTACGTCACGATTTCATTGGGCTTAATTTAATCAAGCAACTTCATGATGATGATGTGAATACCGTTCCTGGGACTTTCTCTTGATAATTGACGTTTTATAAATTGGCAACGCGCCATATGTCATGTTTCCTGTTTTTGGCCATCATCTTATAATAATCCCAATTTTTCAACTTGTGCTTATTTAGAAAGCATTGAACTCTCCATTGATTTGGCCTTGACCGGGTTTATTCTGCACTTTGATGGGGTAGTTTTAGCACAAGCGTGAATGTGGCAAAAATTTATTATTCGTAATTAACTGTGTGTTTTCCAAACCAAAAATTACTACAATTATCGATATTTGTAACAGCACCGCGGTTGGGGTAGTGATTTCGCTCCTCCTGGTAGGCTTTCTGATATATACAATAAGCAAGTTGAACTTTGGGATCAAGTTTCACGGAGAAGTTCTCTATCAGCCTTATCTCTCGCTTCCATGACACACAAGTCTTATACAAAGGAAGAGAAGGAAGAAGATAACAACAACAAGACGTCGCCAACGAAAGCGACAAGGAATGCGGAAAATTCGGCTCGAATCATGCGGGACATGATCAAGCACCACTTAGAGAGGACCACCGGAGGCTCAGGTCCCTTTCATTAACGCAAATCCCCATTTCATCCGTAACGTGAATTAATTTTCGTATTACAGAATTGGACGGACTGATTCTTTCCCCGACTAGGGAAAAATTGGAGCCGACCATTCCGAGGAAAGATGACGATTCTCGCGGCTCTCAAAAGAACAGCCCGAAGAAGAATTCGCCTATGAAATCGTCATCCCTTAAGCGGCATAATCAAAAAACCCCAAACAAAGCAGGACCGAAGAATTGTGCGTCTCTGCGGATTAATTAGCGGTAGAATTCGTTAATTCGAGTGGTGACTTTTGCAGTGCGCTCGCAATCGGTCGGCCCGACCACCGATGCCGGTGCAGAAAAACGGTCCCCGAAACGCCAATCCAGATCGGCCACCGTCAAAGAACGAAAGTCTTCGGCGAATACGCCCAACGTCAAGAGACCGCGACCTTGTAAGCTCCCAGCATGATGATTCCTATAGTCGTCGTGTGTGCCAAGACTCGTGACGCTGCTTGGCTAATAATTTCACTTGAATTCAAAATGCTTTAGACGTGCAAAATTATAATAATTGATCCCCACAACCACCCGACATGCCTGCGTGTGTGTGTTTCTGTATTTATAACCGTGTGCGCCAAAAAGGATCAATAATTGCTCCTTTTTCGTGTGTTTGGCTTATTTTCCTATAAGTATATTGCAAATATGTGAGAGTGCGCACCCTTATCTGGTTTAGTACTTATGATAGTTTAGTAACGAATATTCCGGTGTTTTAGCATCCCTGAACACCACTGCCTCATCCCGATCTAAACATACGGTCCCCTATAAAAGCGAAGACGACCGATTGGCCAAAGCTCATTCAAAATCTCAAAACACTAACGAGTACCCTAAAAAAGGCTCTAAACCGTTTGAGAAAGGAGTCAATACGACACGAGGTAAGGACGAAAAAACTGACACGACCCTTGGCACACGCAAATCAAAGCATCAAGGAGGCTCGGTCGATCGAGGGACGGGTTCTAATTGGGTTTTTCCGACGTTGTTACCAGCCGTGGAAGCGCCTAAGACCGAAGTGAACGGGACCGAGCCGAAGATCGTCACCTCCATCGAGGGGCCCGAAGTCGTCGACTACGAGCCCGTGGTGAAGTCGCCCCCGGAGCCGACCAGGGTCAAGTCCCCGGAACAGATCCTCATGCGCTCCCCGGATCCCGTCAACTGGACCGTGCCTCTAGACACCGGAAAAACTTTCACTGTCACTCAGAACGTCAGAGAGGGTACGTTCTATTAATAGGTTCGAATTTCCGGGGGTTGATTCCCGATCTTCCGGCAGGCGATATCAGCAGCCGCCCTCATAGCGAGGTCAAAGCGTGGACTCCGCCCGACGTTCCGCCCCCGATCGCCCAGTCGGCGCCCCCAACATTAACCGATCAAAGCAAGGAACAAGGCATGTCGTAAACTCGGACCCGATTTCTGCTTACCGTATTCGATTTGGTTTGGTTGTTGCTTTAGGTATGGATTTAGCAGTGAAAGCATGAACTCGGGCCGGGGCAGAGTCATCGCTGATGCACAGGCAAGTGCCGCCAGAGAATTCGGCGAAATCTAATCGATTTTTATTACTAATAGCTGAGAGACCCCCGCATTTAACGGTAGGACATCCTTGTATTAGGGTCCTCGAGGACCTAGCACCATCATCGGCAACATTATAAAAATTATAATAAACAAAAAAATATAATAACGGAAGGGTAAACTAAACAGACTCGTATAATTAGAAGGGGGCTCTGCCACGATCCCCTTTTTTTCTACAGGGTAGTAGCCACCAGGAAGTGTCGGTGCTCGGCATAAAACGTAAATCGCGCCACTTATCGCTGAACGACCCTCATTTAAAAATCGCCGTTTAGCCCGTCAGCTTTACCTTTGTAATAAATAATCAACTGCTTATGTTCCATATGCCATCCGCGTCAATAAATCCGTCAAAGAGAGAATTTCGTTGAGTCAAAACTTACAACAACATGGACGTCCCCGTTTGTGATCTCTAATCAGTGCACTCGTGTTTTCTGCCAGGAAATAAATAATGTTCAAGACGAAACTATTCTATGGTTGACTAATATATTCTATATTTTGTGTAGATGCGTTTGCTTGCCAATTATCTGGTTAATTTAGTGACATCGAACGCACTTATTTATTATTAACATTATTATTATTAATATTATTAATCATACAGTAAAGAGTTATATAAAAGTTTCCGTTAAATTATGTTTTATTTCCCTTAAACCAACACCTGATTCTTATTGATTGATAGTTTATTGAAATAAGAAAAACAGAAAGGCCTTTACAAAACTTTATTGATTATAAAATAGTCTTCATAAACTATATATATAATATATATATAAGCTATATAACATGGAAATGGCTATAAACAAAAATAGTCGACGTACAAATGTAAGGGTTAAACATGAACTGTATTGCACGCGTGATATGTGGGAATGCTAGCAGTTGGGGTCCCCGGTCGAGGAGACGGTGCTGGCGGCGGCCGAGCCGGTGGACGGGGTCGCCGTCCCCGAGCTGAACTTCAAGTCGCCGTCGCAGATATATTTACCCGAGATGAACCTCCGCTTGACTAGAGACAGCCTGTATCCCGGGCCCACCAACTGGAACTCCAGGCCGGACAAAGTGGTACCCTCGCAGTTGAACGCGGCCGAGACGGTACCGGGGACGCTGGGCCCGTCGCCGATCTCGAAACGGGCCAGCATCGAGCCGACGCCGTGGTTCTCCGAGTGCTGGGACAGCTCGGTGAACTTCCAGATCATTCGCCCGCTGTCCGCTTGCCTGCCGAGAAAATCGGACGCGTTTCCGAAGGTTTACAAAGGTTTCGGTACTCACCATTGGCCCACCGGCTTGGACTGGTGGCTCACGACGGTACTATCGATCGGAACTGCCACCGTGACGTTGAGTAGAGGCGTGGGAGAGCTCATTGAGTGCAGATTGTACTTGTAATCGACCTTAAGACCGGTGTGAGTGTTCGTGCATTTCCAATAAGCAACTAGCTGGAAGGGACACGAATTCGCTCCTGGTTTTGATTTAATCTAAACAACCGATAGAAAACGTCAAGATTATTAAAATACGATCTACGGGTACGCTTACAGTGTATTTCAAAATGTCCACGTTGAAATAGGAGGCGCCCGGGTTTTGTTCGGACTGCTTTTTCAGGAGGGAACTCAATGCGGACATGTTGAATTCTAGAACTAGGTAATCAGAAGCCGATTGTCCGTTGTCGCTGCAAATTCAATCAATATTAGCAAAAACAATTCAAGGGTGTCATTTAGGATAGAGACGGTCAATTGAGGTTTTTTTACATGCAAGTGACAAGGATAGAGATGTTCCCAGTCCAGCTCAAAGACTGGCAAATATTTTTCGACGCGATTTTGGCCAATTCAAAGAAAATCCTCTTTTATTGCCTCAATTGATTGTCTCCAAAATGGCAACCTTAATGACAATTGGTCGTTGCTTTTGCGGACCTGGAACTTGTTGACACGTTACTACTTACATCGCAACTAGTTGCTTATTTGGTAGAATACTCGCAAGTCTTTGGGTGTTCTTAACTCTAAAAACCAACTTAGCCGGATTTGGGTTATTGGCGAGGATCGTCACTATCCCGGCCGGAAACGACAACATCATCTCCCCGGACATTTTAACTTGGCACCTTTTCAATAAATCTCAAATAAATGACACGACCATTACAAAACTCCTGCTTTATTGCGTTACCTCGCCTCGTCCGAGCCCCGGAAATACGAGTGCACGATCTCGTGAAAAGCCACTGCCAGAGGAATGGTATCGGCCATCCCTATGGTCAAAGGCGACGGCCCTCTGGAAACCCCGACCGGAACGCACGAAGTGCGAAACTCCAAACTGCTTACACTGTCTGCACGCGAGATGTTGCTTTGTCTGGCAGGGTCGGAACGCCTTGACGGCGGCCTGGGGATCGACATGTACCCAGACGTCGGCGTCGGCGTCTGCCTCGCCCCTTTGGCTGCAGCAGCCTCGCCGTCTTCCGACATTAAATCGCCAAGTTCGGCGTATTTCGAGGAGACGGAGAGAGTTGGGGAGTTCAGGGCTAATTGCGAGGGGCTCTGCAAGGGCGCGTAGGGGTGCGAGCTGGTCGGCGTGGACGAATTTGAGGCGTTCGGGCTCTGCGCGAAGTTCAGACCGAGTAGGTCGCTGCTCGGCTTGCCGATCTGCTGCGAGACCGACTGCGACCGCTTGATGGCCAGGTCCTGGTCCAGGTTGGAGCCGCGCCGGCCGTACGCGCCGCCGACCGGCGACAGGTACAGGTTCTCGACGGTGGCGCGCAGCTCGTCCACGGACGCGGACATCGGGGCCGACCCGTTGTTCAGCGGCTTGATCTCGACGTGGATCTTGCGCTCGCGCTCGTCGTCCGTGTCCGAGTCCGAGGACGAGTAGAAGCTGCCCTTCTCGTTGTTCCAGTTGTGGGGCACGTTCGGCCGGATCACGTAGCCGTCCTCGTCCAGTTCGGGACCGCCCGTTTCAGGGGGCGGCGCGCTCCTCTGCGATTCGTCCTTCTCTTCCCTGGAAAATTACCCAAATCAAACGTTCCGACTTTGACGAGTATCAGGTTTGTTCGTGCACCACGAATTCGGACTGGTTGCAACCTGTTACTGACTAGTTCCAGGTATTTTTGTGCTCAGAATTGACCGTGGTTCAGTTTGGAATTGATCAGGAGATCAGAGTTGCAAAAACGCTTAGAAGTCCTGACTAGTTGGACCAACAGATTGCAAACAGTTAGGCATTGATCACAAGTTTCCTGCAAGAACTGCTCCAAGCTTGTGCGCATGCACCGTACTCTGTGGACCGGTCCACAACCGTTGCACGAACAAACCTATTAGAAGAAGCAAACATGTTGACGAGTCAAACACGTTCACTCCTGATTCGGTATAAAGCTCCTACATGTCAGATTTTTCTTCCTTATTGCTTTGGGTGTCCACGTTGTCTTTGACCTTCTTCTTGGACTTCTTCTGCTTGGCCTTGTCGCGTCTGCTGCGGAGGAACCCTAGAATGTCACGTGTTTAGATCCGATTCTTCGACCGTCGGTTGTGACGACGATTGGCATAATAATGTCGAGGAATAGTGTAAGCATTTTTGGTCGGGAGTAGATGTAATGAAATAGCTGTGAGATGGCTGAGAGATAGAATCTGCGCCGCCAACACTGCCCGAGGATGACGATAATAACAACGTGCAGGGTGAAGTCAGGGTACGTAACAAGTCTCTACTTGCTACAGAGGCAACAAGCCTACAGTGAGACATAAGTGGTAGCAAGCACAGTAGGGGTAGTTTTGTGGTGAGATATATATATAATAATTATAATATAAATATAATTGTAATAATAAGTCTTTCAAAACCCGCCACCACCGATGTGGATTGATAAATCAGTAATAAAAATATAAATAAACAGCTCGAGCCGACGCCAGACATGCAGGAGGATAAGTAAGACATCTAGTAAAGTTTAGGCGAGTTACACTTGGATCCGCGATTGGAGTGGCGCGTGAGCTGCTGGTCCGCGTCCGGGGTGGTGGGGCTCGAAGGGGCGCTGCACGGCCCGGCTCGGCTCTCGCGCGACCCTGCAAATAAATCATCCCTTGCCCGGGTTAAACGGCGCTGCGGCGACCCAGGAAACTGACATCACGTACCCTGGGAGTTAGACATGAAGAGATTGAGGAGGGAGGTTGTACGGCGGGAGGTTTTGGCATGTGTTGGCACGGTCTGGTCGCTACTGCCATTACCTTCACGCTTTGTCGGCTTCATCGCCGGCTCCGCGTCCTGAGTGGGCGACAGGAGCGCGTCATCCAGCTCGACTACACCTTCAATCAACAAGACAGACAACCAGAACGGGATCGATATCGACACGCGGACACGCTATTTATACGCCTACCGATACCGGGACGGTCCAGTCCGGTCGATTTGCTCTTGACGAACTGCTCCAACAGCTGGTCCACCGTCAGATCGATACACTGCTGCCGGAACTCGCGGTGCACCTGGCCCATCTGCTCGTGGGTCCACTCGACCACCTCCGCGTAGGAATTCAGGAACTCCTTCATGTGGACCAAATGGCTCATCTCCAGATCCTGGAAGTTCTTACAAGTCACCGACATCTTCTTCTCGAAGTCCTCCTTGATCGACGTGTACTTGTCGACGTACGCCTTGTAATCCTCGTGCGCTTTCTTCAATTTGATTTCGCCCTTTTCGATATCCTTAGGTGTGGCATTGTCCTTCCTCAATTTCTCCAGTTCGACTCCGCGTTGCGTGTAAGTGTCCTTGCTCTTCTGCACCATCAGGGTGATGTTCTGCATTGCCTGCACCGACTCGAGAGTACCAGATTCGTCTTCCTTAACAGTTTTATGCTTCTTATGCAACTCTTCGGAGTATTTGTTGACCTCCTTGACCAAATCCGAGACCTTCTGCACCATCTGGAGGTGTAAAGAAGACAAACGTTCCGCTGAGGATTTCAGGACCTGCCATAATGGCGCGAAGGTGCCTTGATTGCAACAGCTCCCTGCTTGCTTGGCGAATTTGCTCAACAACTTCGAGTTGTTCTCCTCGATGTTCGACCTATCGATTGGACAGTTCAATTTCGCGTAATTGATTTCGTTATTGATCTCACCTCTCCCTCAATAGGTCTGCGAATTCCTTGCTGGCCACCAGGCCGTACTTCATGTTGTGGTAGAGCACATCAAAGCCGTTATTCTTCTCGCCCTACAACGAAAACTATCAGTCATGTACGTAACAGTTAATTGGATTTAATAGTGCGGCGAGCCGAGCGTGGGGCTCGCTAAGGTGAGCTGCTAAGGAGGACTCACCCAGAAATAATCGTTAAAGTCGACGGTCATTGTGAGACTGTGTTATGACCATGCCCTTCAGTCTGAACCCTAGACGATTTGGTTTAGTTATTATCGCTGGCCGGAATTATTAGAACATTATGTACCACAGATTAGCTTTTAACGAGCGCAAACATGAATCAACCGACAATCAACCGCCTCCGGAGCACTGCTTTTTGCACACTGAGCCTTCCTGCCGACAGGAAATTACATAGCAACGCACGGACCGAATCGCCCTTATAAACGGCCTAAACGCGGGGAATTGATCAGCGTACGTGCATTAACGACCGGACCCAATTCAGCAATTGCCCAGTTAAAGTTGACGGCACAAACAGCGGGCAGGGAGACACACACGGGCACTCGATTACTACGACAGTACCAATGCGTAGGGGGCGGATCTTGCACACTCGTCGAAAAAATCAAAAAATTACCTCGGGTGACGTAGGAGGGCGTTTTTCATGCCTATGCAACCAAATAAGCTCTCGGACTTATTTGGGTTAATTGCCAGGAGAGGACGCCATTCTCAAAACAGATGTAATGTTGGTTGCCTACATCATCATATCGAAAGCTCCTCCGAAAGCTCAGCCACAATGGCGGACCGTATTTGATGGATGTTTAATTGACGAGATAAAAGATTTTACTACGACAGGAATTCGTGGCGATTTCAATGAAATGCTTCTGCCGGGTGATGTGCAGGAAGGCCAGCTGCTCCCCCGTGAATAAAATAACCGCCTGAGCTGCGTTTATGTCATTTTAATAACTGATGAACGATGATAATAAAAGCCGAAAGCTTTTAATGGCACATGAGGATAGGTAGGTAGGTATTATCTGCCTACTTCGTTTCTCTACCCGTCCCGGTGAGACAGGAAGTCGTTTCGTACTAGTGACTAGTGACTAGACAAAGTCTTTTGTTCGTCTCAAATGTCATGGAAAGTATAGATATGAGTAAAAAAGTTTATTTGGATAATTAAAATTACAAATAATAATAATAATAAAAAATAGTTAGCACTATAGAGGCAACAGCAATAATCAGTCAAAATGATAGCTTGTAAAATTCAGCAATGGCTAAACGCAAAAAATCATCAAAAACCAGTTCCCACATCGTCATTATTAGGTAAGCGCGAATAATTCATTCTTCATTAATTAAAAAGTAGGTATCTATCTATCTATAAATTTCAGGTAGGAAATATGTTTGCATCTGCATGGGTATTACCTGATGGAGGAGTTAGTTGAATCTCGAAATGGGAATCGAGTTTTTGCGTTTGTAGCTGGCATCATGTCATGATTTGATTGTTAAAATCGACCTAATATCGACAAGCGAGAGATCCGAGGATAAAAATAACTTGATGGAAAAAAATAATAATATAAAAATTGTGATGAGGAAGTCCTATTTTACAATATTCAATATCAACACGAAACATTTAATAATTTACTTATTAGTATAACAAAAACAGTCTCAAAAAAACGTAACATACATTATAACGTGGGGAACGCCATAAGATAAGCGGGGGCGACGATTAGCTGACGTTGACCTGCGTGTGGGCCAGGATCAGGATGTCCTTCTTCTCTTTGGGGAATCGCAGTTCGCGGCCGGCGAGCCGGGCCGACTCGAGTTCCCTCTCGGCCTGGTTGAGCTCCCTCCGGAGCGAGCCGGGGCTCTCCTGCTCGCGCGCGATCCAGTCGAGCGCCATCTGGGAGCGCATGTCGTCGTCGAGGGCGCGGTTCGAGTAGTGGGCGACCACCTCCTGCCGGCTGCACTGGCGCTCGCGCATCGCCTTCAGGCTGCCGTTCCAGTGCAGCAGCTGGAAGACGGTCATCAGCTCCTGGAACTCGAGCATCGTCCGGCCCTTGTTCGACTCGAGCATGAACCGGAACGCGCCGATGCCCGTGTTCGGGTTGTCCGCCTCCTCCGGGTCGCCCTTGAACGAGTTGCGCGCCTCGGCGACCGCCTTCTCGATGAAGTCGTCCGAGATGCGGCGCGACGGGTGCTCGTTGAACACCGAGTTCATCAGCGCGATCTTGGCGGCGCTCCGGCGGGCCTCCGCCTTCGTCGGACAATTCTGCGTGCAGAAAAAAAAAACAATATTGCGAAAACCGAAAATCTATAATCGAAAACAGTCTTCAACTGACTTGGAAGCTTCCGAAGCAGGAGCCGCCCGGGAGGGTGACGTAGCAGACGTACGGCTGGGCGTTAGAAGGGACCGACTCGTAGATGACCAAAGCTCCGTTGCGAAGATCCGCGCCTCTCGCGTGCTTCATCTGCCAAAATTCCTGCAGCGCCTCGACGACGTTCACTGAAATCATTTCGGACTGTTGAATACTCGATTGAGAAGGAAAGAACAATTTTTGGTTCAACCCAATATTTTCATTGTTAAGAATCGTAGTCTTGGCACAATCAAAACGTTTGGTTGAATCAAAGAAGCTCTTCTCTCGGTGCATGCGGGGAATTATGTGAATTATCTTGATGAATGGGCCACGAATCGGTTCGGTAAATAAAGGATGCCGATTCGGTATCCGGGTGGTGTGAAATGTTCGTTCGGATACCTCAACCTCCCCGAAAGTAACGATAATTTGTGACGTGACCGCTTTCCGAAACGGTCTAATGCTCACTCATTAAATTTTCAATAAAGTCACGGTCCACTCTGTTCTAATTATCCAGGACTTGTGCGTGTACCTGCCTATAATAATACCGGAGGAGACGTATAATGTTATAGCGCGAGAAAGAGAGAAAGAAAGGACAGACCGTTAGGTTAAAATCTTAATAATTTTCGTATAGATCTTGAGGATGACGATGGCGCGTTTTATCTTTATAAATAATAATAATAATATAAGGTAAGGTATAACAATTCTCGTGTGGAGAGACGAAGTGACATCGGTAGTCACGGAATAAAGCAGTGACATCACCTTTAGATTTACTACATTCGAGTTCAATTCCTTTGTTTCGGACAGTTTGGTAGCTAATCACGGAGTCAAGAACCCATTCATTAAAATGTGAGAAATGCACGGATTCTAAAACAAACAGGTATGGAAATTAGTAATTTGAATGGTGGGTACTTTGTTCGGATTTACATACAAAGCGGAAGAACTCCGTGGAACTTGTATAAGGCTTTAAAGATCAACACCTCCGCGATTTTTTTTCGAACGATCATCGCTATTTCACCTGCAATTCGCCATCATCATCATCGTGTAGGTATATAGATATGGATCGATGACGATGACGAGGTGTACCAGCAAGCTGTTGGGCGTTTCGAAATGCCAACGACTCGGGCGAGTCGTCATGCTCGGTATTTTCGGCTTATGACGCGACGACCCCCTTTATTTATTGTCACCTCGTCAAACAAAGAGCAACCGGCTCTGGTAGAAAGTGGGTAAACATGGGTGTGAAGTTTTAAATTCAAGTGAGTCGACTCGTCTTGCGAGCCTCGAGTGGAGAGACGAAATCGCACCGTCCGGTTCTTCTCGTTATACCGCGGGTACTTATCATTATATTGTACTCGATCATCGCATATGATGACTATGACGCGAGAAAAATGGATTGTTGATGTTCACGAAAAATTGAAAGAACAAATGATGAATTTATTGTATCAATTAATTGTTCGGATTACGATTTTTCTCATACTGATTAGGTACTATAAAATTTTCTCCGTGAGTGATGTTTCTGGAAATGCGTTCCGTTGCGGAATTGGCGCGAGACGCGCCGGGTTGTGGGAAAAATGCGTCGGAAACAATGGGAAGATGCGCGCTATTGTGCGGTCGCGGCAGAGCTAATTGTTTGATGCTGAAGGGTACTAGACGGGTTAATGGCACCTCGATGCGGAAGGTACCTGCACGCCGCGTGCATGCATGCATACATGCATGTCGTGCAAGTAGGTAGGTGGGTAGGTGCCTACCTAAATGGAAATAAAAACGACAAAAATGCAAGCGGACCCGAGAGAAGAATTATCATTAGTGAGTACCGCGCGAGTTTCGTCCGCATAATGACGATAACGGTCAGGCAGAGTCGTCGCGATGGGACGACGACGATGATGATGGTTATCGACTTTCGGACGTTTCTCGATCGCGAATGTCGTTTTGACATATTTGTAAAAGCGGTCGAGTCGATGATGGAGCGGGCCATCTGAAGTCTGAAGTACTCGCGAGCGCGTCTGCACGGCGGAGCGGGTTTTTTAAAGGTTTTAATAGCACGAGTTACAGTTGGAGGTATGGCTTTTTGCCGTCTGGGTATGTGCCGGGGTTAGTGTCTGGATGCGGAGTTGAAGGCTCCGGCGGTTAGGCCGTACTATGCACGGTTTTGCGGTCGATGGTAGTACCTCGGTATCCGACGTCGTCGTAGAGCTGGAGCATGGGCGCCGTGGCCGAGCAGGTCCACTGCGGGTCGGGGTAGACCATCATGTCCGTCCTGCCGGCGGCGGCGCCGGCGTCGGCGCCGGGGGGTTCAAGGATGCGCCGCGGGACGAGATCGCGGCCCGCACATGCACTCCGCATCAATGGGAACGGGCTGAACTGACGCAGCAGGTCGGCGGGCCTCTCGGTGCGTTCATCTCGCGCTGTTGCTATGGCACCGGTGCCTCCTGTTTCTGCGTCTCGGTCGCTGGCACTGGGAGGGCGAAGGCGCAGCCAGCGCTCGGCAAACCGCCTACCGCTCCCCGGCGGCACTCCGCCGTTGCCCTTGCTCCGGTTCCTCCTCTTCCTCTCGCGGCGCACCGCACCGCACCGGATTCGCGCGACGTGCGGCCGTGTGGTACCCGCGGACCTCGCAGACTCCGGAGGTCAACGCGGTGCGGACGCCCCACACTCCACTCTCTGCCCAGACTGGCGGACCGCGAGACCGACACCAACAAAGACACTCGTCTGAGTGCCGCGTCTGGCCTGACCGCTCACTGCTCACTGTCGACTGCGAATTTCAGACCTCGAGGCCGACACTACCAACACCACCCGATCCAATGATGATGATGATGACCCGACCGCAGGAACCGCTCATCACATCAACCACATCCACCAGTACACTTCTTCTTCTTCGTCTTCGTCTTCTACTTCTTCTTCTTCTTCTAGTACTTACTCTGCTTCGCGTCTCAGATCTAAAGTCTAATAAACAGAACAACTTGACTCGAACCGAAAGTTTCGTACTCGATGCCGGTACGTATGTATCGATGGTAGTACCTACTGGTAGTACGTATTATACGGACGGAACGAGGAGGACTATAGTTATGCGGGTACTACTACGGTCGAGTGCGACCGGCCGGCCCGTGTTGACTCTTACCTCTCTGATTGTTCAACTGCCAACCGGCTCTCAACCAGAGCCGCTGCTCTCTCCGTCTCCTGCGACCGACGCTGCCACCATCGCCATCACGGTCACACGATTTTTGCATTCTAACCATTTGCCTTTTTTAATTAAAACAGGTATTCCCTCTCAGAGTACCGTTATAACTTGTAAAAACGCCATTGTAATTAACCAATCTGGTTCACCCACGTATATGCCTTATATCGTGGCGGGTACTAACACGGACGCTCTCGTCAACACTTTTTTTCTTCCTCTCAAACTCGCTAGATGCGGAGGACTCGGATAAGTGATCGCAAACGACACTCTTGTAACGACAATAATTTATTTCATCAACACTAAAAAAATATACCAATGTCTTAAATATTCATATAGTAAAAGTATATATTATGTCTGTATTAGGTATGTATAGTACTTAATAATAGGTATAGTAAAATTTATTAAAATCTAAGTCGTACAATAAAGGGTAATCATTTGCAGGAACTTTTGAGTGCTTGGTCCTTAATCCTATATAAAATTGCTATAAATTCGGCGAGCGTTCGTCAGACGACCTCGCCGGATATCGTGGGAACTGGATGGCTTTTGGCGTGTTCGTCCGGAGTCTTGGTGAATTCCACGTCGTCGGAGCGGACAGTCACGCACCCGGAATGCACGTGCACCCTCAGCTTGTACACGGCCCAGGTGACGAGATGTAGGACGAGGATGAAGGCGGTCACGCCGAAACAGACTCCGGTCGCGACGCCCGGATTGCTCCACTTCAGAATGTTGTAGATGTACCGGTGACCTTCCCTGTGAAAACCGGCGCGCAACCTGAGAACCGCACCGAACGGTATCATCGCCCGACAAACTCACCTGCTGATGCCCCCCGCGGCGTAGAAGATCACGCTAAACACCGCGTAGCACAGCCCGAACAGGACGGGGTAGACGCAGTGGAGGAGCCGCACCGGGTGCGACACCACCAACAGGTCTATCAGCATCATGACAGAGTTGTTGGCGTGCACGAAGACGTTCATCGCGTCCAGGCCCATGGTCTTCTCTGAAAACGGACCCGCATAGGGTTAGAGGGTTAGACCGGCCGGTACTGCTGCAATAAATTCATGTCTTTATATAGGTACCGTCGTAAATCAGGGTCCAGTAGATGACGGAGATCCCGAAGGACAGGTCGGTGGCGATGACGTTGGCGGCCCAGTACGGCTTGTACATCTTGAGGGCGTTGGTCCGGAGTCGCGACGGGCTCTTGAGATTCGGGGCAAGGCTGCAGACGGTGACCAGGCCGGCGGCCATGAGCGCCTGCAGCGTGCACATCGTGTAGCCCCAGTTGGTCAGGTAGATGAGCCATTTCGCCCGAAAGTCGGCCGGCGCGTCCGGGTTCTTCGGATCGACGATCGAGACGACGATGGTGACGAAGAATAGAAGCGCCGCGGCCCACCTGTAAACCAGATAGACGAGGCTCGGACGCGGCTCCCGCTGCCACTGCGGAACCGGACCCGCCGATGAATTCGTATCGGTGCGAACGGTAGTCGGGTACTCACCTGGGAAATTACGAATGCGATCGGTCTATCGTGCGTTAGAGATAACTGTTCCAGAGAGAACTGCTTCTTCCACGTTTCTATCATGTCGGGCCTTGTTCAAACTGCGAGCCTTAGTTTTCTGTCACGTGTGCGATCGTATATGCAGTTGAGAGCCCCCCGGCGATAATAATCGATCTGCAACCGAAAATTACAGGCACTCGTCTCTACTGGCAAATGAGTAAACAATTGGAGAAAACAACAATTATTTATCATTCGACTAGTTTTGAGGGTCTGTGATGGCAGGTCGCGACATTCTGGCGGCTTATAATCACATACTATAAGAATGTATAATAAATAATAACATAACGCAGTACGTAAGTATCGAAAGGAAATAAAATAAGTCGTCCGTCCTCTTCGCTTCGTAGTGAAATTATTACGTAATTGTTATAACTTTCCACGGTTACATACACCTAACGATAAGTCTACGAAATTGCTGATCGTGAGTTCGCTAGTTAGCCAGAGTCCAATAGAAAGTTATAGATGCGAGCGCGGATATGAATAAATTGATATCTGGTGCTTTGCTAGTTTTCGTGATGCAACGACTTCTGCCCGGAGGAATTTCCGGACGTCGATAACTCATTTTTTATATATCTCAGCTTGAACAATCATCGTAAAATTGTTATTAAACAGACGAACAAAGCCCGACCGCCGCTTTTCTCGTCATCATCATCATCATCTTGACAACATATAAAAACTTGTGTAAATCGACCATTATCCCGGTTACTTAACCGTTCACTGCGTAGGTAATTATTAATGATACGCCAAACCCGGCATCAACCGTTTTGCCGTCCATACATCAAACCAACCCTAACAAACTTCAAAATTAACGACAGAACTGAAATGGGTATCGTTTATACCGTGGGATACGCGGAAGCCACTATAATTACGCACTTGTGTTATGTAATACTAATAGGTGGTTCGGCTACTAAGGAGCTTCCGGATATGTCCTAATTAAAAATTAATCCGATCGATTTATTTACCTGTACATATCATACAGCCTGATATAAAAGCCTCTGTACTTATAGGGATGAGAACTGCAAATGCTCAATTCCGAAGATATCATACCATGAAAAGGTAGTGGTGCATTGCCAAATTATACTTTTTTTATGGAGTTCACATTTGTTGCAAAACACGATTCACAAATGAAGCAATCAACCTTGTATAGTTGGTATTGCTAGTCCATGAATTAACGGTAAATGATGAAATGGGACAAACGGAATCGTTTAGAGTTTTAAATGATCGAATTTTGTTTTGGTGATTATTTCATATTGGATGGAAATTTCAATATTTCGTGAAACAATTCTCGGCATAACTACAAAAACGTGAGTGTTTTCGGGATTTGCATTTAGGAAATCAACCCTCAGGCGACGTCGGCGTATTTCTCTCAATGTGTATTACTTACTTAAAGGTCGAATCGATGTGTCAATGACTTTTTATTGACGTCGGATACACTTTTTCGAAACACAACGTTTTTTCGTCCACGAATTCCTCGCGTTATCACCTTATCGACACCTGCGAACGAGACATTAATCCACGGGTATAAGATATTATTAACTTTTATCAAATTCTGTAAACCGATTCGTTTGTCGCATCAGATAGAGATGCGCCCGATAACTAATGACAGCAACAATGTAGCATCCCGGAAACGGGCCAAGATAGCCGCTAATTATAACGAAAACGCATGTAAAATGTGGTTACTACCTGACGTCCGCCAATAACTGGCTTTCATTATTTGTCACAGGATATTACCCAGTAGTTCGTATTATCGTTATCATTATTACACGTTGTTAGTGCCCTAACTAGAAAACTTGAAGGTCTCATTTTACACTGTGTTTTCGTTTGCTTTGTGTATTTTCCTTCAGCTTTCGATACGTTTCACAAAGAAAGGAAATTGTTTGATTCATCCATACGTTTATGTGTGGCCAATGCACAAATTTAATTGTCGGAAGATTTAGAGTAGTATTTTCATCTTAATGAAACGTAGTCCCGTTGAGACAAATAAATTTGTGCATTGGTTGTGTGGTTTTGTCAATACCTTTAATTGGCTTTTTGCCGTCGATGTTGACGTTAATTAAATGAAAAAAAAAATTAAAAACTTATATCACATATTTCGACTTTCTCCGGCGCGTTACGTTCACGGGAATTTCGCCGGCGATTGCAACCGCTGTTTTATAACGACCCATCCGGGTCAATATAGCAATAAACAATGGGCGTTTATGCGGAATGACCACATATCCAGTGCGAAATGTGCCGTCGCGACCTCAGCGCGGTCGTCCGGTCGTCGTTCCGGCGACGGCGACGGGCAAAAACCGCGAGCGGGCAAAAAGCGGTGCGGCCCGTTTTCGGCGAGCGCCGGCTCTTCGGCGACGACGGGCCGTTTCGGGACTTACGTGGAAAGCGCGCCGGTCGCGGAGGCGGGCGGGCGGGCTGCTCCTCGAGAGCGGCGGGCAGCGGCGGGCCGGAGCGGCGGCAAGTGACCCCCGAAGTTCGTAGACCCTGAAGCCCGAAGACGAACTGCACCGCACCACCGCGGGCCCGATCAGGTGACGGGCGACCACGTGAGGGCCGGCGTGCCGCTTGCGCCGTGGCGGCCCTCTCGCGCGGGTCCACCTGCAATTGGCGGCCGTGCGAAGACGCCGCACGGGTTCACCACTTGACCCCGCTCAATTGGCGAAAACGCCCGGCACCGGCGGCGTCACGCACGTTATCTAGGGTTTCCGCAAGGCCGGACCTGGACCGCGACCGGCGGAAAGTGCGCGCACCTCGCCCTATCGACTTTTCGCGGACCGCGAGGAATTTCTTGAAATGGAGAGCGCATTCCAGAATTCCGGGTGATATCGCGCCAGATTAAGACCGCATGCCTCCGTCTATAAATCACGCGCGACGGACAATGAGAAATTGTTGCCGTTCGCGTCGAATTTTATGACAATCTTTTTTCGAGCCGAGAGTGGTTCAAATAATCGGGTCGGCTTTAATTGATGACCCGCACTCTCCCTTAAAAACCCCCATTACGACGTGTATATAGTCGATCATTCCTTCATGAACTTACGTGTCGGCGTAGGTGCATGAGAGATGGAAACCTCGACGAGTTCCCACCCATTGATCCAATTATAACGTCATTTATTTTAATAACAATAAACCGGAGCCGTGTAAATAACATAAAGTTTCTTGATTTATTCCAATACTATCGATAATCGCTAAAAGCTCTTTTAGTCGGGTTGGCGTGTTAATTTTTTAATGGCACGTGAGTTATTATTATTGTTTCGGTCACGAATATGCCCGAGATAATTGTCGCCAAGGATGCGACCGATTAATGCCATCACGGAATATGCGAATAACTGACCGCGCCGACTCAATTTCTGTCATTATTGTTAAACTATCAGACTTTCATTATTGTTAAACTACAACGTGCTGTCAGAGAATTCTAAAGAAAACTAATTCACATGAACGTCGGCAAATCCCTCTCTAAGAAAGTTGTGTTTGAAAATTTGTTCCCGAAGCAGTGGCAGCGCAACTCGGTGTTATGAAACTTGACGTCAAATAATCTTCAGTTCTTTGCTCATAGGTGTAATTGCTGATGAATAAATTAATTGGAAATCCATTAATTGCCGTTTTCTCCAATCAATTAATCGCTTTTCTGTCAAAATCCCGAACTATTTTCATATATTTCGACTTAGAAATAGCTTACGCTGTTTGGAGAGCAATATTGAATCACGTAGTATATACATTACCTACCTATGTCAGTTCAGTAGACGAATGGACGTATAAAGGTGTGAGAATTTTACTCGTCTGGTTATTCAAACCGTGGCTCTATAAGTCTAAGTACAAGAGCCAACAACCATAAAAACTTAAAGTATACAATGGTTTTTAGTTAATGTACCGGGGAAAACCTTGTTTAACATCGAAAATGAACGGTAGTTTTTCGGTCAACGATTGACCGTGCATTTATTTGGATCGCGATCGAAATTAGGCGCACACAAATTAATTTTCATCATCTATCTCAATATAGAAGAACACAAACAGTCTGCAGAAGAGAATAGCATAACAAAGGTTAATTAACCGGGGCAATTCGCGAAATTTCGACGACGTCGCTCGCGATAATTTTAGTTCAAAATCGAACTCACCTCTTATATGCGATTATTATACCGATTTCTAAAACCCATGTAAACTGTTCTATTCCTTGTTAAAACAGGTTCCCGAATAATAATCATTATCTTCCGAGTGTATCGATAAGTGGAATACCTATGTAGTGCGCTTTTGAGTCATCCGATTATTAATTATTAGGCGATTGTCCTGATGATAAGATATAGTTTATAGGTAGACGAGTATCATTATTATGATGGACAAGCAGAAAAGTACGATTATTGCATAATCATAATCGAAGGTAATTTGTGATGGCACTTATTTCAAGAGTCCATTCAAGCGAAATTACAGCACAGCGATATTTCTTTCTGCGGTTGATCACCGAAAAATGATGGAAAAGTGCCGCACGCAACTCGAATAATTGGACACATCCTGTCTTTTGCGCCGGAGACGCTCTCTCGTGTGATTCTCACTGGGAAACACTATCGTAAATAAAGAACGAAATTAACTGAGCTTATGGATTAAATTCCTGCAGCCTGGGAAAATCTAAAAGTATTATTTTATCTCCAGCTGGTTAATTATGCAAATTTAGATAAATCCTTGAAACCATTCCATTCCATCTAAATAAAAACAATATCAAGATTCTCCAGGTGTTCTTTTTTTTTAACTAGAAGAAACCAGAGTAGGCAACCAAGAATACTCATTTCTATCTATGCCTTGAAGCCCCGTTAGCAGATCAAAAAAGGTTCCATTTGAAATGAAAGCCGAAACTGATTTTATTTGTAATAATTTATTTAAAGTCAAAAGCTGTTACTAACAAATATAATAAGTTAGCTATCAAAAGTATAATTCCACTGTCAACTATTGCACGAGAAGAACAAAGAACTATAAGAACTACACCAGTCGTATACGACATAAGGCTAGATGTCTCAGGAATGTTGTATAGTGGTGCGTGTGTCCACCAACATTCAGAACTCACATGAATAACTCAACTAAACTATTGCTTTCAGATTACAAACACACGTTCTTCGCCGTTCCTTGTATATCCCTTGGCTTCGGCTAGCGAATACAGGGAACCGGAAGTACCACTAACAGCAGTTTTTGGACGGCTGATCGGCGGTACGGGAATGTTCACATGACTTGCAGGATTTGGCTGGCCTCGAAGGCCATGCCTGGCAGGAGGATGACGGGACTGGACACGTGCCCCGACTCGACGCAGACCATGTTCGGGTACTCGTCGTCCCCGAAGTCGGCCATCTCCTTCGCCTGGTCCACCCACGGGTTCCAGATGACCGTGTCCGGGAAGTTGCACTTCTGGATGCGCATCTTCCGCCCGGACACCACGTTCGTGATGATGTGCTCGTGCGGCGTGTTCTGGTAGATCCGGTCGGTCCACTCGCCGATCGTCACCACGTCCCTCGTCTCCTGATATATCGTGCCCTCCCCGGTCTTGTCCAGGAACGTGCAACCCTGCAGACCCGTGATCTGGCACCGCCGCACGTCCGGCACTTTGAAGTAAGTGTGCAGCAGTAAATTGAAACTAAACGTCGAGTCTTTGCTCGGATTGTAGACGGCTATGTTGGAATGCAACTCCTTCTCGCGAAGGATGAGTCTGTAGGTCAACTGGAACCTGCAATCGAATCAGATAGTGAGTACTCAAAGCGATCGAAAGTAGGGTCGTGAGTACGGATAGTTCCAGATGGAGCGTGTGAAGTCTGAATCCATTATTGAGAAGATGGCCTCCACATCTCCACTGGCTAGTCTTTCGGGTGCCTTCTCGACGTTCCAACGGATGATCCGAGCGAATCCGTGTTGAGGCCCGTAAGACCATGGTCCGAATTGGGCTGTAAAAACGCAGATTTCAGTACTCTACATCTTCTAGTCTCCGAAAGGATACTAACGGAATACGAAAGGGATGCCACCCCTTATCGGTTTCTTGCCATCGAAGATCGCTTGTTTGCTGAAAGTACAGTGATTTGAGTACTGAAAAAGGTGGATGGAAAATTGGGGTGGTACCTGACGAAGAGCTGTTCTTGGTTGTTGACTCTCCAGGAGACGACCGTGGCACCTGCAACGTGAAGGAGAAGGTAAACAAAAAGCAGATGACGATTGTGTTTTTGCGGCGGGCGATAGCCGGCGCGATAAGGGCCGATCGGCGGCGTGGCCGGCCGGGCTCACCGTGCAGGTTGATGGTGCAGGTGGTGTTGTTGCCCCTATCGAGGACCACAACACTGGTAGCGGCCATGACCGGATTATTTTGTGTGGTGGCCGCCGGCCGGACGCGCGACTCTCCCGCGTTGTTTTGCTGTTCCCGCACTCGGTTGCCTGGCCCACACTTTCACGCGTTGCTACCTGCGCGGTCGCACACACGCCAGGTGCAAGAAGTCCCTCTGTTGGTAGCGAAAAAAATAAGATCCTTATCGGTGCAGTGTGCGGGCACGATGCGGACCAACACCTTGGCCGAGTCGATAAAACGGAACTAGGGATGCGATGCGAAAGCGCACTGGTTTCTATGCCCGACTCTTGATATGCAGAAGAACGGACGCGACTAGTTTTTCAGCATTTCACAAAAAACCGAAACACCACGGATAATGGATGCTACAGTCGCCGGGTCGCCATCTATCGGCCAATAGCCAAAACGCCTAATCTCGGATCAGAACCGTCCCTGTACCCGTACTTGAAAAAAACATGGCCGAAGGTACTAGGGAATCCCTTATATTTCCACCCCTAATTAAACTAGGCAACGGGGCGAGACGGTAAGAAAAAGCTGCGGTATTCTATGTATAATTTATTTCATGTTTTTATCCAATGAACACATTGTCAATAATAATTAATATGTAATAAGATAAAACAGATTGCGCCATTTACAAATTTCCTACTTAATGTAGAATTGAAAATAGAAACAATATCGTATTTTTGTTATATGTATATGTAGATTTTTATACAGAGGGACGATAATTAGATATAATAATAAGAATAGGACACACAGGTAGGTACGTAATACGTAATATTTAGTTTTGTTCGGAAATGACGATAACCATCAACGATCCTAATATGTAGGTACAATGAATTAATTATTCGTTAATAATCACAAGATGAAAGTATAATGAGAGCGTCTTAAATTCCCACCGGGACGCACTAAAACAGAGAGATTAAGAGGAAGAGAGAGACATATAAATTTGATGGGCACCAACAGTCATATATGGTTGATGTAGAATGGCGTAATCTGGCAGCAGCTAATTTAGTAGTGACACATAGATTATAAATAAATAGAATTTAATATTTCAAGGTACCTTTAAGGCTAGTTGAGATCACTAGTGCACTATTATCTCTACGGCAGGCCGCACGAGACAGAGTCGGTTGCAGGCATGCAAGAGAACTGATCGTGAGTGAGCACTGTCTCCTGTCACAGCACGGAGAGCCCGCCCTCCGGCGGTTCGGTATAGATTGTACATGTGAATATCCTATCACTTCATAATTTGACATTTAATACAGTAATTATTAGTTAATATTGCTCAGTAATGTTCTTATAGTTTATGTACCATTATAATACGCGTTTACTTTTTATTTTATCATTACCACCTAATATGGAGACCGAGAGATAGATCAGATGACGGGGGTCGTACGTGCCCCGAGTACACACTCACTTGATTTGTTGATGTTTATTGAATAAAAATGACACTTTTTCAATTAAGTACCGATATTATAGATAGTTATGTATATGTATAATTATATGTAGTGTAAAAGAAAAATTCGCTGGACATTTAAATGTAATATGATATAAGTATAACAGAACTACATGAATAATAGAGTACACTCGTTAGTGTTAGCAGTATTAGGCTACTCTACTGTATTTTTTTGGAATTTTTCTTTTCTTTTCATTATTATATTTTTTTCATTACGCTACACCCTATCATAACACTGCATGCACTCAAGTGGCGTGTGGCATATTTGGCATTTGGCCCAGCCGTTCCCGTAGAAAAGTGAGCACTTTGCGGAACATTATCATTTTGATTTGATACAGTATTATTACATAGGATAAGAGAATCACGTGGCAACACCAGGCCCATGTACAGACAACGACTCGTACTTTTCCTCCAAATTCGATCGGTTAATAAATGTTTGTCTGTTCACGCTGCCTGTCACAGCCGCTCATTTTTAATCTATAACATTAAGAAGAATAAATAAGTATCTCTTTGGCATAATCACTATCCAGACGTGGTAACATGTTAGTTTTTTTCTATTATTTAAAATACTGTTCGGCCATCGCCATCTCCATATATAATAACGTTGTACTCTAGCAATAGTCCCTTCTTTGATTATTTTTTTTTTAACGGGTCGACCTCTTCGCGCTGATGGCAGAGAGAGGACGACACAACTTGATTTCTATCACGACATGCATCAATTACGAATAAATAGTGATCACTTCCTGGCCGCCGCCGCGGACCATGAGCACGCGCTCCAGACCCTCCGTGAGCACCTCCAGGAACTCCATATCTGGAAAATAGGATAACGATCAAGCAATTGCCGGAAAATCATCTAAGTCACACTGACAGTTGGATTCCCGTTCCATTTTGGTGTCTTTCGGAGGTCCGGGCAAATTGAGGATCACTAGTTGAGCATCGTGGGACCGGTTCACCACCACCTCGTTCAATTTCACCGCGGTATGCATCCGGCGAACGTTGCCTTCGTCACTGAAAAACACGACCGATAACGGAACGGTTATTGGGACATTTTCGAAATAAATACGGGGTCATCTTGGCAGGCTTCGTCTTCTCGTCAGAAATCGAGTTCTCTTTCACCTCCGCGTCGCAAGTCTCCTTCTCGGAGGCGTCCTCCTTCTCGGCGGTCGAATTGCTCTCGCAATCCTCGCTCTTGGCAGCTGGGTTGTTCGGCTGTCGTAAAATTGCGATAAATTCGAGCGAAATCCATATTTCATTAGGTTTTACCTCGTTAGTCGGTTCAGCCTCGGCGGTCTTGTTATTATCCTTATCGCCATCGCCACCCCCCGCGCCCGGCTCTTGGAATCTAACCTTGGTAGCGATCTTAGCGTCGACAATCTGGTGGTGCTGATCTACAATTGATTGCACCTAAAAGTAGGTCGTGTTAATGCAACGAAATCACGTATTGCCTTGTTTTTTGATGATTTTAACAGTGATGATGATGATGATGATGTGATGATGAAGGGACCTAGTACATTATATTTGTGAGGTATCAGCGAAATGATCATTTAATAATAATAATGTTATGGTAAATCAGAGTAAGGAAAAATCGTGCAGAAATTAATAAACGATGAGCCTTTATCTAGCCAAACACGTTGATGATAATGCTTTACCAGCGGCAGCTTCTCTTCTGCGGACATTTCATTGAAGTCCACCAACGACTGTACCTCGCATGTCAAATTAGACGTCACAATAATTAATTATCCGCAGTCACAAAATCTACTCAAAACTAAATCACTAGACAATGTGATTTTTACTCACCACTCCTAAGCTCTCTTTCTTGTTGAGTCGCAATTCCCTGAGCATCTGGTTGCGCTGCTCCATCATCAAGGTCCTCTCGTAAGTGTAAGCGGAAATATCGCTATCCATCTGGAAATTATCAATTAGTCATTTGGTGAGTACGGTTTGACATCGGTCGGTACCATTTCGACGACTTCGACCTCCGCCTCGATGCGGAGATGGTACAGGAACGTCTTGAGATCTTTCTTCATCTGGATCGAGTTGTCTTCCAATTGAGCGACGGTGAAGATCCTCATTTTGCAATTCTTCCAAGTGCGGTGCTGCTTCAGCAGGAACGGCAGCAACATCAGCAGACCGCCATCGTGCACGATCCACCAGATGTCGATGTTGCCTACCACCTTTTCAGTAGAGTCCGGGAAGAAGTTGATACCTTTAGGAACAAGAAGAGCCATCCGTGCAGCAGTCACGTTCCGGACCGTCTGTAGGAAAACCTGCCAGGTGCGATCGTCCTCGGACTGCCTCCAACCGTAGGGCCAACCCAGGATTACAGTATTCGGCTTCATCCCTCCCAAACCGGCCGTTTGAACCCTTCGAAAGAAAGAGATCGGACAGCTCGAATAAAGAAGATTGATTGATGGATATTACAAGTTGGATAGGCCCTCGGTGATGTTGCGCGCCACCAAGATGTCGACGAACCCCTTGACCTTCTCCTCGTCCATGGTCTTCCTGAGACTCTGCTTGGCTGCCATGGCCTCACCGTACGACCTGGTGAAATCGCCACCGATGGCCGAGGCGCAGACGGTCAAACCCTTGCCGGCCTTGAGCTGCGACGCGAACGCGAACAATTTACGGTACTTGGGCACTAGGTCGGACGTCAGTTTCACCAGGATGAGGATCTGGGGCCGCCAGTTCTTCGTGTGGGGCGGACCCTCCTCGAGACGAAGCAGCGAGTACCGAGCCGCGCTCAGAGCCAACCCGCGGATACCGTCACCCCATTCCTTCTCAGCACTGAAAACACCACCCTTTATGCCCTGCGAGATGCCTGTGAAATCGGAGACTCACCCTCGGTATTCGATGTATTTATAGATCACGCCCGCCATGACCATGGCGATCAGGGCGTAGTACCAGGACGTCATGAACATGATCGCTATGCAGAGCGACAGTCCGAAGAACGAGAGCGACCAGTGGTAGTACTTGAACCGGGGCCGCCAGTTGGGGGTGTGCAGGAGCGTCTGCAGGGCGCAGGCGAGGTTCACGAAGCCGTAGCACATCAGGAAGAACATCGAGAGCAAGGGGGCTAAATAGTCGACGTTCCCCAGGAGGATGCCGCATTGGCAGATGACGAGAGTCAGGAGGAGGGCGCGGGTGGGTTCGCCGCGACTCGAGGACACCGCAAAGGGGGCTAGAAACGGTATGATCCCGTCTTTGGCGATCGCCTGGAGCAGACGCGGCGCTCCGGTGAGCGACTGCAGCCCGGCCCCGAGCGTCGACAGGAACGAGCCGATCAGGATCACCCACTGGTTGGGCCAGGCGATGTTGGCCACCACCAATTTCCCGCCGATCGAGACCCCGAATCTGCAAATCATCGTGAGTACCCTGAATGACTCGATCAGGGCGGACCTACTTGTCTCGGAGCAGCAAATTGTCGACGGTACCCGCAAAGAGGACCACGGTGGACAGGTAGACCGTCGATGTGGTCAATATGGCGCAGATCGTCCCGATCGGGATGGACTTCTGGGCGTCGGCCAGATCGCCGGATCGGTTCGATCCGGCCATGATCCCGGTGACCGACGGGAAGAAGATCCCGATCAGGATGGTGAAGGACGTGCTGATATCGGCGAAGACCTGATTGTAGGTCGGCCGGTCCATTTGTTCGATGTCCTCGGGGTCTTTGCCCACCGCGACGTACTGTCCCAATTCCAAAAAGCTGTCGTAAATATTGTCTAGAAATTGCGTTGCGTTAGGTTTTATCCCCGATTCCTTAGAGACGTCCCTTACCCATCAAGACCCCGGAGGAGAGGCCCTTGATCCCGCGTACGATTCTGGTGTCGTACTTGGCGAAATACGGATCGCAAGCGGTGTTATTAGGGCAAAAAGTCTGATAGAGCAGCCCGGTTTTGTTCTTATGGCAGTCGTTCATGGTTTCTACCCGCAACAAACGCTTACCGAGGACGCACATGCTGAAATTGATCGTCATTAGGGGCTAATCGGGTATCATCGCGTCCTATTATGAAGGGGGAAAGTATGAGTGGTATGAGTTTTTATCTACTGTTCGTGGGGTGATTACGGTGATTACGCATGCAAAAAGTATTAGAGAGAGGTGCTCGAGGTTTGTAATACTAACTGCAAGTTATCATTCCCGTTGACATTGACAAAAATTCCAATGTACACAGCCAGGATGGAGAAGATGACGCATGCAAGAGCAACTGTGGCAAATTTGTTGACAAACTTGACACCGACGAACACAATAGTCCCCATCACCACGAGCAGCCCGGATCCGTAGACCCGGAAATTGTTGTACATTGCGTCCGCGTTTTTGGTGAAATCGCCGAAAATCGATAAACTAGGAGCCATGTAGGTCTGGAAAACCGCATCAGGGGTCAGGATCGGTCCACGATTTCTGTTAGTGGGTCCCCGCACCTTTCGGAGGGTGGATGACTTACCAGCACGATTTCGACGGCGCCCACGATGTACATGGCGGCCGCGAGGGTGGTGCCGGTGTAGAACAGCATCCCCACGGCCCCGCCGAACTCCGGGCCGAGCGACCGCGAGATCATGAAGTAGCTGCCCCCGCCCGGCACCACCCCGTTGGTGGCGATCGCCGACATCGAGATGGCCGTCAGCATGGTGACGCAGCAGCAGCACAGCACGATCAGGAAGCCCTGGACGGCCCCGGCCGTGCCCACCACCCACGTCAGCCGGATGAACAGGATCACGCCGAAGATGTTCTGGATGCAGGGCAGGTAGACGCCGATCAGGGTGCCCATGCGGGCGGTGGCCGCCACGGGGCGGGCGTCCGGGTCGTTGGTCGCCGGGGGGATGGTGTTCGAGTAATTCGCCAGGGAGCTGATGAGGGTGGATATCCTGGGCCGATCCTCCATCTCCTCCGAGTAGAGGTACAGGTTCGTCTCGTACCCGGAGACCTTCTCCGAGACGAAGGGCTGCTCTTCGGTGCCATCTCCTGCACACACCCCAAAGAAACCGATCAGGAAACCGCCCCTTCATCAATCAAAAAACCGGGAATTGCGTCGACATCTGCCGCCGCTCTATTATGCCGAAAGTTGCGAAAGTATAGCGAGCAGCCCTCTCGCGACTTTCGCCGAGTTTAATAATGGTTTTATTTCTATGTGGGTATGTTGTGAACCCTCCAATTTTATAGCGGTCGTCGCGGAAGCCGTTCAAGTCGTATTATTATTACCCACATACATGTGCATTTCGAATTCGAACGTTCGCTTTAAACTCTTTCCGCTTTGAATTGTACGAACGGAATCATCGAACACAAAATCTTTATTAGAGAGACCTTTTATACGTCCATCACGGACCGCAATGAAAACGCACACATCGGGCGCCGGACGTTTCAATCGGGTCTTTCTTTCTCAAAAAGCAATCAATTTATGGGTCGTTTATAGGAATGTTATAATATCGCGATATTAGGTGGGTGGAGCGGCCCCTAATTAGTACATTTGAAAAGTTCGTACGGATTAATTGACTCATTAAACTAATGAGGAATGGAAGGGTGGAGTGCCGGACTGGCGTCAGGAGTAACCAACACCCACCCTTCAAGTGTGTAACCCTAGACTGGAGGAGTTTCGCTCTCTATAATTTTTGCTCATTTTCCCCGACCGACCCACTCGTCATAAAATGAGGAACGGAAGCCGGTGTCAACAACTCATCAAATGCAGTCAAAGCAAAAGTGAGACGGTGAGATTTGTAATTTTCCACCTATTTATATGAACGCAATTATAGAGGACGTCCTTGTGAAATTCCGCCACCATCCATCGTGATGCGGTGAATTCTCGACGATTTGTCAACTTGTCGACCAGACTTCAATCTCGCCCGTAAATTGAGTTCATTCGAGGAAAGTTATTAACGATATTGTGTTAATAACGACCACGTAACGTTATAATCGCCGGGTATTAGCAAGGAGCGATCGAAATCTGTCCCTCGATCTATCAAATCGAATTAGATTTTAAAGCCCCGGGAATTACGCGATCTTATCGATTGTGCGCGCGGATTAAGCGATCGCCTTAACAACTGATAAATTCAATTGATGTTATAAAACGATTAGTGATTACCCCCAATCATATTGTTCGAGTCGGTAGATTGTTCTCGTTGAGCCGTGAAAATGCACCAACAATAAATACGAGTACTCGAAGTAATTCCGATTACAAAGCGAATTGTTATGAAAGCGGATCTAGAGATTGTACTCGCGACGAAGACTGCTATAATATAACCTAGGCTATCTTATCGGATGTATATAGCGGTAATAGGATTGTTATTGTCAACGAAGAATGTGCGGATTTAATTATGCCATTTTAATCTGCTGCTCTATGTGTATATAATAGTACGTAAGAAAGTACGGGAAGTAGGGAAATGCATCGAGGAAGTCGCTTGCTAGGAATACACGAAGGAGTAAGATTTGAGTGAAATTTTACATAATCCGCGACACTTTTATGGTAAGCTCCATTGCGATGCGACTGCTCAAGAGAAACCTTTCAACGGAGTGAAAATATTTGCGAATCTAAAAGGATATAAAGCAAATGTTTATATCAAATTATTTCTGGATAAGTTCCAGAGGTTCCCCCGAAAAAGCGACGACGCTCCGAATTAATTAGATCCGCGAGAGGCGACGCGCATTTTCGATGGATTAGCGAGTGGGAAGAGGGTTAATGAACACGGTTGTCTAAATCCGAGTAAATATTTGCGTATTAGTGAACGGAATTGCTGAAAACAACGTCTCATTAATACGCACGTACACAATGAGACCCCTTATCTGCCATAAATAAAACATAAAGTTTATGTGTACTAGCCGATGTCACGAACACAACAATAAGCGATCGATGCATCAATTTACTGAAACAATCATTTTTCCATCACTCAAACCGCACGAATCCCTGAATTTTCTCAATGTCTCCGCGTATATGATATATAATACGGGACGTTTTCAATAATTCTTCTTCGCTGGCATCGATTTTCACGATTCACCGGAGGGCGCAGAAAAACCGTGAGAAATGTGTTTGGCAGGCGTTGTCCCGGATGTGCCGTTAGTGCCATCCATATTTTATCAGCCGGAGATTATGACACCTTGACTCGCTCCCTCCGCCGGGTCTCCGGGTTTCGAAGGGTTGGGGCGGATGTGTGTAGAGCCGCTGTTCTCCGATCCGATATAAACTCGTCTTTTATACGTGACTCGTATACGTGTAACAAATCAACGACGTCCGTAAAAGTCCACCCGTCTTTTTGTTTGGAAATGGAGCGTCGCGCCACAAACACAAATAAAACGACGCACAAGATGTGTTTGTTCAGTAGGTCGGCCGAAGAGTCGCCCCCCAGCCCATCGGGACGGCCAAATTGGGGACAATTTAATTGCCGTTTGATCAACAATAACGTATTAACGTCGTTATAACTGACAATAACTGGATCGGACTGCTAAAAATATCCGATCGATTCGGCATGAATACTCGATGCAATAAAAATTTTTATTCGAAAGGGTTCCTCCTTATTCGCATTCCATCCCTCATCTCTCGAATCGCGGTCGTGATTTATTCGCGTTTCGTTTGTCGGCCCGGAAGAGGGTTAGTTAAATCGGTCGCATGCACGATGCCGTGATGTGATATGAAAAAGAAAAACCGAATCGAAACGAAACGAAATCGACGTGCTCTCCTAATGCCGGTTGGCCTTTACGCAGCCCGATCGATCCGCCGCGCTCCGGAACCCCCGAGGAGGATTAAGGAAGACCTAGGCAAACACGTAACGAAAGGGGCGATGCCGTGCCAAACTGATACTAATCGAGTAATTGGCCCAGCGAAAGATACACCATCAATTATTCATCGATGCAAATCGACTGGTGCCCACCCCCAGCCCCGCAGAGCCGCTTTTACAATTACAACAATCTGCAGGCGACGATTACCCCGCACGTTATTAATCTAGGCAACCGCAATCTCGACGCATGCATCATTATTAATAAACGAAACGTCACCCGCACATTCATAATTATCATACCCGACGCCGCGACGCGAAATCCGAATCAGTCGGTTATGAGATGCGCCTCTTTAGTCTTAATGTAGGTCAAAGTTTGCATCGAGGCACGACCTACAAACAAAAATCTCCACCCTCTTGTCGCAGATTCATTCCATTTATCCTATCGATTATTCGCTAAGTGCTACACGACATCCGTGCAGGAGGCACGACGTGCTCTTGCGAATTCGAGGGCCGCGAGACAAAAATCGCCGATCCCGACCGAAATACCGTAACGTTATTTGAATTCTCGAAACTCGAGGTATGCGCTCCGCGGGATCGCTCCTCGTAATTGCGCCCGAACGCAATGAGCGAACCTTTAAGCCGAAATCAAGTCGATTGATTTAAATTGTGCGCTATCTCGATTCCGGAGTGTCCAAAAGCGGCCGACCGAGTTGAAATTAATTGCACCCGCCGGTGCGGTTCGGCGTTCGCCTACGTATTTTAACTATTTTCGGATTTATGTAGGCAAGCCGGGCGAGAGAGCGAGGTATGTATGTAAGTGAGTACGTGCAGAGCTTAATGAGGCCTTTAAACGTAGAGTGCTTATCTATTTCCTCTTATATCCCAAAAAGCTCTATAGGTATATCAGAGGACTCGATCTGGAAATATCGATTTCGAGTGAATTTCGGTCAACAGTCACTTCCCGACGCCGACGACGCCGCCGCCTTACACGAGCAATTGAAGAATTCATTTCCGACGATATTTCACCGAAATCGGCAAAAATTATTTGCCCAAGCGGTCTCTTTATAATGGCTCGCGATCGACGAGAGAAAGAGGCGAGGCTCCCATTGTGTTCCCGGCTCCGCATGCGAATGCAGTTGACCCGACGACCGACGAGATAACGCGGTCGCATTAAAATAAAATAAAATCACGATAACGCCGTTATTAGACTATGAACGCTAATTTGCGACTCCGAACATAACAATTAATTTGCCGGTTCAAGCGGCATGACCCGGAATTAATTGCCTCAAAAGAACTTTTTCCATCCCGCTTTCAATCGCAACCCGTTCCGGCGGACCGCGCCAATCGAACGCGCCGCCGTCGCCGGATCATCCCGGAAACGGCCCGAAAAAACGCCCTGCGAAAAAGCGCCTCGATCATCATTATACGACTCGGACTGATTACGCGGCCCGAGATAAGCCGCGTTCGAAAACGGGGGGAGGAGGTGTTGAACGCTTCCGCGTGTGTGCACGCCGAAGCCGAAGGGGTGGGTCCCGAACAAAGGGTTCGCTCGCATCGTCCGGACGCGCCGCGGATAAGGCGCTGTACGTTTTATTGTCTTTTCCAGCGGACGACTCTACCCACATCCGATAAATTGACCGAATCCCATATTATATAAACGACCACCGATACTATTATTAAAGGACTCATAAGCATATATAGGGAGCCCGGATAATCTTAACTCGGTGCTTTACGAGCAGAAGGGTTAGGCGTTATTAATAATGTAGTGGCCGCCACCCCGACCTTGCGTCGTTTCGGGGCTTGGGAAGAAACGGTTAAATAAATGTGCATAAATTTTGGATGTAGGTATTTCGGAGGCCGTCCGATCCGATCCGATCCGCATAATGAAATATTTGTGGATTTTTCCCTTTGTTTGGATTTGCGTGCGAGGGATGCGCGGAGGGTTTGGTGTAGGTCGGTGGGTTCGAGAGCGGGGACCTCCTCGACGCCGGCGTCCAGGTGCTGGGGGCTCGGACTGGGGATCGATATGGGGCGCGGGCAAGGCCGGGGCGAATGTAGGTTAGCCGAGCGGCGGAGCCGGCTGGGCGGCGGCAATCGATACGCGTCTCGTGCCGCCGCCGCCGCCGATACGCGGGACGCGACCGGGCGAGCCGCGGGGGCGGCGTACCTGTTTTGGCTGGGGAGCAGTGGCCGTCAGCGATCGGCGCGGCCGCCGGGGACGCCGGGGCCTTGCAGTCATCTTGGCCAGCGGGAGCGGACATGGCGACGGGCCGGCATTCACCGGGTGCCGGTGCGAGGACAGACGGGGCCGACTCCGGACACGGACACGCTATCCCGACCGCCGCTGCCGCCGCCGCCGAGTTACTGAGTCCAGCGCAGCATCCCTGTCGCCGCCGTCAGCCCGGATCCCGGCCCGTCCCGTCCCCGACCCCGGGCCCGGATCCGGACCAATCCCCGTGCTCCCGCGGCACAGCTCCCGAACTCCCGACGAGCCGCTTCCACTCCGCCACCTGACGGTGGCCGCGCCGGAGCCGCCGGACCGCCCGCCCGCGAGGCCGCCCCTCGCGCGGCCCGCGAGGTGAACAAACCGCCGGGAAGAGCCGGATCGTCGATAACCACCCCGTCCCGGCCCACCCCCCGGCAAACTCGGAGCCGACTTAATCCCGGACTTAACACTCGAAAAAGACACCGATCTCTACGGGCTCCCCCGGTCTCTTACCCGCGCAATCACGGACCGAAACTGAAAGGTCAACTTGCGACGGATAATTAAGCCACAAAATCTCATTTCCTCCCAAGTTTCTCGCAAATATTTGCCAATCCCAGCACTTGAAGACCGAGCGAGAACTACAACTTACTGTATACGTTATTCCGTACGCATCTACCGATCCCAGCTTATGGTACCCAATACCACCCATACACCTGCAGTCCGAAAACTATCAGTTCTATACTCAAGACCAAAACTTTTGCAGGCCACACACTGACAGTTCGATTGGGCCTTCCAGGAACTGCGCTTAGAAGGTACATATTTTTCCCACACACATACAGTCCTGAACTGACGTTTGGTCCATAGCTGCGTCATAGAAATGCTTAGTCCAAGTGAAAAGAATAAACAAATTTCTTGACTTGTACTATCAACTACTAAAGCAGAGATAAGCATTAGAAACGATGGATGAAATCGTGAATATTCAGAAGAGGAAATTTACCTCACTGAAACAATTGGTGATGATGATCCCCCATAATATTAATATTGCGAATAAAGATTTAGTACACTTGGAACCGCAAAATCGGAAGGAAAACCGCTCCGAGATTTCAAATTAAGTAAAAGTTCCCGATTGCAGTTCGAAACTCTGGATCTAGGACATGCATCTACAGTTTCCCATCAGTTTCGAGAAACTGCAAGCCTGAACTGACGATCTGTTGGTATATGAGCAAAATTGAACTGTGAGCCAGATCTGTATAACAGTTCGGGACTGCAGGCGAACCGTAGGTGTATGGGTACCATATAAGATCATAGGCGAACTAATTATGCGCACTCGTGATTAATTAATATATGTACGTGTAAGTTTTCTCTCAGGAGTGCTCGGCGGGGCTTAAATGCCGAGGGGAGGAATAATTTTCTCAACGTCTTCGTCCTCTCCTTTTACATCCCCGGCGATCTCACTTACAACCGAATGATGGGGATTCGCAAATTTAAAACCCCACCTGGAGATGCGAGCGCGCTCCTGTTTCCATCAGTTCGGAAACATGCGGAATTCCCAAGGCGATGCAGATACCGCGGGAAAAAATCTCGAAGGCCAGCATCATAGGCCGCTATCGCCTTAGATCTATAATAGGTATTATTATTTGTTACGTTATCACTGTAACAGTCGCAGTATAAAAATAACGTTTTCATCACATCCGTATCGCATTATTTACGACGGCGATTGTATTAAAATACAACTGGATTTATTAATACACTTATTATGCCGGCTTTTATAATCACGGGAAAGGAATAAAGATGCGGTTTTATAAAAAGAATAACCCGTCGACTTGAAGTAATTAGATCGGACGTAAATACATTAATCGATGTACGTAACAAACACATCTATGTAGATTAAAATCGGAAACCCGTGTATTATCGACCGTGTGTTACTGCATTAAGTATAAATATGACGAATGATTGTCGTATTTCCATTCGAGGTAGATATTATGCATTTTTAATTTTCCTGCTACTGTATTCTCCCGATCTGATTTACGGGACGTACATACCCGAGAGCATGTTATTACAAGCCGGTGTGCATTTTCGAGATCTCGTAGACATTTACGATCGGATAACAGATCGCATTGAAATAATGTACACGTACCTACATGCACATGCGATTACACGGCGAGACAGAAATTGAATGGAAAGTTTCAGAGTACAAGCGCATAAAAATTACTTATTTAGTGGAGGTAAGGTAGGTTCCAGGTGTATCTCTCTCTCCGGGAGACTCTCGAATAAGGATGTTCGGCTTATCATGATAAATGTATCGCCAGGAAGTGCGGAGTGAAGGTCACCTAACACATCGATAAATTCTACTTGGGCTGCCGGAATAATTTATAGTCGTGTGCGGGGGTTTCTGCAATTTATAAGGCGAAATTATGAATGTTGCTCCGAGTCGCATGATGGGGAGGTGAGAGGTGAGCTCGGTCGACGGTGGGTGGCTTTTGCGTATGCCGTTATAAGGCCTTTCTCGCTGCGGAGGTGGGCGTCGCGCCTTAAACAGAATATCGGCGACAGAGGAGTCGCCAATTTCTGGCACAAAGGAATAATAGGGCCGCACGGTGCGGACCTTATCTCTCGTTCATTTAAAGCCGCGAACGAATAACGAACATCCCCGACTATTGCGCCGACCGATGGCGGTAAATAAAGAAAAGCCCCGGAAAAGCTCGCGGACCCTTTGATGTGTCGAAAGGGAACCGGGTTTCCGCACCCGCCGCCGCCATCAACACCGCCATCATCATCAGCGAGCCCGGGGCGAGAAAAGTCGAGTGACATCGAAAAAATGGAAATCCGGTGCGCTCGTTATGGAGGCGACAGGCTCTTTGAAAAATTTCGGAATTATGTAATCGGCAACCGCAAGTGCCCGGAACAGGTGCGGGTTTTATGCGGACCGACCGACTATGGGGCCGTTTGCGAACTAACCGGGGGGAGCGACGAAATAAATTCATCGCCGTTTCCATTTTTACCTCGCCATCACGATAACAATGCTAATTCAATCAGTTTACGCCACGAGGCCGTCGATATAATGGTAAATAAAACATTTATATTGTAAATTCAAGTGTTTTCGCTTCGTCAGTTTTATTATTGTGTGGAGAGTTAACATTATCGGAAAGTGCGTATCATGTTGCGCGCCCCATAATACCCTCTTCTTCTGGTTGGGCAATTTTCCACCGCACGTATAAATGCGATATCGATATCAACTTTCCTGAAAATTAGGAATTTCGTGACCGAAATCGCCGGGAATATTAATAAAACTTGACTTGGCACTATCACGAGTGTGTTGATGACCGACGTCCACCGTTATCAGCCGGGTGTCGGTCAATACATGTAATAATAACCCGCGTGATGTTTAGTTTGCGTACACCGATAATAAAGCGACCCTGGGCCGCTTTAATAATGGAAGCGAAATACGGAGACCGTAACTTGCTTTTAGAGCGACTTCACAAACTCCCGCGAAGTTGTTAAAGTAACGGTTATTAACAATGGAACCGGAAAAGTTAAAAATTCACTATCGGGAGCTGGAAATCGCACGAACGATTCGATACACCGATAATCCGCGAATTACCTTATCAAAGCGGAATCAATTATCCACTAAGTCGGTTGTAGGAAATAGTAAATTATTACGTGCGCCGTATCGCACCTTTTCAATTTGTGAATGACGGATATTAAAGAAACGACATGCATCACGCAAAATAATACCGTCACTTTACAGTGTTGAGTAAGTGACGAGCGGGCCACGTAAGAACGGCATTGTTTATCACAACATTCATAACGCACGCCTCAGTAATTGCATGCTAAATGGTTGCGGTGTGTGTGTGGTTATTTTTATATTTAGCCGTAATTTGTACTAACAACACAATACTATACAGAGTGATCCATCATTTATGACATAATTTTTCCTGACAAAACCCTCAAAGTTATCGTTTTGAGAACATTGGGAATCAGACTGGTATAACAAGGGCTATGCTTGAAAGATCCACGATTTTTTTCCTCGAAAAAGGAAAAACTGGGATGTCAGATGAACTTAGTTTTCATACAAGGGTACCATTTTGTGTTGATACCATTGTATGCAGAAAAAGGTTCTAAATGAAAAAATTAACAATAAGAAATGAAAAAATCGATCACCATGTCAAGCAGTGACTTTTGCGAGATGCTTATTTATTTTAGCTATACTTCTAATTGCCCTTAATTTTTTATGTAAAACTCGCTGATTTTTCAGATGTAGCCCTTATTATACCAGGCGGATTCCCCAGTTTCAAAACCGTAACTCTTACCGTTCAGTCAGGAAAAATTATGCCATAAGTGATGGATCACTCCGTATAGCTGGTATCCTCGACTTTCGATTACTTGTATGACGGTTAACCGGGGCAAAACCGCCCCACTTTTCGGTCGGAATCGCTAAATAAACCCCGGCCGCGCGTGTAATCTCCGATCCGATCGTGGATGCATGATGCATCCGCGGATTAACGCGATGTGTTCGCGTTCGGCAAGAATCGAGGCATGTCGCCATTACATAATCCGAAAATTGATAGTAAACAGGCCGGCAATAATGAATGAGCACACACCCGGCCCTCGCGGCTCCAGGCGCCGTCACATTACGGCCATCACCGGCACACACCGCCGGTCCCAGTTCGCCGGTTTCGAGAGCGACTCGCTTCAACTTTTCAAATAGTCACCTGTTGATGGTGCAATAACGAAAATGCAAAGTTGCGTGTCTGCAATTATGCGACGGAAATCCGATTAGGGCCGACGTTAATTGGTAATAAGGTACGCGCAGTTTCGAACTGCTCGCCGGACGATGGATCGGGGGAGGGTTGGCATCTGCTCCCCTAGTTTTCGGGGAGTCGCTCAAGATCGGGACGAAATTCGATAAAGACGCGATAGGATCGGCACCCCGTTATCGGGGACGGTATGGAAAAATGAGCACACCGTTCTAACCGCCACCGAAACATCCCGTGCACGAGGGGATGCAATAAAACGGTCTCACCTGCGGGCGACTCTGTATCGGCCATAACAACCTGATGATGGTAAAGTGACGACTGAACCAGATCTTCGGATCACAAGGGGAGCCTAAATGACAGGCCAAAGTCTACCCAAATAGCCCCACTATTAGCCATGCAAACAATTATTCAAATGATAATCATTCCGTTCTGTCGGGATTTGGACGGCGCTGCGTTGCCGGCATATACCCCAAGATTAGACCATTGTGACGGACCTGTTCTGTCATTAACTAAACAGAGGAACCTTGGATGGCTTGTTAATAGCCGCGGACAATAGCTCCTTCGGGCGATCGATTTTTTAACGGTTTCGTGTTAAATAAATGATACATTATTGTTGGCGCATCACATCAACGGCCGCGTTTATTAATACCAGAGGACGATATTTTAGGTGAAAAAGCACTGGCATTAATTTATGATGATGCGATGTCCCACGAAAAAGTTTCGCGCAACAATAGCGAATTCCGCGATGAATAAAGCTCGAATAATTATCGATTTTCATTCGAAATTCCTCAAGTTTCTTGCACGGACACACACGATCACGAAAGGGAACGTTTCGAAAATAACCCACGACCCACCCCGATATCGCGATCGCGAGGCGAGGGGTGGGTCCCGAATCCAATTACCATTGAAATGCACCGTTTCGAGGAGAGGAATCGCCAGAAACCGTGAAACGCAATGCATATTATTTCCTCCTGATAAAAATTTCACGAGTTATCTCGGGAATTTTGATACGAAAGGGCCCGCCAGACATCTGTTTGTCATTCGTGAACGTATGAGTGATACATCATAATCAGGCAAGAACTTCCGACCGCCGTCGTTCACATTTTCCACGGGAATCATTTACGTAATGACACCGCACCGTTATAACGTTAACGAGGCCTAATTCAATGATACTTTCGAAAAAATTTAATTGGGCCAAGTACCCAGGGAGAGCCGTACACAGAGAGGGACCGGCGCAATTTTCGCCCTCGGTTATATCTGGATTAACTCGTTCCAACTTTCACGCAAGTGCGCAATCTTTTTAATTAAATCTGCATCAGCCGGACCATTATTATTACGCCACTTCGGGCAATAATCGCCGGCGAATCCCGGCGTACACACGAAGACCCGTCTCCGCGCACGATAACACAAAAAATTCCTAATTCATTTACGCAGATCTGCTTCACTCCACTGTATTGCATCGCCCACCTACCCTACGGTGAATATATCGCCGTGTTCGGTTCGGTTATTTGCGAGCCGGGACCCGCCGCCTGTGCGGGGACTCCGGAATTGCTTTTCTCTCTCTCCACTTTGAAAATTACTTCGGGCTGAATAATTCGAGAGAGCATGTAATTAGCGGGCTTTCGGTATGAACATAACAACGGATCTATTAGCGACGCCGTATACGGGGCTTCGGGTTCGAGCCTCGTAATGAAAAAGCGACCCATTTAGTCAGTTTCGCCGTTTCCGTTCGCGAAAATGCCCCGCTTTGACCTTATGCACCCGTGTATTCCCGTCCGCGGCTTCATGCGAAAACTCCGGGAATGTGGCATTTGCGCGGACCTGGGGGCGGGGAGGCGGTCCGGGTTGCCCTCTTGATGGTGCGACGTGAAATCGATTGATATTAATTAATTGACACTCAGATGGAGGAGGCGTCGCGCAATTTGGCGTGAGATTAGTCTTTAAGCGGAACCGGCTCCAGAACACTGATTACCGAATCAGGTGCGACGCCATAAATCACGGCCCATTCCGAAATCAACGGAATTGCACTGGATGTGCCTCGTATCGTATCAAACACATAACAATATATCGACCCGTTTATTATTAGGCGGGAGATACGCGAACCCATCTATCAGTTAATAAATTCACTCAGGGGCGCACGGGGAGCCGGATGGGTAACGGGGGCGACAAAAACGCTGTCTTTTGTAATGTAATAATAGGAGAGGACGTTATTGATGGTTTTTATAGGCGCATATACAAACTCTGTGCATCCAGTGCGCTGCTCCCTGGTCCCTCCCGTTTTGATGATGGTGTGTGCGAACAAACTCCAATATTATAAGAATTCCTCAATTACCAGGCGACTAAAAATAGCGTAAACGTTATAAATTATTTTCGAATAATCTGACAGTTTTCACCCTGGCGAATGTCAGTGCCGCCGCGTTAATAATGCAAAATAATGCGCATAATTTTTCTACTAATACATACGATTAGCAATTCCACATACATCGGGTGTCGGAATCGACTTCATAATGGGTCGATTCGCGTCCCAATCCCGATATTATCGTTCATAATAGTCGGAATAATAACCGGGGTTTTATTATCATGTTTGAGCCGTTTTGTCGGGGGAATCGATAACCGGCGGGATGGGGGTCAAACGTCATAAACACCACCTAGAACCCAGGGAGACACACACACCCATGCATATTGGATGGAGTAAACCGCACCCTCTTTCCGAAAGCTCGGGAGCGAAGCAAAACCGGAGCTCGGTCCGCATGATGCATGCACGTACGGCTGGGAGAGATTAAAACGTTCAGAGAGCCGTTCAAAACGCGCCAATTCATCCGGAGCGGTTGTAAATGCCTGGGAATTAGAGGTGTTTGATTTTTCGAGTAGAGCTCGCCTCTCTCTCCGTACTGCCATCGCAGATCGTAAATTATCGGGGAGAGAGCGCCGGCGAATATTTTATTTTAGGGCCCATCAAACAAATTCAATTAACTGCCGGGGAAGGAGCCGTCGTCTTTAAAAGCGACTTTTATCCTTAAACGCGGCTCTAGAAACAATAAACGTGCGAAATTTACTGTCGGGCTCTAATAACTACCATTATCAGGTGTGTACGTATTATAATTTACAAAATAAAAATGGTACAATGCCGGTGTGGGGTACGGTCGGAATAATATTCACCTAATACGGAATACGTTCGGGAAAAAGTTTCCGCACGACATCCGTATTATTTATAACAGCAACTGGGAAAATGTAAATGACTATCGCCCAAATAAAATTAAGTCGGTCGGTTTTATATCGGGCCGGAAAATCTCTGGGTGTTCTCTCGCCTCTTTTTTCAACTAATTCCTGTAAAAGCTCCTTTTTTGATGCGCAAACTTTATGTATTATTAATGAGGCCGCAGAGACGAGACAAAACGCACTTGATTTATCGTCGGGGGTGGGGGGTGGAAAAAGTGAATTCGATTTATTTTCCGGGTGCCGAGCCGGTCCCGGGGCCCGATATACGATATCGTTCATTATTAATCAATTGCCACAATCTGGCTCGCACTATTTTGACCATAACATTTTCATTGTTCGCCGTTTCAGCTCGTATCGATTTCATTATTCGTGGGCACAGTCGGCGGCAATGCGAACCGTGATAGGACATCAGGTGGAGGCATCGGGCATACACATCGCCATCATAGGTGGGTTTTATCAAAGCGGGCGGCCGTATCGATTCTTTTAATTAGTTTATCCCGGGCCGGCCGAGGATCGTCCGCAATAATAAAATAAGCCCATCGAATATGAGTGATGATGCACCGGCCATCGATGGTTATTATTATTAGGCGCGAGGTCGTCATAGATTCGCAGTAAATATATTTCGAAACGACCGATGGTGGTAATTGAACGATCTCGTCCACGTCTATTTCCAGGTTTATGATTCAGTTAGTTTCCGCTCCAAAAAATTCGAGCTCCCGGCTAAACTTATATAATTTCCAGACATCCTACGGGATGCGGATAATAATACGGGGGATACGATCCGCACGTGTGTCATTTTTTATTTACGAATATCTCGCATCTCGTCTGAACGAAAAACCGCATGAATAATTCGGTGGCGTTCTCTTTCACTGATACGACGTGTCCAAATGAACCTGTTCCCATCAAATTCACCCCGTAACCTAAATCCGGGCTCTCCCCCGGTTTTTTCCCTCCGTCGCCTTTTCCATCACGAGATAGACAGCTTTTAGCTTGTATCGCATAATAACGAATTTAGCAAGTTGTCGCGGAAGCGAATTTTTCAAGTGGAAGGGAGACGATCGACTTTCATAACAAGGCTTCAAATTGAACGTCGCCGGCGCCAAGGACTCGGAAAATTCGCCAGAAAATTGCGACAAATTTCCAAGGGTTATTAATTTTTCCTTAATTTCCAGGCTATCGCGATACGAGAAACGAACGTACCGTTTTAATGAAGCGGAACGCTACGTTTCTAATTAAACCGGCGCGCGGTCCGACGGATAAAACGCGCAAAAATTCACGAATTCGGCAAAAGCGCCCACTTAACCGTAACGAAAAGACCGATATACCCGACGGAGCATTGAACACGAGTTTTTGCAATCGCGAAAACGCGAAAGTTAGGACCTTCAATCGGCACTAATCACGACGGCCAAGCCATCGTCCTTTCGATAACCCATTTCGATAACGACCCGAACCGTCCAATCTACATTAAAAGAATAAACAAGAAGGCGAGTGCATAACGAAGATGATGCGACCCGACCGAACTGCACGGAGAGAGAGGGAATCGGAATCTCCGCCGCCTCGGGATTTCAATCTAATCGAACGAAACGGCTCGAGTTGACCCGCTCCGGACGAATCCGGGGCAGGAAATCCACTCCGGTTGAGATAGGACGATGGGAACGCACCGGAGGGCCCGAGGAATTCCGCTATACGGAATGGTGAATTCTGCGATTCCACCACCGCCCTAGGCGTATAATAAGGCTCGAAGGGGTGGGTGCTGGTGTCGCGGGGGTGCGGTACCTTCGTCTTCGTCTGCGGGGGAGGCGGTGCGGACCAGGCGGATGCCGACGCCGTTCATGGCGGTCGTTGGTGGTCAGTCGGCGGTTTTGGTCGAAGTGGCGAGCTATTCGAGGGCGGCGCGTGTGCGGCCCACTGCCGCTGGAATTTCGCGCCCGCTATTATTATATAGGTAAAGGCCACATCTGTTTTCGCCGGAACCCCGCTAATACAGCCGGCGGGTGGGGCGGCGGACCGGCGGTTTATTTATTCCTCCGCGTCACCTTCGATTTCGAATTTGGGAATTTCGGAATTTTGGAGGAAACCGACAACGAATCCGGAGCTTTGGGGTAATTAGGCGACCGTGAACTAAATACGGAGTCGATACCGTGCGACCCGAGCCGATCCTATGGATTTATCGACGGGGGAGGGCCGTTACGTTCGCCCTGTGCCTTCGCCTTGGCCCGTGTCCGCCTTTCGCACGTGATCAACAACAGGTTGAATGGGGTAGGAGAGGGCGAGCGCGCTCTCGCCGCCGCCCGCCCTCGACCCTTTCGCCTCGCCTTACGTCGAGATAATGGAATTAGGGCCGGATTAGACCCCGGCGATCACGAAAATTATCGCGACCGACCCCCGTCACTGTCACCCCCATCGGGGGGTTTGAGATGGACCGGCCTCGGCGAGTTGAGATCGGACGGACATCGGAAAGCACGGGGAGCTTTTGCCTACCTTGAACCGGCGCACTCCGCGTGCCGGCGCCCGGCTGGAGCAGCTTCTCGTTCGGGCCCTCATCGTCGTCTTCGGAGTACTGGCATCCGGTGTACTTGTCGAACAGATTATTCGTCTCTTCCGATTTGGAGACTTTGAAGCGTTCCGGCATTTTTCGAATTACACTAACACGATTAACAAGTCGAATAAGTTCGAAATGCGTTGCTATGCGGGGGCAGTGTCAAGTGAAATGTCTTCGTTGCATTCATCCACACAGTCAACAATTAAATGCAGCAGCTTTTTAAATTAATTGTAATTGATAAACTCATGCGTGACCACAAACATAAAACGTCGTAAACACTATTGTTAAAGCGCGCACAATTTCTGAAACTGACAGCTGTCACTATTTATAACCTAACCCTTTTTGTTTACATACATCAGCGCCCTCTATCCACCCCTAACAACTATCAAAAGCGCTCGAGCTTTTGCAGCGACATCTATTACAGCAATATTAAAGCAATGTATAATTGGTTGCCTAATCTAATTCGTTTTAAGGGTAATTTAAATTTCACATCATTAAATTTGTAATTTGTTTAAATTACTAGAATTGTTTTTGATATGTTATAATTTATTCATTTTAATTTATACAACACGTAATTACCATTTCTACTCGATTTTCTTTCCAATACAATAAACCTAGTAGATAACAAAATAGGTAAAAAATAAAAAATAGTTTTGAATCACCTTTCGAAGGTGTAAAAATAGTGCTTCGCTATTCATAAATAGTATCTCATATACGCATGCAGGTGAATCACAGGAAAGTTTTCTTATTATGTAACATGTTATAGAGCTCTTTCTAATATTTCAATAAAATTTGTACATAATTCTAAAAATACAACAACAATAAACAAACTTTTTTTTTCTCTAAGAAAAGAAACATTACTTAATACAACCCTACAACCACAACACGTTACGTGAGAAATTAAAAGTTCGTTATAATCATCATTAAGTATAACAGGTTATGCGTTTTTCTATGTTAATTATTTATTTGAGTCGAGTTGAGATTTAAAGATTTACCTACGATTTTATTTGAGCATTACTAATGAAAAGAGATTCATAATATAACTTGCATTATGTCGAATTTTAGACAATTAATGAGCGTTTTTCTCGAAAGGGTGCTCAAAGACTAGCACAAGTTATCGACAATAAAATTGCTTATTTTTTCTCTATATAAAAAATTTAAGGTAAGTTTGCCGTCTGCAAGTACGCCGATGCCGAATTGAGCAGCCCGATCCTCTGTTTCTGTTTACGTTGTTCGGCCATTTGATCTTTGAGCTCCATCAGTTGCTGCGACAGATTCGTGACCAGCACCCGGGTGTTCTCCAGTTGCGACTGGAAACTGCGCAGCTCGATCTGCTCGCCGTCGCCCTCGACGGCGGCCAGCGATTTGGCACGCAAACGCGGGAACCAATCCAAGTTCGACGCCTTCACCATCGTGTAAACGTAACTCTCGGGCCCGGTGAACTCGGTCGGATCCTTCACTTTCGTCAGCACGATGAAGTACAGGTAGTGCCACATGTTGTGCTCGCATTTTATGTGCTCCTCGAAGCTCACGGTCTTATTGTCGAAAGCGGACCGGTTCAAACCTTGACAAAATTACCGATAAGTTAGGAATTGACTGGTTAATCGTCCGGTTGGGGACTTACCGCAAATGAAGCAGGTGTTCTTCAATATGAGCTCTTTCTGTTGCTTCTCAGATCTTAAGTCGGCGAAAGTGTCGATAATGACACCGAAAATCAGATTAAGTACGATAATGATCACCACGAAGAAGAACAGAAGATCGTAGACGACTCTGGCGACAAATAACGCTTCCTGAAATGAAATTCGTTATGTTCTTTTCTTATAGCCTTGAGGGTAGTTTTATTTACTTCGCTACTGGGGGCTCGTAAGATGTCTCCAATTCCTCCACCGTTTCTTAAACCTTGATTAAGCGTTGTTACAATGCACATAATAAGAGAATCACAAGCGCGCTCCTTTTTCTCCTCTCCAGCGTTTATAAGTTTACAATATTGGCGGTCGTCTTCGTGCATGTACTTATCGCCACCGTGCAAATCCGGATCACACATACTCTCATCTGTTTGGATTCAAAAATTTATTAAAATTGAAGGATTGTAATGAATGTAATGATTGAAATGAAATCGCACCTTTCTTTTTAACGCTAACGACGAAATCTTCTTTAAAGAACATGTAGCCGATTATCGAAAACATGTAAACTAGAATCATGGCCAAAACTGCTGTCAATATAATAGACCTCCCATTTCTCGTCACAGATCTTATAACGTTCAGTAAAGTTTCTTCCCGATAAACCACGTCAAATAACTGGAAGAACGGTTTGATTAATTAGTACCGTGTGGTGGTACTGATTATCAGTACTGATGACGAGTATTATTATTACCAGTAGTGAATAGAAAAACGGGTGCATTAGCAGCCCCAGCATACAGAACACGAGATAGGCGAGGTGGTAGACGAGTTCGGCGTCGGTGAGTATTTGCTGGTAGGTTTTGGTGAGGGTACCGTGATTTCCCATGATGCTGACTAGATGGATTCCTTTGAGTAAAATCGTGAGGGTGCCCAGGAGCCACAGGGTCGGTTCGGGACCTAGAGAGAATATCAGTCGGAGGATGGTCGACGCCACTAGCGTCCTTATGCCGGTCTCCCGCGGCAGAGTCACCACTATCGCCGTGGACGCCAACATGGCCACCCAGATCAAGATAGAAATGCTGGAGCTGATCTCTGAAAGCAAACGGAGAAACTACTCAAGTTCGCCCAAGAAGTTGTTAACGTTATTCTGATTATCAAAGAACACATCGAAAAAATTGCTGAAATTTACGAGGGGTGAACCACTCCTTCAAAATTTGTACTCATATGGCGTTATTGCCGAAAAATGCCGATTTATTGTCAATATTGCCTGAAGTTAAGGATAAAACAGGAATCTAGTTTACCGACTATTGCTCAACTTAGGGGTAAACCAATAGGGTTGTTTCCTATGACTGCGATATTCATTTTTCGAACAAATTCTACGATTCCTATTGGATAGAAATTCGCGTTATCATTTCCAATTGGTTGTGAAGATAACTCTCAAATGAAAATTTGTACTAGTATTCCGTTATTGTCGAAAAATGGCGATTTATTGCCAGTACTGCCTACGGTTAGAGATGAAACAAGAATCTAGTTTACCGACCATTGCCGGCTATTGCCGAAAATGGCTGTTATTACCTAGTATTGCTCAAAATATTTCCTATTATTGCCCAACATTTCCAATATTACCCAAGTATTGCCCTATATTGCCTAACTTTTGTACTCGAATTACTAAAATTAAAAAAGGTAGTTGCACTCACTAGGAAGGGTGTCCTCGAAAGGGTAGAAGAAAGCGACGATCAGGTTGATGAGAACGGCGCAATTGAAAAGTATGTTGCTCCACAGCGACATGTAACTGCTGACCCAGAACAGAACGGGCTGCGCCCTCAACTTCTTCTGCCACTTCATCTCGTTGAACATCGATTCGGTCCTTTCAAAGAAATCCGCCACTTTGGAACCCTGATCATCCCGTTCTGCCGTATTCAAAACCCGGATTTTCGTATCGGTCGTGATGTATTCGCAGATCTCCGGTATCGGGAACACGATCTGCTCCAACGTGCGATCGATTCGCACGATTTCGATCTGAGCCGTGTGGCTGGCGTAATACATGAGCGCCTTCTGGATCTTCGGATCGCTCCCGAATTCGCCCGGTTTTAAAAGCGCCGCTAAGTCTTTATTATGCTGCGCTAATTGATGGCACAAAATGTAAATGTTATGGCCGACTTCTTTCGGCGAAACGGCGTCCTCGCCGGTTCCGTCATCAACTTCATCGTCATCTTCCGTGGTTTCTTGATGAAAAGCTCGACAGGCGACGTCGACCAACTGCTTGGGGTTCATGTTGTATAAAATCCTTTCAGCGTTTTCGCTATCGCCCCTGCTTTCCATAATAGCGAGCAGCAGTTTCGACGCGTTATTTTTCAATTCCAGGACCAAATCCATACGCGTTTTCCCCAGCGGATTGATGTCGTTCAAAATCAGGGCGGTAATGATGTCCAAACCGTTGGATTCGTGAGTTGCGATGCAGTTCTGGTTGTCATGGCAAGGCCCTTGACAGTACTCTGTCAAAGTCTCCAAAGTCTGGTTGATCAGAGCTACGTTGTACTCGTTTATGTACAAGCCGAGTAACCCCAATCCCCCAGTGGTTGAACCACAAATGCAATCCAAAAACGTAAGCGTTTCCGATACCAAGTTGAAGTTGGTTTTATTATTCTGGTTACGTAGGAGATTCTGCAATGATTGGTTGTGGTTTTCGCATAGAAGTTGCAAAAACCTTAAAATCGGCTGCATAAGCAGGACTTTAACCGAAAGGCTGTTTTGGTCGTCTCGATCTCGATGCTTTTCAAGTTTCTCGGCTAGAAGATCTTCAAAAGCTGAAGCAGTTCCAGATGCGACCACCCCGTCATCCCCTACCGCCATGTTTCTTATATGAGCATAGGCTTGCGACGTAGATTCCGCAGCACGACTTAGTTCCTCCCTTAGCTCGTCGCTTATTAAAATCCCGTTCGATTTGCTTCCCTGCTTTTTCGACGTTTTGTCCGAGTCTTTTCCGTCCTGCTTGTCCTCGTGCGCCTTCGCCGCGATGTCCGACGTGTTCACGCTGACCGTGGACTTGATTTCGTGTTGAGATTCTCGCATTTTATCGTGGAACACTTTGAAGAAGGCCTGGCTCATTTCGCCGCCGACCAGTTTTGTCGACATGCTTTTCTGGATTATCGGATTGCCACCCTCGAGGAGGGCGATTCCTAGTTCGACAACTTCGACGAAAATCGATGGAGAATTTACGGAGTTTATCACGAGCTCCACCACCAAATCTGAGGTGCCCTCGCGGTCCAAATCCGTCTGGACCTCGTGCAGGGTGCAACCGGCTCGGCTAAGCACTTTCGCTAGGAGAAAACCACGAATTAACGGTAACTTTCTGGATTATTCGTGACTTTGGCGGTATCGAATTTACTGGTACTAAAATATTTCGATAGTTACCTCCAGGTCCGTGGGTTATTGATGATAATTGGAAGCTACTCAGTTCAACGGGATCGTGTTTTTGAATAAAAGCTTTTCCGAAATATCTCGACAAAAGGCTGTTCCGTAAAGCGTCCCCCTAAAAATTGTAAAGTTGGTACACGATTTTTATGTGGTAATCTGAAAAGCGCGACTTTTGGATGGATTTGTGACAAATTACATTCACTTAATTACGGTGGAAAGTGGAAGCGATAACATTAAGGCTCAGATACAGAAATATTGGGTAACACAACATAATATGATCATACCATATCAGCTTTTTCACTTTTTTCACTACCGTCACTTTTATCATTCTGAGCAGCATGTCAAAGATATGAGTAAATGAATAATTCGAAATTGAAAATGAGCAGAAAAATCATAAACGAACCTTTTCTCCATATTCCGGGTCGATTGCCATCATCTCTCTGAGCGTTTTCAAAACTTTCACACACAATTTCTCTTCTTTTTCTTCCAGGAGAGTCTCGGTGTGTTTAATCAATCTAACAATTAGGAAAATCAGTTATCAGTTTATTTGGGATCGTTTAAAAAAATTACCGCCGAATAAATCCGCCGCTTTCGCATTTCTTCCGGGATTCCGTCCCCATCGGAAAAAGCAGTTCCGGGCGGTAAAGTACATCGACTAAAAGAGATAATTCCGACTGGACTAGCGGTTTCAATTGGTCTTCTAAAAGCGACACGATATCCTGAAGCCCCTCGATGATGCTCCTATCTAAACGCATCAACTGAATTCACAAAATGTAGTAGTCAAGATTTTCTGATGTAGGTAACGGTCGTTACCTGTGATTGTGATCGCTCAATTTTCGGGGTTTTAGTCGCCTGCAGCCACTTGCTAGTCTGCCTAGTCAGAATCGTGGCCTTATTGAACATCGCGGCGACTTGGCCCTCCAAATCTAAAGGAATGGCGATGCCGCGATTTTTCGCTAAAATTTTCATCGATGAGTAAAATTTCACGAAAGCTCGGGGACGTTATGATCAACTAACCGACGTCTGACAGAATACGTATACAATTTTCTACGTTGAAGCGTTGAGAAGCCGCTAGCCAAGGACATTGCGACACTCTAAAGGCCGATTGCAATAATTGCACAAAGATCGGCTGTCTTGTCTAAAAAGATTCACAGTGAGTTTGGTTCATGTCCGCTTTCGATAATGTCCGTGTTAGTAAAAACCTCCAAAAATTCCCAAAAAACTCAAGCAAAAAACGCCACGCATGGAAAATGTTATCGAATGAGCGCCCAACTATTGAACTAAGCAGACATCAAGACCAAACCGAAATTTCCAGGGTATCAACAAACTACTATGAATCATTCATCGCTTGATCAGTTAGAAATATTTTGATAACCCATCCCCAAATATTTTTCAAAATATCTCCATAGATGATTGGAATTTTCGGTTTTCTGCGTCTCGATCTAGAAGCTGGATGTGGGTACTTACGTTGGATGAAAATGGAGCTTGTTTGAGCGGTACGATAATTGCAAATGGATCGTAATCGTCCATGGTCGAGTCACTCCAGAAAACCCTCGCCTCATGCAGATGTTTCTAATAGGATCCCATTATAAAAGGCACCATAGAAAACGCCAGTAATTTAGTCATATTGATAGTTTTTAGTACTAATTTGCACAGATCACATCGAACGGGTGAAATGGGGGCGAAAAAACTATCAATATCGTAAAATAATCTACGAAATAAGCACCGAAAGACCCAGAAATGAGTATAAAAAGCGCATGCAAGGCGTGTGAGATCACTTCTAGGCGGAATACCTGAACGGTCGTGCTCTGATCGGAGAACGGGCTGCTGAAGAACGTTGAAATGATGTTCATCACGCAGTTAGTGACGTAGTTCTCGAGCGCCTTGTCCGGGTGCTTGCGGTCGGTAGGGGCGGTCGCTATGTCGGCCATGTCGACCAGGAACGACTTCTCGAACAGCGTCCACATGTGGTTCGACGTGTAGATCTCCTTCATCTCGACCTCGGTGTCGATGTAGCAGTGGTTCAGGAAGCCGACGTACGCCTCCTTCACCTCGGGGATGCAGTCGGGGTGCGTCACCATGGCGACGATGTCGTCCAGCGGCAGCAGGCTATGGCACTTGATTTCGGTGAACACGTTCTTGCCCATCGTGCAGCAGGCCAGCAGCTTGACCAGCTCCACGTGGTACTTCAGTGGACTGCCCTCGTCCATGCAGTGGCGCTCCGACCGCATCATCTCGATGAAGTGGTTGAAGGACGCCTTGTCGTTGTAGAAGACCAGCACGTCCTCGCCGACGTTGATGAGCTGCAGAATCCATCGTTACATCAACGGTAACAAGTGTAACAGTTGAGTACCCAAAGATCTTTCACTTCTAGATACCAACATGTACTATCGAGTGCATTAGTATCCCCCAGCCTCTCGCTCTAGTTCTAGGATAAACCCGAGTGCGGGGGAATCCTAATGCACTCGATAGTACAAAGTACTTTTATTATCTGTCTTCTTTGGAGTTTCGGTACTCACTATTTGTTATCGCACTCCAGAGTACGACCTTAGATTGCAGTAGAAGAAGACTATAATATCCCTCGTGCTACACTACTGTTACATCTTGGTACAAAGTTTTCGATTCATATTGGTCTCTAGAAGTGCAATCTCTCTGTGTGAACCGGTCCACAAAGTATGACGCATGCGAACAAGCTTGGCGCAGTTCCAGCAGGTGCACGCAGTGGTTTCTAACGAGTTTCTGACTGATAGCAGTTGGTGACCGTTTGGCGACCGGTCCACATTTGAGGTGCATGAACAAACCTGACATGTGACTTACCTCTTGCATGACCATATCTTGGCTCTTCCTTATGAACTGGTTTTCGGCCTTAACGATGGTCTGCAAAAATTTGAGATATTGCACATGGCGCCCATGACTCTCGATGCAGTGGACGAAATGTTGTATCACTTTCTCGTTGACTTCATTGCACAAAGTGGAGTTATCTTGGAATATTGCACAAACGGTTTGAGCTTCACGTATCTAAAAACGCCAGATTTGAAGAAAGTCGCTTTTTTTACCGAAATCATTTTACCCCCGGATTTAGGAATAGATCTAAATGCTTGAATAAAAGCACTTGGTTTTGCTGATTGCCCAGGCAGAAATTCTGGAGGAACTCATGCGCCAACCTCATCAATTCTATCATGCGGTTGTCTTCCTTTTCATCGTAAGGAACTTGGAGTAAATCAAGAACGACCGTGTGGACACCCACATTCCTCAAAAGTCGCTGCTCGTGTTTCCTGGGTTTCGTCATCCCAAAAGGCGATCCTTGAGTGCACAACTTGTTCATCCTGATCAGAATCTGTTGGATTTTCTTGTATTCATCAGCCTGCTCCGGGTGGAGGGGCGGGCCCACATCTAGATTAATAGCAGAGCCCTTCTTTTCCAGCACACTCATGGTCGAGGTTTTCGTCGTCGAGGTCGGTTCTTCGTCCTCTTCTTTATTCTTTTTACCAGACGACGCAGTGTGCTCCTCGATGCACTTGGATTTGTAGACCCACAGTTCGGACTTCTCCACCGATTGCCTCAGGACGTCCAGATCGGCCTTGATCTGCTTGTACGATTCGACGTCGCTGTCGGAGACGAGCAGCTGGACCTGCCGGAAGGCCTGCAGCACCTCCTGCCTCTGGCTGAAGTGCCTGAAGAGCAAGTGGAGCGCGCCCGAAACGAGCGGCGGATAGTCGTGCATGGTCAAGTGCAGGAGCACCCTCAAGAAGACGCTCCCCCCGTGCCCATCCAAGTCCAGGACCTCGCACTCTTCGCTGCTCCCGAAAATGCCCTCCGCCTGGCTGCCGATCAGCTCCAAGTCGATATTTTTCTGACCCAAATTCACCAAATCGCCGCTGTTATTCTTCTCGGTCTCGTCGAATTCCTGCTTGAAAATGCTTAGCAAACAGCTGATGCGGTAGTCGAGACGCACGTCCAAAATGAACTACACAGAGAAGACCGGTTACCGTCATTACAGGTTTCTGTAATTACCGTTACTCACTTGAAGTATCTCGATGATTTTCAGTTTGGTATCCATGACGAGTGGGTACTCTTTCATGTATTGGCCTTTACCGTGTTGACCTGAATTCACGTTGACTACAGACCTTCCAACTGGGCCCAGTGTTAGTGACGTCATTACAGCCCCCATATCTCCGATAGATCTCAAGACCCCACCCTCAGCTGTTAAATAAAAGAGTTCAATTTCACGTGGACGATTCGTACACCTATCCCTCTGAAAACAGCGAGATGCGCATGCGAATTGATGTTGTTAATCGGATTCGCGCATGCGGATCTCGGTTTTCGTTCATTAATTGAGGGATTTGTGGGTGTATTATTCAGTTAAAAATGTGAGGGGATTTGTTACAACATTCAAAAAGTTAATGGTCACAGAATATTAGAAGCAAAAGGACGACGGCTTCCAACGTTTTTGATTTGATTAATAGAGGCTTCTGACAGTTGCATGCTAGTTAAAACCACATATGTCGTTCAAATACAGTTTTCCGCGCAGTGCCTTATGGTTTGGTTTATGTCTTATCGTATGAATCGAAAGGAAAAGAGGCATCCCTTCTGATTCTAATATTTCGTGATGGGATCAAGAAAGCACAATCACACAGGCACATAAATAGTACCTCTTTCATCCAGCAGGGAGTCTCCAGCTGTATAAAAATCGAGTTAAACAATTTTCTAGATTCACCCAATGGTCACACTTACAATCTATGTCTCCTGTAGGAAGTCGACCATCGATAAAATCATTTTCAGATACACAATCCAAAATACTTAGTAAAGTTTTGGTTAATCTAAGCAAATCAGAAAAACTATAAAAGCCAAAATAGATTAATTCTCTAGCGAGCTTCACAACCTAAAAATCACAAAATCAACACCAATGTTCAGATTCGAAAAAAGATAAAAACCGGCACGAACCTCAAAAGTCAGCTTATTTTGTTCCTGATCCGCAAAGGACCACATTTTCGCCACTACATTACAAAGGTAATCCTCGACGAAAGCGATAGTCGACGAAAACCTAGCTCGGACAGCTTCTTTATTCGGATCGGTAGTTTTATTGCTATCGTAATCATTGATCGACATTTTCGACGGTATTTCAGACCAGAGTCTGGCGTACTTGACGGGGGTTACCGGTTCTTGAGGGTCCCGGTCCACGTGCAAATGCAACATAAGCCGGCAGAAGGACGCCCGCAAGTCGAAGTTGACAGTCTCGTCCGCCATGCACTTCAAAATCAGTTCTATGTCAAGGTGCGGCGACAGATTGTTCAGCGCTAGGTACTGCCGGTTCAGGCACATGTTCGAGAACAGATCGAGCTGGTGGCGGTAATAATCCAATATGGCTTGGTCGTCTTTACTCCCCAATTTGGCATTCAGACACAGTTGCGCTAGGGACATCGACTTCTGGCGATTGTTCCACAGCAAAACGATTTGGCACTCTTCGACAACAGTCACCAGGTGTTCCAGTTCGGGATCGTCCGCGACCTCCTGGACTTCCACCTGCGTCTTCATCATCCGCGTCTCGATCAGAATATCTGAATTCTTCTGGCTCAGGACGCTCTTGCAGATCAGTTCTTGTGTAACCGGTATGGCCTTTTTATTGGAAATGCATAGATCCGACAGGTAGTCCAGGAAACGGGACTCCCAATTGCTCATATTTTTGCGCACTAATCCGACGAACGTTTCGATTTCTGCCGGCGTTATGTGCTTCTCGAGTAGTTTCCTGTTGTTATGCAAGAGGGCAGTTATCGTGTCTTCTGCCAGTATGTCGTAACCGATTTGTTTTTGCATGAAACCGAAGTGTTTGGCTATGTATTCCTGAAACGTTACGTGGTAAAAACTAAATGACGGGGGTAATCAGTGAGAATCAACCTGATTTTTACGATAATCTTGCTGACTCAAACGCAAAATACGGTAGCACAAACGGAATATGTACTTGTAAGGTGCGTGGCGAGGGTCGTTCAGCTCCTCAATTTTCAAAAACGGACCGTCGCCATTTGTATCTAGAAATGGCCCCTGAAAACGATAGTTGAAAATAGTAATCACCTTCACACCCTAGGCACACCTAGAGAGTTTAATGACCATTTGAGTAAATGATCATTTGGTTTTCATGCTGACACACCAAAAATTTTCAATTTTTATGGAATTAGTATGGCATGGGCGTGATAGGCAAATGATCGATCAAGTTGGTAATAGTTAACCGCTGAACGTGAAAATAGGAAAATTCGGAAGCAAGCAAGTATGAACCAGGGTCATTCACAAGTGAAAAACAATGTGATAATAGTACCACATTTCTTTCAAATTCAAAACATCCTCGCAGAAGACTTATAAATAAGCAAAAACGCGCGCCCTTTTATGGTCTAGTGACCATTAAAATCTCAGCGTGTCTAGGGTATCAAGCAAGTCAGGTACCTGGAGAATTTTGAAGAGCTGCTTGAGTATCGCCTGTTCCCTGAGCAACTTCGGCCTGTCCCTGTTCGGATTGATCACGACCAAATCCAAAGCCTCGGTCTTATTCTGCTCATTCTCCAACTCAGCCACGAAATAGACGATATCCTGCAGGAGCGTCGTCAGCGCCCGCCTCTCGTTATGAGAGATCGTTCCCTTCTCCAGCTTGACAGAAAGCGACGACAGCAACTTACACGCGTCATTGGCGAAATCCAAATCGCGGACCTCCACCGGCGAAACGGATATCAAAGCAAATGCCTCCTTATCCTCCTTGGTGCTGGCACACCCGACTTTAGACATCACGGGCTTCTCCTCGTCTTTATCGATGGGCGTCGACGTCGAGTGCACCCAGCTGTTGGTGAAGAAGTGGTGCAGCCGCACGTAGCTCGACTGCGGCACCAGCGAGTCGCCCCGCGTCAAACTCGTAGGATCCAGTTCGAACAACGAGGCGATTTCGTTGGAGCAGGCGACCGGAACTAAGCGAAAAGCGGCGGATTCGGTCGAATCGCCCTTCTGCTTTAGGTCCGAATCGGCCGTTTGGTCTGCGTCTACGTCAGCAGCTAAGTACTGCCCGGTTGCCAGGTGCTTGAAGCGGAAGAGCGAGTCCCAATGCCCGGCGCCCCCGCGGCACGGGTCCTGCTGGACCACTTCAACTTCCCAAAGCGCCTTGCTGCTGGTAGCGGCAGTGGCGCTGGTCCTTCCGGTGGTTCTGAGGAAAACGTGGTGCGTCCTCTTGTACTCGTCCATGGTGAGGAACTTCTCCTGCTCGGCGTGGAACAGGCGGACGACGTCGCCGCCCTTCAGGATCTCGTCAGAGTTCTCGCGGTGCTCCATGAACAGCGTCACCTTCCACGAGGTGCTCCCGTTGACCACGTTCACCTCTTTGCAGCCTAAATTGTCGGGCAGCTCGTGGTTGGCGGCCACATGTAGAAGGACCTGCTGGCCGGCGTTTACCGGGTTGAGGATGACTTTGTCGCCTAGGACGATGTTCTCGCCGTTCGCCCTCAACTTGTAGAACGGTAGGATGTAGAACCACGAGCCTTCGTTGCCGTTGCTGTCTAAGTACACGCGCATCGCGTTCTTCTCCAAGAGCGCGGGAAGTCGCTTGTTCACCGTTAAGTACTTGTTCGATTTCAAGTGTAGGAGCTACGAAATTGATTCGATTAGATTTTCGATAAATGTGAGTACCAGGAGGCGAACCTGTACGACGCTCCCGTAATGCACGTTGGTCCCCAGGAGCTTTTTGTATTCGGTATCGTTTTGCTTTTTCTCGATTTCTGCGGCGTGCTGCAACATCGAATAAAATCAATTCCTGGACATCTACAGGGTGTCCTAAGATCACCGGATGTCCGGGGAACGTCCGGGAAATGCTAGATTCCCTAGCTCATTCTGAGAAGAAAACCTCAATACATCTTTGTCGAAATGTAAAAAATAGAAAATGCAAATGAATGCTGAAGAATGGTAATAAATGCAGTTTGAATGCAAAAAAAGTATCAACTTCGAATTGTAAGAGAAGTTTATTCTGCTTTTGCGACTCGAGTTTCAATTTAGCAGGATAAAAACCTATCTTGACGGAGATTTTTGTTAGATTTGTTCATTTGCTAACCATTGGAGCCTCGACAAAATTGTATTGAGGTTTTCGTCTCCAAATGAGCTACGGAAGGCGCCATTACCGGGACATCCGGAGATTCTCGGCCACCCTGTATACTTGTAGAGCTAATTTATGAAGGTCCGTGGTTATTCAATAGAGGGCGTTCGAACGCAGGGCCCTGTGACCTGTGGAACCGCAAAGGAGACCGGCTTTGATTGGCCAATCGACTATCTTTTATAGCGATTTTGGCGTAGAAAGTGATTTAAAAGTGCGCTCGAAATCGTTTCACAATCTCTCGCCTATTTTAACCATAAAATAAACAATCTCGCAGAAAGTTGGCAAAGATACAACGCGGTCGTGAATATCGCTTTATCAATAATTTAGAATATGTAATAGGTGCGATAATGTTTTCATTACGCAATCAAGGTTAATAGCTGGAACTCACGTGTAGCCTTTTTATAAGACTCGCGTCCGTATTCGAGCCCATACTCTGCTTCGCGGCCTTCCAAAATTGTTTCTGGGCCGAGTATCTGTTCATCGGACATATTTTGAATAGGCAATCTAAAATTCAGAATTGTTAAAAAATCTAGATAACATTCTGGGGTGGACGTTAATGAGACGAACCTCTGAACTTCTTAGGGGGGTTGGATAGATCTCCGGCTTCTGGACAGACGACAGATCGATCGTCTACCAATCTAAAATTAAATTCACGTATATTTGTGATCTATTTCGAGGCAATTTGATAAAACTTACCCCAAGGTGCTCAGGAAGCCACTGACTGCCCCTTCTGCATACAAGGAGACTATGTCCCCCATATGCAGAAGGCTCGACGACCCCATTTCGTTCATCCTGACGAATTGTTTTTCTCACACCTTCATCCCCGACTGGCTCCGGTTGGCTGTAATTCAAAATTGGACTTGAATACAGTATTCTGATCACTATCGACTGGAGATTGGGATATTTAAAAACGGACTTGTTATTCTGATAATTAAGCGACACTATTATGTGGTTCGTATAAACTAAACAACAAAAAATTGTTCCAGAATTTAGGTTAGGTAGCATGAGAGTGGGCCATTTACCGAACCTAGTTGCGATATTTGCAGCCTGTGGGTACGTCACGTCGAGGGGGGCATTATCAAAACATATTTTAACGGGAATTGAGCACAAGTTAATCGAAAATTCCGTATTACACAGAATTTGCTTACACTACACAGCGAAGAAACAAACCTCACAGAAACAGGCTATTGATGAGTTGTTTGGACAATCTCCCGAAGGAGGACAATCGAAATGATCGCGATATCGCCTTAAAGACAACGAGTGCGAGTGAGACGAAGAGTCCCCCCTCTTCGCGGCCAATATAAAAATGTGCCCATCCCTGCTCGGATATCGAAACTTGTATCGATTACAGGACAAGTGAAGTATCGATACGTGAAGGTTGTGTTCACAAACGTCAAACCAGTGTAATCGGAAAGAAACAAGTTTATGAGAGTGAGGTCTGTAGAACAGAGCAATAATTCATTTTCCAATATTGATTATGAATCAAAAAATAATATTATATCATTAAAGTTAACTTATCAATGTTCTAAGTATGATCAGTTGTGATTTAATCAGAAAAGTATCGACTTTTTGAAGAATCGATACTCTTCTTGCTTATCCGTACCATTACTATACAAATGCATGCATACACAAGTAATCAGCAAGTTAATCACTAATGTTAACTTTACCACGATAAAGTTTAATAATCGCTAGCCAAATAAGACAATGTCATGGAACATTCAATAAACCACCGGAAATGAGAAAGCCCCAGGAACTAGGGGAAGGGAAGGCCCAAGACTATAAATAACACAATAAATTTAATAAATTTAGTTCTTTATTGTGTACTGTTAAATGCTACCAAAAGACCTACACTTAAGATTCTAAAATGTTAAATTATTCATATTGAAAATTACACTATTAATTTGTGATGCTGCTGCTGTGAATGGACAATATGTTTCAGCTCCTACTATGAAGTTATTACGTAATTTTTATCCGAAAATGAATGACCACTATGTTTTTAATAATTGGCTTGGAATTTCGCCTGATGGAAAAGATTATTACAATCTCATAAAAATGTATTAGATTTCAAAAACAGATTTTATAGTATATACAATGAGACCAATCATGAGGTGTACTCTTGAGACTTAATAGTTAATAATATAACATTTTCCTTAATGTTAATACAAGAAGTGTGACAACTTATCCCTATTGCACTAAAAGATAACTAAATAGATATTCTGGGGGCTTCAAGGCTTGGGTCCTGTGATTTATCCATAACACGTAGTTATAATGGGTCAATTTATTATTGAGCCCATGACTTTGAAAATCAGTTAATATATAGTTTCAAGAACTAAATTGTTCGGCACATTTGTTTAAAATGGGTAACTGAGGATTGGCAAGCCTGCCATAATGACCGGTTTTGACGTACGCTATAAAGAAAACTATAAAAAGGTCTTAGTTTTCCTATACCCATACGCATTTGTCAATATGGCGGCATTCCAAGTCAACAATTTGGCACCTACATGATCTTTTTCTGATAGAAATAATAAAATATAAATGACTTGCCCCCATTTCAACTAAAATCTAAGAAATAAATATCTGCGTCGCTCTCATAATCACAATTAATTAAAAAGGTATACATACAAACAAGATGCAAATTTTATACATATTAAAAAATGAGAACGGTAGTTTTTTAACTGATTGAAATTAAACTAATAAGCAGCTTCTGCTGAAAACTGTGCAACAAAATAAACTCTAAAAATGCGAAAACAACCTCCGACTGAAATCTAGAGCACATCACATGTAACACTAAACAGAAAACTTTATCATCCACATGTAGAGAAGGATTGAGCGAGCTTTTACTGATGTCTGTAGACAGCCTGCGTTATAATTCCATATCTTCGGCTTCATTTTCTGAGAAGTCTGACATGCTCGACTCACTATCGGAGCTGACGTTCTCCTGCCCCCTCAGAGCCTCCTCAGTGGCGTACTTCCTGACATATTCCGACACCTTTTTCTTGTACTCCTCCGGCTTGTGGAGGTACATCGCCGCGGCGTCCCCATTCAACGGGTCGATCGGATTGGGGTAGGTTAACAATTGTGGAAGAAACGATTCGAATATGTTGGAGAGATCATACAAAGCGGTCCAGGCTTGATTGATCACGTCTAAACAGACGGTGCCCGAGACCTCGTCTATATTTGGATGGTAGACACGATTCATGAACCCTATACTGGGCGATTTGAACGGGTAATGCTCGGGAAGGTGCACTCGTACCTTCCACACACCCCCTTCGTAAGGGGCTGAAACAATAATTCGGATTATGTGGTGGCGATTAAGTAATTAGGCAAGTGTCGTCGGAACGTACTTCCCCTGGGGCCGTAGAATTTCACGCAGAACTCGTTGAGCCCCCCTAGGATTGTGACTTCATGTTTGCTCTCGATTCTGACATTTACGTTAAGGATTTAGCTATCAGTGCGAATCGTCCGGGGGTGGTTTCATTAATCGGGGGGTGGCGTGCAAAGTTCGGGAGGTGAATTGGCAATCAGCTGATACAAAGGATGATGGTGTTGTTGTTTACGTTTCGAGTTAGCACAAAGAAAGGATACAGTTTGATGACATCCGTGTCCATGCGTCGCTTTCCTGCACTCGGAGACGACATGATAAATGCACCGTCATAAAAGTGTTACCATCAATTCGCTATCCGCGCGGTTTGCACCTTTTCGCCTGAGACGTAGCTCGGCCACAACACAATGGCCGTGGTGGCGAAAACTCAGCTCGGCGCAGGCAGCACGACCTCCAGCCAATCCACTTCACGGGGGACCTTCGCTCGTTCGCCGTTTACGATCCACAACAAACTGCCTGCGCTCCCGAAAAGCACATGCGCCAGGCGCCCGCTAGGGGGGGAGCATTGGACAATTTAAATCGCAGGCGGAAATCGAAGATTTCTCCAATCCAAATCGCCTTTCTAATTTAATAAGGCTCCACGCAATAACCGCATCGTCTTGTGCGCCAAATTCCCATCGAATAAAACCTCCGTTTATTTTATTTAGGTAACATTGAAAAATCACACAACCCTGCATAACTCATTACAGTCGGAATCGGACAGAACTAATAACAGTGAACGGTATAGGTACAGATTAGATTATAATTTTACTATCAAAAGGCTATCATTATCTATTGATGGGCATTCAGGAGCTGCTCGGCTAAATCATCAGTTTTCGGAGTCGGAGGAGTATTCAGAACATACTCGGATACGGAAATATACACAGCGACTGCAATCCCAATGCAGGCGGCCAGAATCGTATTCTTATTGAAGATTATACAAGTGGCGATGCACAATCCCAAATACGTCAAGTATCGCGTAATGAAGACGTGCTTCTTCCTGCTTTCTTGTTCGGAATCTGCAAAATTATTCAATTCATTACTAATTAATCCGCATCCATGCGCCTAGTTTCATTTTGATGGCTTCATCATGTTTGGAACCAAAATGGAACCTTCTAAATGTCACTCCAGTTAGGAAACGAACCTATGCAAACGTTGTCCACCAGGGTGAAGCCGGGTGCGCATATTGTGCACATGTCGGGCCCGTCTCCTGTGCACCCCCCACAAGCCCTATCACAGTCCAAACAAAGGAATGATCCATCGTTATTAACGCAAAACTGGTTCGAATTGCACACGGATTCAGATCCGGCGCATTCGTTCACATCCAAACATCCCTTCTCTTCGTTCAGAATCCAGCCCTCTTTGCATTTAGCGCACCCTATTGCGCCCGCTTTGCTACAAGAACCGTCGCAAGCGACGTGGCATTTCGAGCATAGAAGTTTCGTTTCATCCCTGTACGATTCATAGTAAGATTCCCCGCATTTGTCGCATTTTTCTCCGGAGTAACCCGAGTCGCAGCTACATTGGCCGTTTCCTTTACGGGTTCCCGCTCCTTTACATCTGCCATTTCCGCTGCAGATTTTGTCGGGGAAGCCGTCGCACGGGGCGCAATCGCTTCCGTAGTGGTTGTCCGGACAGCAGTGCTTCACGGTTTCGATACAAAAATGTTGATATAAGTCCGGCTTTTCCGATTGCTTATTGAACCACCACTCTTCGATTTCCGCATCGTGGTTTTCGTGGAGGGCGTAGCACTGGTCTTTGCCTTCTACGACGTCTGAGCAGATACTCTCTTGGATTTCCACTAATCTTATCTCGCTGGTTGCGTAACTGCCTAGTTTTTCTTCTTCCCAGGCGGTGTCTCCTCCATCAAATCTACCCTTTTTGGTTTTCTCGATACCCTGTAATTTTTGTACTATTATATTGGATCTAAGTTGTTTTTTTAAAAGTCTTACCTTTCGAAAGGATTCTACGAATATTTTGCAAGCTCGACAAGGGGGTAGAACTGACGATTTTGTTGAACTACCCTTAGAAGAGCTCAAAACATAAATATTTGAGGTTATGTTAATGATGAATATTATTAATAAAAATTTGCCACACATTTTGTGCTTTGATTTAACTAAAACTGGAAGCTCGACTAGACTTATTTCACGAAAATAACCACAAATTTACTAATTCGCCATAAAGGGATAAACAACCCCTCATGACATCCGGCTTTTCATCACTGTTTTGACAACCATTGAACTATGAACTGACAGCTATTAGGGCTATTAGGAATAGACTGGGTACAGATTTATGTCCATGGGAAATTCGTAATTTAACGTGTCATTAAATTGTTACGATCTTATTCTTATCATTCGTTGTTGGCCATTATTTTAAATAGTTTAAAAAGAATTATTATTGTGATATCAGACATAAATTTCACTACCGAACCATAGATGGCAGTAAACAACTTTAGAATATGATTGTGTGATAGGCAACTAAAAATACTATAACACGTATATGGTATTGTCTAACCAACAAGTAAATCTTCGATTTGTAGGCAGCCCAAAATACAAGAAATTGTATATATAGCTGCCTAACTACGCAATTTGAATTGGGAATCCCCGAAATACTCTATAATGATGAAACACGCTAATCAATAATTTTCCGAACGTATTTATTGATTTTTTGAGACTTGAAAGAGAATTAAATATTTAGAATTCAGAGTTTTCGAAAATACATGGTGATATGGTGATTTTATAGTTCGCACTTTGCAATTCTCACCTTTTTGCAAAATAGCCGCACGACCATTGTGGATGCCTTTGCACGCGAAGACAATGGAAAAAATCGGCAACTTTTGCATCAAAGGAATGTAGGTAGGTACTTAAATATGTTTCTTTATGCCGAGTGCATAATGTATAAGATTCTTTTAGAACCGGATCTCTTGATTTTGTAACGTTGATAATGCCCCCGCCCAGTGATGGAAATTGTTAAAATAAAAATCTGCCACCATTGGGCGCAGGGTAATTAACAAAAGGGCGTTATTCAATGATTGAGGCACGTGGTGCGCGAGCTTAAGGGTGGGAGAACAACGTGGGTTTTTGGGAGAGGGAAATTATTCCTGTCAGTCTCATTCGGGTAGTCGTTCATGATGTGTACGATATTTTCTAGAAACTCCCTGTAACGTAAACCAAATTTTTTTACCAAAACGGCATAGGTCAGTAAAATCAATATTAACCCTTCACGATCCGTTTAGAAAGCCGTAAAAATCACAATTTGTGTATCTTTAAAATTTGTCGATAGTGATTTCCAATAATAGTAATGATGATTGTTTAATTTTTTTGATTTTGCAATATTTTTCAGTAATGGAAAATTCGGCTTATGTGCCGAGTACTGGTCATTTAAATTCACCAGCTTTGGTGGTGTTTTCGCAAGCCGCCGGTGGTTTACAGGATGCCCTCAGAATCCAGCGACCTTTTAATCCCCAGGTAAGTTTGTAACATTATTTAAGAGATCCAAGATACTGTTTTCCTTGTAGGAAGTTGAATATCGAATAACAATTGTCCGGAGTCATTGACAAGATCTTTTGGGACAATGACTTTGATATACGACACGATCTTATAATTAATTCCGATCGAGATTTCATTAAAATAAAACACCAGCATGATGCGTTTCCGAATTTAAAAATATCACGTTTTAGCAAATTTGGAATATTTGACGCGACAATAATGTTTTCTTATAAATGCAATAATGTAGGTGCTTATTTTATCGGTTTTCCTAACAATATGAATATTTAAGTATAGGTTTGGCTGCTAAGTGGATGGTAAAATTTATTGGTGGTTTAGAATAAGAAATGCTTGCATAAATTAAGATGTGGTTGAACGGTAGCGTTGATTAGTGTAAAACGCAAACCAAATAGAGTTCTCTGTGGAAATTGTTATCAAGCTAAAAGGCAATTAGGAACGCGCCGTAACATATTGTTAATAAATTAATTTTTATAGCGAAAATTTGCGGTATATCATCGATGTGATGGTGGAATTTTACGGCTTTTTGACAAGCATATTTATGACTGAAAGAGGTTCTCCGGCAGACAATGAACGATTAGTGTTGAGCATTAAGTTGGGCACAGGTGTAAATCAGCGGACATTCGAAAATGCGCAAGCCGGCTCCGCCATCCAGTGACCCTGTTTTATTTTCCGTTTTACAGTTCGCGATGTCCGAGGCCTCGAAGGAGCTCCACCGGCCTTTCACCACCAGCTTCGGGCTGCGCCACATGGAGGCCTACGGCGGCCTGCCGGCCCACATCCTGAACCACCTCCAGCCGCAGTTCCTGCACCCCGGCCTGTCGCTCGGCTCGGGCGCCTTCCGCCCCCTGGCCGACCTGAAGGCCTTCCCGTCGCCGTCGGCGTTCGCGCCCCCCAAGTGCTTAAAAATCGAGACTAACAGTGAGCCCGTCCACCACGGCCACGGCATCTTCTCGCCGTCGGAGGAGCGCTTCCTGGGGCCGAGCCCCAGGACGGACTCCTGCTCCCCGGCGAGCGCCTCCATGTCGCCCCAGCCCCAGACGACGGTGAAGGAGGAGAGCCTGGACGCCCACATGTCGGAGGACGGCGACGCCGCCCACGGCCCCGCCACCGACAACGACTCCCCCGGGATCCACGACGACGCCAGAGGATTCCGAAGTAAGTGAATCTCGATCGCCGCAATTCGAATATGCATCGCGCGCGTGAAATTCATATCTAGGCCTGATTTGTTGTGATCCCGTGTCAAAAGTGATCTACGCCGGAACGGGGGTGCGTACTCGTACGGGGCCGAGGTGCCGTGCGATATTGGCGCCCGGAATCCGGAGTTGGGAATCCGGAAAGCGCGGAGCCCGGGTATTTTTATGGTTTAACGGGCCCTCCTCTCCTCCGAGGATATATTACTTTCATTTCGAATCAATTGCAATCCATCTGGGGAACGGGCCCCGAAAATCGGAGAAATCATTCTCGCCGGCAATTAATGGCGATCGAAATTAAAAACGGCGAAGATCGTTCGTTATATCGGGCGTGCGGGGCTTTCGCGTGTAGCTGCACTTGAGCGCGCCCCTTGATTATTTCCGGCGACGTGTGGTCTAATTCGGTTCTTTTCGCGCTTTTGCGGGCTCATTTGTGTGCAAAGAAGGGAGGAAGAGCCAATCCGGGAACATTATTGGACGGTGCGCGTTCTGCGGTCCGAAAAGCCGCAATAACAAATCATATGTAAGCTTTTACTAACAGATTTTAACTGTCTATGTAATGCTAACATAATGCGCGGTGTTAGCAGGGAAATTGGGTTTACGCCTGATTTTAACGACCATGGCGGTTTGTGTATTTTGCGGTTTTAGTTTTAACCTCCGCACTACATACTTACCTATGGACTACACACATTCACAAAATCAAAAATCCATTTTTCATATCGAATGATAATCACGATAACGCGAAAGTCGAACGATGGACTGATGCAAAAACACCACGCATTAATAATCGAAATTCGAGTTGGACTATTATTAGGGATTAGGGGGTTGTGCGTCACGAAATCTAAACTAACACAATAACGCACCGATGATGTGTAAACGATTCGCTACATTTCCAGGTGGCCACAAGCCACTTTAGCGGAAGAACAATAGTTAACATTATCTGTTTATTTAGCCTAAGCAGTTGGGTTCCATCCCGATAGATAAACATCTGAGAGGTCTTGAACAAACATCACAAACCCGCATTTTATCCCTGAATACTTGGATGATGTATTTATTTATTTACTTATTTATTTATTTATTTATTTACAAATTTATCACGACCGTTTTCTGATCTGCGCCTTATACACGCACATAAGTGGACAAGTTGTTACTATAGTTGGCTTGCAGTCTATGTGAAGTTGTTTGCAATTTTTAGCCAAGTTGTTAAAACGATCGGTATGCCGGAGAGTCAACCGTGAATAACACTGCATTCTCGAGAGGAAATATGGCAAAAATAATAAATAGAGTCGAGGATTGCGATTATTTTTCGCATTTTTGAGTTTCTCCACAAGTCTCGAGTTGTTTTCGCGGAATTTTCGTAGGTGTTGGCGTTCGGTCCGGGGTGGCTATTGTAAATGGGGTCGAGGGGGAGGGCATTCATTACGGGGGCGGCCGCGCGGGCGAGAGGGAGCAGAGCGTCCCGACGCCGGCGGCGCGCTAACCGCCGTCGATTATCTCGCCGTCTTATTATTACATGTTCGTCGGTTTTTAAACTGAAATATGCCTTTATCCGCGCGAAAAGTGGCTTTCATTAAACGGGCCGTCCCGTTTCGCCCATAACACAATCAATTATGGAATCTCGCCGAGCGTAAATGACGAGAGCTAATGTTTGCACATTTTTAATTGAAATGCAGAAACGGTCGTAACTTTTTGCAAAACGGATGCCGCGGTTTGTTAGGTATGCATTTTTGTGACAAATGATAAATCCTACCAGTGTTTTGTCAACTTACCGCTCCTCTCTGCTACCGCGGTCCGTATAATTTAACAGGTCTGGTTTCAATTACATTCGTCAATCTCGTCGGGCTAGTTCTCGCTCGGATCGCTCGGATCGCTCTCGGTCTCCCGGCGGTGATGCTGAATCTATTAAAGCGCCGCCGCCGGCCCGCACCCAGGTGCTAATTAATACGATTTAACACGCGATCGGCCCCGCACAATCCGCGCGTCGGCCCGCAATAAATACCGCGCCCGCAACCGGCGATTATGCGCGACAATGTCCTCAAAACTCGCGGCTTCTCTTCCATATCGCCTCTTGCCGCCTCACCGTCGGCCGTCGATCACCGATGAAGACCGGGTGCGGTAACAATGCATTTTATGGGGCGCGATCCGCCAGATTGCGTCCCGCACGGGCCGGCGGCGCGGGGGCCCCCGATTTATCTCGGTACGCCCCTGCACACACCCCAGACGCATTAACAATTCAGATCGGGGATGAGCCGCCGCGCCGCACCGTCGAAGGCGGCGACTTAAATTCAGATGAATAAGTCCCGACTCTTTAGCGCGGTCATAACATGCAGAATCCCCTTTTTACGTTCGACAGCCTTTTTGTCATGGAAAAATGTTAACACGTCCCGAGCCCGAGAGCGAGCCGCGTCCTCGGATTTAGAATGCTGGGGATTTCGCCTGTCAGTCAGCCGAAGATGTGTGTATCTTCTTAATTGAATTCGTAATGACACACACCGGGAACGTTCTCCGTGGGGATATTGATATTCATCTCAACTTTCGTTTTGACAAGCAATTTAATACCACGGCCATCAGGCGGAGGGCCGCGTCGCGCCCCTCTCGTGCGTGAAATACCCGAGCACCGCCGGCGATAATCCCCGAATAATCCCGCGTCTTATGTTATAAAACCGAATCCCCTAAGCGACGAGCAGCCCGTCCTCACATCTTATTAAAAAAAGACCTCCGGTAATCGAGTCAGGTGTTGAGCCCGTGGAATTGATGATGATGGTCGCAATCCGTGGCTGATGGAGGTGAAGTGTATTCAATAACAAGTTAAACTGTGCAATCAAGCGTCGGTTTGGTCGCCGGTCCCCTCGACGCCAGGCGTGCAGTTACCGCATAAGCGTCGACCGAGAACGGACATGCACACCCAACATTCAAATTGAAATGTCAGTGTCATTTTCACTAGCGAGATCTCCTACATACATACATGCATACATGCAATGTTTACACAGACAAATCGCCCTGTTTACGTCTGGCCGCCAAAAGAAATCACCGTCCTGTTCAAAATGTCAATTATGTAATGTGCGAATCCTCCATCACGTGAAAAATAAATTCCAAAATTGAAATTCTACTCTAAATTCCTACTGGCCATATACAGGGTGTCCCATTGCACCAGTTTTCTGCATTTTATCATTCTCTTTCGATTGTCATTACCCCGAGATTACTTCCGTTATCGGCTCAGCAGTTAGAGACATTGAAATTATGTGGCCCCCAATTCGCATCATTGTTCTGCAGGTTTTTTATGTTGCCTTATAATTATTGAATTGCATTACCAAATTTCAAGTCATACTTAAAGGTATTTTACCAGCTCCGCGATTGATATTAATTTTGTATGTCAGTCAGCAGTGTTTTTGAACATCTTAGTGAAATCGTGATTTAAACAGGAAAAATTCAACAAATGTGCCAATTACTAGTACAATGCCTAATGCTTGTAGTACAGTGTATGTCAGTCAGCAGTGTTTTTGAACATTTTAGTGAAATCGTGATTTAAACAGGAAAAATTCAACAAATGTGCCAATTACTAGTACCTACAGTGCTAACAATTGGATCTTTTACCGTATAGGTTTCGTTTTTTATTATTTGTTTGATACAAATTCACTTGAATTGGTCTTTATTCATCAATAAATTTTCCATGTTAGTTAGCGCGGACACCCTGTATGCTGGTTTCCAGGTGTGAGATGTCTTGTCGAGGTGATCATAGAGCACTGTGGAGGTTGAGACTTTCGGTCTGTCGGAATCAGGTTCATAATAAATATATAAAAGGCATGCGGCCAGTTATAAGGTTGAGTGACACTCGGCGCTTTGGCAACGTCGGTCCGAATCCGAAAGCTATACGGCCATCACGGCTAACAGCTGTATATGGGGTGAGCTTTCGCAACACTTGAGCTTAAAGCTGAGCCGGAACGTCCCGCCGTAAAGTCATCGTAAAATGCGGACGATTGATGCGGTGGGCATAATTTATCGGCGCGCTCTCAAAGAGCAGAACAGAACCATCTCCGACTGTCTGCCGTCATCATCATGATCGGAAAAAACCGGGCGAAAGTCGAGGCGTCCCGGCCGGGCCGAAAATCATCGAGTGGTTAATTGCCGCATGACAAGTGCGACGGATCGCCGATGACTCCCGCACGGCCCGGCCCGTCTGCCCGCACGGCCGCGACCGCGGCCGCAGAGCGGCGAAGAGTAAAACGCACGTTCTCATCACTGCGCAATTAGTGAGTACGTGTTGCCGGCAATTTCGGGGCGTCGCGACGCGTCCCACACGCCGCGATTGCCGCGACCGCTAACAAGTGCGACGTCCCGTGCATACGGAATCGGCTCGTTCTCCCCGTAAAATCGCGTAATTGCATCATTTCATTTTCGGAACGCTCCCCGAAAACGTTTATTTTATTCCGCCTCTCCGCGTGCCATATTTCAATAACAACCGACCGGATCGACCGATCGGACCGCGCCGAAATCGCCGGAATCGCCGAAATAGCCGGACGCGAAACGCGCGGCCTTCCTCCGGGGATTTTTCGAACCAGATGAGACCGTCTCGCAATTTATTCCGGGATTAGTCGATCGCCTAAACGGTCGTGTAAACACCAGGGCCGGTTGTTTGCTTTTTAATCTGACTGGCAAGGGGTGCGAACGGCCGTAATTCTTCTAAAAGCAGAGAGAGGAAGTACATAAAATCGGAGGTGCCGAACTTCACGAAACCGAACCATCATCGAGACCCAGAATACAACTAGACTCGACAACAATGAGGGAAGAATTTCTAGAGGTAATGACTGCGGGCATCACAGGCCACACTATTTTACACTCACTAAGGTGCGGGTATAATGGTATGGTGGCTATTATCCTCGGACTTCCGGTCCCGACTTTGAAAAGGGAACGCATTCATGGATTTTTGACGTTTTGATTTGTCGCATTATCGACTGGATTACCATCGGAGGAATAAATTCGCCCGACTTTCCGTGATTTCGGCCATTCGGGGCCGGGCTAAATAGCGGTGTTTATAACGGTCGCGCTTGAATTATCGGTCAAATACGGGAGTGGTAATAGGATTAATCTCGGCGGAATGACAGTGGGTCGTGTTGTTGGTTCGGGCCGAGGACGAGGACGAGGGGTGGAAGTTGGAAGTGGTGGTGGAGGACTGCAGCAGCCAGCCCCATGCACTCCATACCTTCCCCCCTTTTGAATGGCTCGGTGGCACACTTAAAATGAGCATTGGCAAACGGCTATTTAGTGCAGTGGACCGTAAAGCAGGTGTCCAGAAGTCACTTATGTGTTGTGCGCTTTGACAAATAGCGCCCTAATTGATTCCCTCTCTCGCCGGGCCCCGCTCGCCGCCGGGCATTATCTTCGGAATTGATAGTCGTCACACTGCGGCCGGGCGCTTTTTGCCGTCGCGGACTCGTCACGCGAGACGTCCGACTATCGTCACCACACTTTTATTACGAGACACCATTAAAAAGTCGACCGCCGAATTCGGAGGCCGCGCGGCCGGCAGCCGGCTCCTCTCTCGGCCGATCCACGTCCAGCATTCCTAACCGGCCGGACGATAATGGGATTTCGAACACATCGGACTCGGAGTAAAACTGCGTCGATTCTGATAACGACTCTCGTACTGTATCGTTGTCGCCGTGCAGACTGGTGCCTGCCTCCGTATTATGTAATATCCACCCAGCTGTGAATTTCGGCTCATGTCCCCTCCGATATCACCCCATGCCCCGTGAGAAATCAATTTACATTTTATTGTTATTATATTTACTGCAAACACGGCTTTTTATTTTGCCCGGGTCCGTGTTCATATGTCAAAAATTTGTCGCTGTAACGAAATTATCCGACAGTAAAATTTTTACAACTTCGAGATTTTTTCCCCGAGATTGTTTTTCTCGACATACAAAACTCGACCCTTAAAGTCGAACGTGTGACGTGTAAATAATCCGTTTACCGTTTCGATTGCCCAAATCGCAACCCTTCCACTCCTCGATTAGGTTCGCCGTCGCCGGTCGCAATTACAAATGAAACGTTTCGGTTCGCAGATAAATCGCATTCGAACGGGCGCGCGGTTTCGATCGTCGAGAGTCTCGTCGTCTTGTATTGTGTGTAAATTGTGACTATTAATAACGGCCACTAGAGTATCAATATGTCCAATCGAATAAGTACGGATCTACATAATTCATGTATGGGACATTTAAATATCGGCCGGTTTGCTTATTACCTTATCATCGAGTCATCAGTCGTGCAATGGCTTTGTTGGGGCTGCGAGCACCGGGGCTCGCATGCATCTGCCGACTGTCAGGCGACTCAAAGGCCCCGGACTTGTGCCGATTTATTCGCATCTCTCTGATGCCTGGATTTCCTCCTTTTTTCCCGTTCGCGTTCACCGCGTGCATCTCATAAAACCGCCTCGCTTTGTAAACGCATCCACGTTTTAGTTGCGTTATTACGTCCGTTTGTCTTCTCGAATGAGCAAGGGTCGAAAAGACTTCCGATCCCGTGGACGTATTATACATGGTTTTCCAAAACTACTACCAAAAGTTTCAGGAGGAGGAGGAGGAGGGGTTCGTTTTGAGAAAACATGGGTCCGAAAATGCCTGATACCCCTTGTAGCTGGAAACCTAAAATGGTTTTTATTTAATATAAAAATATTTTCAAAAAAGTCACAGGTGGGATTACTGCGATGGGTATGTCCATTCATTAAAATATCTTTGAACATTTTATCTCATTTTTTCAACCAAGAAACAACTGTCACAAAACTTCCAAAGTCAATATCTCGAAAACGGTGCGTGTTATCTATGTTCTACAAGAGCACCTTTTCCACGTAAAAAACTACAGAATTTCATAATTCTATATCAAATCTCAAACAAGCGACCTGTCGAAAAGTTAGAGCCATTTTCAACACACGCTTCCTTCAGTTCGAACCTTTCCTGAAAAAAGCGCTATATTTCTATGCAACCTGATAGAGTATCAAAAGATCAGTGACTGTTCCAAATTTCATTGTTTCATCTTGAACGGTTCTGAGGATATTAAATAAAAACCATTATAGTCTTGTCTCCTAAATAGTCATAGATCAAGACAATAAGGCGGCGAATAATCATCACTAAAGAAAAAAGAGTTACCATGAAAGTTGAAGTAGTAGATTCAAAATGAATAGTTACCAGGTTATAGGACCTACAAAAGAGTTGAAAACCATCAGTGGATAGTGGACAGTGGAAGAGCTATTGCTAATCAGAAGAATATTTTTGGTACAAATTGAAGTTTTCTGAAAGTATAAATAACATGATTTCAAGAATCTTGACATCAAGGCAAGCCTTTGCTTCGATTTTTTTCTTGACTTGGAATAGAATTACTCTTGATATTTCAAGACAAGACATGAGTACCCCAATCTTGCCTTGTCTTGATGCCAACACTATAAAAACCATTTTTAGAGTCCTAACTTCAAGGGGATGTAGCTCGGCGGATAAGCATATGGAGTTTTTTTCTTAAAATGAACTCAGGAAACTCCTGAAATAGTTTCGGAACAACCTGTATAATGCGAGTATTATTATCAGGTGTGGGTAACAGATACGGGAGAGAAGTGGTGATAATGGTTCGGCGTGCGGTAATTTATTTCCGCGTACATCTGAAAGCGGTGTTCGCGGCTGTAGCAACAAGCGGCCGCGTGTAGGCATCCCGCATTCTGCACACCGGCAGACCGAACCGAAAACCCGCAGACAACTTATTTATGTTCGAATTGTTTTCAAAATGCCGACGTTTTCCCACTACCGTTCGCCGGTTTGGATCGGAACGGCGCTCACCGGCGTATAGGAAATGAAAAAAACGAGCTCAAACGATTTCACGGAATCTTGCGGGCCGCCAGAGAGGCCCGAGAGACACCGTCCCCGGGATCTCCCGCCCCGCGTACGCCAGAAGGGCCGCGTCTTCGCATTACGCGCGCTTTGATTGATTTGCGGTGATTTGTCGGCGATCGCGACCAGGCCGCATGTTGATGTGTGTTCCTTTGTTGCAGTAGGACCTCTGTTCGGGGGTGGATTCGGCGCAGGGGGCGGCTACGCGTTCTCCGTCCCCGGGCTGCCGCCCGCCGCCCACGCCCTCGCCAAGACCAGCTTCCTCTTCGACCACGGTAATTATGCCATCACCGCCGCCCGCCGCCGCCGCGCACGGTCGCCCCTTTACGCCTTTGTGTTTTTATTTTCGCGGCAGGCGAGATAACGGCGCAAACGTCCATCTGCTCAGCGAGTCGAGCAGTAACCCCCTGCAATCACGATCTGACAAGGCGGCGAAACGAGCTCACCGTCTCTCCTTTTTATGGTCAAAAATCTCTCCTCTCAGATCTCTGATGAAATTAAATGCCGAGTTTTAATGTTCATCGGGTGGAAAAAGTTCATATCGTCTCCCTGATGCCGTGTGGCGCCCTCCCCGCCCCCCGTCGTCCGCCCAAAGAAGGGAATTTAATTAAGTAAAATTACACTGCTTGTACTTTAATTATGTTAGTATCAGACTTTTTACGGCGGCTGCCCCCTCGACGTTTACACCATCGGCTCGAGAGCGGATCCGCTCGGCTCACCGATCAAAAGGTGTCGCTCAAAGGAAGATCGCGAAACATCCCCGGAGCGGAATCCTCTCGGAACTCGTCACACGCACCGCATCTCCGCCCCGGCGGAATCCCGGCGAAATAATCATCGTAAAAATGATGGATTAACATGACTCTATCCCGCGAATACCTGCACGGCCTCTCGCCCCCATTGTCTCGGAGACCGTAAATAGCCGGGTAATTGTGGGGACTCGCGATTTGTGACAACGGATAAAGTGGTGAAAATGCTCGGAATGTGATCTCTCTAAATGCGCGACGATAAAAACGGAACCCGAGTGTGTGTGTGGATGATGCGTATAAGCGTCCCTACCCTGATGGCCGATTTCCTATGGTCTGATGCGACCTAATCAAATAAAACCGAACGCATTAGCGAACGCATCACGAAATCTTAGTTAGTGTTAGGGTGAGTTAGCGACGACCCTTACGCTCGGCATCACCACGAGTGTCGTACGGCGAAAGTGGTGCATGGGAAAGTCGCAGGTAGTCGTGATGATCATCATCATAAATGATTGCCGGCAAATAGATCGAGTTCATTTCCATGCGCGTCGCCGGGTAATAAGCCGCAAAAAAGGCAATACATCTCAAAGGACGTTGTAATAAGGCGCTCGATACCCTATTATGTCATAATGGTCCCGGAAACTACCCTCCGGGCGTCCCTATTATCCCCGGTGCATAAGATATGCAAAGAACAGTGTTTGTTTATATCGTATCTTCTTAGCGGCATGTGTAACCATATGTCAGGGCCCCGGTGTTATCGGACCACTTTGCAGCAAATTGCCACGATCTACGGCAATCTCGAGGACGGAGAGGCACCCATAGGGCGGCGCCCTAGCGTCGGAAAGAGACGGCCGGGATATCGTCAACCGCGAACTAACCTGGAAATTGCCTCGCTCCCATGCGTCGCCCCGCTCCAAGGGTTGCCCCGGTGGCCGCGTCCTCTAATATAATCGAAACGAAGAGCGCTCCCTTTTTTCGATGACGGGAGAAGACGGGGCAAAAAGGGGTTTCCGATGTACGAAATTAGTCCTATCGGATGTGACAAAAGTGACAAACGCTAACAAGTTATTACACGAAGTTGATATGAAATGGGGGAGGCTTTTAGCCGTCCGTCCGATGTGCCGAGGGGGTGCCGCAATACTGCAGTTCGTGACAGTCGAACCGGACCACCCCACACTTGCATCGGCAGTCATTCGTGGCGGTGTCAGAAAATTGATGCACTTTTATGCGAATGATTCATCCCGGATTCGTATTTTTCGTTTCGGAATTCCGGGTCAAGCCGCTCTAGGATCTGACGGACGGACGGGGTGTGATGCAGTCGGTTTGTTTGTAAAAATGGCCGAGTCGGTGCGGTTTTGAGGGAGTTTTGTTGAAAAGCCGAGCGGGCGTCTTTTATGTTCGCGTTCGGACGTCCCGACGCCGGCGTCTGCCTCCTCCACATTCGGCCGTCTTCGAAAGCTCCGCCTTGCGCCGCCTTCTCCGCTAGGCTAACAAGTATATCCAAAGCGAACGGGACGTCCCGACGTATTACGCGTACGTATACACTTTGCAGCATTTATACTGCCGGGTGTAGCGTATACATAAGCGGCACCGAGTCCGATACTCCCATGCGATCGAGATAGCGTTTTAAAATATCGCCGCATTCTTTCGACCCCCCCTTTGTACTTTTAAATTTAAACTATCGCTGTGTGCGCCGCACTCCGGCTCACTGGAAAATCTAAATAAGGGTTCACGTGAATGGGGAGACTCTTTGTTTCCGGAGATCCGATAAATTGCGACCAATAAATCCGGACTCCTCAATCTCGGGCACAAACTGAAACAACAAATCCCCGCACTTCCGACGACGGCGACACACGCAAGATTATATCGCATTTTCTTCAGCCCGCCGCCCCCCGCAAACTCTGCGCTGACCTGAAAGACGAGGCTCGGTCGAGATCGCGATCGAATTGACACATGTTATCATACTTTCTTGTTTGTTTTTCATGTTTTGTGGAACCGTCAGTGCGAGCATATTCCGATCGAGCCTCGTTCCAGTTTCTGCCTCGAAGGAGGGGTAAGTCGACACTTTTAATAGGTAAAAAAGAGAGCGCGGGATGACCTTAATTCAGACCGAAAAACAAGGCGTCGTAATTGCGGAATAAGCGGCATAAATTGAGCGATATATATATATAGATCTCTGTGAACGGAGGGAGGGGGCGCGGGCACGAAAGGAGGTTGCGTCCTGGAAGAAGCAATAAGGGACAAAGTCACAAAGTATAAAAATAAATGAAAACTTAGCTCATTCAGCGACTGATTAAATTAAAACGAGGGGAGTGTCGCGTTGTCACTTTGTCGCTTAAAAACTTGTAAAGGCGACCTTCTTTCTATTACACGGGAGAGGGGCTCTCTTTCTCGCATTCGCCCATCGTACCATCAAGGGGAACTATTATCTCGAAGGTAATTTCGATTTTCAGATTGCAAGCTGGCGATCTGGACTTACGGTATACGTTGTATGATAAACGTGCGCGATTTTTACGGCACCGGGGTTGCGGTGACACTAATTGGACTCTAAGTTGATATTTGTGGTCGAGTATGAGAATGAAAAGTGGAGGGCGCCCCTCGCTCCGCCGCCACCATCGGGCAATAATAATCCCGTTTAAATCATTGACATTTATTTGCGAAAGTAAGGAGGCGGTTATTGCCTCGCCAAGACAGACGTGGCATAACCGCAACGGAAATATACCTCCTTAACCGGGGGCTGTCAGAAGCACGACCTAATATTCGGGGGACATAAATTTACAAAACATTGCGGGAATGAGTGAAACGAAATGATACACGCGCGGGGCGGAGGCGGAGGGATTGTTATACGGCCTATAAATATATCGCCAGTGATAACATTTGTAAAATGGACCTTTTATTTGGGAGAAGATATTGCGAGAGAGGCATCAGTATTTATCATCGGGCAGGAATGCGATTTCCACCAGATTATTACTCCATGTTATAGGGGTTATTCCGCATCAATGGCCCCGGATTTCATATGCCCGACCGCCACAATCAAACCGTACACCCCAACAATTCATAATTAATTCCGTAATATATCCTCTTGCGCAAAGTATGAGATTTTTACAAATTATTATCACCGCTATGCCGCCGGATACAAGAAATTGATGAACAAAATAACCTGATAAATTTATGTTCATGTCGGAAAAAAACGTCACACAAATAATAAAAGGTCCGGGGTTTCGAAAGCCCGAAAGCTCGCCGGCTCCCCACTTTTCTATTCTGCGTATACTATTATACGCGTTTGTTGTCTAAGTTCCATCAATCATGGACAAATTTTAATATCGCCGGAACATATTATGAAACAGTAAATTGTACACAATATCGGTGACAGCTTGCCCCTATTATTATAATACACACATTTTTTACATTCGTACTGGCGATTATTATTATACTATTGTAATAAGGCCGATAAGTAGTTTAGAACCCTAGAATGCTTGAAGGTGTATTCGACACATCTAACTTCAAAACCGAGAACATCAGTTTATGTGTTTAATACTTATGTTTATTTTTTTTCATGGTGGTTTTGGGAGCTGGTCATCCCTCGTTTTTTAGGAGAGTTCGGGTTTTCGAGACTTATCCCGTTTTCACCTTGCTTTATAGTTTTCTCAAAAGAGCTACGACAATGTGAAGTTTCGTTGTTATTTCCAATAATTTACACATTGGTGATTCCCTCGGTGATTCCTATTCCCCATTTTCAGTTTCGTTCCCCAAAATGATACTGTACACTATAAACGATTTTCTATCTAAATCGTGAAAAACTTGTTTCTTTCCCATTCCAGAGTAGAAGTATATTTAGTTTCCAAATTATTACAAGAAATGCACCGATTCCAATACTTCATGTGTGATATAGTGATCTGTATAGGTTAAAGGTGGTTTGTGAAAGGTGTATTAAACGGTACAAAGAGATGTTAACCGCTAACATAAAACGAAAAATATCGGGTAGTTGTGAAAAGTATTTAGGCCTGATGTTTTCAGATTGATCTTTATCGGCGTGCGCGGACGAATTGGAGATGTCTGCGCAGGTCCTCAACATAATGAATCACCTCTAAGACGTTTCAATTTTTCTCCCCGTCCGTCGGGTCGGTGAATAATTTCCCATCACCACATCTTGAAATGAATATGAATAGCAAATTGACGGAAACGCGGGCCGTAATCTAAAATGTAGATGTATTAGGGTCGCACCTGTGGCGATTCCCTTTTCCTCGAGCGCTAATACCATATTTTTCTCGTATTCCATCGCCATCCTCCCCGTTCCCATCCACCATCCACCGGCGAATAATGTATTCAAGATAAAATATTCTGGTCTCATTTCCCCTCTAAAGTGAGCGTTACCCTATTATTACAATCGGATGACCCCTTTGCACAGCCATAGATTACCCCCAGGCAATCTCCGCCGTCGGCTCCTTACGACACCTACCCCCCGACCCCCCGCGGGCCGCGATCAATTCATCCACTCCTAACAGGTGCTAATCCGCGATGACGACCCCAGGTGCCGGCGATTAGCGCGCGGGGGCGGTTTTCGCGCGATTTTCGCCCGATTTTCGACCGATTTTCGCCCGATTTCCGCGCGGCCGGCGCGAAGGGCGCTCCGGCCGGATAAACAACGGGACAATAACCGTTGGATTTACGGCCGCCCGTGGCTCAGGTGCGAGTTCGATCGCGAAGGCGGAGTTTCCGTTGGCCACGCCGCGAAGGACTGCGCTACACGCCCTCCCGATGTTGCATCCCCTCTCTGCGTTCCGAAAACCGGGTAAAAACCCGTCCTGCGGGAGCGCCCGCAGGATGCCCACTCGGCGGCGGGACGCCGGGCGCGCCGCCACCCCGGAAACCCACCCGAAGTATCGGCGCGAAGAAATCGCACCATCGGCGGCGATTATGCGTCGCGATGCCGGATTTCTACTTTCGAACCGGTTTTTGCGCCGGCAATTAAGCCGTCTCGGTGGATGGCGCAATTCGGTTATCAGAAATGAGTTACACGAACGACGGCGTTCTCGAGGTCGGAATTTTCGCTCGAAGCTCGAAGCTTGAAGCTCGAAGCGGCTCGCTCGCGTTTATCATTAGGAATTTGATTGGTTTATGAGGGCCTTTGTGGGTCCCGTTCGCGCTTCGGTGTCCTTTCGCGTGTAATTGGCGGACGGAGATCAATAAAAATCGGGGCAATAAGGAAATGGGATATTTGGCGCGGGTGCACCGGGGCGCGTGATCGTTCGACGCGGGGCTGCTCCGATCGCGGCCGATTTCGGGGGAGGGTTGAGTGATAAATGAAAATGACTTGTTGCTTTATAATCGCGGTCGCCGTTTAATAATAACGGAACCGATGCGGAACTACGCGTCATTTCTGTAGTGAATAAATCACGATTCCCGACGGACACATTGTAAAGTGTCACTTTTCATGACAATCGAGGTGGCTGGAAAGTCCCAATTTCGAAACTGTAATGTAATGGATCTGGCGATTTCTTACGTACCTTGGTGATTTCATTACCGCACATAATTTCTCTGAATCTAAGTATAAGTATGAAAACCGATATCAAAAGGTTACAGTTGTCATTTTTATTGTTAATTAATTCATGTTCAGTTATCTTTCAGCTGAAAGGTAATTTTATTGATTTTGATCGTTGTAACAAAGGTAACCTGGGAATTTAACTTCTGCTTAAAGGTTAGCTAAGCATTGATAAACCGGGCCTTAATCGATTAGTTGGTTGTGTGATTTAGCATTTTTAACAATTCAGGGAACTTATCTTCTTATAGAAATTTAGGTTGCCTATTCCATACTTCGAAATTAATCATATGACAGTTGTCAATTTTCTTTCTTTTGCATTTATGAGTTTTTGCAAGCAATATTGATGTTTAAGTGAGGTGGTCATCAAGAAAATAGTGTACAGGGTGGACTAAATTGGATGTTTTCATTGGCTAACTTAGGTATCAAATCAACCCAACATTATATTTTTCACAAGCTACTTATTTCGCACTTTGCAGGTACGAGTAAATTATTCGATATACAAAATATTGTCACTAACAATTGTTGATACTCTCAATGACTATCATAAAAATAGAAATTTTGTAGATTAAAAAGAAAATTACTCAATTTTCATAAAATAAAATAATCTAGAGAATAAATACCAGACATCACATATCGTTGGAAAGAGAAAAAAAACTCTTTCATATTATGTCACGGCCAACTATGGTTTTCATTGAAAAAAACATGACTTCATGTCCATAACCTGAAATTTACTAAAAAGGCTTGAAAAACAGATCCAATGCATTCCGTTTGGAAAAATATCTACTAAAAAAACGGTCTAAACATTAATTTCATAATTTCACTAACCGATATAAAAAAAAACCTCAAATCTAGTTTTTCATGATGACCAAAAAACAAAAGACAGTGCGAGTAATTGGCTGGCAGAATCGTTATTTTCTCAAAAAAAGAGATCTAGGATACTTGGGCGGATCTCCTATGGTTAATAAGTCACCCAATTTAGTCCACCCTGTACACAACTTGTCGAAAAGTTTTATTTCGCGGCTCATGGGTAATAGCGCGAGACGCTAGCCGAAATATCGCACTTTCCCGACAGGTCGTGTAATGTACTAATTACGGTCGTCACCGGTCCACCATCCAGGCTGATCGAAACAATCGGAAGAGTGGTAAAAATTACAGCGTTTCAATTGAGAGGGCGATAGGTTATTTGGTGATGACGCATGTCGCGTCAGTGGCGGCGCGGTGACGACCGGCGATAAATCATCCCCCTCCCCGATAGATGCATCGAGGGTGCACTAACCTACCGCCACCGAATCCAAACTCGATTAATATTACCGAAACCGAATTGGCGCTATTTCAAAATCCCGGTCCGAGCGCGAAATAACCGGAGAGGATTGTAATTGCGACCCCTCAGCCCGGCGGCGGCGGTGGCGGCGGGCCTTTCGCGCCTCGCGCCCGCTCCACTATAGCATCGGCCGTAATTGGAGCGGGGGATGACACCGGGAAAGGAATGCAAAGACTAACGCATTCCGCGCGTTTTCATATTGTTTTATATCGGTAATTTATTGTATTGCTTTGTTGTAGATGTCATGAGATTAAATTCGCCGGCGGGGGCGGCCCCTAAAAGCGGGGCGGCGGCAGTTAGTCGACGTAAAACGACGTAATTCGGTGTGTATTTGTTGTTAAATCTTGCGCCGCCGTATAATTGATTTGATGAGGGCGGTTATGCCGCGGCTAATTCCCCATTAAAGCGATAGCGCTTATACGCGGGACCGTGCATAACACAGCCGACGGCATCATCGGCAACTGCGGTGAATATTAAATCCCGATGAGAGGAACACGTGTTATGGCAATTAAAGTAATAGAACGGAGAGGTGCATGCGGTCAAATTTAATCGATCACATCACGGGGGCGGCCGATGGCGCAACCCTTGCGTCCGACGCCCTCGCGGGGCCGCAAACCGCGCGAACTTCGCCTCTCGGCGATATATCAACAACAACTTTATAAACGGTTACAAAGAGAAAGCGGCCACGTCTTGTAAGGTTTTGAGGTTTCGGGGGTGACGCAGACGGCGAGACCGCTCCCGGGGGCTTAATGCATGACTGCGAACCAAAGGTGGCTCTCGCTCGGCGAATTCGCTCCACTCCGGCACGGAGCGCCGTGGAAATTGCTATGATAACCGGATTTGGCTTTTCATTTTTCTGCCACGTTGGTTTGATGATCGGCGGCGGTTGCATCTCGGAGCGATTCTCATTTCCCTCACTAACGCTCGATTTTTCCTCTAACCCCGTGTAACCCCCACGGAATCCGCTTATAGCTGTGTATCCGAGCGCCGACACGTGTAGGTGCAGACGTCATCCCGCGGACGGCCCCGTTCTCATATTGCTTTCTCCGGGGCCCTCAAAGCCGAGGGAAATTTGAATGTCGGCGAGGATCATTCGGTCAGGCCGGCTGACAGCCGGCCGTGATCCTCGCGTCCCGTCAATCAAACCGTCGACCGGATCAGGCGGAATCCGGAGGCGACGGCGAAACGGTCTCGGAAAGTTCGGGCTTTTATTCTGTTACTTAAATGCGATTCGAGCTTTCGGCCGTATCTCTCAATTAGCCAGTGGCCGCAAACTAATTCAATCGGAATCCGGGCCGAGAAATGGATCGATCTGTAATCGCATTAACAATGCCCGAAGAATCAAATAAATGCCCTTTGCGAATATACCCCGCTATGGCCTTTCGGCGTGAGAGCGACCGAGAGGGGGAGAGTGAGTGGAGAGGAGAAAGAAATTCCCTTATCCTCTTGTAATTTATTCATAAAAGCTTGAATAAATTGACGTATTTGATCCACTAACTATAAGGTAAAGCTTGTTCGCGGTTCGCGTTCTTTTCAGCCCCCATTCTTCCTGTTTAAAATGCCGACAAATATTTGAGTTTTGTGCAGATCAAGTACGGAGTCATATGCTAAGCAGGGGATTACGGGAAAAAGGAGCAAATTCTATTAGTTCCCCTGCCCTCTCCGGTCCTCGCGTTTCGCTCAAAGGGGCCAAATCGTTATTTTTAATTTTTTATTCAGGGTGCTCCATCGGCGAGCCCGATGCCGACGGCGGCGACGACTTTTATAAAGTGGCTCGGTTTCTGCTCGGCTTAATAAATGGGTCCATCGGAACTGCCGGCGCAATTGTAGGCTAGTTAGACGTCCCCATGTCTTGGGGGCTCGGGGAAGTTACGCAACAGCTGCCGGGTGCGTATATGCCATGATGGCTCGACGATCTTCGATGGGCCACACAAATGAAGGTTCGAGATTTATGGCTCTTTAAAATTAACGCAAGGGTTAATTTCGACCGATTAATCCCGCATTTCGGTCCGTTACACCCCGACCACGCGTGCATTCGCCGCAAATTACATCATAGACTAATCATTTTTCCCGACCGACTATAATAACATGTAGGATTCGCGAATTCGGTATCACCGTATCGCACCTCGGTGATTACGGTGCGGCAGAGGAGGGAATCGTTTCGAGTTTACGCTATAAACGAATCCCGCTGATGGTCTGATTAAATCCGGTGCAGGCTACGGGGTGACAAAAAGTCGGAAGCGCTGGCCCGTGATTTAATGAAAAGGAGGGGTCGATTTGCATATCTGCTTATCTTTTTTTTTCTCGCTCTTAAGAAAAATTAATATCGCGAATTCGTGGAAAGTTTATTTTGCGATTGAACCGTATGCATCGGCGGATCCGTTATTAATTCTGGGTTAGGGTCGGTGTCGGGGTGGATCGATTCGAAGAGAGAGGCAGTGGTTCATTATTACGGCGGTTTTCGCGTTTTGCATCGGGGCCGGTGATTTAAGGCGAGAAAAGTTGCGTTTTCATGCAGTACGTGGCGCCGTGGTGCATCAGCGGGAGCAGACGAGCCGCGCGTGTGCTCGTCATTAGGAATATTACAAACGGGAAAACTAACTCTCATCGGCGCCATATGGTTCCAGGGGTTTCCCTCCACCTCGCCGGCTTTCACAGTGGCAAGCGCCGGGGTAATTTGGTGCGGTCGTGCGGTATCATTAGCAGGATTGACATCTCGAAAATCCTCAACCTCCCCATTTACCTATTTACGGCCGCCCCCGGAGATCAATCACCGGGGCGCAACCGGCGCGCTGACCCCCGTCCCCCTTTTTACCGTCGCGTCGCCGGCAAAAACGCGCCGCCGAAAATTCAAAAACAAAACTCCCAATTTTCGGCTAATCCACGGGCGATAAATCACGCCACTTTGCATACGCATCGCAAGTATTCCATTGTGGGCGAAGATCGGAAAGCTCGTCAAAGTCGTAAAACACGACGAGTTACAACGTAATCTTTTACAGTCCCTGCTATTTGTTATAGGATAGGTATTTGAAACGAAACGGAAAAAACCAAAAAGGACGAGAGAGCACATCAGCGAGCATAAAGAATATACGCGTATTTGCCTCGTAAAAATGACAATGTTTTAAACGGGTATTAATAAAAAATGGAATTCGGGGTCGTTCGTCCTCGCCGGGCGCGTCGTACTTTATATTATGGCCTCCCCGGCGATATAACGTATCTGGAAAAGCAAAAGGGGCCGAGAAAAGTTGGACCCAGTGTGATGGGGCGCATCAGTTATACTAACTCTCTTACATGGGAGAGGGTCCTTAATCGACAAACTTAATTCATTTCAGAACTAGTCGCAGCGGTCGCGTTCTCATTAATGCCCAAGTGAGTGCTATTGAGAACTGAACTCGTTTCATTACAGGCCGCAAATGCTATTGAGAACAAACCATACCAAGAAGAGAACTTTATATATATATCTCGCCTCGGCTAGGAATCTCGGATATTATCATCATTATTAATTATTAATATTATTCAAGGTGTCTCGCAATAACGACGTGTACAACGCTCTACCACAATTTGCTGATCTCAAAACAGAACGATTTAACCGAAATTATCTCAATCCAAAAGTTGATAATAAGAAAGTTACAGGCTGTTGAAAAAAATATATTTTAATTTTTTCAAATAATTTGTCAAGTTTTGGGAATACCAATTTCAAAATTGGCACAGGGTGTGTGTTTTGTAATAATTCGCGCTCAATTTTACTGTATTCCCTAGAGGAAAACAAATAAAATTACCTTATTGCCAGGCTCAAATGTTTTTCATGACAAATTAGGGTGGAATTGCTCTTTCAATAGGTAATAATTCCAAAACGGTCTATCGTAGCGACATCAAACAAGTGATAATCGATTGCATTTATTGCAACTTCGGAAACGTGAAAAAGTCAAGACTGTTATTTGCAAAATCTTGTAGCGTATATGGCACCCTCTAGGAAATACAGTAAAATTGAGCCCGGATTATTATTACTCATACCAGAAAATCCCCTTGTACCAATTTTTGAATCGATATTCCCAACACTTCCATTTCAACACCCTGTATAACTTTTTTATTGCCAACTTTTGGACCGAGGTAATTTCGGTTAAATCGTTCTATTTTGTCCTCGGCAATTTGTACACGTTTTCACGAGACCCTTGTATATGTATAATAAGATCCTCTGTCAAATAAGGTGTAAAGAGGGAAATAATGCGAATTAAATAAAGGTGATAGTCGTTTCGTCGGGTTCGCATCAGGTTGAACGGTCGATCTGATGAGCTATTGATGATTCCGGGTTGTCTGAGCCAGCTGAACCAATTACATTTCACAAATCCTTTACACACCGAGCTCTGCGGTTCCCCAACGGCAGATCCGCAGGATTACCACCGCACATCCCTGCGACACCGCTTGAGGACCGCATCTGCTGACAGTTTAGATAATAGCCGGCACTTATCTGCATGTAGATGCGATTTAAGCCGCAAAAACCCGACAACATGCACACCCTCGCGCATCACCTATAGCCGTCATCATAATTTTCGGTCGGAATTTACGGTTCGCCTCCGTCTGTCTCTTCATAAAACCGGTGCGAGTCTAAGTGGCTTTCCCGGGTCCGGATAATCTTGGAAAAAATTGACGCGGGGATTTATACGGCTAACAATGTTTGAAAGAGGGCGAGAATGTCCGTTTGTGGCGGACGGTGGAGATTGGCGGCTTTAACGCGAGCGTGACGCGCTTGCTAAATAGCGATACACATACGAATCGATCACCCCTCCAGCCCCTCGCCGCCTCCGCACAATCCACCCTTATGAGGGCGAGGATAATTTCTTTATCATCGAGTTATCACATCCATAACGCGCCGTTAAGAGCGCCGTGCGAATTTTACGAGTCGTCGATCGGAATCGCTGCAGTATATGCAAAATTCCCTATACATAAGTCGGTGGTAAGGATAATAATCCGGGTGAGGTATTACATTTCGGAAAGTGTGTATAAGGGGGCTTTAAATATTCAAATGAGTCTATATCTATACCGGCGACATAATATGGGGGTATAAGGGCAGTTTGCGGCGGGGCCGGATCCATAAGTATGTGCGAATATGGGAACATGTGAGTGTGGCGAACAGTTTTGTGAGGAAATGGCCCGCGCCCCATTGCCCCCACCGAATTGAACCGCTCTGTTAACCCGCGGCCCGGAAACAATACCCGCCATCCAAGTTTATGTTAAGACGTCCGCTACATTTTCTTCGGATTTATTTTATTCGCGCGTGCATGTCTGTATGTCCGCGATCGGTCCGGGAAACGCCGTAAACAAATCCGCTTTGGCGCCTCCGCCGATCTCCGGTCTCGGGAAAAAGTCCGGTTTAATTGGCGGCGGTCGCCCGCCGACGGGGCTTTATTCGTGCGGGAATCGCGCATGTCGCTTTCGAAGCGTCGCAATTAATCACGGCGGCAGTAAAGCATTTTAATTCGATATTTACATAGCGGACCGTAAATTGAGGAGAGGTAGAGGCATCCGGGTTTTATAGAGGGCCGGGCGCAACGTGCAACAATGCGGACACAAAGACGTCGGTAATAAAACGCAGCAACAAGCATTCCCGAAGAAATGCAAAGGAAATGGCCAACAATCACATATGATGACGGTCGCCCGGGCGAAAATGGGGTGTCTGGAGAGCCGAGAGAGAGCCGAGAGCGAGGGGGCGGGGGTGCGGAATGATAAATGGTCAGTCATACATACAGCCGTTTAGACCCGGACTCGTTTACAAATCCAGGAAAGGATTTAGCTACGCTTTCGAGGTGTGTGCGAACACCCGCGTTTGATGTTTAACACCGACCGACTCCCAAATCACCGACCGAATCCCCAACGTGTAAACTTGTTTTTTCGCCCGGCTCGGAAAAACTTTAATATATGCATATTTTCTCCTCCCAGACCTGTCAGGCTTTATTTCAGAAAACGATTTTTCACATTTTCAGCGCGCGCTCAACAAAAAACCGCACCATAAACGAATGAATTCCGCACGCATTCATAATAATTACACGCCACTAGATAAAATTCATATTATAATTATTAATAATCGCATTCCCATAAATCGGATGACGGAACATATGCAATATTAAATCTGCCATATGTCCAGATCTTAAACCTGTCAAATATGGGCACTCTCTCGTCGCCAAATTGAGATTAAAACACAATCTATTACAGATAATACATAGACGTGTAACATATATGGTATAGGTTGGGTTTATTCAGTAGCTTAATCTACATTAAGTCAAATTGGTTATTACCGCAATCATTAGAGCTTGTCACTCTGATTATAACGACGTGTTTATACATAAATCGAGTCCACTTGATGTGACAATCGGTAAGATAAGGGAACGTTATTTTATATTCGTCCCTTTACGTGTTTCGGCTTAAAGAGCGTCACCTAAATTCGAAATTAATAGCTTTATATACCCTCCCGTGTCCGGCCGGATCAAACTTTGTTAATATCTTGTTTTGCGGACGTAGGAGGCCGGTCGTGATGTGGAAATGAATCGAGGCCGCATCGCAAATCGCCTTCGAATTAGGGTCCGTTTCACCCCGGATTCGCGTAATTTTTACATAAACGCGGATAATTATTATCGGTCATCACGCGCGGTCCGGTTTTATCTCGTCCATAATATATTATTTCGTTATATATTGGAGGCCCTCTAATTTGAGCTAATCGCCCGTTGGCGGGCGTGATGCGATTAATGCGGCGCGCGGTTGCGGATGTTAAAATATGTCGGGGTGAAAAAAAAAACAATGTCGATGTGTGGTGATAATAATAGAACTGATGGTGTGTGCGTATATACGGTGGCACAACTGTCTATCAATAAAGCGATTAGCCTGCTAACACCATATGTCGCAAAATGCATAATACCTGGAGGCAATTTGGGTCGAAATTCATCTTGTTCAAAAAGCGCTGAGCGCGATTCCATGCGCTCGACACAATTCCATAGTTCATTTCGCCGGTTATGCGCGATGCAGTTTTCGCCTTTCACATTTTCGACGGATAATATATCGCACGGGACGATGTGCGTGTAATTGCGACGTTTTTATAAGTCCACTTTTGATTTGATGGCGATGGCGCGCTGCGGTAAACGACGGTATAAAAATAATAATGTCGGCCGTGCCGTAAATCGCGTGGGGTATATCCAGCTATCCACAGGTAATGCCATTGTGTCGCCGGCAGCGGCATATAAGAACATAAGCTTTCATAAGGGCGACACACGCTCTTAAATGATATGGCAGCTCGCAGCGGGGGGCATTTTATGAAGATATTAATTTTCAAATTGTCGAGTGGCGTTACAGTTATTATACTTACAAAGTAATAACTGGCTGTAAGATTAGGAAAAGGCTGTAGAGCGCCTAAATTAATTAATTAAATCTGTTATAAACACTAAGTGGGCCAGCGCACCAGCGAGCACCGAGCATTTACAACATCACTGATGCCGTGGCGAGCGAAATTGTCGACTCGACTCGAGGAGACTAAAGAGTCGAGACTAAGGGCACGGATATAATCTAAACTTGCGAGACTTTTCCACTCCCCACACTTGAAACTCTTATTAAAATCGTTATTGTTTATTAACGCGCCTTTTATTCCAACCCCTACCCATCGTACATATTTTAATTGAAATAAAAGCGCAGGTAAACCCCCAATTACGATTTTCAGCAGCTTTTCCTCTTGTCTCAACTTTGAAGTACCTAGTATCTACAGAGTGGCCCAATAAGGAGTCTCCACCCACGTTTTTAGACTTTTCATTGATGTCTTCGAGAATCGCCGACACCCGTCGGGTTTTGAAGTATTTTTACAACCACCTTCAAAATCGCAAATTGTAACATGGGTAGTGCGACACATCATTTTGATTCCCTTTTGATTCTCTAACCGACTGCCTAAAATGTTTTCAGTTTGGGGTCCCAAACCATCAAATAAATGGAATTAATAGTTTCCTCATTATATGGTAGATTCTTCTTCTGATCAATTTTTGTACAAAAAATTATCAGACTTGTGAATCGTCATAACTGTCGATATTGGGACGATAGTAATCCTAGGCATTTTATCCTGAAAAAGTGAATGTTTTCCTTGAAGGAAATTTAACAGGAGAATCGTCTCTGAATTTGTTCAGAGAACATGTGATCCGTACCTTCCACTCATGAAAATGATCCAAACATACCAAAAGATGATTTCTAACAAGACGGCGCTTCACCCTATTATACTGGTCCAGAACAGAAGGTTTAGGATGAAAAAAATCCAAATCATTGGACTAGACTAAGGGGTTTTATGGAATGGCCAGCAGGGTCGGCCCCTTGAAAGTATTTCTCACAATAATAAAAAAATCGAAGGATGTCGGCGATTTTCGAAAACAGGAATGATAAGTCCAAAAACGCGGGTGGAACTCGTTATTGGGCCACTCTGTATACTTTCCTACTATTCTTAAGTCCTTTTTTAGATGTCACCCGATTTTCGGTATTTACCTATATACGTCGCGCGTCGAGTTTAAAGTGTTAGGGTAAGGTATGGGAATTAGTGGGGAATAGTTGTGAAGCTGGTTTATATGGGGGATTAGGGGAATCGATGCGCATTTGAAAGTGTAAATCAAAGCGCCGGGGAATTTCCGAGTCCGGGTGCCGGCGAGGCAGTGGGTCGTTGTCTTGGGGCGGCGAGGTCGGGGCGCTGCGAGCCCCGGTGTAAATTCAGCGCCAGCGTGATGACTTAAGCTCATTTCATCCCCTTTTAGCCGGTGCTGATTTACGTTTGGGGTACACACGGGCACGGGTCTAGTCGGGCAATTAACAAGGTTAGCCCGGCTAATCCCGTGAATGATGTGCGCCTCTGACGGATCGCCGGCGGCGCTCCGAGAGGCGCGATCGCCATGCCCGCAGGTGCGGCGACATGCGGGCCCCCGCCCGGCCCTCCGCGCCGCGCTCGCAAATCCGCCAATCTGCCCCCCCTGCGACTATTAACATGACAAATGCTAATATATTTCACGGCTTTCCTCGGATCACCCAGATGAAACTGATATATATTTTTCTATCTTACATCCCCCCCTTTTTTACAAACCGCCCCCACCACCGATTCCGACTTTTTTCCAGACATCGGCCTCAACAAAAAGAAAAGGGACCCCTCCAGCTGCCCGATATGCGGCGTGACCATCTCCCCGGGCGACCTCGAGGCGCATTTCGTGCAAGAGCTGGAGGTGTTATGCAAAATCAGCGGCACCGGGATCGCCGCCACCAGGAAGCGGCGGCAGGAGCCGGGCAGGCCGCCCGCACTTCCGGGCGATAGCGGCCCGGAGGGCCGGTGGGAGACCTTCCAGCGGATCAAGTCGAACCGGCAGGGCCGGCTCCGGCTGAAGATGCGCAAGCGGAAGGCCGACGACGGGTGCATGATATGCGTGGGCCGGCTCCACCGCAGCCCCGAAGAGATGAACCTCCACGCGGAGCAGTGCAGAAAAGTAACGCGTCCTCATGAACGCATGAACGTGATCGCCAATAGAATTTCTCCGTTTGCAGAGCTCGCTGACCGAGGAGGACGAGACCGTCGACGTGGAGGGCGACTCGGAGCTGGAGGAGTGGGCGGAGAGCCAGCGGCGCCGCGCGACGCCGCTGACGTCGACGCCGACGCCGGCGCCGGCCATCGGCAGCTCGACGCGGATCACGGCTGAGGTTGATAACGAGGGCGACGAGGTGGTCGTCGACGGCGACGCTCCCGACGAGTGCCTCTTCGGGCCGTCGCGATGCGCCGCAACTGACGTCGTTATTAAACGTTCGCAGGAGAAGCCCGGCAATAAGAAAGACGGGGTGCAGTCGTCGCAAGTGGCCACGGTGAACTCGAGCGGGGACGTCGAGGTCACTATGGAAATCATCGTCGAGAGTGACAGCAACGTGAGCACGTCCGACGCCGAGCCCATCAGTAGTCGGACGCAGATGATCGAGGAGCTGCGGAATCGGATTCGACCCCTCGCCGCCGAAGGTAACGGGGAAACGGCAACGAGCACCGAAACCGAAGACTATAAATGTTTAATTTGCCTGGTGAGATTTACGGCCGACCGCTTTACCCCGGTAATAAATACATCTAACGTTACGCGAAAATTAACATTTCAGGAACACTACAAGAAGCCCGTCATCTCGACAGTGTGCTGGCACGTACACTGCGAAGACTGCTGGTTACACGCCTTAGTAAGTTCGAAAAAAATTAATCACAATCAATTTTTTTCAATTCGTGTCTCTTTATAGGGTAGCAAAAATATCTGCCCGCAGTGCAGTATGATAACTTCGCCCACGGATTTGAGACGCATCTTCATGTAATATGTTGTACCTAAACGTTGATGGAACTTAATACGGCATTTATGTAAACGCACCGTACTTATAATGCACTTTAGCTTAGCTCACTATTAGGTACTCATTCGGCAAGTTTTGATCTTTACCGACATATCGCGTATTGTTTAAATCCCAGTCCAGTCCATCCAGTTCAGTCAGTAGTTCGACTAAGGCACCCAGCAAAGCGAGGACCTTTCGATTACGAATGTGATGACGCGTTTCTACATATTTATTTAATGATGATTATGGGGCGCAATCCGCAATAATTTTTAGTTAATTTTTTGTTTTGTACAGTGTACTGTCCTTTGATATTAACTGCCTATTATAGCTTAATGTTGAACTTGTCATTTTTGCAAGATATTATTTCGTTGTTAAATCAGTGTTGGTAGCACTTAGTGATTACACAAATCGTCATTTATTCCACCCCCGAATACCCGAATTTTCTCTCTCGTTGTACCCATCGGTGGTTTACAATTGAATAATTTATTTCAAGAATGGCAGTTTTGTTGGAGGTGTCTTTCATGACCTTAATGTTATAATTAAAATGTTTATGTTAAACTTGATTGAAACTAATAATAAATATATATTTAAAATTTGTATAATATAATAATAATGCATAATTATAGTAATAATAATATGTCTACCAATGTACATTTTCTGTAGATATATTCACATAAATAAATGTCACCATAGCGAATTTGCTTATTTATTTTTCAAACGTTTATATTTCAAGGGTTTTTAAAATTGCCGCCCAAACTTGAGGGTTTTCCTTGTTAGCGCCACCTAGTAGAGGGTGCCCAAAGTTTTGAGGTTTAAGACTGAAGGTATTCGCTAGAGGCGCTGCGGTGGTGCCGACTTGGACTTTCAAGTTTGACGTTTGTCGCCTTGTCTGTCGTTTTCACTTGACTCGATTGTCAAATGCTCCTTACTACTCCCAATTTCACGTGATCTTGCGAGAGGTACAAAATTAAAACACTTCCCAGCGATGAGTTCGTGTACAATGTTTCTAAAAAGCCTCATCTTGGCGATTTTCGCCGTTAATCTGGTGAAATGTGCCGAGTTCGTGCCTGTGTATATGTGGGGCACCCTCAAGTAAGTAACCGAATTTTCCACCCCAACCCAGCACCCCAAAACACTGATAAGTCAGGGTCGAACGGTCTCATAATTTGACGAAAAATCTGCATTTCGTTGCGGGATTTTCGCCATAATCTCGACTAGTTTCCCATGAATGTAGTCATGTGATTGTGATTCAATTGCAGGACTACAGAAGAACATGTTCCTGCTTTGCACAAAACCAGCGAAGACTCTTTCAAAGACACTATTTTAGAATTCTTGAAGGAAAAACCTAAAATCGTTATATTCGCTGAAAATACAGTAAGTGTTAATAATCATGTGACCGAATCGAGACCAACCCGATTGTGGTGTTCTTCCAGCTAAGTCCTGAAGATTTTGCTCAACGGGATCAAAACGGCGAATCGGCTTTCCCGAGCCTACTCGGCCGACAAGAAGACGGTTTCGTCACCTACAGACCACATGTCCAGAACGCCGTCAGAGCTATAAAGCTACTCAACAATAAGATAGCCGAGATTCCGGTCGGGAAGGTGCTCGCCGACCTAAATGTGCCTAAAGACGATATTTTGATTATCGATTTGAACGACGCCAGAGACGATGAGCACCGCATTACCATGCTGAAGCGTCACGGTAAAGATCACCAGTTCCATTGACAGGTATCTGTTGATTTCGAATTTCATGACATTCTCTAATTTTAGACTCCGCCATTGATGCCATTTACAACAAGATTCTGGAAAGTAACGACAACGTTTTGGCCATCTACACGGCCTATCACACATCTTGGGTGGCCCCGGAAGAGGTGACCCACAAGAAGTCCAGGAGTTTATTACAGGAAAAAGCCGGAGAAGATGACGACGAGTCCAAATATGTGTTATTCAAAGATCAACGCGTTGCGATATATCTGTCATCTCCTGGACAATACATTGAAGGAGACAGTGAGCCAATCGAAATTGGTGATAAGTTTGCGCTCACTACAACCGAGAATGGCACAAATAGTATGAATGTTGTGTTGAAGGATGAGAAGTTGTCATTGAGGTATGCATCACATTGAATTGATCGTATGGTTTAAATTGCCGTTTCCAGTTTCAGTATCACCCAAGACGAATCTCAGTACTGGGTTGTTCCAGAAATAGAAACCACAGGACCCAAAGATAATACAAAAACGCGACTTCCGAACCTTTACGCCCTCAACCGTTTCTCCTTCCACTGCAGCAACTTCACGATCGTCGGAAAGGCCTTCCAGCTGGAATTGCCGGGTTTCCAGATTCAGCCGTTCTTCGACGGCAACAGCAACGACACTATAACCTTCGGCGACGCTTTCGATTGTGTGGGATTCACGACGGTCCCGATCTGGTCCGGGCTGCTGGTGACGTTGATCCTGCTGTTGATCATGACCTTCGGTCTGACGATGATGATGGACATCAAGACGATGGACCGCTTCGACGACGCCAAGGGGAAGACGATCACGATAAACGCGGCCGAATAGGGTGGTTGGTCCGTCGGAACCACATTTAGTTATGCCTTCCACAGTATAAAAAAATAAAATTAAAAAATAATAGCTCATTGGTGCACCTGAACAGAAGTTTTTGGCGGGATGGCGGATTCTTGTGATATCTTAAAAATTCTTGTTTCGTACGTCATCTCCGGTGCGGCTGTCAGGGACGCAATCGTAGGCCTAACTGCCATGCGGCTCCAGTCACCTGAAATCTCCGGGACTAGCTCCTCCGTAAAAACTATACCAAATCAACAACGTTATACAATGAAAATATTTCCGTAGCTGTTATAATGATGTAACCGAACGAATTCAATTGTCCTAGAGATTTGGAGACCTAATTTATATACACATTTATATTAAATATTATATATGACAATAGTATTTTTAAAATGTTTTGGATTACATATAAATGGTTAACTGTTGTTCAGGTAGTTGTACAATAATTGTTAAACGAAACGTAGCCTTGACGTTATAAAATAGAGGGTTTACTTAAAAAATTCAATAAAGTCGCTTACGTTAGTTCCGCACCAATATTACCAAACCACCGATTCCCTAGAGACGTCTAATCTGTTGGATATTTTTTGTATATAAATCATAGCATTTTAGTGCTGTTATTGTATAGTAAGTAACATTGTTATATTTTAAAAGTGACCTTAGTTGCACTTCATTCCAAGTTTCATCGTCATTTTTAAAATATTATTACAAATGGATAAACTCGTATTACTCTGAATGTCCCCAATCAACTGATATGTTCATGATGTTATTATTGATGTGCATAATAATTATTATTACTTTTTAGTTTTTAATTAATTAAATACTGTCAATGTTTAACTGGTGATGGGTTGTTCCACTTAGACAAATGTACCAATGTAAATAATTAGTTTCTAGAATCAGTTCACCAACATGTCTATTATTTGATGCCAAATGTAGTGATAATGTCATCAATAAATTATATTAGATCATAATTTCGGCTGTAATAATTCCGGAGATGATTTCGCCCTTTTTCCTTTAACAACTTTTAAAACTCTTGTACTTCCCGTTAGGGTGTTGCAATTTTTACTCGTCAGATGGAGATGGTAGATTTTTGACGGCTGTCAGACAATCCCCCACTTCAGAGGCTATTTCACCCTATGCTGAAATATATAGGATTTTAATTCATTTAAGAAAGCTAAAAACGAGTTAAAATTAAAATGAAATAATCACCACCCCACATGTATTGTTTCACATCATGGATGGAAGAAATACCTTCTTTGCAAAGTGTCTCACAGTAGATTTGGAAAATCCATAACTATCGATTTCTGGATTGGAAAGTCATCATCAAGCACTCGAATAGTAGATATTTCTTGTTTTCAACCCTTCAGCACATTCACCGCCACATCACACCCTATACATCTGATAGGGATCGAAGAGACACATTTTACAAAAAATTGGCAACGCTCTGAAAAATCCTTAACTTTGATATAAATTGGACTGAAGTTGTATCACAGAAGGCGGAAAATCGAGTTTTATTTTTTTTTAACCCTTCAGAACCTTTGGCGCCACATCCCACCCTATACATCTGATGGGTATTAAAGAGACACATTTTGCAAAAAATTGACAACGCTCTGAAAAATCCCTAAGTTTGATATAAACTGGACTGAAGTTGTATCACAGAAGGCGGAAAATCGAGTTTTATTTTTTTTAACCCTTCAGAACCTTTGGCGCCACATCCCACCCTATACATCTGATGGGTATTAAAGAGACACATTTTGAAAAAAATTGACAACGCTCTGAAAAATCCCTAACTTTGATATAAATTGGACTGAAGTTGTATCACAGAAGGCGGAAAATCGAGTTTTATTTTTTTAACCCTTCAGAACCCTTGACGCCATTTCCCACCCTATACATCTGATAGGTATTAAAGAGACACATTTTACAAAAAATTGGCATCGCTCTGAAAAATCCCTAACTTTGATATAAATTGGACTGAAGTTGTATCACAGAGGGCGGAAAATCGGGTTTTAATTTTTTTTAACCCTTCAGAACCTTTGGCGCCACATCCCACCCTATACATCTGATAGGTATTGACGAGACACATTTTACGAAAAATTGGCAATTCGGGGGTAATTATTATTCAACTTAAAATCGTTTTTAGCATAAAATCGCATTTCTTCTAGCACAGGGTGAACTTGCCTTTGGAGTGAGGGTAGTTTCTGTTTTTTTTTTTAATTCTACGCTGGAAAATTCAGGAAAGTCATATAGGAAAGTTCACACAACTGTCAGATTGTGTCAGATTTGTTTCAGATGGCGCTCTGATCGGTCACCCCGCACCCCGCTAAACGTTGCCAACGTTAACAAGATTTTATTTGTTTTAGATCATTTTGGTAGTGGGGGTGCTTTTGAATGTTTTACATCAATAAAATTAGCATTTTACTGTGTAATTCGCAAATTTATGAAGTATTTCCGCTAAGAGTTGATTTATCTCGAACAATACATCGAAATTGATACGTTTGCAACACTGCAGTCGATATGTCAATAAAAAACTGTCAAAGTCATCAAGCAAGGTCATCCAAGTCATCTGGCGTCATCCGTCAACTCAGTCCGTCAAATTTTTCCAAGTCGTTGTAACGTCTTTAATTTTTGTTGCAAAATTACGTCTATTTAGCAGAAAATACGTACGATTTGCTAAATATGCAGTGCTTATTGTAGAATGGATCCTAATGGTAACGGGAAACGAGGTCTACCGAGATTAAAAGAGATTATTCGAAGACAACGCCAAGATTCTGATGTGAGTACCCTTTTTCCTTCTGTTTACTACAGAATTAGAATGTTCAGGCGTATTATAACGTGCCCCGACGCATTGGGGCGCAGCCACAACCATAATCACCCCCGAAAACCATTAAAATGTATTCATAACCACAAAATGTTGACACTCGGTAAGTATTATCGTTTATTGGGCGATTTGAACAGTTTGAGGCTGTCGGTGGTCATTAGATCAATTACAGAACTCCTCTGGGCGTTATTTGAGTGTTTTTTCCGATTTATCTCCGTCAGTCTGCTTCGTTTCAGAATTTTTTTAAGAAAAATGGAATTCCCCGAACCGACGTGGATGGAACAGGCGAAACGGCTATCCGATCAGGAACGCTACGAGATCCAGCGGGGCTTCCGGGTGATATCGACGTACTTGTCGAACCCGCACCGGCCGAGGCCGAGGCCGTCGCGCCCTAAGGAGCGCCAGCAGCCGAAGCGCCCGCCGCGAAAGCCCACGCCGTGCACCTGCTGCTCGAAGACCATCAGCAACGTCGGCCGCACTCTGGCGCTCAGCGAAGGCCACGGCGTCACCATCATGGTCCGGGAGCTGCTGGAACACCCGGAATACTTCGCTGTAATCAAATACGAGCTTAACGATGCCATTCCACTCGGAGGTTCCCAAAAAGCGCGACCGTGAGTCTAATTCGGCCTTTCGTTGGTATTCCCAGGGCGCCTGCGTCAGCTCGCCGGATCTGGACTTCGTCTACGATGACGCCGACGCGCACGCCAACGAGATCGCCGAGCTGTACAGCTACACCGAGCAGCCCGAGCTCGCGCTCAACGTGCGGGCGTTCGAGGAGCAGATGGAGGCGTACCGGCTGCCGCCGAGCTGGCAGCGGCTCGGGCCGGCCCAGCGGCGGTCGGTAGTGATGAAGCTGCTGGACCAGCTGGAGGTCAGCAGCAAGCCGCTGCGCATGAGGGCGGCCCGGTGCGTGCTGTACATAGCGCAGGGCTGCTGGGCCGAGATGCAGTCGGACGCGGAGCAGCAGCAGTGGGCCAGGGCCAACGTGATGATGCTGTACCAGCTGGGCGTTTTCTCCTCTTTCGTCGAGCTCCTCAACTACGAGATCGAGTAAGCGCTTTTTTTATACAGGGTATACAGGGTCATTCTCGTTTTTGAAAAACTCGTCTAAAAATGCTTTAGGGTTGCTCCCAAGGTCAAAATAAGATAAAAACTTCCTATGAAGGTATGCCCGCAAAGGCTCGATAAATACAGGGTGTCGCATTTAACATTTAATATACTTTATAACATATTTTTCGGAGGCATGGCAACGTAAATCGGGAAAACATTTTAGATAAAAAAGAAAGCCTATCTTATAGGCTTTCCAAAAAGTTTTGGTTGATTTTTCTATCTTTGTTAATTTCGGAGGTATTGCGATTTGAGTACAGCTGATCGCGGAATAAAAATTTAAATTCAGCGATTACAACCAAATACCTCAGACAGAAAAGATAGCTTAGATCAAGAGGGTTTTATTGTTCTAATACGGTTTTAGCCCAACATCTACTGTTTCAGAGATATCGCGACTCGAAAGGGTAGATTTTTTTCAATTAAAATGGCATTTATGTCCGAAAGTAGAGTAGTACGAGTAAAAACGTATTAGAACAATAAAACCCTCTTGATCTAAGCTATCTTTTTTGTATAAGACTTTTTGTTGTAATCGTTCAACTATGACTTTTCATCCCCCGACCAGGTATACTAAAATCGCAATATCTCTGGAATTAACAAAGATACAGGAATAAACAAAAACTTTTTCGAAAGCCTATGAGATAGGCTTCCTTTTTTATCTTGTACTTCTTCCCGATTTTCGTTGTCATCTCTCTCAAAATCGGGTAAGCGCTTTTTTTTATACAGGACATACAGGGTCGTTCTAGTTTTTTAAATAACTCGTCTAAAAACGCTTTAGGGTAGCTCCTTAGGTCAAAATAAGATAAAAACTTCCTATGAAGGTATGTCCGGAAAATCTTGATAGATACAGGGTGTCATATTTAACATTTATACTTTATAACTCATTTTTCGGAGGCATGGCAACCTAAGACGGGAAAACGTTTCAGATAAAAAAGAAACCCTATTTCATAGGCTTTCCAGAAAGTTTTTGTTGATTTTTATATCTTTGTTAATTCCAGAGGTATCACGATTTTAGTACAGCTAGTCGGGGAATAAAAATTTAAATTGAACGATTACAACCAAATACCTTGGACGAAAAACATAGCCTAGATCAAGAGGGTTTCATTGTTCTAATACGCTTCTAGCCCAACATCTACTGTTTCAGAGATATCGCGACTTAAAATGGTAGAATTTTTTCAATTAAAATGGCATTTATGTCCGAAAGTAGAGTAGTACGAGTAAAAACGTATTAGAACAATAAAACCCTCTTGATCTAAGCTATCTTTTTTGTATAAGACTTTTTGTTGTAATCGTTCAACTATGACTTTTCATCCCCCGACCAGGTATACTAAAATCGCAATATCTCTGGAATTAACAAAGATACAGGAATAAACAAAAACTTTTTCGAAAGCCTATGAGATAGGCTTCCTTTTTTATCTTGTACTTCTTCCCGATTTTCGTTGTCATCTCTCTCAAAATCGGGTAAGCGCTTTTTTTTATACAGGACATACAGGGTCGTTCTAGTTTTTTAAATAACTCGTCTAAAAACGCTTTAGGGTAGCTCCTTAGGTCAAAATAAGATAAAAACTTCCTATGAAGGTATGTCCGGAAAATCTTGATAGATACAGGGTGTCATATTTAACATTTATACTTTATAACTCATTTTTCGGAGGCATGGCAACCTAAGACGGGAAAACGTTTCAGATAAAAAAGAAACCCTATTTCATAGGCTTTCCAGAAAGTTTTTGTTGATTTTTATATCTTTGTTAATTCCAGAGGTATCACGATTTTAGTACAGCTAGTCGGGGAATAAAAATTTAAATTGAACGATTACAACCAAATACCTTGGACGAAAAACATAGCCTAGATCAAGAGGGTTTCATTGTTCTAATACGCTTCTAGCCCAACATCTACTGTTTCAGAGATATCGCGACTTAAAATGGTAGAATTTTTTCAATTAAAATGGCATTTATGTTCGAAAGTAGAGTAGTACGAGTGAAAACGTATGAGAACAATAAAACCCTCTTGATCTAAGCTATCTTTTTTGTATAAGGCTTTTTGTTGTAATCGTTCAACTTTAATTTTTCATCCCCCGACCAGGTATACTTATCGCAATATCTTTGGAATTAATAGAGATACAGGAATCAGCAAAAACTTTTTCGAAAGCCTATAAGATAGGCTTCCTTTTTCATCTCAAACGGTTTCCGGATTTTGTTTGGCATCCCTCTCTAAATTGAGTAAGCGCTTTTTTTTATACAGGACATACAGGGTCATTCTGATTTTTTAAATAAGTGTTCTAAAAATCAACTCGGAAGTGGAGGATTTGACGAATAATGAATAATAGACCTGTCTTAGGGATTTTTTTAGTAGCCCTGGTATCAGTAATTAAATTGTTATCAATGTATACACTTACCTTCATATGAAGTCTTTGTCTTATCACCATGTATACAGGAATAGTACCGCCGCCGTGGTCGCAATGAGGAAAATCGCCGTCTCTTTGAACGACTCCCTAGATCTTCGGGTGATTCTGTCAGTTCTCTACACCATAACTGAAGTAATCAGGAATGAAAAAGAATCGGGGGCTACCGAATACGCCAGTGACGTCGAGGCTTTTTGCACCGAGCTCGGTGAGACTGGTCTGACGACTCGTTCAAAAAGATGAAAACTCGAGTAGTAATTTTCAATGTCATTATGTAGCGAACCCGTCAGATGAAGAGCTTTTAATTGTGAAACTCCTCGGGATGGTGACGCGTTTCTGCAGTGGCGCCTCGCCGCATTTCCCCATGAAGAAGGTCCTCCTGCTGTTATGGAAACTGATCTTGGTCTCGCTCGGCGGTATGAGCGCCCTGAAAGAGCTGAAAGACGAGAAGAGGAAGAAGTACGAATTGGAACCGCTCGACGAGGACACGGTGGAGATCGCGAAGACCATGAGGGCGTCTTCGCCACCCGCAAGCGCGTCCGATCTTCTGGAGATTCAGAATCAAAAGCGCAACGCCAGGCCTTTTCGAAGGGTGAGTAACCCACTATTATACAGGGTCATTATTTTTTCCCGTCCTAATTCTGCCGCAATTCTACCCTAGACTACCATTTTTTCATATTCTGCTTCCATTTTTATGTTCAATTTGCAACTACTCTTATAGGGTGCAAATGTCAAACAATACGGAAGTTACGTAAAAATTGTCCTTTTAAATTTTTTCTCGCCTGTGGCCAGCCAAGTCTGGGCTACTTTCGCCCCACAGTGTGTCTTCCGTGTATTTTTTCGTTTTAATTTGGGTGTGAATGTGAAAATTTTATTATACAGGGTGATTCCGTTTTACATCGAGAACAGTTCAGGGCTGCTTTCTTAGGTCAAAATAAGACAAAAACTTTCTATGAAGGAAGGTTCGCAACGTTTCTGCATATACAGGGTGTAACATTTAACATTTCAGCTACATTCTTCAGACAACCAAAATCGAAGAAAAGTTTCAGATAAAGAAGAAAGCCCATCTGATAGACTTTCGAAGAAGTTTTAGTTAATTTTTGTATAATCCAGAGATATTGCGATTTTAGTACACATGGCCGGGGGATGAAAAATTAAATGAACGATTACAACCAAAGCTTAGATCAACAGGGTTTGTTTTATTGCTCTCATATGTTTTCACTCGTACTACTCTCCCTTCGGACATAATGCCATTTTAGTCAGAGAAATTCTGCTATTTCAAGTCACGATATCTCTGAAACAGTAAATGTTGGACTAAAGACGTATTTGAACAATAAAACCCTCTTGATCTAAGCTATGTTTTTCGTTCGAGGTATTTGGTTGTAATCGTTCTATTCAAGTTTTTGTTTCCCGGCCAGCTGTTCTAAATTCGCAATATCTCTGAAATGAACAAAGATACAAAAATCATCAAAATCTTTCTGGAAAACCTATAAGATAAGCTTTCTTTTTTATCTCAAACTCTTACCCGATTTTGGTTAGGATGCCCATGAAAAATGTGGTATAAATGTTAAATGTGACACCCTGTATCTATCAAGCCATTGCGGACATACCTTCATAGAAAGTTTTTATGTTTTTTTGACCTAAGGAAGCAGCCCTGAAGCGCACTACTCTTCTTTCGGACATGATGTCATTTTAGTTGGAAAAATTTTGCCATTTGAAGTTGCAATATCTCTGAAACAGTAGATATTGAGATAAAAACGTATAAGAACAATAAAACTCTCTTGATCCAAGCTATCTTTCCTGTCCTAGGTTTTTGGTAGTAATTATACAATGGACATTTATGAACCCCCGACCAGCTGTCGTAAAATCGTAATATCTCTGGAATTACTTTGAATCGACCGTGTATTTACACAAAATTCTCGTTTTCTTCGCCCAGAACTTGATGAAGCAGAGTAGCCTCGACGACCACGAGAGCTTGGGCATGGAGATGGACCCGACCTTGGGCCCGGACGGCGGCGACGAGCTGAACGAGCTGTCCGAGTACGACGAGCGCCGCCCCGCCGACAACATGGACAACAACCAGATGTACAGCAACTACCCGAACCGGCCGTCGTCTCCGGATTACGTCATAGAGTGTCCGCGAAACAAGGGGTTGCCGTGGAAGCCGAAGGTGCGCCAGAAGGACATCGACGCGTTCCTCGACACGGCCCGCCAGAAGTTCGTCGGTTACAGTCTCCCAGGCGACCGCGACTGCCTCGCCGGCCTGCCGCTGCCGATCCACGAGGGCGTCAAGACCCTCAAGGACCACGTCTACAACTCGCTGGCCGAGCTTCAGGTAAGGGTGGAAAAAATCTTGACTTTTTTTTTAAATCAAAAAAGTCAATTTTTTTATTTAATCATGCCTTTTTTTGTTTTTTTTTCATTTAAATCAAAAATTCATATGTTCAATTAAAAAAATCGCTAGAAGTTTGGAAATTAAAATTTTCTCAGGAAAAAAAAAATTATACGGGGTGAGTCAAAAGTCGTACCCCCACTTCAGGGACGAATTCTTCTATCCGAATAAAGAACAACTAACGTAAACGTTGTAGGTCTCAAATGTATAATAGATACAGGGTGTGCCATTTCCGCTGCATTTTTCACCAAGATGACGTTTCAAATCGAAAATAAGTTTCAAATAAAAAATGAAGTCTATGATCTCAGCTTTCAAAAAAGCTTTAGTCGATTCCTGTATCTTTAATAATTCCAGAGATGCTGTGATTTTCTTGTAGTCGATCGGAGGACAAGAATGCGAAATTTCAAAATTACAACAAAGTACCTTGTATGAAAAAGATAGCTATAAACAAGAGCTTGATATTGTTCGAATGCACTTTTAATCTAACATTTACAGTTTCCGAGATATTACGAATTGAAATGGCGAAATTATTTTTTGCGAAATGGCCATATATCCGAAAGTAAATTAGTAAGAATAAATGTGCATGAGAACATCCAAAATCTCTCGTTTAGAGCTATCTTTTTCGTCTAAGGTATTTTGTTGTAATGTTGAAATTTTGTATTCTGTCCTCCGATCGACTGCACCAAAATCGCAACATCTCTGGAATTATTTAAGATACAGGAATCGTCGAAAGGTTTCTTGAAAACTAAGATCATAGACTTAATTTTTTATTTGAAACTTGTTTCCGATTTGAGACGTCATCTTGGTACAAAATGCAGTGTAAACGTTCAATGGGACACCCTGTATCTATTATACATTTTAGATCTACACTTTCACGTTATTTCTTCTTTATTTTGGAAAGAGAATTCGTCCCTGAAGTGGTGGTACGATTTTTACACTCACCCTGTCTATCATTCCATATTTCATAAAAAGAACTTGGTTATAATACGAATATAAATATTTTTCTAAATTTAAATCGCTCAAGAAGACGGTCATTTTCGATACTTTAACCACACCGAGCTGTGGACTAACCCAAATATCAAAAAAGTTTATTCTACCCAGTCTATTACAGTTCTCAATTGCATTGCTCCCCACTTCTGCCCAATTATGAAATATTGATTCAAATCAAGACTTTTTTAACTAATTTAAGTCATGATTAATCAGTGATATAATCATTTTGATTTGAATCATATCCTCCCTGCTGCAGGTCCAGAAGGAGGAAGAAATCGCCAGGAACCCGCTGTCGACTTCCGAAGGCGAAATCGACCAAACTCCCACCGAGCTCCTGTATCAAGCAATGCTGCCGAATTTACCTCAATACATGATCGCCCTACTCAAGATCCTGCTGGCAGCCGCGCCGACCTCTAAAGCCAAGACGGACTCAATCAACATCATGGCCGACGTCCTCCCAGAGGAGATGCCAATGACGGTACTCCAGTCGATGAAGCTCGGAATTGACGTCAATCGTCACAAGGAGATCATAGTCAAAGCGGTTTCCGCCATCTTACTGCTTTTGCTTAAACACTTCAAGCTGAACCACGTCTATCAATTTGAGTTCATGTCTCAACACTTGGTTTTCGCCAACTGCATCCCGCTGGTGCTGAAGTTCTTCAACCAGAACATCATGGCGTACATCGGCGCCAAAAACGTCATTCCGATCCTCGATTTTCCGTCGTGCGTGATCGGGGACCAGCCCGAGCTCACGACAGAAAGCATGGAGATCGGGGACGACGCCAAGTTCTCCTGGCGTAACATGTTCTCTTGCATCAACCTGCTCAGAATTCTGAACAAGTTGACCAAGTGGAAGCACTCGAGGATCATGATGTTGGTGGTTTTCAAGTCGGCGCCGATTTTGAAGAGGACACTGAAGGTGCGCCACGCAATGACGCAACTGTACGTCTTGAAGTTGCTTAAAATGCAGACGAAGTATCTGGGCAGGCAGTGGAGAAAGTCCAACATGAAGACTATTAGCGCCATCTATCAAAAGGTGCGCCACCGACTGAACGACGATTGGGCGTATGGAAACGGTAACTGAATCCTGATTAAATTAAATCGGGGATTGTCTGATTTCGAAAGTTTCAGATCTCGATGCCAGGCCTTGGGATTTCCAAGCGGAAGAGTGCGCTCTTAGAGCTTCTGTTGACAGATTCAACAACCGTAGATACACTCAAGTTAATGTAAGTTGGTAATTCGATTTGGTTTATTTTTCTTCTTCACGCTTGGTATTGCAGGATAGCGAATTCGTTCCGGTGGATAACTCTCTAAATAGCGTGCTGGGGACTTCATATGAACTTTCCGACAGTTTCAAGCAACACTACCAGCTGTGGTTGGAGCAAGAAGTTTATGGTACGTCGATAGAGTGGGATAAATTGCTGTTGGACGGAACAATTTAGAGTTTCAGCCACTCGCATATTCAAATTTGTTGTATCAAAATTGTACGTAAATTGTTCAATTCTGTTTGGTTCTATTGATTTCGATTTTGTTCCAAAATAATACTTGGTACTTGTAGGAAAATTTTATGTCAAGTGATTAATTGCTTCTTTAAATATATTTGCTATATAAAATACGAGTTTTATTTGTAATACAGAGGTGAAACTTCAACTCAAATAATTCGGCAACTGTCAACTTACCGAATTCACAATTTTCTAAACCAATTTCCATAACAATTCAATTTTGATTCATTTTCAGTGGAACAGAGGAAGTGAGTAAATTCTCAAGGCACTGAATTTATCCAGTTAAAGATTTCACTTAAACCCGCAATCAATCGAAGGGTACAATCATTACCATTCTACAAAATACTTAAAATATTTGCACACAGTCTCTCGTTCTAAATTATACAGCGTGATCCAATATTGATGTTCCAACGCTTGAGGACAGATTCCTCTCGTCAATATAAGAGAAAAAGTTCCTATAAATTATGATCCACAAACGCTTAATAGATACAGGGTGGTACATTTAGCTTCTTTAGTACATTTTTCGGAGACATGACAACAACATTATCAGTATCAGATAAGAAAGGGAGGCAAGCTTCCGGAAAAGCCTTCTGTTGATTCTTGTGTCTTCATTAATTCCAGAGATATTGGGATTTTAGTGCAGCTGATCGGAAAACAAAACTTAAATTTCAAAATTACTACAGAATGCCTTGGCAGAAAAGATAACTTAGAACCAGGGGGGTTTATTGTTTCAACGCATTTTTACTCTTTCTACTATACTTTTGGAAATATTGCCCCTTTGGTTTGGAAAACTCTGCTGTTTTAAGTCGCTATAACTCTGAAACAGTATTGAAAGAACTAAAAGCTTTAGATACGGTCTATCATTTTTATACGGGGTATTTTCTTGTAACGTTTAAATTTTAATACTTTGTCATTTGATTACGTGGACTAAAATCGCAATATCTCTGGAATGATTCATCAAAAGCTTTTCTGAAAGTCTATATTATCATTGGAAACATTTTCCCGCAGGCGGTTGTCATTGCCATGCCGCTGAAAAATGTTCTGGAATCGTTGGACCCTGTAACACCCTGTATTAAGCGTTTGTGGATCATAGTTTATAGGAACTTTTTTTCTTATATTAACGAGATGGATCGGTCCTCAAGATTTGACGTACACCAATATCGAATCACGCTGTTTAAAGTATGTCTACAAATGGGGTTAAAAAAACCGGTTACTGTTAAAATGAAAATAATGAAAATAATATGGTTTCTAGGGGGTTGGAAGGATAAGAATACATTTTTCTAACAAATAAAAAAATGGAACGGTTTTTCCTCTTTGTAACCCAATAGATAAAACAGAGCAGCTAAATCACCGGTTAAGCTAAAGCAACCAGCAAATCAACCAATTTTTGAGAACGACCTTCACGGTGAATCACCTAACCAGTAACTCGCAGCCCTTAAATTCATACAACCCCAGAATGAGAATAGAAGAGTATCGTTAATTGTCAGCGAGTTGGTCGTTCGTGGCCAACTCGGTGGTGCTCTCGGTGGAGGCGCGGCAGCACGCGAACTCCAGCGGGTGCTCGTCCTCCCCGAACTCCTCCCCGTCCTGCAGGGTGACGGGCAGCGTCCGGTTCAGCGTCTCCGGCAGGAAGAGGCACGCGACGGCGCCGCTCACCAGCAGCGCGCCCAGCAGCACGTCCGGCGCCGGCCGCCAGAACGCGCCCAGGTAGAGGATCTGCGGGCTGAAGAAGCTCGCCGCGTACCCGGCCACGTGAATCGCGGAGACGCCCTGGCCCCTGACCACCGTCGGGATCAGCTCGACGGCGTACTGGGCGCCGGAGTTGTAGGCGACGTTGATGCCGAGCCGGGCGGCCACCGCCAGCGCCACGATGAGCAGGGCGCTCGGCCGGGCGACCGACGCCTGCAGGGCGCCCGAAGCGGCGGCGAAGACGCCGGTGACCAGGAGCGAGGAGCTGGCGAGGGCCTTGCGGCCGGCCCGGTCCTGCACGGCCAGGATGAAGAGGCACGCGGGCAGGATCGTGGATGAGGTGGCCGTGAAGATCACGAAGGGCGAGTAGCCCAGACCGTTGACGTTGCGGGAGATCGCGTCGTAGCATAAAGTCATAACCATCCTGGAAAGTCACGGTAAGTCGCGAAACCGATTCGGGGATTTTGCGTTATCTAAGGTGTTTCGTAATAATAACTTGTGCGAGGCTCTACCGCAAATTGTTGAGGTCGAAATAATTGAACGATTTTACCGAAATCACCTCAGTGCAAAAGTTGATAATAAAAATGTTACAGGGTGTTGAGATAAAGGTTCAAAGGATCAAAATCTGCTACAAGGTTTTTTTTTGGTATCAGGAATAACAATTCGGGCTCAATTTTACTGTATTTCCTAGAGAGCGCCACATACGCTACAAGAATTTGCAAATAATTACCCGTCTTATTGACTTTTTCATCTTTCAAATTACCGAAGTTGAAAATGTCATCGATTGTCTGAAAATTTTACTCGAAAAATGATCACTAGGTTGATGACCCTACGATAGACCGTATTGGAACTATTATTAGCTGTGGAAAGATCAATTCCACCCTAAAATCGCATTAATTTTTGGCGTAATTTTTTATAATAAATAATAATAAACATAAGAGCCCGGCTGAAGGGTAATTTCATTACTTTTTCAGCCAGGTGATTTGTTTTAACGCAATAGTGATTGCGATAAACTCTTCACTAGCCACGTTTATTCTCATGAAAAATTACGCCTGAAACACAGTTTATGGTATAGATACCTAATCTGTGTCCTGAAATTAGTGACATTTTTTTATGGAATCGGCCTTTCGAGAGTAAATAGTTCAGAAACGGTCCATAGTAGCGACATTATTACAAAGACCATTTTTTGAATAAAATTATCAGACAGTCGACTGCATTTATTGAAACCCCGGTAATTTGAAGGGTGAAAAACGATTATTTGCTATTTACTCTTAAAAGGTCCATTCCACCTATAAACCGCATAAAATTTTTGGCGTATTATTTCATGAAAAACATATGAGCCCGGCAAAATAAAAATTGGGATTGTTTTTTTTATGGAAAATTACGCCAGAAATTAATGGGATTTTCAAGTGGAACCGGTGGAATTAGAACCCCGGTAATTTGAAGGGTGAAAAAGTTAAGACGGTTATTTGCAAATTCTTGTAGCGTATGTGGAGCCCTCTAGGAAGTATTATCGAGTGCAATCAATTTCCCCATCCTCTCGCTCTAGCACAACGGGGGAACCCGCGTGCTAGAGCGAGAGGATGGGGAAAACTTTTGCACTTTGTACTACAGTAAAATTGAGCCCGCATCATTATTCCCCATACCAATTAAAAATGATAACGCTAATTTCTATCCAATAGAAATCGTAGAACTTGGCCGAAAAATCAATCTCCCAGTCATAGAAAACAACCCTATTGATATTCCCAAAACGTATCAAATTTTTTGAAAAAAAAAAATGAAAACATTCATTTCAACACCCTGTAACTTTCTTTATTATCAACTTTTGAACTGAAGTCATTTCGGTTAAAACGTCCTATCTTGACCTCAGAAAATCGTGGCAGGGCGTTGTCACGTTATCACGAGACACCTTGTATCACTTACGATTTGAAAACCAGAATGAGGGTCTTCCTCCGCAGCTTGGGCGTTTTCAGCAATCCGAACAGACTCTCGTGACGGGTCGATGCGGACACGTGCCGAGTGCAGTACTGCTTCAGAGATTCCACCCATTTCTCGTCGATCGCTTTCCCGTTGATCTTGGCGATGCGCCTGAAACAGGCGATCGCCTCCTCGGTACGGCCCTTACTTATGAGCCATTGCGCACTTTCCGGGACCAGGAAGTAGAACGTCAGGACGATCAGATGAGGAATCGCCACCACCAACAGAAACTTTTCCCAGGTCGAGAGCAGGACCGCCACCCAGGGCACCACCATGCAGGACAGGCAGTAGAAGAGCCCGATGCAGAGGTTCAAGCCGAACGTCCTCATGCCGGGCCTGATGTACTCCATAACTTTAGGGGGGAAATCACATTTTCGATCATTAATCTACAGCGTGTCCCAATATTCGACCGAGAAAAGTCAAGCTCACCGATGATGTACATCATTACGAAATTGGCGTCGGTGGCACAGCCGGCGACGAACCGGCTCACGGCGTACGCCGTGACGTCCCTGGCGAAGATCGTCATGACGTTCCCGAAGAAGGCGAGCATGTTGGCCAATACGAGGGTGTGCAGGCGGCCGATGGAGTCGGCCAGGACGCCGAAAGCGAGACTCCCGACGACAGACCCGATGAAGAAAACCGATTGACCCAGAGCAGGCTTCCACGCGTTATCGCACACCCAATCGAGCTGCGGATAATTGAATTATTGGCTTTGATTCGAACTGTGCGCGGGAGCGGGCACCTCCTGGACGATGCTGACGTATCCGTAGGAACTGTTGTAGGTCCATTGCGTGCAGGGCGCCTCCACTTGCGTCCCGTTGCGGTCGATTATGGCCGAGCAGCCGGCCAGCAGGACGAGTTGCGAATCGTCGGCCGGCAGTTTGCACTGGTGCTCGGGCACGACGCTGATAAAAGTTTGGCCGAAATAATGGAAGCCCGACAGGAGATTAATCACGCTGAAGAGGAGGAGGAGGAGGAACTGGTACCTGCCGAAGTCGCCGACGTGGCCGAGCATCGAGTCGATGTCGATCAATTCGTCCTTTTCCATTTCGCGGTCTTTTCCGGCAACTCGACCACCGCCACACCTGGAGGAGCACTGATTCTAATTAGAGAACCTCGCCATTGAAAAACGATTGCGAATGCAAGGTATTTGTCGGGATTTCGTCACTGACCGCCACTATTATACAATCTGTCGTGGAAATACTTTTCGAATAGAAACATCAATTAGGTTTTAATCCATCCTGCTTGTTGATGCGCCCAGGAAATTATCAATTGACTTAAACACGGCTATTCCAATTGAAGATATCAATTTTCAGTGCACGCGGGATATGGTTTTCCGAAAGTGCACGCAATTCCGACATGTCATCCAGCGATTATAGGAAAACATAAACAACAATTTCAATTTCGCAAAACCCTACTTACTGCGCTTTCCTAACTGCAGCACATAGACAGATAGACAGAACTATCGCGAAATATCATATTCATACGTAATATATCTGTCTTACGATAATCGCGACTTCACGCATGAATTTAGATTCGTTAAAAGGTCATTGAGACCATAACGAGGCTCATACAGATAAAGAAAAGAGGAAATTCCATTTTTATTTACGCGTATAAATATTGTATAAATATTTAAAATCGGATTACCCCTAATGAACAGTTTTTTGGGGAATTGGGACCGCGTCTCGAGACCGCGACATTACGCAATTGCAAACAAGTCCATTGTGACTGTGTTGTTTCGATTTTAAAAGTTTGGACGGCCCCTCGTCTTCCAGCGATAAAAGTGATTTATTATTTATTATTTACAAGTAGCGCCGTTCCAAATCTCTTATGGATATTTTATTGTTGCACTCCGCGAAAGGGGATTAGCGAAGGGCATTGTTTCGAATTTGTAAATATTTGCCCGGGACCGGGGGGGCGATTAAAATTTAGGGAAATCGCGATGATGCTGACTACGTTTCCATACATAATAATCGGAGGATCAGTCGAGTGTATCGGAAGGATGCGGCCCCACTTGTCTCTATTCGGGATTCGAGTGGGGTGAACACGCGATTTTTCGGATGTTTCGAGTGCATAAAATATGGAGAACGGTGACTAAAGTGGTCGTAAAATGAAACTACAATGAATGTCACTTATGCAAAATATGCTCAAAGTAATTCTGTACAGATGATAGAGGTTTATGGCGACACTTTTACGCCGGAGCGGTATTTCACCTTTGAGAAACTGTCGCGGGCGCAATTATTTCCAGTGGATGTTGCGCCGAGTTGTCATCGGCAGGAGGCCGTTATTGATGTGATGACTGATATGAGAATGACATGACGCGAAATGTGATTGTTAATATAAACGGGCGTTCCGTGCCGGGAGACAGAGAGCCGAGTCGAGCTCATACAATAATCGGCGCTCGGGCGAAACGATGGCTCGCTTATCGATAGTGACGTGCGATCGCTTATGCGCGGATTATTGCGAAAATAACCGACCGGAACACCCCAATTAGACACGGTCCGGGCGCGCGTCCTTTCGTCCTGCGGAATCGAACTTTAAAGTACGCACGCGAAACGTTATGGGGTACGATATGGGGAAATGGGGCGAGCGTTACGACCCCGCCACCTGTAAAACTGGAACGTGATAAGGTCTCAGACGGAATAACAAAGTTACAGCTTTTGATTAGACTTTACTTCGTAAATTTCAGCCCTAATTAAACTAATTAATAAACCCGCAAGTCTAACTCCACTTCTTTGCCGCATAGGTAACCTTATACGTTTATATCCGGCATCTACCCTCTAACCCCTCACAACAACTATCAAGTGTATCTACGTATGTATACCTATATAGATATAGCTAGTAGATTCTAATATTAAGGAAATCGCCCAGTGTTTTAATTAAATCCATAACATGGACTACACAAAATACCTACACAATCATCATTATAAATTGAAGCGACGCTTTGTACTTGATCTTATCGAGTTATTATTAAAACGATGATGGGATTGTCGGAATCAGGTTCGGAATCGAACTGGGATCAAATGAAAGCAGCGCAGGGCATGGCATTTTCTTATTTGATTCTATTTTATCTCGGGCGAGTTTTTCAAAGTTGGCGAGTTTGTTGAAAAAGTTACCTCCATTAGTCTTTCCTTTTCTAGTGTTTACCTAAGAATATTCCTCCAAAGGCGGTGCCATTATCAGCCCTTGCATTGTATCTTCATCGCAACCTTTGAAGTGCTCGTTAAACTTACCTTATACCGCCGCGCAAAAGTCGCGCAGGAATTTCTCGTCGGAATTGAAATCGGGAAAATTGACGATTGCACGCGCAACTTTTTACCGGACGCCCGTTCGGGATGGAACTATCAAACTCGAGATTTATCCCCCATAATTAGGGAAAACGAGTTAACAACAAACCGAACGCTTTTACTGCTAAAAGCTCGCGAACTTTAATTAGAACGTGATTTCGCAAATGAGACCGAATGCACGAGTGTTACACTGTTACTCCGCGGAATAAATAAATCGTGAAAGCCGGCATATATCACGGATAGCGCCATCCGGAATGACAAATGGATGCTTTTCGATTCTTCGTGTCATCCGCAGATATATATGTTTAAAAGTATCAAGTTGAATCTGCAACTTGCCACCCCAGGGCCGTGAGTTCAATACAACCACCCTGTTAACCCCACAACGATTTTAACTCGACCCGGCTCGATATGCAAAAGCCAAGTCAGGTGATCTACGATAAAAACCGACCCTTATAATAGTAGACGCCAATAACTAATTCCCCCACACCAGGAATCCCGCAAAAGGTTTAAAGCGTCCGCTTTTATTGATTAGTTGAGCTTTCATCTCTCTGCCAAAGCCGCCGGTTTTATTTTTGATTTTGCTTTAATATCACCCCCAACGATGCGGATTTTACTTCGGCGGAACGCTTTAGCCTGCATAGCCGGCTAGTTAAGATCGACAAAGCTGGCCGCCACATAAATTCATCTGTTTACGTTCTCCGGGCGGGAAGCTCCCGCTGGAGGTCAACAAAATTTAGCATTTTTCTCCCGCCCGCGCCCTAACCCTGATCCGGTCCGCGCAATGAATCACCTAATTAGAAGAAGCCCCGGCTTCGATAAAGTGACTCGGCAAATGGATGCCCTTGCACCTCCCATAAAAGAAATATTCCATTATGCCCGCAACGCGGTCGATCCGGCCCTTCTCACCGCCGCCGGCAAAAACAGTATCATTAACCGAAAAGTGCTCGGCTTTTTCCGACCGGTTTTCCTTTATTTGTGCAATGCACGCACCGCGGAACGCAATCACATTCGTCCGGTCCGACACCTCTCGCCCTCATTTACGAGCCCTCGAAAACTTTCTTTAGTTAAAAAGAGCGCCGTGCCGGAATATCGTCCGGCGAAAAGTCCCGTCCCTCCGATCCATCGCCGATTCGATTGCCCTCTTAGTTAGCCTTAAAAAATCTGTTTACTAACACGACTGCAATTTATCATGCTATAAATTGATGTGAATGGAGACTGTCACGAGGCATTGTAGTGCCTATCTTGAAAAATATATTGGCTACGTATATATATTGAGGTGGTATAAATAGTATCGACGTCTTTAGGGCGCCGCCTGCGGCAGCAGGGGCAGGACCGGGACCGTCGCCTTTATTATTTTGGAGCGAATTTAATCGGATTTTTGATGGGCTTACGTTTACCGGATCTTCCGTGTATAATGCGGAGGGCCGAGAGCTCGTGTTCGATTTGCCGGGTGCTAACTGGAGGGATTGCTCGAGAATCGGCGGGACTACATGAATCAATTTGGGGAATGGCATAATTCGCTATTGCATTGCTAATTACTCGGGAATTAAGGACACCAACCACGAGCGCAACTCCTCGCGAAACACTGTCGTCGTAAATCCCGCGATGTGATTGCTTCCGAAAACGATTTGATTTCGTCCCGAACGGATCTCGTCCAATTTCACTCTCACTCCGACACCGTACGTTTCGCGTAATAATATAATATAATAAATGACGTGCGCGGTTTGAAATAAATTATGATTATCGCCCCGGCAGGAAGATAAAAAATAACAATTACTTTACTCGAACATGGAATGGAGTTGGCCTGTCCGTTTTTTAAATAGTGTTTTTATCTCGCTTATAAGGCGCCGCGGCGCTTGAGGCTAATTAAGATCTTTGAAAAGTTAAAGTACTTTTTCATTCCTCCAGTTTCGTATTTAATTCGCGGAGATGCGAACTGATTGCGAAAATATTTAAAGCAAATACCGATATACCTAATACACCAGACGGATTAGTGGAGGATTTGGAACGATGGGGAACAATATCAAACGAAACCCATTGTGATGATTATGATGGTACGCGAGTACTTTCCGGCACATCAAAGAGACGTGGAACTGGGGCAAAATAATGAAAGAATGGCTGCGATTTCGGTTCGCTATGATTGATAATTATTACGGATTCCGATCGGGACGAATACTCAGGATAATGACGAAAGCGCGGATCGGCGTAATTACAAAACTGATGCGTTTGAGCTCGCCCATTGAGTTTCAATCGAGCTGAAAGCAGAGATGAGAGAGGTCGCGCCGTTCCTGGCGCTCCTTGCGTTCACGTAATAAAACGGCGGAACGCTACACCGGCTCGGGCCGCGCGACCTCATCATCCGTATAAGTAAACTTAGTTGGGGGAGAGAACTCGGCGTGTAAGGTAAAGTTATCGAAAGGAAAGACATAGGCTCGTCAGACACAGAGTGCGAAACTTCGCGAACGTCTCGCGCACCGCACCTCGCTCGCCGCGTCTCGCTTTTTCGGCCGGATCGCATAATGGTGACCGAAATGCGGGAGGATCGAGCCGACGCCGACGCTCGTCAGAAAGCAATTTGAATATTTCTGGTCAAGGGAAAGGGCCGCGCCGAGCGGAGCCGAGGACGCGTTTCCGTTTACGCCGATGCGGATTGTGCCCGCGCCTTAGGGGATATTTAGCAATCCGAAGGCGACAATTGGGAGACCTCGACGACACTTGAGGCCGAAAGTCCTCCCTGGAGCCCTTTATCAAAAAGCGATCTCCGATACCTCGATTTGAATTTAATTATATCCGATATATCTCGTGTCTTTTTATACAGGCTGTATGTGAAATACTTGTACTACCGTGTGCAAAAGTTTTCCCCATCCTCTCGCTCTAGCGCGCGGGTTTTCCCGTTGTGCGAGAGTGAGAGGGTGGGGAAATGGACTGCACTCGATAGTACAACGCGCTACCATATATTCCCGAGGTCAAAATTGGGGAAAACTTACCTTTATACAAAGTTGCTTCCTTAGGGAACTAGAAGGCGTCAAAGTTTTTGAAGAAAATTATATCTCCAAAACGCCTTCATGAGTCGCCATGAAATTTGATAAGTATATGTGCCTGGACGGGATTGGTAAACGGGTGTTTTGGATAGAATTTGCATGTGTGTTGAAATTGCGAAAGTGGTAAAAAGTGGGTCATCTGGTTACAAAAAGGTCCAGATTTTTCAGTCTCTATTCACTCACTTGAGGTTTTTTATTTTTTTTTTTTGCATGAGAAAGACCTTTTTATCCATTTTGACGCCCTCTAGTATTATATACGCATTATTGTTATTCTTATTATTATTCTTTCTACTATTATTAGTATTATTATAATTACTATAAATATCACTGTTGTTATAGCAGTAGGTATACGATCGGTTTCTTATGATTATGATGTAAGGTACTACGGTAGCTCGGGCCTAGACGGGCAGTAATAAAGCGGAGTTGCTGACGATGGTACATACGTGATGTTTCATTTCGAATAAATTCCTCCCTTATTCTTCGATTTCGTAATACTAGTAGCAACTTTATACTAAGGTAAGTTTGGCGCAATCGTCATATTCTGATCTCGGGAATATGTGGTACAGGTATTTCGAAGACACCCTGTACATATGTGAGAAAGAGAGAGGTCGAGACTGGAGCTAGGGGTTGGAAGAAACGGTTAATGATTCGACTTTGGCGAAGGTACTTAGCCTGATAAATGTCTTTGTTTCTCTTTCTTTTTACCGCTCCTTCCATGCCTATGCGTTGTGCCTTGAATACTGATAATTGAGAGAGAACATAAACTTTTATGTCAAATGAAATTGGTAAACTCGCCTTTACGGCCCTGCCTGCATCTCATCACCCCAACATTTTTTTACGCGAATAAAATCGTTGATGGACACTGTAGACACCCGCCGCCGCTGCACCGCCGGATATTAGAGGGAGCCCGTTTATAGAATATTTTCATCCCTTAGGCGCGATAAAACCGACCGTAATTATTACGACCGCGTGTGTTATTGTTATGTGTGGTTTCGTGACTTCGTAAATTTTCGGTGAAACGGTGGGAGCGGCTCGGCATTATTATTATTATGGCTACCCCTAACCGTTTCTAACGGTAGGTGCAAGAAATGACGTGGCGCGATGGAGGGTGGCGTTGATTGCTTTCTCGTATCAATTCGGGGGAAGGTAAATAAAGCGTGATGAAGGATCCTCGCGGGTGAGCGGTGCCAAATTCTTTTGAAGCCGTCCGGCCGGCGGGTCCGGCCGGAATGTCGCGCCGGCCGCGCCCGGCGGACCGTGCCGTAATTAAACGATTTGTTCGCTGTTCCATTCGACAGCCCTGTTCATTAGGTCGATTAAGTTGTTGGGGTCCGCGCGATGCGACAGATACAATTACACCGTGCACGTATGCACCCACCTAGGGCGCCCCGGCGCCGGCCGCATAGGTGCCTCTCTCCCCGTTGACATCTGCGCCTAACCGGTCCGCGGATGATTCAATTACGGGGGCGCACACGGTCCGCCGACACGTGGCGCGCCGCCCCCGATTTTGGAAAAATCCGGGGCCGCCCGATCCGATAATCCGCGCGTGATTGATGTGCCCGAACTGAAGCCGAAACTGAAACTGAAACTGAAACAATCATTGCTCCGAGCCGGACGCAACTTTTATAAACTTCTCGAATTAATTTCCAACCTTATTTCGCCCCAGGTTTATCCTATAAAAAATAATGTGAGCTTTGAACCGGCCCCGGGAGTTCGCACTCCCGCAATCTCGCCGCCCCCACCCCGCGAGCACGATCCTCGGCCGGAATCCGCTTGTTTAAGGCAACAAAACGCGGCTTTTTGCCGATTTAATTACGCGAACTGTCGCTCTATCCAGACGCAGAAAAATCTTATCTGGAAATGATTAATTCCGTTGAATAGATTAGGGAGGGCGGGACGGGCGAAATTCGTCGCACGTATGTGGATTAAACTGTCTTAAGTTGGCCGTGGATTAAACGCTGTTTGTTTCGATTCCTCCCAGGTTAGCCATCATTGAACACACTCACGTATCATCTTGTCGCGAACTGAACCGCCCGCGTTGTTTTAAACATGACTTTGATTCCGAGTTTGAGCCCGAAACCGAACCGAGCGCCCCGGAAAAGCCGGCTCCCGGAGCTTTTTGCCACTCTTTTTATTTTATTTTTTCAACGCTCGGTAAGTATGAGCGGTATCTCGGATGCGATCTTTGTGTAAGTAAATCGTGTGGATGATACCGCGCCCCGGGCGATCGGCGTGAATTAGCAGCAGGGGCCCTCGATCGGACAGATTGAGACCGACTTTTATTGGGAAACTTTTCCGCAGAGTCGACATCGCGGGCGGGAGGGTGCCGTCAGGCCGAATCACCGGGAGGAGGTCGCTTAAGAAAATTAATAAATAATCTGGCCCGTAGTCCGGACCGGAGAATCCGGCGATCCGTACAGTTTTGATCGGTAATTCAGCGAACCGCCCTCGCATGGCAAATTCTGATGTTTACTTACACACTTACCGAGTCCGGAATAATATATTTCGTCGGTTTAATTTATTTTACGACTTTGCTCATTCCGAATGCCGAACGGGTCGCATAAACGACAAAGTATACACCCTTTTTGAACACACATTCGTCTAATCCGCTGCGAAAACTCGCGGTGGCGTCGCCGCCGCTCCTGGTGTATTTGTGCAGGCCGCGGTGCGGCTTTGAAGACGTCGCTGCAGCACGATAACGTCGTTAGTCGAACCGCCCGAGGTGGTCGGTGTAAACAGGATAATGGCGGGCGATATGCGTTTATTGGAGCTGTGCGGTCGCAGATACTCCGCCGGATGCGACGGGCTAATTGGGGGGAGACGGTTTTTGGGCCGGAGTTATGATTATCGCCGTCGGAATCGACGGGATCGCCGGAATCGTAAAGGAGGGCAAAAAGGCGGCCGACAATCCGCGATGGGAGATCCGTTCAATTAAATTCGGATTTGTCTTTAACGACGCCGCGGGGTGGGAGCGCCGACTAATGACTACATTATCGGGCCGCAAATCGTGCGCGGTTTGCATAATAAAAAACATTTGTGGTTCCGCTGCGGGTGGCTCGCCGGTGGCGGCGCGACCTCGCCCCGGCTTAATGCCGCCCCCGGAACGACGCCGTTCCCATTGTTCCGACCACTTTCGATTATTTAACACTCGACTTTAACCGGCGCCTTTTGTCCCTCTAATTATTGTTCCAGGGCGATCGCACGAAAAATCCGCGGTTTCAGGATTTCAGGATTCCAGGATTTTAGTATTTCAGGATGTTGTGGGACGGCGCGGCGGTTTGATTCGCCGCGTCGAGTGACGGGGCCCCCTTTAATATTCACATGGATTAGAAGCGCCGTATAATAAATCAATAACCGTCGGACTGGATTACAGCAAACGTCATGAATTATAAAGTTTCCACCTTAATATTCTCGCATTTCCTTCTTGCGCTTTCAAATTCTTTTCACAGGATGCAAATTTATAGCCGGTGATTTTATCGCTCTTTAAAATATTAGTTCAAATGCGCCACCTCTCTGATTTCCAAACAAATTGTTTGTCTAAAAGGTATAGATGGGTAATTTGAGAGAGAGAAAGTGTAAAGGAAATCATATGTGTCTGCAATAAAGTGTGAGGTTTCCCGCCAAACTCGGAGTTATTGGAAGTTATTGCACTTTGACGGCTTGCTTTCGAGTCCCGAAGCAACCACCTTAAGAAAAGGCGACCTCTCGAATCGATTCCGAGCCGGCTTCTAATTTGATTACGAATCTGGTTTGTGGGTGTTTTATGATTGAAGGTTCCGTTTCGAAAGGGACCGACCGAACCGAAAGCGAGAAACAATTTTTCTATCAATTCCTGTCGTATAAAAAATAGGACGCTGTTTCCCCTGTTATGGTTATACGGAATTGGGAATAAAACAGAGAAATAAGAGAAGTCCTGTTGACAAAGTGCCGCCGGCACGAGGGCCTTTTATTCGGAATGAAGGCAATTGCGATCCGAATTCGCACTTGGGGTCGGCCGGCTGCATCGTGCCCTGCATGGACGCCGTTCACACGGCTGACCCCGTACCGCCCCCGGACCCGAAACCTGACATTGAATCTATAACGTGACACGTGATTTTATTTTATCAGAATTTGTGTGTATACGCCATACTGCATGGGAATGTGTTCGCGTGTTGGCGCCGAGTCAAAGGAATCGCAATATTCGATTCCGGTGAAACGCTAGCGGCGCACGTGTAAATTACACAGCGTTTGGATCTTCCGGGTACGAGAGCCGGTCTCCTTTAACTGAAAGGTAAACCACCCCATCATTTACATCAATATGTAAATAAACAACCCCCCGAAGAATATTACACGCGACAACACTCCACTTGGGGGGGAATCAACAATTTCGACTTTCACGCCGGATTTTTACGCGTTTTTAAGTCGCCACCCTACTGAAACCCCGACTTTTATATCATCAGGTCGCCGGATTCAAAACCGCACATCGGATGCCCGGATCCGGTGTACGTATACGCACCGTGCAGATAGATGGCTCATAATTACGGTCACATCGGGTCACCGATGACGGCAACTAGAGCGAAATCGTGTCGGACGATCCCGAACTGGAGCCAAAGGGCTGTGCGAATTCCATTGTCCGCACAGTACGGGCGCGTACCCTCTGCACCGGCGACGCTCGTCCGGATCGATCGGTCGACTAATTAAATTCCCTGCGGGTTCGCATCGCGAAAAGTTCGGGGGATTTTTCGCCCGGATCGGGCCGAATGCGATACCGCAAAGGAAGTGACCGCGCGCCCCGGTATCTGCCATAATACGTAAATGGCCGGGCCAGAAATGCATCGATTTCCCGCACCGCCGGCCATTGCCGCTATCTTGACCATCGTGCTCTCGCCTCTCCCGTAACACCTAAGCGCTTCCTGAGGGGACCGACGGCCCGCGTCCGGTGGGAGGCCTGCGGCTTCCATTAGATAATTAACTGCCGCCATAATGCACCGGTCTGTGGACGTTTTTACACGTGAAAACATGCAAATGCGAACCGAACCGCCGCCGAATCGCGGTTTATAGATTCATTCACCATGCTAATCTTCTAAAACTGTTATGTTGTCTCATTGTGACACGGGACGCTCCCCTTTGATGACTAACTGATCGAAATTGTAAAGGCACGGGGAAAACTAATACGCCAGGTTTGTATTAGGTGGACCATTTTGAAAAGACTAGGCTTAGGCTGCTTGGCTGGATGTAAGCTGTCTACCCCTCGGTATCGACATTGATGTGACGAGTCAGTCAGTTCAGCTTAATTGCCCACAGGATGTTGCTGTAGACTGGTATTGTACAGTTTGGAATTGGCCGGGGGGTCGTTCGTGTTTGATCCTTGGTGTGTCGGTTGTTCAATCAATAATCATTACAAGGGGGTAGTGCACACTCTGTATAGTAGTAGTAGTAGTAATAGAGTAAGAGGTTGATATACGGGTTAAGGGTGCGTTTCTTTGGATTAAATTGAAATTATCTGAGCTATAGGTGGTGGGTATTTATAGGAGAAAGGGGATTAAATTTGGAATTTGAGGCGCGGATCTGGGAGTTAGTGTTGAGGAGTAAGTTGTGCGAATTGAATAATTCATGTTGAATACTCGTCGCCGGAGCAGTTTCGTCATTACGGCTATTTGCTCGGCAACGGCCATTAATCAAAGGCGAAGTATTAACAATAAATTGGAAATACCACCGCACCGGCGAGTTTACGATGCGATCCGATGCGATGATGCACTCAGTCCGAAATTTCTATAGTCTCTAGATCCTCCTCATCCTGCGCCGGATTTAAATCGGGGACGCGGGGTTGGGGTGTGAATCAATTATACGAATAGCCGTGCCGTTATGTGGTGTAAGTTAGTTTCGGCGTACCGTATTATACCTGGAGACCTGAGTTGGAGAGAGCGTGAGGGATAATTGTCCCGAAATCCCATTTAGTTATTTAGTAAAGTGTTCCATTCGGGGAGAATTCCGTCCTCGGCATATTGTGGTCCTGTTTACATCAAGCTCTCTGACCGGAACAATGGGGCGGAAATTTAGAGATGATAGATGTACAATAGCCGCCGAAGGTCCGCTCCTGAGCACACATCCTCGCGGGCCGCAATTTTCCGACATTGCTTAAGACATAATTACGTCGTCGGGAATAGGGATGCGGCCCCTATTGTGCCGAAATCCGAACAGAGGCGAGCCGCCGACGTCCCACCCTTAATTAACCGGGTCACACATCCCACATTCGATTTTCTTCACCCAAAAATCAACCGAACCACCCTACCCACCTGCATCTGTACACCTATACCGACCGAGCGCAACAATTGTTAATTAATACCGAGCAGAACTCTACCGACAGTACCGACAGTCGACGCTCGACTCTATAATAAGTTTCCTCTGGCAAAACTCGGAGTTGCCTCAATTGGGATTCGGACGTATGAAACTATCACAGATCGCAAAACTGAATTAAACTATCCAGGATCCAGTAGATATGCTTTGACCGAAAAACTATTAGAAGAGAATTACAAGCGAAAAGTGCAGAATTCTTCTATTTGAATAGTTTTATCAATACATCATCATTCTAGGTGTATAGGTCAGTGGTCAAATCCGCGCCTCCTTCATCTCGACTGAACAAGTCTTTACGTCAATGGAAAATCTCTGAAATTTTCCGTGTTTGCCGTCATTTTTGAGCGATCCTAATGGCTCTATTGCGAAAGTTTGATCTTTAATTCAACATCTCTCTCGATTTCCGGTAGTTTCCGTGAAATGTCTGCCCGAAATTTGAGGTTAGAAGAGTTGTTCCGCGAGTGAGTCAGCCTGTAGAGCGTTTAGTGTAGTTAATTAATCGCGTTGAGGCGTGTTTCGTTCTGTTCCCGATTTCGCGTTTCCGGCCAGATCGATATCTCGGCATTATGTATGTCGGCAATAACTCTTAACGACGTTTATTAATTCGCCGGTCGTTTATTAAGAGTTTTCATCGCGGAATCGTCGGAGCGCGCGACGCGAACCGGAGAATGGCCGTCGAACGGGATGAGCACGAGGTGCGTGAAGGGCGCGTTATTGTCTCGCGCCCCGCCGCCGCTTTGCACGGGGGCGGCCATAATTGTTTAGAGTGTAAGCCGCAAAGTGTGATTCTTTGTCTTCCCATCGCCGCGGAGCGAAGGAGATAAATGGGGGCGGGCGGGAAATAAAATGGGCTCACCACGCGCCGGGGGCGACAACAATCGCGGCCACCGCCGCCGGATCTGTCGTCAGGCGACGCCGACGCCGCCGTCGACGTCGAGTAGGCTTATTACAATGTACGATACAGCGTCTACATGATGTATACATGTACTTCACAATGAACTACCTATTATTATGTCGACATTCATCCAAGTCTTCTGCGCAGCTTCCATCCTGAGCTGTCGTCAGATGAATAGATAGCTTCTATACACCAAATAAAGCCCATTCTGGGAATTTCTAAAGAGTTCACCTCGACGGCCGCTTTCTCCGCCGCCGTCGCCGTCGTCGCCGCCGCCAGCCGGCCAACGAGCCGCCGATCCTTTTATAACTCTTCCAATTTCATACCATAATAAAATATGTGCCGTGCGGTGTGTGCCAGCAGTGCGACCGCAGGGCACGAACGTGTGACAGGCGCAAACCGAAAAGCTTTAGGTCACAACGCTAATCCCCGGATCCGGGGATGTTCCCAATTAAATTCGCCAACTAGCACGGAATCATATTCCTCTCGCATTTCCATCGATTAGCGCAATGTCCATATTCCGTAAATCCTCACCGACATATAAATATTTGCGTGTCCGGGGAGCACTTGATGCCGAAATGGCCGGGGTGGATTAATTCCGAATATCAATCCGTGCAGTCACACGACGCGTCGATGCGCCGCGCGAATCGCGGTCGCGATTACGGTGTCTAATCGAATTTTCGATTTAAAAACTACACAATCTGATGGAGCCAAGATTTTAATTAAAACACGCGGGATCCGAATGCACTGTACGTAATGTGGGCATAGAGGTATTCGAACGGGATTCGATCCGATATCCGGCGAGAGCGGATTGAAGACGGGGAGTTAGAATATACACGCCGCGGATAAGCGTTATACAAACCGAGTTGCAATTTATAATAGGAGAGCTGCCTTATCGCCGTAAACAACTTGGTTTTTCATAGGGCTCACGTTTATTTATGGATCGTGATGGGAACGCGGCCTGTGCGGTAGCAGCACCGATATGTTGCCCCTTTGTGTTATTCGTCGCCGTCTCTTTGCCCGCTCCGATTTCGCGCAAATATACAAGACAATCCGCGCCGGCTGACGGATTACCTCCGATAATCAAGTCATATAGAAATTCGCCCGCTGGGAAAAAATTTGCGCGACTTAACACCCGAGTTTTAAGCCGGCGGCGCCGCGGTGAGACTTTTCAACCCGCGCTCTCTCTTACAATACGTATGGATATCAGCCGGCGAAAGGGGCGAAATAGTAATAGTGGCCTTAATGGAGTTTCTGGATTAAATGCGCCAATTGTCGTTTTTCATGTCCCCTATTGAGGAGTGGCGGTGCGAAGTGCGCCCGGCCGGGAGGTGGAACTTTAATAAAACCATTATAGAACGATTTAGTTTCGGAAGTGTAGTGCCGACGGCTTTCGCTGGTACTTTTGTATCGCGAGTTCCATCGCATTATCCTACCGAGTAATGGCTTTTCTAATAATACAAGCGACAAACGACGCCCAGCCGTCCTCAGAATTGCGAGCGAGCGGATACGGTGACAACTCCGTACAGTCGCCGTTATAAACCAATTACAGTGATAATATTTACTTAACAACAATTAAACGCTTAATGCGGAAAACGGGAGAGAGACTCGACGAAAACCTGGCAAACGACCGAGCATCGGGCGCACGGAAATCGCGATGGCATGTCGCGCTGAATTATTAATCCATTTTATACGCTCTTGATAAATAATAAATCCGGGTACCTAATAACACGGGGGTCGCCGTAAAATATCGGGCCGAGTGCGGTGCCCGCTCCGAGACCGATCGCGAACTCCCCGAAAGTCGTATAAACGGGGCCCATTTATGACGGCTCTCATTATTTCCGTGACGCGATTTCGGGACGCTCGCGCCGCCTAACGCTGGTGCCGTAATTAACAATTCAGGACATAACGGGGAGAACTTGGAGTAATTACAAACGTTGTATTCTGGCCGCAAATACAACAACCATCCCCCTGCATGTGCACACACACAATTCCTCTCCCTGCCGCGCTCCGTACACTCGTACGGCTCGTATATTTGCGTACTCGACCCGTCGCCGTCGTTGCACTTTTTGAACGCGATAATATACGGCCGCCAAACGCGATTACCGCCCGATTTAGGTGAATCCGCATCGCACACGAGAGGCGGGCTGGAAATTATTAATAAGATCCGGCGCGGCCGGACAAAATTCTCCCTCGATTCGAGCGCCACCCCGATTTACGCAACCGGCCACAAACCGCCCGTCAAATTCCGTCAGAGATATTATGGTATTACGGTGGATGTGGAGCCGCGGCTAAGTTTACTCCACCAGACGAGGGAATTCGTCTTAATAGTAATAGCATACCTACACACTCCTGTTGCTACATACACATTTATGCAACGTAGCTCTCTAGGTAAAGCAAATAAGCGGGCGAAATGGATTCGGTTAAAACCTACATATGTATAGCGTACACATGTTCCGGATCTAATAGGAAAACGTGAACGGGACGTGTCGGGTTTGCGTATCTACACATGTCGGGCACTTATGTAATAGGCCTGGCTAATCATCGATGGTACCGCCGAGGAAACATTAAACGCTAATGCTTGACGTCATAAAACAGGGCAGTTTCCCTTTGACATGAGCGCTCTAACTACATTGTAACAAGTCCCGAACATTTGCATCGGGCGAGCTCATCAGCCCACTGAATTTTTCATCAGCCCCTAAATCCGCGGCAAATGTATGCAGACAACATCCGAAGCGACTCCGCCATACACCATATCGACGGGGTCGGATTCGGGAATTACATACGAAATCCGGGCCTTGTTATAAATGTATAAGTTCCTGATTATCGGCGTTTTTTAATTGGTTTTGTTAGCCGGCTTTCGGCGTCTGCTGATGCCTGGTGTGTAATAATTTAGGGTCACGTACACGGGTTTTGCGCTCAATTTGCATGAGGAACGGTGCCGCCGCCCTAACAATTGGCGAAAGCATTCCGTCATAAAATTGTTTATTTGCAGAAAATCCTGCGGAATACACCATTTCAATAAAGTTCCTTCGGCCGTTTTCCAAGTCGCGTCCTTTGTGTGTGTGCGCGGAGCTGCCGAAATGGAAGTGAGACAACATTAAATTTAGATTTTTGTCGTGAACGTGACGAGAGGCTCACTCGGCATAAGACCCGAGAAAAATACTCAAATTCGGGCCGGCACTTTTCGTATCGATTCCCGGCATTTCCCCGGCCGAGTCCGAACTTCTTTGCACGAGAGATCTGGGAGCGACCCGGCAATAATGGCCGATAATAACGCGATCTGACTGCCGACGGTGACAGTTCGGGACTCGCCATTTCCAAAGCGAGGAGGCATAATCGGTACGGTCCTGGACGCCGTAATAGGGCGCTCCTAGACTTCGCGTGCGAATTCTCACCCTCTGTTTCGCCCAGGACGCTCACCCCTCACCGCTTTTTGCCACCGGTATAGAATAAAATGAATTCGGCACTAGCATTATTACATAGTATAATCTAACGAGAATTCCGATGTATTATAACGTCTAAAATGGAAATTAATCGGATCTCTGGCCTAGCTCGAAATGAAATTAACCCTGTGAACCTAATATCACGTTGAAGGTCGGAGGAAGCGTCGCGCACAGGCCTCTGTAATACCCACCTTCAATATCGCGCCAATAAATATACAAATACAACGCAATGAAACGGCCTTATTGAAATTCCCAGACACGCGAACGCCTTCAATTAGTTGAAAAATTTAAATAAGCACGACGTGAGTATTCCGCCCGGGACGTACCCGCACCAAAGGCTTTGTTTTACAAACGCACCTCGCCAGAATTTTAATAAAAATTTTCCTCGAATTCGGATTTAGCAACAAGTTTTAACTCCCCCACATTAAAGGAGGCGGTTTGAACGTTCGCATTATTTTCGTTATTTCTAAGTTTCGGTCGGATCTTCGGGGGTGGCGCGGTGTCAATGGTGGTGCTTGTTGTCGGAACACAATAAACGTCGCTCCCTCTATTAAGAAAACCGTGTCAAACGTAATTTATTACGTCTTTCGGAGAGTGTTAATTTCAGCCGGAAAGATAACGCGGGCTCCTGCTTTTGTCTCCGAAGGAATTGTTTCAGGCGGTGGAAAAACGCCAGCGTGACGTTATATTGAATGAATAAGAAGCCAAATTGCTGGTTTCTAAGTCACCTCGACCGAATTCTTAACCGTTTGTATCGCCTTCCCACCGAGAAAAGTAGCGCGAAATAAATTATTACGGCTGGTTAACGCGATCGAACCGTATATTTCCGTCAGCGTGTTTGGTTCGTTTCGCGCATTTCGAGTGAGCTTTCGTCCTCCCGATGTTACTCCGTTTTCGCTCGGAATTAACGGAGAGGACCGTTGTGCCGGAAATTTTAATGGGTTGCCTTCTTCAAAATCACTTACCTGGTCGAGGACGACTACGGCATGTAAACAGTAGTCGTTAAATTCAGCTATTCGTTGAACTCACCTAAGATTTTGGCCATCGGCATGAAAAGTTAAAACTCTCAGAGATTCTGATCCCTAGACGAAAACGTAGGTGGTTTTTAATTGAGTGAGCTCAATAATGGTAGTAAGAATAAAGAGGGGTTTAAACGAGAGCGGATCAGAAAAGGAACAAGACGGATGAAATATTAGCATCAGAAAAGAACATCAAGAAGCGTGTGCGATGCTGCAGTGGAGATCAAGTCCGATAGTCGGTTAATTTCAGACGCTCAAAAACGCAACCGCCTTATATCCATACTATATACTATAACCCAACAGATTGTATCTATTAGACAAATTATGGCAGCCTAATTTCGTTGGCGGGTCTATTTTCGGTGTACCGGTAGGGTGGTGCGCGGTCGAGATTTACCATTTAACTTATGTTACACGACATTTTTATATTTGTATTTACGGGCGCGCATCAATTACGAAAAAGTACCTAATAAAAGTACATTGTTTACGCTTTTGCGGCCGCGGGGGTGAAGGATCGTGAGCGACGCGAGCTTTCAAAATAGAAAAAGGTAAAGCAAGAAAAATGGCCAATTTAGCTTAGCGGCGGCCGCGTGTGAATGGTAATCTAATTTCGCCTTCCGTTTGAATTAATTCGTCGCTTTCCGCGTGGAACAGGTGAAAGGGCCGCAATATTTTTCGACTAATTACCGACGGAATTACGTACTTGGGGTGTATAAAAATCGTGACCGGGGGAGATGTTTTGAATTCCGCCACTTGGGTATCACCTCAACGGTCGTTTGTCTTGTTTCCGGGATGTTTGGAATATCTCGCTCCTTTGAAATTGTAAATTTACTGTAGTCTATTTATAGGCGCGTTTTTTGTTTAAGAAACGGTATTCCTGTCAAACTCCAGGTTTCCAATAAAAGGAAATAAGATCCGGGGAGTTTATGCGCTTTTTGGAGATCTTCCAGAGAGACTTTGGTCGTGCTGTGCGCTTTCTCCCAGTCCCCCCGTCCGAAATACCGTAAACGTGGAGTAACATTCACAATGCGCTTGCGGTTACCTAATAAAAATCCGCTCCGATATGGCCGTATCGATCCGGAAATAAAATTACGGCTCGTTCTTTATTCTCGAAATAATTATGCGCGGGGGATAATTTGCGAGATCGCCTAAAACGGGAGACGTTTCTGGGGTGCGGGTCGGATATATGCGACAAGAAAAAGGCGTCACCCCGGAAAAGGGGAACGGATCCGCGCGCGGACGACGGAAAAAGAACTGTCTAAATTTCGTCAAGTATGAAAGTAACGACTAAGACGACCAATAACGAGCGGGGTGTTGCGAATTTCGAATTTATATGGGGTAGTTCACGCGACTTAGCTCGGAACGTACCGAGATCGCAATGAAACGCGACGTCACGGCGCCGAAGTCACGTCTGTCACCGGCACGCACCGAATTGCATTGTTGTTATTCATCCCAGATGCACTCCCAGATACTCGCCCATGTACGTATACATAACATACGCCGCCGGATGGTAGGTACACACGAGATTGCAACACGTACCGTCAATGAATGCGGGCCGATCACCGGCGTTCGACAACGCCATGCATTTTGCTCCGTTCCGGCCGCAACTGCGAATTCGGATTTCCTCCGCCATAATTCTCGGATGGGCTTTAATTCTCGACGCCCGACTGGTGGCGCAACTTTTGCCCAGATATAATCGCCCCCCAATAAATAAATCACATCCCCAATACGAATTATTTGGGAGGCGCAACCGGCGCGGAAGATTTCCGTGGTGATAATTTAAGTGGTTGCGGGTGATTTAAGTGGATGTTAAGGTCCCAACATCGGAAGATTGCCGATTAAAGCCGGTCTCCAACCGAGTCACAATTTACGGCCTTTTTATTACTCGGGATACCTAATGACGAACCGAATCCTCGTTTGTCTTCATTTCGGCCAGACCTAATAGAGTCCATTTCGCACCTTAAACACCCCCTTATAGTCGCCCACGCGGTAATGCCTACGAATTAGGTCGTCCGGTGATTGTAAAGTGTCTGGCATTTCTATCCACCCTCCGCTCCATCATGACACGTAATTAATGAAAAATAAAGAGCGCAGCGGAATTATTTATCAACAGTCAACATCGCTTCGCTTTGTATTATGCTGTACTATTAGGGTAAATGTTTGCGATAAATTCAAATAAGAAGCTTAATGAAATTTCGGATTATTTCTTATTATTATTACGATAAAATTCGGAACGGCCTATCTCATAATGACATAACGGATTATACTTTTGCTCTGCGAGGGTGCGCACACAAGAAATGATCGAATGAAAGTTCGAGAGCAATTTTACAACTTGACAACTATCGAACTTGAAGTTTATTGTTGTGATCCGAAAACCGACCCCGCTTTATAACCATACTTTAATTACTTTATCCCAAATATTCGCGAAGTCACCCGTGAGCCAGCAAACTTTAAACCGATCGAAATTCTTCTGAACCGAACGCGACCGCCGTGCACTCCTCTCATCCACCTATCATCTATCCGACGGTACTATCAAAATTGATTAAATCTGATGGAGCTCTCGCCGTAATGATACGTAATAAATTAAACTTCTTGTTGGCCCGTGGCACTCGCTCGGCTATGAGCCCGCGGCTCTTAATCTGAACTTTGATATATCACCGAGATAAGTGCAGTCGTTCATACGTTCGGAGGCAGGTCGGCGTGTTAGTTCGTTAATTAGTCCAGATTTCGTGTCATCTGCACTTTTGACTGTGCCCCGGCTCAGCTGACATGTCATTAAAAATTCGTGTCACTATCGTAATTAACTCGTCCAACCGTGAATTCAACATGCTCATTTTCGCTGTTTGTTTGTGTGCTTGTTTGTTTTGTACGTTGTGAATTAAAAATAAATCATATTATTTTTTAAATCATACCTGCACATCAAAACATCAGCGGTATCCAGTTACGAATGGTTATCATTCTCACCATATCAATGATTATCATCAGCTCAATCAGAAATCCGTCGATTCTGGTTGAGTTTTATTATACTGGATGATGTTCGCAAATTCAAGTATCGCATATAGGTACATATCCCTAAAAATCGTCGGTGAAAATATCAGATTATGATGTAGTTTGTAGTGGAGGATGAGTTTATTATGTTATGTCATAATTTGTAGCGTTCAGGCTAAGTGGACCGATATTTCCATAAAGTGACGCGGGAAACTGAGAAAAGCTTCAACTCGATCGCACCACCGGCCCTAATAGGTAAGAGGCCTTTACGGTCTTTTAATCGTTCGGTGAAATCATTCCGACGTTTCCGTTGGAAAATTATCAAGCGTCACTCCTCCGATCGATGCGAAGGGCAACTTGTTTACGACACACCGTCAAACTTGAAAATTCCAAATGAAAGAGGAACGAGATGCGGCGGCGACGCCTCGCGTCTTCCACCTGACTTTATAAAAGTTGGAAGTTTAAATCGCGATGTGCCGCGAGGAATGCAATTAGAATTTTTAAACTGGCGCACCTCCTCTCCACCATCGATCTCTGCATATTTACAAACAAATGTCGCCCGCCTCGGATGCTCCAGATCAAGGAGGAATATCTTCATGGTGGCTGCGTCCGTATTTTAAAAGTTCAGCCGAAATCCGCCGAGTTTTCTCCTCTCTCTTTCCTCCCTCCCGTTCCGAACCCGCCGATAAAGTAATCAGGTTTATGAGTCGTTTTATTGAATGCAAATTACGAACGACGCCGACCCTACCGAGCGTCCCAGTTCCGTGACTTTTCGTGACATGTGAAGTTCCCCAATTAAAACGGTTTCGGAAGTTGCCGTCATCAGGAAACGGCAACATTTTCATCGCCCTTTGTCTTCGCCACCGCCGCCTCGATCCTGCGTGGTGGGGGCGCTCCCCGGACTCGGCCGGATTAATGTGCAGATTCGGAATTAACCGGAGCCGTTAGAGTGTAATTTTTGCATTCGGCGCGGAAGAAATTACGAGAGAGTCTTAAAGTTCCGGAAAGTTCCGGCCGCGATGGCCAGGTATTTGCGACCCACTTTATGGCGGAAGGTAACGGGTGTTTTCTGTTAGGATTGAAATGGCCCGGTTCCAAATTCACTCTTCGATCCGAATCGCCGGTATCTCTGGTCTCCGGGCCGGGGAGTCCGCGATCGGAACGGCTTTTAGGCAGTATGTTGACTTCCTTTTTGCAACTCCGGGGCGTTAAAGAGAAGATTGAATTCATAATTCAACCCGTTCCGTTTCCCCCTTTTTTATTACCACCTCATCACCCGAATCCCGACCGCCCGGTCCTTTTTATCGAGCCGCGGCCTTTTTCGTTTGTTTAACTTTACCCGGTGATTATTTAAATTATTACTAAATTAATTAAGGAGATTTTAATTAATTCAAGTCCGGGGAGCCATATCATTAAGGGATTTTATCTCGAGATGAGCGCGGGGGATCCGCGATCGTTCCCCGGATGACTCGAATTCGAATCTGCTGTCGTCGGAGCCGTTCCGTTCACATCAGCGCGTATTGTTCTTACGTCAACAAGTATCTAAGTAATTAAACTGGGGGGGCCGAAACACGTCCTCAAAATCGCGAGATAAAATCCGAATTGATTGACGTTTCCTTGCGGGGATAGTGTCGGGTAGCAGTTGCCGGGCAATGTGTTAGTTTGGAAACTGATAACGGCGACATCAAACTTGGCCCGATTTCGTCCACCGCGGTCATTATGACATTACGCTCGGTTTGCATCGCCGTATCCGCATCCGTTCGCCCCGCTCGAATCGGGGGAAATTCGATTTTTCCCCGCTTCGCCCTCGCAGCGTGTATACACGGGCGATCTCCGGTTTTCCGACAAAATCCGGTGATTTCCCATCCCGCACATTCGGCCCGGCCATCTATTATTCATTCGTCTTCCTTCGCGTTCGCGCTTTATCCGGCGATGCAAATTCGCGCCGTTTTTACGGCCGTTTAAACTGAAAGCGATTAGCGCGACTAACCGCGACCGCACACACACAATGACCTCCGGTAACGGAATCGTTAATTGCGACCTTTTTACGACTTCCGCAGCCGGACGGGCGCCGTAAACAACGACGTTATGGCCCGCATAAACGCGGACGTCTTATGTAAGATGCATGCCGCCACCCTTAAACCGCATCGCTTTACGTCGACCGCAACAAAAATTTTAATCCGGTAATCTCATTTCCAGATAAGTTTATTACGTATGCACGTGAGAAAGGAACCCACATGCGTTATTATCGTTATAAAGTGACGGTAATAATAATAATAGCGGAGGGGCGCTCGGGGATCTTTTCCGAGAGATAATTGGCTGAGATAGCGCGCGCGCCGGGCGCATGCAATCTGCGATTTTAATGAAAAATAAATAGCGGCCCGGCCCGGTCTCTTTAAAATATCCTTATATCGCCCCGAATGAGCGGTCGGGGAACGTATTATAACGGGGCGAAACGCGCGTGTTCGACTCGAAATTTGATCAAACGCCTCGCCGGATTAAATTGGCCTCCATAAATCGTCACCATGTAGCATTCATCGCGCTCAAACTTGCGAGTTTTCGGCTTGAATGGGAACGGGTCCGGAGCCGGGAGGTGGGAAAACGGACCCAAACATTATTCCATCGCACCCAGCGCGCCGTCGGCACTATTCACCCGATTTTTATCCCCCGATGGCCGAGAAGATCGCCCATTATTTATGCGCGACCTCATAAAGTATGTATCGCGATCGCGATCGCAATCGAATTGATATTATAGCGCGGGGGGCGATTTTTGAGGACTTAATTAAATCTCGACCGGATTAGGGCCCGACCCGATTGTATTGCCGAATGTATACTTTATGAAGAGGGGGCCCCCATTAAGGCGAGCCCTTAAATTATTGTACAACACCTTCGAATTAATAATCGCTATAGTAGTTGTATAGGGGAGTGTTAATAATCACTGTCCTTCGTATCTACTCGTACCTAATACGTATTAGTCATATAGGTGAGATTAATAGTACATCACTATTTATCTAGTTCTAGGTCTAGCTTGAGAAAATCAACTTCATTGTCTAGAATTCAGTGAAAAATGACTTGAGCTAGGAGTGAAAAAATATGATTATGTGCGTTTAATGAAGTAATGATTAGGATGATGGTCGATCCGGTGAATTAGCGTGTCGCGCGGTGTACACGGGATGTTGTGACACATTTTGAGGGATGACGCGGCCGGTCCTAATGGTGGGTCTCTTATTTATTGCCGCTAGCCGGTGTAATCGCGTCCCCTCTGACAGGCTCAGTTTTTCCGGCCGATTCTTCGCACTGCGCGACAAAAATAATCTAAATTGTTTGCGAGTTGCACCGTTGACAAATGAATTTAGTCGACAGCGACGCCGGGACATGATTAATGCGTGCGGCTCGTTTTCTATAAAATGAAGAGTAATTTAATTGGAAGCTGCCACCTTGGAACGCGCCAGTATGTTAGATGGTGGGGAACGTTCCACGGACAGGCGGCGGAAAGCTCCGGACGTGTCTCTATTAGCCCCTCATCCACGGCGCGATTGATTATTCCGATCTCTGCCCGCCGACGAGCCTCCGGACCGTTTATTGATAATGCGGCCGACGCAAAAATCAACCAGAAACGGCGCTGGGATTTCTCCCGATCCGAATAAACGGGCGGTAATAGGGTGAAATTTGTGCGTCGCCGGGAGGGTAAAGTGCTTCTGTGCGCGGCCCCCTGCGGTTCCTTGGGAAACACCGCGTGAAATTGCGGCGAAGTTGAAATATGATAGCCGCATCGATTAAATATAATGAATGATCCGAAATTTATTCAGAACAAACATTATAGGCAAGTAAATGAAAGTCTCGGCTTAGTTCGTGAATGATGTTGCCAGCGAAATGAGGTGTCTTTATAATACGGAATGGGGGGATGAGATGAGCAAAGGAAAAACCCGCCGCCGTCGAGTTAATTCGGTGAATTTATCATATCATAATTATTATCTCACGAGGACGACTCCGTGTATGAAGATAATTTCGGACAATTGCGAAGGGCCGGTCCCTCCCTCGAAATACGCCGAATACCTTAATGCTGTATGCAGGATAATCCGGATAATAGACACATGATTAATGATCCGAAAGGTCTCTTCCATGCCTTTCAACTCCATGGCAGGATTCACGAAGGCCACTTGGAAACTTTGCAGTGCCATTTAATTTTTGTTACGAGTATGACACTAAATTAATAGCCGTGCATCAGTCATTTCCCGCTTCGAAATTCAATTTCACTCCGCAAACCGAACGCACTTTACCCCCCCGGAGGAGGAAAAAACCAGACCGGAGAAATAAGTTGCCTTTGTACTTTGTGCAGTATCCGATAATTAAAGTGGAAGAGCGGAGATCGCGATGTAATTCCCTCGCTTCGGTTTTGTATTATATACGGAAATATCGCAATTGAGTTGTTCACAATTATAAATTGTTAATTGTGTTATCGAATCAAGACCTCGCGGAAATTATTCATGCGCGCTTTTTCATTCTTCCCTCATGTCGCCGAGTGCCCGCCGGAGATTCGCGCCAGCGCAGCCCCGGACCGGCCCGACGTGTCCCCCGCTGGCGGCCGCGCACGATATTTACCCTCGGCAGTGTTTAACGGATTAAGTCGCAGATGGTAAGCGTTTTCTGCCGCCCTCAGCTGAGCCCCGTTCGCCAATATCAAGATGCTGATGGTTTACACAGCCGGAATGCGCACCGGCTTTAATCTGTTTCGCCTGACAAGTCGAACGAATCCTCCGACTCGTAATCTTTCCGACGTGCACAGTCACATGTCTCCCCAGGCGAGCGCCCTTATTCCCCGAAGATTCGCGATACACGACACCTAGGTGCGCGATTTCCTCCACTACATCATCACTATTTCAATTATCCCCGTATATGCAAGTCTCGGGGTATTTAGAAGACTGGGCGGCTATAACTTTCGTATAGTGAGATTGGAAAAAGTTGTGAGGCGAAAAACGCGGAAATGGGCCGATGCAGTAGGTGTTGCGTTACAGGATCGGGTATCGTGACTGACATTTGTCGTCCGATCGGATCCGATCCTGGCTCCGTTCTGCCGTTGTGTACAGGGACGGTCCGGTCGGAAGTCGATGGGCCTTAGATGCATTAATCACACAAACAGTCGTATATATGTAGTTCGCAGCCTGGGCAGATTGGGGCGGCTTATCCTCGCGATTCCCAGTTCAACTAACGAATGTCAGGACGCCGTGCTCCCTCGCAGATGGTCTCCGATTCGTAATCCCGGTGACGGATGTGGAGGCGCCCCCTCCCCCATTTATTTAAATTCCGAATATTCGAGACCCTCCGGGCGCTCGCTCCGCCGAAAACCGAAATTCCGGGGGACAATTCCACCGTAAATATTTTATTTCCAGATAGTTTAATTGCCGAGTTTGGGCCGGCACTAAAATAACACGGTGAATAAACAGTGGTGATCCACCTTTTCCATATGCCCGCATTTCGCCCGCAGGAGTCGATGTCTCGCTCCGGTGTTTGAGCACCTATACAAAGCATTTTGAATTAGCCGCTCGTTACGCCACCTTAATAACACAATCAACCGTCTAGAAATGCCGTATTCCCCGTAGTTTCGCTCTCCCACTCAATCCGGGACCAATTTATTATACACCCGCAGTTCGTATTAATACCCTCAGACAAACAATTAACACCGGAATGAAACACTCCTACGAGAACACAAATAACAAAAGCTACACCGAGTTTCGAACAATACGGAACAATGGGCCGAAGACGGGAAATAGGCGCACGTTCAAAACGCGACCCATTCAAAAAATAATAACTTTTATCAACGAGCCGAGCCGGTCCCTTTCGGCCCAAATAATTAGCGCTTTCACCGCGAAGCGAATAATCCGCCTTTGCCGCCACAAAAACGAAAAGAAATGTTCATTATACCCACAGGGTGCCCCACGGCCAACGAAATTACATTTCTTCCCAAATGCATTTAAAAGCTGTCATCAAGTTACCGGGCCTTGTAGCAAACAGTCCCCAACCGCTTTTGCTTGAGATATCCTGCATTTGAATATCCTAGATTTTATATCTTCACGGATATATCAAATTGTGTAGGTGAAATTTAGTTTCTGTAATTAATTATCTTTGTTCCGGTTACCTTGGGACACCCTGTATATGATAAAAACGGAATGGGAAATATCGCAATCAGAAACTGGGAAGCGGAAGGATCGGCCGGTAGGTCCAATTTGACTTATTTACGAAATAATACAGGAAATGGTAATTCGAATCGCTTCGGGAGGCGCCGACTTTAATAACGATATCATTAATAACGGGGACAATCTGCAATTCACGCGAGCCGCACGGAAGATGACAGCTCGGGGCTTCGATTATACGATCGGGGGTGTCGGCTCGTGTCTCGCACGCCGCGGCCCCGCGCCGGTCGAATCGCGATCCACAAATTACACACAGGCTGCTTATCTGAATAAGGCAACACATATAATACGACCTAGGCGCTTAAGCTGGACCGGGGACGCTCATCAGGTCAACTGGATTCACGGATCGGACAAAAAGTCAGAGGGCCCCCGTTAATAATGCCCGTTAGCCGGCTGCACCCTTAATTGGGGGAGTGGCCGTTTTTGCCCGCAAAAGCCGATTCCTGGGCGCCATGCGGAAGCTCAAAAACCGGCCAGTCCGGCGGCCATCGTCTAAACCGTAATAAAACGATATGGTTTATAGTTTTACTTTACCTAACAAATTTGGCCGGTCTTAATTAAAGAATATTATCGACCGTCGTAAACCGTCATCGCCGACACTCCGGTGTGGCAATTTTCCGGCATCGCTGCGACCGGAAAAGGTCCCGGCTCCCGCTCCCAAGAAGAATTAGAATGCATGGAAAATTTGCCCCAAAGGATATTTCAAAATAACAAAGCGGCGTGCCATTTTTATTGAAATGTATTCTCGATACGCGATTCTAATGGAATTTGTCGCACGTGACGGTGTACGTAATACTCTTTGCTGGTGTTGTCGTATGTGCAGCCGTTGCCCTGCCTGCACTTCGCCGTAGATCTATCGACGCATGGTGAGCCAGAAAATGCATTGCCCGATCGGAATTGCATTCGATTGGTCTCCCGATGGCGCTTTTTAATTTCGAGCCCGGCGCACCGCCGACGAGGATCTGTGTAACGTTGTCGGGCAGTGAGGTGATGCGTTTTAAAACGGAAATAAACCCCCGCTAAACTGACGTTCTATTTTCGATCACCCGGGGGCGCGTTTTCGTACAAAAAACGACGCCAAAAATATATAGATCCGAAACGTCGGCTTATTGTGTTGTTTGTTAGGAGTTACCGCAACAACCTGGTTCGTTCCGAGTCGAGTCGAATTAGCGACTGGCGGATACAACAAAGCGAAATCTTTCCTCTGCCGGCCGAACGCAAATAAATTAATGAAAAGAACGTGTTGAATCGGTCGGCCGGGTCTTAATTGAATTTGGTATTCGCATGCTAATTCGTACTAAACTGATTCTGAAAGTATTCAGTTTACACCGCAATTAGCGCGATGCGCTCGACCTTTTCCAGCCAGAATCGGGGCCGAATTCGATGTGTATCGCTCCGTATTGATTTGTATATTTACATACGCGTATACACACACGTACGGCCATTTTCCCGTGGGCCTTTTCGGGGGAAAAAATTTTCGCCCGAATACATTTCGAGTCGTGATGCAGTTGTCGCGGTCGGGGAGGAACGTGACTTCGCCGGTGGCCTTTGACATTTCAGTGGCGGCGCCGCGTTCGGGGATGTTGTCCGAGGCGATCCGGCGTGTGGATTTATTTAAAGGCGTGAAATGGTGGCTCCCTAATCGTGTGTCAAGCCAGTTTTGCCCGCCCGGGCTGCTTTAATTATGCCGGTTTGATTTATCCAGGAAGCGGTCCCAGAGCGAGGATTCCGTCCCGGCACTGATTAATTTTTCTTCGCGACTAAATGCGGAATTCGGCTCCATCGGCGTGTCATTTCGACAAGACCCGATTTCCCCAAAATCCAAATAAATTCATGTCAATCAGGCAGACGTTGGAATCGCAAAGAAACATATTTTACTCAGTATATGCACTCACATGTGTAGGTACTCGCTAACTTGAAAATTAATGGCTAGGTACATACTCCTCCAGTTGAGAGTGCTCTGAAATAAGCCCGTGTTTGCTGGGGATTACTCTAGACAACATCCGCATATTCTATATTTATCACGAGTCACTTTTCTGCAGATGCGGTAAATGTTTTGACAATTCCTGGAGCGAGGGAATGCGTGAAATTTCCAAATCGCGCCCTTATGTTCCGCTGCATAAATTAGAACGGGGAGACCGAACACAAAAACGCCATGTCGTCGCGCTCCCAGACCGAAAGCGACTCATAAATATATTATTCCCGTTGAAGTACTACATTTATATACATAATAGATTGCACTTAATAAGGTTTTATGCAACAAATTTCGTACGGTTTAAATCCGCTTAGGCGAAGATTAAATCCGGCGAAGCTCGGTCTCTCCTCCGCTCTTCCACATGCGAGCGATGATTTCAAGTGTTGGTCGGAAGACAAAAGTCAATCCGCGGTGAGTTTTAAAACGTCGAATTCGTGTAACGCGAATGCCCCCGGCTCGCTCTTATTCCCGAATTTAAACTAAACACATCCGGGCACGGGTCTCGGTTTTTATCGCCGGTGGGTTGGGTTCCCTAATAAACCCACCTGATGCTTGATTGCTCGCCAGATGGCCGATGTGACCGCTCCCCGTTCCGTTAGGCAAATTCGCATTTTGCGGAGAATCGAATTAGAATTGATTCGGCGTCCGGGGGCCGTCAAAAAATGCTCATGTCGTAAAAGTAAAATACGTCCGATTCAAACAATCATCAATCTTTTTCCACCGCACGGGAGAAGCTCGCTATATAATTAACATGTCGTAAATTCTCAAACCCTAAGATAGATACTCGTACATGCCCGAGTTCAAATTTTGGAATCCTGATTCTACCTGATGGTGACAAAGTACTAGAGAACTAGAGAGGGATGAATTATTCGTTTTCCCCCCTTCGGTTTCGCCTTTTTTGTGTGTCCTACAGAATCGAATTTAATGTAACGAGAGAGGCCGCAAACGGTAAAGAAATTAATTAGAACGAAATAAGATGAGCTGATTAAGTTCCATTCTTTATCGCTTTGAAATTGATATTGATTTTTAAAAGTGCGAAAATGAGACAAAGGAACTCAACGAAAGCAATTAAAAGCTGAGGAGCGACCAGGATTGAAGTTGGAACAATAAATTTTCCATATAAACTGCGTTAATATTTTTTTTACTAAATAGATTGTTCATTTCGCGATGGCTCGGAACCATCAGCCCAAGTTCTGACTTATTAAGAAATGCCTCATGAATATTTATAAATTTCCAAGTTATTTTTGGGAGCCATCAGGAAAAATTACTTCTTAATTGAATTTGTGATGAACGACTTTAATAATTAATAAAAACTTATCAGGGCCTTTTTTAATTGTATCAATAGCGAATGCCAATCATCACCAGAGGTCAGAGAAAACGGGTGTTCTTTCTTCCTCTCGAATCTCGTAATCATTAATCAAAAACACCGAAAAACAAACAGGGAAACGTGAGTTTTTGCCCCTTATTCAAATACCGAACCCATATTTCGAGCGATCGATCGATCGCGCGGACTCGATCCTTTTTACATTTCGCAGTCTCACAGCATCCCATTGTTGCATTTGTACAGTGAGCAGAGCATTCGCTCGCCAATAAATAAATGGCCGGGCGGTGTCGTCATGTAATTAAATTTCTGAGATTAAATGTAGTGGATTGGATCACGTTTCGCAAACTTCGCTATCTGGCGAAGCCCTAAACCACGCGTCCTAAACGACATGTTTTTCTCATTATTACTCTAAATAATAGCTTCATTTGCCGTAACTCCACCAAAAAGACCGGCGAGGGTTGCTTTCTAAAAAATATTACCCGCATATAATTGTGCGCTTTTAACAGCGTTTTACATAAAAACAGACAAAGTTGCCCCGCGTTCGCATCCCTTTTCCTGCCGATTATTCTACTCAAACGCGAGCACTATAACATTCTACCTGCAAACTATACGCCGTAAGTGTGTATGTAAACTAGTTGTAAAAATGAGCTATTACGCTTGAGTTTTCCTTCCGCATGATACAGAGATACGACAACAACAACAACAACAACAACGACAACGACGACAACAACTGCCACGAGTAGAAACAAAGTGTTCATACTTTAGAGTTCAGCGGATACTCCCCGAGTATCAAGTGATTGTTCTCATAAATTACCATTTAAATCGCTTGCAAATTAGGATTATGTTGGATTGATTTAATGACTACCCCAGGCCTCGCCCTTTATAAGGTTAAGTTTCACTTTAATTCTGTCTCGTTTCTTTCGAAATTAATTGCGAGTGCGTATTAGAAATCGATTAGGCCGTTTATTTAACGGAATTTAGTGGTAGATAAAAATACCGGTATAATAATATAAGAGGATCAATGCCATTTATTGGATCCGATTCCTACGATGATTAACTTGATGGGGCGCTTGTGTCGTTATACTGCGCTCGAGCGATTTGACGATATTCTCCGTCCGTTTTCGCAATTAAAACCGCTTTGGATACTCAAGGAAAGCTACAAAACAGCTAGTTGATAGACATTTAAGCGACTAGATTTTATATATTTACAATGGCGGCTCGGGCTTTTATATCACGATGATGATGATGATGGGTGGCGGTGGTCCATTTCTTATTAAAATGTGATTTTGGGGTTTATTTGTGCACAAAGGGCGATAAAAAGGTCCTTTTGTGGCGGCGATCGGGTACGCGCCATGTTAGTCTATAGGGCTACAAGGGACGAGGGTACGGTTCGGACTTCGGCGGGCGGGATCCCTAATTTGGGGGGATGTGCAATTCTGCAAATCCCTCGGTGAAGTTATGGTTCATTTCTGTTAATATCGCTTAATTAAAAGATAGCGTTTTGACACGTTCATCCACGTTTGAAATCGGGTATAATTTGACTTGAGCGAAGGCCGCAATAAAGCGAGCAAATACAAAAGCCGCTGAAAAATGGGCCGGAACGTTTCGCAGAAATGCAATGTAGGCATCGACGCTGGCCCCGGCTTAGCTGACCCCGTCGGCCAGAAAAGGGGAGCGGGAGATCCGACCTCGCCGAAATGTTCGCCCGCCTGAGCGATGGATATGACTCCCTACAATAATCCCGCACCATTGATTCTCGTCTTATATCAGCGAAAGCGCCGCATCTTTCAGACTTACACCACCTCCGTGCGCGACTCAATATTTCGCGACTCCCATACAGGACCCGCGGAAGAATCATCCTTCATGGGCGCACATATGCAAATCCGCCGATAATAACGGCGACCTGCATATTTTGATTAAACCCGAGCCGCCGCCGCCGCTGTGCCACCCACCAGCCGAGCGACTTAATTCGCCGCAATTACGCGTACAGCCGCGGCCTTAATATTGGCCTTAAACAAGCCCTTAAAACGTTGAGAAGTTTTCGAAAGTTAACGCCACGACGGTACTTTATCGTCCTTCACTCAAGAAAAGTCGGTCTGATGCGATGACGGCGTTATTTTAATCCACGAGAAAAGGGTCAAGTGTGGATCGGGACCGCTTGCCCTCTCTCATTTACCACAGATAACACGTAATCGGCCTTTATCGATATAATCCTACCGTTTTTCGACAATCGCTTTAACAAAAACCAATACCAGATTCAACGTGAACTAAACAATTAATGCAAATACTAAACATTGGCCGAAATGGCACTTGAAATAGTTCAAAAACAAAATGAAATTAATCGCATTATCGAAGCCGAAACTGAACGAAATTCTCGTACCGATAATGAAATGGAGATTTGTCATTTTCATAGTCGGTTACAAATGCGGGTTTTTTGCCGGTCTCGGGCGCGTCCAGTGAAATGTCGGAAAGAGTCCTTTTATTATTAAATTATGCCCAGTGTCCTGGATATAACGCGGTGGCGATTTAGGCAAAATCGAGCGAGGGATGTGCTCGGTGCGGACACAGGTCGAATCATCGATTTATCTCGCCGCCTTTCTCCGGTGCCGCCCGCCGCCGGAATACAGAGAGAACGGCCGGGGGAGGAAAAGAGTAACAAGTATACGTATGCAACGGGCAGGGATGCAGGCGGCCGCCTTTGTGGCCTTTATCGGGAAGAGGGCGACCACGCAATACCGGCAGGAGGGCGGCGAAGACGGGGAAGTGCGATAGGTCCGGACGCGCGACATTAGCATTCATGTCGCAGATTGCCACAAACGTAAATCGCCTGCGTCTACAGCGTTTCAGCTCTTAATTGCATTTTAAACAGCCTCCTTTCCTCGTCCGAGCCGGGCCCGGCTCTCGGAAAGAACTCACTTTTTCGCCCCGAGAAAGACCCGAACGACCTCAAGCATTCAGTCCGGCGTACTCCGGACCGGGCACTCGACTAAATAAGACTTTGCCTGCACAGTGTGCCTTTGATGTATAAATGAATTGACTTTTTTACTTTATTAGCCTCTCTCTCGCTTCCACCCTTCAGTACAGGTCACTTCCCGTTTAAGACTCCGCCGGGCCCCCCGAGTACCGACAATTCGGCTTGGAGTTTTACCCTTGGATTCGATCAAAACGGCGCCGATCGCGCGAAAACAATGACGATGACACAAACCGTTCGAAATTTGTCGCAATTATTACGCGACGTTTCCGATCGCTTTCTCGCCTCATCGCTTATTTCATAATGAAAAAGCTTCCAAACGAACCGATTCTTAATTGAAATTGAACAAACAAAATCGTCGCGCGTATAATTGGGCTAATTAGGACACGTACAATTTCTTTCCCCTTGGGCCCTTTCCCTTAAATACCAGTCATATAAGTAATAAGTGGTGAACCACCCCCCGAGAAAGCCACTCGGTTGGTATTCAAGACCGTACTAAGTGTACGCGTTGTAATTTATGTAAAACGGAATTTCGGTGCAGCATTTTGGGATCTCTGTAATTTATAAATCATTAACTAGCATTCCGGGATGAATTATTTAAAATTTAGCGGAAATTATAAAGTTCCGCGACTTTGTTCCCAAATACGGAATCCCAGATTAGCATACGTACGTCTGTGATTTTTCCTCTCTCCTTCCGATCGAAAAAATGGTAAAGTTACGCAACCTCATTTATGCGAACGCTCCCGATATTATTCTCTGTGCAGTCCACATAGCAAATCTCGAGAGTAGCGAACTCACTTATCTAACATTCAAGGATTTGCGCTTAATGAATGAGCATTTGTGTATCACAGCCATAGGCGAGCGGTATGTGTTAGTGTCCTATCACTAGTTAGTGCTGTGATATGATTTATGGGGAGCTTAATGACCGTAATGCGAGCTTGAGTCCGTTAGCCCAAACTCTGTGCTCACTTAGATAGGTCAGATAGGTCAGGCCCCATGCGAGGTCGCCCTTATTATGTGCTATTATGTGTGCATAAGTGGGAGCGCGCCCGTCACATCCCGTGTGTATCCCCCCGTTCTTATGCCTTAACGACTAACAATTTATCACCGAAACTTGATTATTTACTAATTTTATCTGCATGTTCGGTAATTAAAACGGCAGAGATCGCCATCATCATTCCGAGGCCCGAAACGATGCAATCTGCGGGATTATGATAGTTTCCCTTTTAAACAGGCCCGAGGGGTCGCCATATACCTCTATACCTACCCTATACCTACGAGCCGCAATTGCTCCCTCATGCACACAGCGAAGAAAGTGGATGATGAGAGTACACTCCGGTCTGCACCCCCAGACCTTTGCACAATTCGAGAATTTTCTAATAAAACTTCATTGATTGAAGCCGGAAGGTAGGTAAAACCGGGACGCGAATCGCTGCTATATTAGAGACGCAGTAAACGCGGGGGAATAACTTCTAATGTAAAGACATAAAAACTTTCCAGGTCGTATTACTCTTAATATGACGTTTTATTTATGTAAGTTGCCGCCGTAAACTTCAATTTCGAAGCGACATCAAAAGTCCTAACGAATTAACCAATTGATGTTGGTTAAAAGCCACATTCGGCCAATCTTGTGCAAGTACTCACCGCGACCTATTTTCTTTTCGCCGAGGGTGCAGCGGCAAGACAACAAAGCGCTCTTTTCATCCCTCAGATGTTGTTATTAACATTGAAGCCTTCATTCAGTCATTATCAATTTTTTAATATTTTTTCCTTCGAGTCCTAGTAGGGCTTATTAAATCAGCGATGCCGTTAAAGAGAAATTCGTTCGCGAATTCCGCGTTCCCTCCGTCTGTGCACAATATTAAAGTGTTCTGAATTATTTAAATATAGTCAAACGGAACGGGACTTGCTTCGACTTTGTTAAAGCGTTTAAACAAGAAAAGATGCAAATATCCTTCAGGAAGCCACCTATATCTATAGCCGGCTCTATCGGAAGGGGGTATCAATTATGTATACACTTGCGAAATAATTTATTTTCTTTTCGGGGAGACCATCATCCTTTTATTCGGAACGGGTTAGCATCGGAATTAAGCTCGGTCTTAGTTTGGGGGAACTATAGGCGTGATGTAAGCCAGCCAGCGCACTATAGATGCGAGTTCTGAATTTCGCATTAATGCCACGTTTTGAAATTCACGGCTTTATTCGAATACCTATATACGCTGCATAAAACTAAAACTCGAGAGAAAGAAAGAGGGAAAGACAGAGAGACGGGGAGTGTAAGAAGGACACGGACCAGACCGTGCAAAAATATAAAGAAATAAAATGATTTGGATGCGATATACTTACGGTGATACGAATCGCGGGAAGAAATTGTCTGGAAGGTGGGACTGGGGGATGTCGATGTCTGAAATGAAAGCGAGCAGTCCTGATGCGTTATTCAAAACTGTCACTCCTTATTCAATAACAAATCGCTTTCGTTTTTATATTTTCGACGTAGGGGGGAGGGGGCGCATTCCCTTGGAAATTAAAACAAGTCGAGTGGGAGGGCGAGGGGGGCGGGTGGCGTCGCGGCGATATGATAATAATAATTTAGCGTCGAGGTGTTTAGGTGCGGCCTAGAATTACACACACATGATTCATTCCGAGCTTAATGTTCCGTAACACATTTAAGCGAGGCGTTTTAAAACAACAAAAAGGACTAAGCCGGGATCAAAAGAGTCAAATGAATTCTGGTTATTGTTAGAACCGGTCGCGGTTTTTTATTTTAATAAGCGCTTGCGAAGGGCGCATCCAGTCGGCGGACACGGTCGCGTCCGGAAAATTAGAGGAGGACGTCTCGATGTATAAGGTCGATAGGGGTGGTGTCGAGTGGGCGGTTGTCAGATTTGGTTTAATCAAGGACTTAATTTATGCAAGGTGCCTGTTCTTGATTAAATCTGCGATACATCACGGCGTTCAGCTGGTGTAAACCGTAATGAAAACTACGGCCCAACTCGCCGGCGGCGTCGCCGGCACCGGCAGAAAAACGGCAATTAAGCGGGACTTAATTTTGAGAACGAGGTAATCCAAATAATAAGAGTAGATCACCATGGGCTCTCACTTCAGTTCTTTCTTAATTACCGAATGTTTCTGTCCCGATAAATCACACACCGGGCAATTGTCCTGAAGGACCGTAATACCCGGTCCTCGGTCGCGGCAGCCATTCCCTCCGTAAGCTCGCATCCTGGAAGCTCGCAGCGCGAAGCTCTCTCCCGGCGAACACCGGTTATGCACCACTATTACCCCCAAACTCGCTCCCATTATGAATGCCGCCGCCGTCACTTAAGCCAACTCCCTCAACTTTGATATTTCGCCTCATGAACCGCCAATAAAAGTAACCGCCGCCGTAATAATTCATAGACTGTACGAAATTGATAAAGCGATCCTGCGCCCGGCGATCGTTACTTAATTTTTTATTTTCACGGAACGGAGAATTACTCACCGATCCAATTGAATTACCGACGCGTCCGTTCCGATTGTTGACAGAGCCTTAATTTTTTCCATCATCTGCCTTTATAATCTATCATTCTGTCACAATGATCGTTTAAATTATACACGGCGAAACGATCCGTCTTCCCTCCCGTATGTGGGGTTTTAATTTGTTCTGAGATTCTGCGATAAAGGCAAGAACAAGTGCACACACACACAGATGCCCACCCTTGAAAGCATCCCTATAAGAGTATCGCTTTGGTCTTGGCATGTAGACTCTCTCGCCACTCTACTTGTAGTCGTATGTATGTACTCGTATACAGTATTGCACCTTTCTGCCAAGATTCGGTTTTAAAGTTCGCTTCACCGCCTCAACTTGAATCGTTTAACTCCGGCGTAGTCCTTTTGTGAGTTTTCAGGGGTAGAGCGAATTCCTGCGGTTTTTGGGGTGTATCGGCCGGATTCACCACGATCGAGTAAGTATTGACGATGGCGGTGCGCGTATTCGAAATAATATTATTCGTGTCCTCGAGGACGTTCCAACAGATATATAAATTGCTCGATTGTAGATCCGCTGTTTGTAGTGTAAACAAAAACAGACGAAAACGAAATAAATGGGCAACAATTCCAGCAACAGCCCATTAAACATGGCTCGGTATGTTTAATCCATTAATAACGGCGCAAGTACACAAATAGATTTATGTTCGCCCTTATTTCCTGATCGCCGTTTGAGGGACGGCAGATCGGACGCATTGACTGGATCTCGGCCGCACACTGTTTATACGCGATACGTGATTTAACCCGCTGCACCGGATTCCTCAATACGCGGCAAGGATCACGGAAGATTTACTTAGAGCTTACCCGATACCCAATATAACCCGGCGCTCGATGACTACTATTTTCGCAACCCACTTTTCGGAGACGTCGCAAGCCCCTCGACTCCGAAGAAAGGAGGGGTCGGAACCTGCGGCGAATTCGCTCTCAATTAACCCCGCAAATATTTGCGTAACCAATTAATTAGAACCAATGCGACCGGATAATCTCATGGGCGCAATCGCCTCGACACCCCGCGACCGCGCTGCAATTACACTCGGAATTAATTTTCTCACACCGAGAACAATACTCGCGTTATCGCACGCGTTCCATCTGCGACCTTCTAGAAGAGGGCAGAAGAAAGGGTCGAATGAGAAATAGTCAGCGCGACCGCCATCGACGTTACATGCGAGCGGCCGGCGACCATCCCTGGCTTTTTAAAATTAATTAAATTAATTAAAGCCCCGGCGTGTCCCGCGCTCATGCATATACTCGCAGAGGTTAAAGCTCGGACATAATTATCTCGACAACTTATTACGGTGAAATATTCGCCACGAGTATTCCGAATTAGCCCACTCTAATTTTTGTTTAAAACCCATTCAAGCGGACTCGTAATAAGGGCGAAATAACTACACGCCTCGTAAATCCCCCCTTTATAAAACTTGTGAAGGAATCAACAAACAGTTACAGTTTGTAAGATCGGCCGACGTCTCGTAATATTTCAATGGGGATTTGGAAGTGATGTGGTGCTATAAATTATGAACTTGTTTCTGGGATTATACGCGATCCTTTAATAAAGAGCGGAAGGTGGCCACGTGCTTTCTTGACACCTTAATTTCACGACTCGAGCTTACCTATACACCGACTCGGCGCGGTATTTCTGTCAAGTCGGATTTAATAATTGTTAATAAAGATCCGGCGGGGGCGCCGGACCGGGGGCGAAACCGGGACGATATTAATGCAATAAAGGCGCTGATTGAAAACGGAGCGCGGACCACCTGAAATCTGTTTGTGTTGCGGTCCGGGATTTATCAGAAACGGGTGGAAATTTGTGTGCGGCGCTCTGATTGCGAACGAGCGCTTCCGCCACCGGTGCGGGCGGATTCCGCCGGGACACCGGAGCCGCCGTGAAAAATCGAAGCCATTAGGCACGCGAACCGATGTCTGTCAAAAATATTTATGGTGCATTAAAATATCGACTTATGAAGCCGTTTAGATATAAATAAAGTGCGCTGATTGCGACGAGGGGCTCGGGCTCGGCGCTCCTCGGCCCGACCGAGTCGGTCCATTTCCATTCGTCCCCGTACAGAATCGGCTTCAGCGGTTTCAGCGCTCAGTACGGACGCAACCGCTGCGAGTCGTGTTTCGTGCTGGCCCATCCCGGAGCGTTACGTCGCGAGCGTATCGTAATAATCTCCAGCGATTTACGCAAAATGTAAAGTCGGCCTCGCAATAGCCATCCGAGTTGATCCCGCACCCAGTGACATGACTCCGCCGATGATGATACGTGATGCCAGCGACTGCTAAGTGATTTGAAATGACTTCCCGGATCGTCCTTACGGTTATCCTGTCTGGAATCCTCGCCGCTTATGCGGATAATTTAGGTAAAGTCTGGATGTTCCTTACGCATCACTTAGGGCCGAAAATTGTAGCGGGGAAGGTTCGAACTGATGTGCCGGTATAAAACGGCCCTAATCCCGCATTTTAAATCGTCCCCGGTCTCTCTCGCTCTCGCGGGGCTCGGAACGGTGTAGGTGGATTCGCGTAATTAAAACCCTCTGTGATTTACCTGGACTGAAAGTGAATTAAAGTAGACGGTTTTTGCCGAGATGGGACTAGGTGATAGGACGGCGAAGTTGCGTTTGTGTAACGGAATTTCCGTACCCGCGCTCTCTCTCTATACTTGACACTTTGCAGAGGGAATAGCAAACCAAATGACGCGCCGTTTCATTCATCAACCTCTCAGCCATTTTCCGATCGCCTACGAATTTTTCGCCTCGTAATAATCACCATAACTGAATTTATTCGTCCACCCATAAACGGCGGCGATAATTAATTTCGCCTCGGAATGCGCTCGAGTTTTTCCAGCATCTTAGTGCGTTCCGTTTTTGTGCCGTATCGGGCTTAATTCTAATACGTCCGAGTTTTAGGGGAGTCGTCTTCCCTCGAAGTCCCCGTTAAAACTTCCTAAACAACAGCCATAAAAAATACCGCCATCGGGGCGAGCTGGCGCGTTCGGAAAACCGTATTGAGAACCACTAAAGTGCGGATCCGATGGAAATGAAGAGACCGCTGCGCGTTCCGTCCGTAAGTCGATACAGACCTGGATATCTTGTTCGTATCTAATGAATGACTTATCTTATCGGGCTTTTAAAACGGCGAAAGCGCGAGTGATTGGAAGCCCCCCGAACGTCGATCACCGAAGTTGTAAATAATAACAGAACGGGAATTTCATCTTTTGCGAATTTCGGTCGAGGTGCGCGCTGATTCGGCCCCTCGCGGGCTCCCGAGCATTATTGATGAGTTTAGTTTGGGGTTTTTGAATGTGGCGAAATGTATGGATTCCTGGGGAGCGAACGCATACCTAAAGCACGTAACACTGCCGGGTCGGTGCTCGGGGGCTCGGGGCGGGCACCAGGAGGGCGGTGGTAAATCAGGATTGTTGCAGCAACATCGGGGCGCCATCAGCGGGCGCAATCCCCGGCGAGCGGTCCGGGAAATATGCGGAATTGAATTGCGGCGGTGTTTTCGAGGGCGCACTCGCCCGTAGACGTCCGCGACTAGTTCGCGGGCGGGCGGAGGGCCGTTTTGCGAGATCCGCCGCACCCGGCGCCCGCTTCCGGTCGATCCGGTGTCGCTTCACGCGCGGCCGAAAATCGGGGAAGCGTCGGAAGTTTAATGACGTCTGCCGCGCGATATAGGTATCCCTTACACGTATGACGGGCAGAGTCAAGGCACGGATTCCGGTCACGTACCACAATACAATCTGTATCTGGTGCATGCCGCATATTTCATGTTGCGGCATCTCGCAAGACAAACTGACCCTTTTCCCGGTGGCCGATTTCCGCGCGACGCCGGCAGGCCGGTCTTTAAAAATATCAATTCGCACATCACGAAGCGGAATTGTGCACGGCCTCAAGAAATTGCGCTGTCCGTCGGCCCGATATTTATGGCCCTTTTTCGAATCGCCCACCCCCTGGCCCCCGACAATTTATTTCGCTTTAAATGATGGCGCGCGCGCCGCGTCGTCCGCCGGCACCCGGAGTCTTGACAAACTTAATTATGTCTCATTTAGGGAGGCGCTGTTTCGGAATTGGTCGACTAAGTACTAGAACATTTCGCCAGTATCTCCGCATCGCAGCGACCGTAGTTCCCAGGCCCGGTCATTCCTCTTATTGTTGTAGTCCCTCTACATTACGTAACGCCGCATCACGATTCTTTTTTCCCGAGGATTATTTGTGTTACATCCCAAGTCATTAGCCGTCTCTCGGTATGAGCGGACATTATTATTATGTGACGGCGGTGCCCACGTTGAATCGGTTTGATTCGCTGGTTTTATAACCCAATTAAAGCCGAAACGCTGACAAGCAACCACGATTTGTATTAATGGAAATCATTTCCTCTGGTCGATATGATTTACAATGCCATTTATTTTTCACTGAAATTGTCAGTGTCTCTGTACCTGCTCTCTCCCTCTCCATCTCTTTCCCTCTCACAACGTGTTTCACGCGGGGCGTTTCAGGAGTCGATCATTCAATAATTCGCCGCGACCATTACGACTTCGTCATTACATTCGTCAATATCGTCGATTGCGATACCGAGCATCGTTGTTATCTCAATTGTTGCGGTCGTGCTTGCAACTGTCCGGAACCGGAACGTAAATTTCGTTATTTTGGCAAATGCATGCCGCCGACGTAGCGCGACTTCCGGCACTGCACACACGCTCGCACGAAGCGATATATGAAGAATTTAATTTATCTGTCGTATAGAAAAGAGGGATGTAGAAGTTATATCCTTGAGAAAAATAATACCGAGTCTTTTGTGGGTCTTGTAAATACCTCTAAGAGTTCTTTACAACTTCAACTTTCCTCTTGTATTATTCCCTTTATAGACAAATCCGGGCAAGTGCATTAAAATCGAATTTAGGGGTGTCGGCACCCCTACAACTCTGCCACTGCTGTTGCTCCCGGTTTTTTTTATTATCATCATTATTATTATTTCTTTTATTATTATTATTATTATTATTATTGCGTATCGGTTTTTGTCGTGTGTCATGACGATCATCATCATGATGATGGCAATTGATTTCATTTGTGAAAAGCATCGTGATTTATGTCGAACTGCACAATGAGCCCGACGAGTTTAGCGTATTGACCTTTGTGTCCTGTTGTTCCGTTTTAGCTTTCATATGTTGAAACCGGCGTGGGCGTCGATTTTGTAGGTGTGTAAAATGCTTTAATATCACTTTCGTGAAACGAAAAACACAATAAAAATTGGTAGGGACCATAGGTACGACTCGTTCATGCGACCGCATACAAGCGGAGCGGCGAAGAGTTCATCGGCGGGCCATATGTGGGAACGTAATTTCGTATAAGGCGTCCTTTATAGTGAACAGATTTACTATTACGCAAGCCAGCCTTGATTGAGCGAGTGTTGTAGGCAGGTAGGCGTCCTATTCATGCGTCCGCGTGTACGAGCTGGAGGCTCTTTCGAAATAATCGTACCGTTAGTACGACATCTGGACGTAACTCGACAACCTGCGGTACCCGCGGCCGTAAATAATCATTCGCAACGCCGGATGATTCCGAAATATAGCGGTTTCGGTAGTACGCGACATAGGCGCTCGCCTAATGGTGATTATAGTAAATAATGGAATCCTACGCTCTTTAGCACCTGATGCTTTTGTTATGCAGCAAATTGTTTATGCTAATAACGGTGGCCTCTGTGCGTGTACGCTGTCCATTGTGGATATACCTACAGCACATTCATAGCGAGAGCATGTTGACGAGTTCGGCCCGTCCACTTGGCTGAATATAGGTATCCATGTTTATAATACACATTTCAGCATAATTAAATTCGGGTAATTAAACACTCACAATTTACTTAATTACCTGCCTCCAACTCTTTACGGCAGGTGAAACTAAACCGGCCCATTACGAGACTGCAGTCTCTAATGGCAGGCTAGAGGTAAAGTGCCTACCCAAGTTTACATTCTCGCACTATATCTATCCCCTAGAGCTCTAGAGACTGGGGCCCCGCACAGCGCTTGAGCTTTAAGCTCCCAAGCTTCGAGTGGGAGTCGGTTTGATGATATAGTCGGATTGAAAAATCACGAATTAATTCTTAATAATAGTGCGGATGTAATAATGATAACGGTTGTTCGAGATCGTCCCATGTCGCATAACAAATTAATTACAGTGTCGTGACCGAGGCTTGCGGGTGCGCTTATCCCCACCATAGATCTGCGTTTGCATAGGCAGTTAGTTGGTATAGTGAAATAAATTGCAGATATAGGTACGCGTTATTACGGGTGGCTTCCAATTCGGACACGATAATTCGGTGAAGTCGTATAAAAAACTTGGGTTTTAAATATTAGTCCGGCCGAGTCGATCCATTCACGGTTCGAATTACGCAATTTTATTCATCGAATCATCGGGCGACAATGGTGATTAATTCGACAAAGGCTCGCTGCTTGGCAGTCATGCCTGGGATAATGGATTTAATTTATTGAGATTTCTCGGTCGGATCGCGTAATTTCATAAAAATGATCGATCCCGTTTCGGAGGGCCACCGAACCGCAGCCGAGAGACCCGGCTCAACTTTTAGTAGTGGAGATGCGTTATATTTCCGACCGCGAGGATTTGCATATCAGACATCCAAGTCCTTTGAAACGGGAATTTTAAGTTTCGCCGTTGTGCTTTTGTTTTTGGGTCGTAGAATGCATAAGATCGTCGGCATATTGGTCTCGTTGGTAAAATTTCAACGACTTGGTTGCGGCTTTGGCCGCATTTAACCGTATCCCCGACCGCAACGTTACACCGAAAGTATCTATTCCGTTCCGTATTTATGTACACTGACAGCTCCCAATGAATAACATCTTTTATTCATAACGGAAATACATGCATTCCTCCGAATTGGCTAATACGGGACGTCTACAACGTCGAATTATCCCGGTGACGGCTCATTTTTGAGCGAAATTGGACACCGCCGCACGGAATAGATCCGCTCAATTCAAGAGCGCGAGTCGCGGAAATACAGGTACCTAATACGCCCACTTCGGAATTCTTCTCCCATGAATAATGAGATTTTTTCCGCGGCGCGTCGCCTTGAAGCAGGAATCAGATTAAAAAGAACAACGAAAATCGGGAAGACCGCTCATCTCGCCGCCGCCGAAATCGATTGCGACTCAAACCGGCGAGGCAGTCGGGCTTATCAAAAGAACAACAGTCGTTTCCCAACTCTCACACACACTCGCCCTAGTTATGACTTAATAATAATTCGAGATTCTCGAGAAAAGTGTTGCCATAGTAGAGCGGAATACGGTCTTGTCACCTCCAGGCGTACAGAATACCTAAACCAATTATACAACAAACAGTCGAAATATAATAACCCGCTAACGATCTGTTTAATTAAAGATTCGTGCAGGTTCATTTAGGGCCTAGGAAATTTAAATATCCCCTTTGTTGTAAGGGATGCGGCTCGGTTCCTCCTCGCCACCGCCGGGATTACGTTTTCTATTGGCGGGCCGCTCGCCGGATCTTCCCGGCTTAAGTTTCCACACGCAACTTTCGAATAACGATTGAGAAGAACGCCCGCCGACGATTAAGTGATTTTCGTTGCTCGATTATAAATTCCGTGTACCTAAATCGGATGAGGATGCATCGTGTGCGCTGCGCTGATGGAATTGTCTCGCTTTAACGACGCGCGGGGACGGAACGTTCATCGATAGACAAATTAACCGGGGCGAGGCGTGGAGCAGTCGGCGGTACCCGGAATACGCGCAAATCTGATCGGTTTGATTAACGGCGACGATTTCGGGTACCTGCGACCTTGCGTGATCTAGTGAGGAAAATAATGAAGAATCCGTTCGAAAACAGAGAGACGCCGTTACTGTGCGAGCTGTTTGTAGTGGGTTCATTTGGAGGGTCCCTTTGAAGCCGGTCCCTCAACCGCGAAATAGTCATCCCATCTGGTCCTGGAAACGCCGCCGCCGCTGCCGCCTCCCTTGCGAAAGTTTCGAGGGAATTTTTAAGGGAAAAACATCGGGCGACCTCTGCGAGACTTAAATATTAGCATAGATAATTATCTCGCGATAACCATAAACCGATACCGGGACCGGGACCGGGCTCTCCGCCGGCTGGCGGTATAGACGACTCGCCTCAACTCACTTTATAAAGTTTCTTTTGCTTTGGGGCCCCGGTAACGATCTCGCCTAATCTTATTAGCGAGCACCTAAACCTGCAGCGGGCGACTGTTCGCGAACCGCTTAAATTTCAGACGATTACGGTTAATAAATGCAAAGTCCCATATTTTCTTCATCGTGCAGTGCACATGTCGCGGCTCTCCCTCTTTCCCACTAAATTTTACAATGATGGATGGAACTGTCTGTGCTCATATTTTCGCTCCCCCACAATTCATACTTGCAGATTCACACCGGCTTTATATATATCCGGGGCACGGTGACTGTTTCATTGCTTTCATTGTCTCGTAGCGCAGAAATTCAATATAAGTAAACGAATTTCGGAAGGAGCTGAGACCAGAGTCGCCCATTGACGGACCTTCAAACGAGAGGACATTTCCCTGCCACTTAGGGCGTAATTAAAGGGCGAGCCGATGCGCCGGCGAATTTCGCAACTATTAGACCTTGTCGGTATTTGTTACCTACCATTAATTCGCCGTGCAATTGCTAGTCACGGAAGTGCGGATTGTTTACTGGTCCCGGTCATAGGTGGTAGCCCGTGGAGCGATAAATTTATCGTTCTTATGGCATAATAATATCGCTCCGCGGTTATGGGAGTTTCCGTTTTTCCGCGGCCGTTCCGGCTCCTCGCGAATAATTTAGCGCGCCGTTATTCGTGACGTAATTTATGCGTCTGCTACGATTGTTATTAATTATTGTGATCCGCGGGTCGCGGAATGGCAGGTCGAAGAGATCCGAACAAAGGCGACATTCATCGGGACGAACGACAATGATGATCGTCCAGGACCGCACCTAAATCGCATAACATCTCGTAGCGTCCGTCCGGGGTCGATGGTTTCGCCCTAATTTGGTCGGCGGCTTATGAAACGGAGGTCGTGCCGTATTCTAGGTGCAAGGCGAAGTGAGCATCTTTGGAGCCTCGCTCTTACTTGGCGTCCGGCTCTAATTAATTGCGTTTAGGTCGAAATCTTGCCCGCGCCGGAGGCTGTGAGGCCGATGAACCGGCCAACCGACCCACCGAAGGCTCAAAGTGGACAAATACCGTGCCGCCGGAAGAAGAAACCTCGGTCGGGACGTATATGGCACTTGTCCTGATTGACTGTGCTGACAGAACGAATCCGAAACGAGTCAGCAGTTCAGCACTTCGAATAAGACGGCTGCATCATCCGGAGGTATTAAATAAATACTGGCGTTCAATCGCAAGCGGCCCGGATGGTCTTATTTATCCGGAGCTTATTCCACGAAAGGGACTCGGGACAAGTTCGAAAACTGCTTTTTCTCTTCTCCAAACTGCGACCCGGGCCCGGCGAGTGCGCTTTCGTTCGCGCCCCACTCGCGCGTCACTTTTGCCGCCGTTCCGCATAACATGAATGCTACTTTGCACCGTAATGAATTTACGCCGCGAATTCCGGCGCACCCCACTAGAGACGTCTCCTTCGCCCGATGATGTACAACGATTATTAAGGGCCGTAGTGGACCCCACCTGTGCGCGAGCAATAAGCGCGAAATTCGCGTTGAAGCGTTGCCATCACCAATTTATTCAATTTACGGACAAGAGCCCTCGTTTGCAAATTCATGGTTAATTAAGGCATGCATTATTAAACATACAGGGGAAACAATTTTCCAAATGCCTGGCATTTAGCGCTAAACGATTACGAATTAGGATCGAAACTTAATTGGAATAAATTAATGTCAGGTGGGTGCCTCGCGTGGCACGTACCGTACACGGATTAAAACGGAACTAAATATTTGGTCGACTGCCAGTATTACTTATGTGCGCGCACCGCACGAATCGGGGTGATTGAATGTGCATTTTTGGGGGCTATTGAAATTTTTGTGCAACCGCGGCCAGGATTTACATAGGGTAATTGGCGGGGCCGACACGGATCTCATCATCGCACCCGTTTAATTTGTAGTAAAACCTTTTTGCTCTCGCTTTTCGGGCCGGACGGATGGAGAGAGGCCGGCCATTAAAGCCGATTCTTCAACAACCCGAAGGAAGACGTGGGTGTGACGGACCGGGCCGGCTCCTCGTCTCTCTCCTCCCCGGTCGCCGGTGCGTCTCTTAGTCTTCGTCTTGTTCGGGCTCTAAAGGAATTGTTTTCTCATATGCAGTTTGTTTTAACAGCCTATTTGCAGCGCTGTTTATGCTGCATCAAAGTACTTTTTTATCTACACATGTCGATGCTCAATGAGCTGTATAACACAAACTACAAAGCAGATGCAGCCAAACTCGCACCGATTCGCCGGCATAAAATGTATCTATTTCATAAGCATGACCGACCGTCTTCGGCTGCCGCATAAATAATGGTTTTTGCACCGGCGCCGACACGCTTTTTTCAACTTTTTGCATTACTAACTTTAATAATCCGGTTGTGACACGGCTATACGCTCTACGACTCCTTTTTCGCCCTAGAATAAGTAATACCGGGTTCATTTTTGCAACGGTGGTGTTCCGTACGGCTTTTTAACTTTGTCTCTGTAGTTTCTGATTTAAATTTGCATCGCCGCGCCGCGACGGGAAACGTGTCCCGTTTCATTTACGGGCGAGTCCGAAGATAAAGCTCCGAACGACATTATCAGACACGTTTCTTATACCGGTCTCGAAATTTTCCGAGTTCGGGTTATAACATAACTTAACAAGGGCCTGATTCAATTTCGCGAAAACTTGAGTTAATAACGGACGGATGTCTAGACCAAAACTAGGCGTGAGAGAGGAGACTTCACTTCATGGTTCATGTCGGTGGAAAGCGAGCTTCGTCTTGGTTCGTCCCGACTAATACCAGGATTTCTCCTCCATTCTCGGCGCGGCCGGGGTTGATTGCCGAGCGATATTTGATCGATCCGTTAATTGGGTCGTGTAAACCGAACAGTAATTTCGAGTAGGTATTGCCTCGGATATTATATTAAATCGTGCTCGAACTTTCATCGGTTTGCTTTGGGTGCAGTAGCATAAGCTATGTACATACGAGTCCATCTCGATCGAGATCCAGTAATAGACGTTGAACTTGAATTTCGCTTCCGACTTTAGCGCGACTCGATGCGAGTGGCGCTAAATGAGATTTCCAAACATTTACAATATGCAAGCAAACCCTTTAACGGCCAGACGTCGCCGTTATTACGTCGAATTTAAAATTCAAATCGGACATCTGCATGAATTATATTTTTCAAATATTTGCCTTGACGGGGCATTAGTTAATTCCGGCCACTGGGGGGCGGCTATTATTATATTATGCAATATGCAATTAACGGGCGGGAATTTAATCGAGGCTGTACGGAATAACGTCCGATATCCACCGCATCAGACACGACAATCCTCGATTCTATTGTACCATCATCAACTGAAACAGTATACAACATGTAACTATTGTTAGTTGGCACATTCACTTTTTAGGGGTGCTCTCGATGTCTATAGAAACTAACTAGCGGAGGTAATTGTACCAGCAGCAGCGCATCGAAACTTCGGCGCCCTCGCTGCCGCAAATCGGCAAAATTGCCAAGTTTTAATTTGATCAATCCGAAATTTAAACCGGGGCCTCGGAAACGTACCGGATGATATATACGTTTCGGGGTCGAGGGGTAACTCGATAAGCCCCCCTCGCAATATGCGCGTTATTTTCAAGGCGAAACGCCCTGCGTGTGTACGCCGGTAGCGGCCGTATTTCACTAACGAAACCGCAACAAAATGTCCCGGCCCGGCCGCAGGCCTAATACCGCACTAAACACGGAGCCCCCGCGCCTCCGTATCATATTGCAGCTAAATTGTCTTGTCAAAGGGCCGTCACCCGCGGAGGGCCCCGCGCTGGGCCCCGGGCTAATCGCCCAATTGAACGCATTCAACAGGTGCAAGGGCACCGAATTTCCTAAACAAACCCGCCTAACTAACTAACGGCCACTTACCGATATTTCATGTTTTCATCGCGCCTGCACTCGAACACAAGATCGCACTCCGGATCCTCGAGCCGTGCACCACTCAACAAATAGGCGGGCACTGGAGTTCCAGCAGAATTTAACCGTGACTGGCCGTTTTATCAAGACGATATCAATAATACGACGATAATTTCTTTCGCATGTGCTATAGTCATCGCGAAAATGGGCCATTGTTATTGTGTTGACCTGAAAAAAAGTCGAGCGTCGAGATCTCATCAATTATCCGTTGACCCGGCCGAGGAATGCCCTTATCAATCGAAAAAATTTGGGACGAGAATACGTAAGAAGAGGAGAAGGCAAGGAACGCCGCTAGGTGAACGGCGATCGGTGAATGCATAAACGGGGGACAGGTCCGTCAAATGGTCCATACGTGGAATTCGAGGGGGTCAATCCCATAATCTGGGTACACTTTGCTCGATATCGAATTGAAATATCGGCTTACTGCAAGTCGAAGGAGACCCGACGATTCACCGTTTGACCCTGTCCGTGTTCGGCGGCCAAGTCGGCATCATTTATTCTCGTTTTCGTCGTTTTATGTACGCGGACGGCGGCCGGGCATGGAGGGAAAAACGGGCGCACGAGTTGATTAACTCGCCCAAATTGAAGTGGCTGTTGTTCCTGGGGCTTTCATGCACCAATTAGCTAAACGGGCCCGATGATAAGGTGATAATAAAATGTGTCTCTCGCAGTGTCGGCGGTGCGCACCCCGGGCCCGGCTCGCCGATGAACTGGGGAATTTGCATAAAAGAGGCGACGGGCCCGAGAAAACTTGACTGAATTTACAAGTTCGAGTTTTGTTTGTACCGAAGCGGAGGCATTGTTGTGCTGGCTGAGCCATTTCCCACCAGAATTTCACAGATAAAGCCGCCTAGTACACGCGCCGAAATGACGGACTACCCTGCTACCCAGCGCCGCTTTCCGTATCAGGAATCTACTCGTCGCGTCTTTGGAGAGAATCGGCACTCCGGTTATGTCGCAAACAGGGCGCTGTAAAGGCGGATGTTCACCAATTTTTGCGATATTTATTGGCATCGAGCGAGCCGCGGCAAATCCCCCAAGATCGAGTTCGCTTGAAAACTTGGAAATTGTTTTAAAATTCAAATTTCCCGAATAAATTCTAAACTTGCTTATATTTTTCCCAATCCGCATGAAATAAACACGATAATTTAGCGCATCAAAAACGGGTACGGTCCGACTTTACGGCCGCCCTCATTACTCGCGCATTTTATACCTTAGGTACACACGGAATGCGAAATTCGAAATGCGAAAGGCGAAAGCGAGACTCAGGACGCAAGTCCAATTATTTTTGTTCGATGCCTATGTAGATGTAGAGAGATATACGTGCGATAAGAACAAACCGAGCCGGGTTTGTGTCCGCGAAGTCCGGGCCGAGCCTAAAGCCTCCGTATTTTACACACCATCTCGAACCCTTTCAGTTAGTACAGGTCGCCATCGTCTTTATTCTCCAATTTCGACCGATTCCAGGCACGTTAATCTGATTAAATCCCAATAAAGGTAAATAAACTGAATCGATTAATCCTAATAAAATGTAAATTGAATTTAAAAGGATTTCGACCAGTTGCAACATCGGTATTAGGTCGTCGAAATTCTAAGGAAGAAATAATTTTAAAAGGACTTGAAGCTCCCTTTGTTTGATTATCAGTAAGAAGGGTGGAATTTCGCATTTCGCTGTCTGTCTCATTTCTGTTAGGTTCAATATGCGTATGGAGATCAGAGCAGGACAAGGGTTGGAATAATATGGCCCAGCGCGCATAAATCACATAGATAATTTTAAAATTTGCTGAATTTTCGGGCGAAGAACGATCTTTCTTCTCCGATTATACTATTTTTACTGCCCGTTTTATTACTCTCCCCTTGCATATGTTGCTTTTATGCTATGTTATAGCGATAAATGCCCAAGGTACATAATAAAAATTTCATAAATATCATCCACCCCCCATAAATTTTATATTGCGTACTCAGGATTGAAATATTAGATGTAGTTAAGAATTTTAAGGGGGGAGACCGCAACGCACCAATTACATTTGAAGGTTCGGAGGCTTGAAACTCGGGTTGTTTTTTCGTAAATCGGGTTTGGATAAAAACAAGTCCGATGATGATGATGAATTTGTGGGACAATTTGCGGCGGAAAAAGTGTTGAGGTTTTTCGGTGTTGAAATTTTGTACGGAATAATCCGAAGCGCGTCCCGATGGAGGGAAGACGCCCGCCGGCAATTCAGCCAGGAGTTGTTTTCGCCAATAAATCATTGACGGCGGTGTTCGAGTTTTCGGAAAAAAAATGTCCGTTTGCAAAGAAGATTAAAAAGGGCGTAATTTGTGGCAAGGCACGGATGAAGCCAGAGAGAGTGCACCGGATTCTATGAAATACGGCCGTTTAGCACAATACTCGAGTTTAATTTTTCGTTTTAGAGGGACGCGCGAGACCAGGAAGCGCCTCTTTACTCCCCATCTAAATTTTGTCACACACCCATTCTATTCGCGACCATCTGACGGAATCTGCATTTAGAAGTCTCGGGAACTTCGGTATAATATAACGATGTAATTGGATATAACTTTTTTATTTTTTCCTTTGAGCTTTATCTTATTGTATCTCACTCCCGCTATACTGTAGCTCGTCCGCTCCCCGACATTTCATCCCCTTTTTTCCACTATTGCGAGATCACGCACATATCATCGCGAGATTTTTAATCATTGACCCGAACCGGCGACGACGCATCCTTTTAATGACGCCCTCCATCATCAAATTGTGTTAATATAACAAACTTTTGGCCCATAAATTCGACGCAAATTCTAGTTCGACGTTATTTCGCCCTCTCGCAACTCCTCTAATACATCAACATAATTGCGTGCGTTGACGCATCTGTAATCTCTAAGCAAATTTATTTGCGCCCGAACTAAGGTGAAGGTGTTCCGCCCTGAAATTCGCCTGAAATTCGCCCTCGCGTTACAATGCTGATGCCTGTACACATATTTAGTCGAAAATGCGTATTAATCTGGTATTTTGTCCGGGTAGACAATCGTGCTGCTGGTAACGTGTGTGTTATAGTTAATGGCGGAGTAGCGGGGTGTTAAAATCGAAAATTCAATTATTCACTTTTGATTGGAAACAATATTGCTCCGCGTTCAGTAAATTTGCGGATGGGAAATTCCGCTGTATTAGTACTCACTCTAACGTTTCTCTGCCACTATGTATAACATTTGTGTATGTTACCCCAAACCCCAAACACGTCGCTTGTGAATAATTCCTTTCCGAGCAAGGGATTCGGTATTTTTTTGCCAGTCAGCGGGCGGCCCTTTTTAATGTTCGGACGGAGTGTTTCGATATTGTTTAGCCGAAACCTAACATACTGCACATAGCGGTGGATTGTTGAACGCACGATCCAGCAGAAAAGGTGATGGAAGCCGGTCGGATTCGGTTTCGATTAATGAATTTAAAAATCGTTTTATTGTTGAGTCTTGAGTGTTGAGACACGGAGATTAATGGCTTCGGTTCCGGTGGAGTGTTGATTTGATTGTTCGCGCCGTGGAAGGAAGGATTTGTTTGTCTTGTTATTATTGATCGCCTCGATGCGATATTATGCAAGTCACACACTGTGTTGTCCTATTATGGTCTCTGTTCAATCCAATAGTGAATTGTGCGTGTTTATTTTCGAATAGGTGCATGCGTATGTATGTACGGTCGACAGGATACTCCAAGTACCGCGGCCGTAATATTAATATCCAAATAAACAGGAGATATTTCCGGTATTCGCCCGAAAGGCCTGCACATAAAGGCCGCACCGCACGCCTCCAATAATAATTATTATTCCCCCATATCCAATATACGGCTTCGCCCAAAATATCAAGATAATGCCGATATACGTGTAGACAAATTTTCCCCCAGGTATATTATACACACACCATAATTTACGCATTCTCTGTTTCAGGTGAGGAAAATCGGGTACCTAGCACACTATAGGGATTGCTTGACTGGAGTTGGTAAATATTTTAACATCCTGCCAAAGTTAATACAATAATCCGCTGTAAATTTCATGTGAATTCACCAAGTGCGCTTTAATAACGTTTGAAAGGGACGAAGTAACGAGTTGAATCGTTTTGGTAGATACATATTTTACATCTAAAGTGAAAAGTTAGTTGTGTCATTTGCATACAGCAGCCGTTCTGGAGAGGAGAGTGCCGTTCTGGCTACCGTGCAGACGTTCGCCTCTTTAAAAGTCATTTATTATTTTTTCCCTAACGTTCCTCATACGTCAAGGCTTAATTAACCCATGCATGCGGTGGATTAAATTCATTATTTCGCAGACTGTATTAAAAAGTTCGCCCTTTTGCTTTTGAATTCCGCTTTGACTGTGCAGCTTTTCCATCGCGATACGCTGTCCCTGTACTATCCGATAAACTCAAATCGATAAAAAAAACACACAACTTATTCTTATTGCTACTGTTATTAATAATATAAAAGAATAATAAGAATAATAGGAAAAGGGTATCATGAGTGACGTAGAGTGGTTTAATAACAAATGGATGCAGAACGCAGTCATTTGTACTTGCCGTTAGACATTTGAAGAAGTAATGGTGCAATGTCAGGGGTTGACCTTTAGCGAAGTTATACGTCGTTGCCTCGGGCGAAAACAGTGGAAAATGGGAAAGAAAAGCCGGGCGTCCGTAATAGATGACAAGATTCGATAATACCTCATTCACAAATTTACCAAGCACCCTTGTATTTGAGATTAAATCCGGGGGCGGAAAGAGCGGCGCGAGACGGATCCCGGGATCGGAGATCGCTGATAAATCAAACATTAATTCCCGCAGTTCGTCCGTAAAGTGGGCCCCTAAATGCGTGTGTCATTCGGTACGGTTTACGTTCGGCGATGGGCCCCAGGGCCCGCGCGATGCCATAATGCGTTAAGTAGCTCCGAGCATTTAATTACCCCCCGAGAAGGGCTTACATTGTGTGGAGACGCGCATTTTATTGGCCTCTTAACCAGAAAAACTGCTTTAAAAGACCGTAAAGCGCGGGGGCTGCGTTTGTAAGTATAATTATTTAGATGTTGGCCTCATGTGTTAAGACAGTTTATATAACATTCATGGCTTTCGGAATGGGGCGCCGTAAAAAAGGAGTGTTCCGAATAGTAGGGCCGTTTCGTGTGGGCCAGACCCGGTGCCATTTATTCCACTGTCGGCGCGTCCAGACCGAAACCACCCTCTCTGGATAATCTGGAACGTAGAGTCAACCAAATGAACACAGATACCGGGCATCAGAGGCGAGACTGAGCTGGATTTTTAATTTAAACTAAACCGAATACAAATTCGCCATGAAATTGGCCGGCGCGACGCAACGCGACGCGACGCGGTGTAACACTAAATAACTATCCCCCTTGATTTATACAAATGCGTTCAGAACAAATTCGCAAATTCAACAATTTCATTTGAATAAATTACGTTGCGTGGTTGCACCGGTGGAGCGTTCGAGTGGACTTGAGCGACGACCCCAGGTAGGTTTGTTTTGTCGTTGTTGGAATGCAAAATCGCGCTTCATAATACTTCACTTTGCAACTAGACCAGGAACGGCGACCGAATATACAAAATTATTTATTTCCACCCGGAGGAAATATTAGCCTTGCTTTCACAATAGAAGTGTCGTCATAATTCATCATGTTTGCTGAAAGAGAAAACCACACATAAAAGTAGGAGTTTACGCAATACTTGCTCATAATTTGATTTATCTTCGCGTTTTTAAAAAGAGACCACTTTAGCCCCCTCACTTTGGTTCGGAACGGAACGAAATGAAACGAAACGGTCGGGTCGTTGGTGGCGGTTATTCCGTCTTTTTATTATTACGGAATAGGTGTTCGGTCGGAAGGAATTCGGCAAATTGCAGGTGGGTATCGAGGAATTTTTGTAATCCGGCCAGGCCGATATCCGGCATTATCGGTTCGAAATTTTTATTCGAGGGATAATTGCGATCGCCTACGACCGAAACCCGCATGTTGGCAGCAATCCGGGGATACGAAGCTCAGACGAGCTTGCTCTCTTTCCCGATTATGAATGGCAGTTTTTCCGTTGCCATTGCCATCTTCATGCTATAAGTTCACGGTTTATTAATTTTACGTCGGGTCGGATGAAAATATTTATAGGTTCCGAACTGGCGATACGGCCGTATCTCTGCACCCGTAATCTCTAATTGAATCTTAGCGAAATTTGCTCGGGCTAATTTCATTAAATTCAATTTTGTTATTAAAAGTTAAATAATAATGGGAGTAAGGAGAAAACTCGGCGAGCGTAAATATTTGCGAAAGGCAGTCCGGACCGGATCCATCGACATTAAATAAATAACCCAAGAACGGTGTGGACTCCCTTTAGACTCCGAGGGAAAAAATGTTGAATCATCTCGTCGTCTTGTCTGGGTCGACGTGATTTTAATTAAACCGGAGAGCTTTTATAATAATATACTAACTATAATAAGCCTTATACCCTTTCTCAAATTGGGGCGATGTACTCAGTAACTTAGATCAAAGTGACTAACTAATAAGCGGTTTTTATAACCGTTTTAACTTAGAGCCGGGGTAACGCGAATATGAATCCGTCAGGACAATTGCATCTGCGAATAGAAATGGAAGTCCGCCAACACGCTGCATTAAAATAATCAAATATCCCCGAGACACAAGATGCAAATTCCGCAACATCCGATCCTCGAAGAGCGAGGATTACGGCGTAAACGGACGGATCGCCTTATCCTCCTCAGGGTGCACGTAATGAGTGTTTGTAGGCACGCTGCACCTAACATAAACCCCGCTATAAATGGTGCGTTCGCACCCATAAACCGCACTTAATGGCCGTCTTCAATAACACGGACCGATATTCTTTGAAAGATCGCCCCGTTCTCCATAAACACGATTTCCATGTTCATTAAGTTTGCACGCGACTCGTATGAAATTCGCAATTAATAACGGTTTCAGAACGAAATTAACCCCGGAGCGCTTTTATTGTAAAAGTGCACCAATTATAAGGGAGCCGTTCCTCTCGGTTGTACATTTTCCGGTTCCCACTTCCCGTACGGCAACCATACATGGGAGAGTACCTATACCAACTTTACAATTTAATTAAAAACTAACTAATCAATTTTCGCTCGTGTGTATGCCCCGTATGAGCACGTCTGTTATCCTGCGCCATAACAAGTTTTTGCGTCTCGCCATCAGATTCGATCAGTTTTTGCTCGAGCCGACATACTTTGGAAACTATTCACCCGACACATCACACATCAGAGGTGGCGTGGTGGCGATGTCGATCAGGGTGGCGCGGTAATTAAATTTCGCCCTGTTCCAGTAGTTCCAGTTGCATGCATAATACGTATATCGATATCGGCGCCGTAGACGCTTCGGTAAATCTTTGCAAGGAAACGGAAATCGCGGCGGGGTCGGTAGGTAGTCGGCGGTTTTGTGGCGGAATTGACAGGTATTGTCCGCGGTTCGAGCGCACGGCATCAGTTTATTAGGGCCCCTCCGTTATCTCTTCCACTCGACTAGTTGCTTAAAACTATTTAGCATTAAAGGGGTGAGAAATTGGGTGATAAATTTGTCGCCACTCACGATTTAAGTGTGCAATTTCATTAATGCGAAAAGTGATTGCGGCCCGTATAGCCTTTACGAGGCACCAGACGAATCCGAGGCCGCCGCAACTGCGGCCGATTTCCCTCGTCCGACTAAAAATTTATTTGCGGCCGCGGGATGAAAGCAGACGTTCCATGCGGCACATTGTCGGTTTTTATTTTAAAGTCGCTGCGACGTCCTGCAGACATCGTAAACCACTTTGAGCGCGTGTCTCGCGCCCGTTCCGATTGATGCGATGAGGCCATTACGATATCGCGCGCGGAATGTGCGTCGAAAGACTCGAAAGTGCATATGCAAAACGAAAATGAGACGGGTCGGCTTTTTATTTCCCGTAGAGACAGCTCGAGCCGAGGGCGCGCCGCGATCGTGAGTAAGGTGGCGCGGCCGAAAGCTCTCGAGCTTTTTCACATAAATTCCAGTCGAAAACGGCCGCTAACGAGAACCGCAAAAATTTCCCTGCACCCTATAATAATACCCCCGGCGCGGCGCGAGATCCCCTCGTGCATTGTCACGTATAATTATTGCGCTCGCTCTGTTCTCTGCCAATTCAAAGATAATACCGGATTACCACATCATTTGCAGCGCCGGCTCTCGTCATCATCATCATCATCATCGTCATAATCACCGGTCTTTCATTCCGAATATGCCGGCCATCTGACGAATTATGCGGGATTTGTCATGGCACGTACGAGATACCGCAAAGTAGAAATTGACTCACGTTATCTGCGACGATGATAATGGTCGAAATAGCGGAGATTTTTCGAGGATGATTATGACCGGCGTTCCTCGCTCGTTCGGGTCGTGACTTTGTGGAATTAAAGGCGCAATTACCTCTCGTTTAACAGGTCGTGGATTTCCCGCTGAGCGCCGCATCGTAAACCGTCGAATGACTTTTGATTTTCTCTCCCACAATGGGCAATGAGAGGGCGGCCGGGTATCCGCGCGGCCCGGGGGTGGTGCGTGCATTATTGTTTCCATAATGTAATGGGCGTCATTCCGGCGAACGCGAGCGGCCTCCTGATCACCGCGAAAGGGGGATGACGCCCTTTAATACGGACGAAAAATTTTCGGGCATAATTCCACGATGAACTCGAGACGAAGAGGTGTTATTCTGCGTTCCCACGAGCGCACGGGTCGGTATATTCCAATTCAGGGGATGGCCTCATCGGTTTTGCCGAAATGCGCATTTTACTGTGAAATTAACTGCCGCTAGGGGAAGTGTTCGTTCTTATTATTACTATTAGTTTTATACGCTCGCCGATCTTGTTCTACTGTTTGAATTTCTTCGCGTTTTCGTTTCGCCTCCTATGCATCATCTCTGATAATTCGACCCTCGAGTTGTTTATCGGGATTTTTGAAAATTCGATTCGGTTATAAAATAAGTACGCGTATGCACAGTCCCAATGGTTTTCCGCTGCTGTACAATCAATATTAATGCATTTCGACAATGCAGGTTTTTCCGCCGAGACACAATTAAAAAGTTCGGGGTTGCGGTGTATGGCAGTCAGTATATAAAGTACGCACCCTCTCGCTCGCCTCCTAGTGGAGTCTCCTCCCTTGACGGTAATTGATGATGTGGCTCGTGATGTGGTCCTAACAGAAAACGTGCAAGATTATCAAATTTTAAATTTAATAACCTACGTGTCTGAACCGTCTCTCCTTGCGTCGGAACGCACAAGTCTTATGCGAATTTTACCCCCCATAAAAAATTTTATGTAGATACACCGAAACTTACATACTGAACGGCGAAGAACACAATCAGATATTCGGTTTTACGATTGCGATTTCGAATTTGATTAACACTAACTCTTCTTATAATGGGCGATGCAGATGTGGAGGAAAAGTTAAAATAATAACTTGACGTGAACGACTATACGAAACAACTAACACCTCGGACCTGATAAGGCCGTGCTTTTCCTATCTTCGCCGCATTCTGCGTATATCGGGGACATTGCCGGTGAATAATGGTCCGGGCTCGCCAGTAACAATTTCGAAAATCGACACGGGCCATTGGTGCCTTAAATAACGTCTCATTTATGTACGGAAGAAAACAATCAAGTGCCCGCTTGTATTGTTTTCCCACGCGGAAAACGATCAGCGGAAATCTTTCTCGAGCTTCCCTACGTCGGTGCACCGTGTCTTCCCCTTTTTCCGGTATTTTTTATAACGTACGAACGAACGTCTCGAGACTTTCATTAGGTTTCAATATGAAAGAGGGGGTCTGTTTTCTTGTAATCTCGTACGGTCTATCGGCAACGTGACTTGTGCATTTATTTGATATTACCTCTCGGCCTAACATAACGCCGCGACCGCGTCGCACCATGCTGGAAATATGTGCTCGCGAAATCCAATTCTTTCGCGATTTTCGTCAACGCAAATGAGACGGCATCACGCGGTTTATCTCAATTTCGTGCGCATTTCCCGATACGAGTCTCGCGTTCCTCTCACGTATTACAATGCATAATTGGAAGTGTTCGGGCCTTTGTGTGTCTACCTAAGTATGTCCCCCATACATATTTCTCTATTAAGGAATATCGTGTCGAAATTGGGGCGTCGAAGGGAAGGCGCGTTAGGCCCGGAAATTCGGCCCGATCGCAGGAATGTTATTTTATATATAGGGAATCGCGTCTTCCGCCCTCGCCTCTTTATCTCTTGGTGTTTCGAAAGAGACATACGCAGCTTAGACTATCGAGTTTTATACGGGGTTTCTAATGCGAATACGCGGGACCAATTAAATTGATGGATTATAAAACTGTCTGTATATATCTAGACGATCGATAGGGCCGGATTTGCGTTGCAAATTTATTTTATATTTTTTCATTCAACTTCCCCTTCGGTGCTAAATGTATAATTTATAGGGACGGGGGCTGTAGAGGAAAAAACTCCGACCCACTTCATATTTTTCTAAGACAAAAAAGAGCGCCTTTATTGCCTAGCCAAGTCGTCGGGTGACGTTGAATAATCCAAGTTCAGCTAGATGTTTCGAGTTTGCGTTGTTCACTGGGCCTTAATTAAAATACGAGTGAAATCGTATTTCGTCTTAGGAGTTCTTCTCGGCGCTGCCGCAGATCGGCCGGAGAAAATGCGGGGTTATGGAGGTGAGATGATGGCCGAGCGAGCTTTATTATGGGGTCATCACGAATGCATATATGTGGCGAATTCATGAATTCGTGATGATCCATGCATATTTATTCATCAAATTCGCCGGAATAAATTATCGGGGGATATGGCTTTTTTTCGCCTTGGCTTCGGTAATTCCGCGGGAACGACCTGTGAGCAATTCATTTTGTTTATTTGGTTTGGAGAGCCACACTAGTGTAATACCGTATACGTTGGTTGTTCACCTCCCGGGGGAGCCTGATGGCGAAGCCGGAGACTATTTGGCCGAATTGGGCAGGGAGCAGCGAGCAGAAAGAAACGGCGGATGTGGATGTGTTCCTATATAGCGCCAATCTCTGCGGATAATTATAGCGGGCTTGTTTTACAAGGGTCCCGTCTTCCCTTTTATCTGTATCGTTGTTTGTCCTCCGGATTAATCCACTCCTGATGCATCTTTAATACCTTTTGCGCTCTCCTTCCGTCGCCGCTCGCGCTTGTCTATAAATTATTATTTTCTCCCGTGACTTCGTTTAATTAAAGCACCGAAAGCTTATTATACCGGAGCCGAAAGTTTCGGATTCAGACGAACAAATAAGTTCATAACTTCCGGCTCAAAACGGAAGGGAAACGGGTGATTTTTCGGTCGATGTCGTCGCTTTCTGATTAAACCCATCCCCTGATTGGACGATCGGGGCGTGTATGCATCACGTCGGCGGGTTTATTGCGCCCCCCGTAAAAGCGAAACATTTATGAACCGGGGCAACACATCAACCGGGGACTGGTGTATTTCATGTGTCACTTGCTAGTCCGGGCCTCCGTGCACTTGGACCCGGCGCAGAACCGAACGAAGAAGGGCATTATTTATATACGTCGTTTCGACCAGACTCTCTCACATGTCAGTTTGTTTGCCTCTTTAACCGATTCCGTGTGATTCCCAGCATCACTTTGCTTATTGATCCACTTTCTGTTTAATAGTTTTTGTCCGGGATCGGATCGGATCGGCAGCGGACGATGCCTTTTTCCGAACGGAATCTCCCCCTCGAATCGCGTTATTATCATTATCGTCATCGCGCCGTCCTCCCTTGTCGCAATATTAAACGTTGTTTATGAATCCCTCGATTGGTAATAATTATTAAACGGAACGAAATTCAAAAGTAACTTTCGGGCCCGAGGCGCACTGCGAAGAAATTCATAATTTGGCTGGAATTCGCAATCGGGGGAGTCATTATTCATGCGTAGCTTCTCCTCATTCCGTGCCCACCTAGCCATCAGCGATTCAAAGCGAGTTTTCGGATCGAGAATCGCGCCCTTCCCGAATCCTGTCGATACAACACATCTGCGTTTGTGCGGAGCCGGCAATGTGAAGTGATTATTATGAATGGGGTAGAAACAATGGCAAAAGGCTTGTCAATTAATGACAGACGCGTCGCGTTCGGAATTATTACAATGATTGGGAGCGCGTTTTAAACGTCGCCGACGTATTACGGGCCGTGACATAAACATGCGTCCTCGAAAAGCCGACACGATAACCGATGCAGAGAGATGGACCGCCTGCCCGTGATGTGGATCGAGTTTTCTCGAATTAAATAGGGACGACTGTATTATGTGAGTCATTCAGGCACATGCAAAACGTCGCGTATTCTGCAAGAATCGGCAAACCGGTAGTTCTGGAGAGCCAATCCCGATTTCCAATATCCATAAAGCACATTTATCTGGTGGTCTATGTAACCGCAAATTTATATATTGGGTCAAGCGTTTCTCTCGATATTTACCGGCTGTATGGTGTAGCGCACTCTCCTATAACAAATTACGCGGAAAAAGTTGAAACGGCTTCTTTGATCAGACCGAATGCTCTTGAAATACGTATGAAAGAAAGTAGTATAACATCAGAAGGAGAGTACCGAATAAGGAAGCCCGCGGAACGATAACGCAATCACCTCGACGAGACGGCATTAGAATAAAAGGACGATTCTCCCGTTCGGGGGCTCGGCTAAGGCAATTATCGTCTACCGGATTATGAAAGAAATACGCAATTGTGAGGTCTCGACGAAGCGACAAAGTGCGCGATTATGTCGATCTTTTACGTACACTTGAACGTACTCGTATGTAGGTATTTAGAAGTTGAAGTTTATTTGCAGCCTCGTGCCAATTAAGTTAAGGAGCCGTTCCACAACAGATGCGTCTGTTGAATTCGAGTAAATTGCTCAATTTGCAAGAATCCCCCCGTCCGAAGCTTGACTCTAGTTTTACAATTAGGTTCTACCATTCAATTCGCAATTACCAATCGGACTAATTCCACTGTTGGCTCAAGTATACCAGTTAATTCTTTCTGTTATTTCCGACACTGTCAACTTTTCTCAGTGATTATTCCGAATGGTCGCAAAGTGCGATCTTATAAAGTTCCAGTGTAGCGACGCTTAATGGGAACTTTAGTGCATTTCCGCGTTCCAGATACTCCAGACAGACGCAACCAGTTCGCGACATAACCATCCATTAATTATTCATCCGTCTGAATATCCTCTTTGTCCTTAAACTGGAAGCTAAACGACACCTCCGCCAGACAAGATCGAGCAATATCCACACGCCGACTTGACTTTACCGGTTACAGAATTGTCCCTGATTGCTTCTTAAGGTTAATAAGTTCTGTAATATCGGCCCAGTTTCGACGTCAACCTTGCTCTTGACTTGACGCGGAAACCGCAATAAAGATGCCCCCGCTAAGAAAATAAAAGAAAAATGTCCCGTCCCGAGAGCCGTTATTAGTTACACGCTGTGTAATTTGTCACCGTGTCGTTTTTAAACATATTTCAAAATGTTTGCACTAAGGATCTCGGAGCTCCCCGGCACATTATTATTATCATCAGACACCTCGACTTTTACATAACTTTATCACGACTCTCAAGGTCCGGCAGTTTCTCAGACGGCAAAGTTCCGTTGTTGATGTGAATAAAAATCATGGAGTCGCGCCCACCACTCACGTTTTTTCCGTAATATCAATCATTATAATGGCCGATTTTATTTCCTTGAGTCTAGCCAAACGTGAGACTACACCCCGGATCACTTATAGACTCGATTTAATTAACGAGATCGCGTTCATAAACCCGCTCAAGTAGCGCGACCGTCTTTGTCTCAACACATAAGTGCGTCTCTCTTCGATCGGCCGGAGTGATGTTTATGAACGCGATCCATCACCGGCCGCATCGCAGTCTGGGGTCTAAGTTTAGATTTTTTCGTCGTGATGATGATTATCGTGATGACGCCCGCGATGATGATGACGACGATAACGGTGATGCGATTCAAACAAACAGGGAGATATTTCGAGAGAGGAATCCGATCGAGAGTGTGGCCACTAAATCAAGCGTTCCAGCCGAAAACGCCAGATCCGCGTCCGTCAAAGATGGACGGCCGGGCCCGAAACCGACGCCAGTTAAATGCACCGCCGAAATAAAAGCAATCGGATTCATTCCGATCGTGGTACGCGTGATGTTACATAGATTTTTCAGATTTACGCCGCTAATTTACGGCCGGCAGGCGCACAATAATTTCCTTTGCGCGGGCGGGACGGGAATTAGGGCGGAATTAGGGCCTTTTATTCGAGATAAATTTCGGCGGGAAGCGCGCGTGTTGTTCGCTGTCGGGATGCGGCGGCGACATCTGACGTGGCTCCATTAGTCGTGACTTTATTCGATTTGCTAATATACATGAAGCGAATTAGCCCGGTGCGGTTCGGGCGACATCCATTTAATATACATCGGAGGATTTATGCATCAAAACGTCGGCGTAATGAGGGTTCTTGCGGCGAAAATAACGGCCGTCGTCCCGAGGTTTTATTTATTAAGTGAAAACCGGGACCGGTGGAGGTAATTCGGCACCCGACAATGCTCGGCTCGGCGAGATCCGGGCGCGATAGCGAATTATACATTAAGCCAAAATGGCATTCTGTAGTCTAATTCCGATCCGATATCAGATTACCGGGGAACCGGCAATTGAATCGTGCCGTAATCGGCCGGATTTGACTAAAATAAAATTCGGATGTAAGCAGAAATCAGGCCGGGGGATTTGTCCAATTAAACGTTTTTATTGCGGCATCTCTTCCGCCTCTGCATCGAATTAGGTGTTGTTTACTTTCCAGGAGAGCTCGCTTTTAATTGCGGAGACGTTGCATGATTCCGCGTCTGGTTCACTCGTCCTGTCCTAATGGGTTTTCTGTCTGAATCCCGAATCCCGTCAGGATGCAGTGAATGTAGTCCCGTAGCTGGCAGCACCGAAAGCAATAATCTTTGTGAAATGTTGCGCTACTAATTTTCAAAGTGTAATCGGGCGTGTAACCACGCAAAGGAGTTAGACTTACATCCGAAGTTACATTGACTTGATCGAAACTCGGCTAATATAACTTCCCTTGTATGCTAATGCCACAGCAAATGCGTTACATGATGGGGGGGTGGCCGACTCAACATATTAGCGACTTTTTCCCCGGAAGTTGCAGACTCAACAATAAAGGCCTCGTCTGGTGCCATCATTCTCCGCGGCCCGGCAATTGGCCATTTTTAAATGGCTCCGTTCGCTATTAATCACAACGTGCCCTTTTCCCCGAATAAGACTCGTAATCAAAAGAGTGTTTTATCTAGACACATAATGTTCCATTATATTAACAGTGGCATGGCCTGTGTCAAGTATAAATTACTTTAATAGCCCCGTAGATATTTCTCGAAGGGAGTTTTTGTGAGGATGCAACATCCCTCTATTAACTCGAGTGTAGGTACCACATGTCGGCGGTACCGTCGTCGCACCTTATCGGCACGTGCATCCCCCTTCCTTTTAAGTACCCCGATCTAATTTTGAACGGCATTTCGGGAACGCACCCAAGGAGGGATGCCGCCAGATGCTGCACGGTTATTATCGAGGGCCACTTCGGATTTAGACTAACGAAAACCTCTATAGGTATCACATATATCGTAGGCGTCATTATTATTGTTGTTATGGCCGGCCAACTTGTAATCCCCCATGCGGATCCTCCCCGGGCTACGCTAAGTTTGATATACTCACATTCGGGTCGCTCTTGCCGGCCCTCCGACGGGGCCGCAAACTCCGGTAATTTATGTGTCCGAAAAAGTGAATACGTCCGAGCCGCACGCTCTACGCACCCGAAATGCGTTATGGATTTAAATGTGTTTGCTTTTAAAACGTTCAAGTATGTTGCTCAAAGAATCGCTGCGCTTTGATACCGCGCCGTGTATTTTGTCTGACGTGAAATTGACACAGTAAATGTCGTATTTGATCAGGCCGGGTTCAAAGAAATTTAATCTCGCATATAACGTGATGGGTTTTTAACATATGGGTAGATAGCTGCCGATCCGGCTCGATCCCGATGCCGGTATAATTAATTGCACACATCACCCCTCCATTAAGTTCGCGTCGTTTCATATCAACAGCCAATTTAATCATCACGCGGAACCGTGAACTACCCCCATCTTCGATTCAATTACATGCTCATTTAGGCCCCGCTAAGCGGAGCTGAGCCGATCGACTTTAATTGCGGCAATCTCGATCTGTCCTTGTTTCGTGTGTCACGAGAATTTGAATAATTCCGGCGGAATTTTATCAAGGGGAAATAAGACACACGGAAGTGGTGAATAATCGCGCACGGCCATTCGGCGACCCGAGAAATCGCTGTTAAATTTCGGTTTATTGCCTCCATAACGGGGAAAAATGAACACGGCGGCTTGATTATTCCGTTTCAGAGGAAGACAAGCGGCCCGGTCATAAATTCGGCCAGTTGTGAAACTTTTAAAAGTGTGGGTCGCCTTCGGAATTGTTCCCGGAGTGGGCGCAACGTCAGCCGTGCGATTATATCACGAGTATCGGAAAAAGCCGCATTCAAATCGGATGCCCACGCAGATTGGCGATGTGGTGTTGTGTGGTGTATCCGACCGAAGTCATTAAGAAAATGTTAGGCACTTACTTGCGCCCCGAGGCACTTAACAGCTTGTGCTTGATTTGAGTTTACCACTTTGAGACCAGTATTTAGGTCAATTGTTTGCGTAGGATCTGCTGAATTTCGGCTCCCGGACCAGGTTACATGTCCGATTTAATTCGAGCCGATCGATCGATTGACGCTTTGAAAAATTTAAAGGGGAAAAACACTCAAGAGACCTCAGTTTAAGGGCATAAATCCATAAACCTTTTAAATTACGCACCGTAATACGGCGGCTTTCTTCATACTTACATGTGTGTGCCCAAAGAAGAGGGAGACCCTTGGGCCGCAACTTTAGAGTCTGCCGGATAATAAACGTCGAACGAAATAAAAATGGCTTCATATATCAGTGAAAGCATTGAGGAGCTTCTTCATTCGGCTACCATGCAACGTACTGCACATAAAAATATACTTTGTTGAAGCCCCCAGTCCGCTAATGTTGCGCCTTCTATCTTACTTACGCAGCAACATCCTCATTTATTTGCGCCCCGTCGTAAAGTCTAGTTTTGTCTAAATCCATCAGGATATACGTATGCGGGCGCATATACGCTATGCCCCTGCTATACATGACGTGAAAGCGAGGACAGACCCGACTGGAAATTAATTTATTTCGCTTCTCCATACACAACACACAATATACCAGACGCCCGTGCAATCACAGTATTAGAATCTGAAATTTTAATTAAATCCTGTCAAAGGCCGTCGCATCCTTTATCTTGCTTAGGCCAAATGAGAAAAATCCCGGAAAAAATCGCTACATGATAACGGTCACCAACAGGCAATTTTTCACTCTCACGCATAATTTACAACGTTATTTTTTTATTGTTCCCTTTAGATTCTTTTTTATAACGCCCTCGACTCGAGCCATTCGCCCGGTATAAAACATCGCGCCAGTCTAAAATGAGTTACATAATGTTACAATGACGATACAGTTACTTATCGGCGTATCCATCATCTCCGCATCTCGTCTAGTGTAACGTGCAACTCTTGTTAATTACCCCAATTTTTTACGGCTCTCGTACGCCGGGAAATTAAGATTAATAGTGCCGTGCCTTTGTGCGGACACGAAAAAATTGTCCGGCTCCGACTATCACCATCATCATCACCATCATCATCATCATCACCGGCATCAGGTAGCCGCGGCCCAATAAGCCTTTGAATGAATCCTACTTAACGTGTCTCCTCTCATTCGGATATGAGACCATCGCGCCGGTCGCACGTGCGGCCGCGGCCGTAAAAGCTCCCCAAAGTGGTGTGCGAACGACCGGCCGACCCGGCCGTTGGCCGAAATTTGGCTAGCGGAACCGTTTAAGGCGCAATTCCGGGCCGGCGCCTAAAAACGCGCCGATCCTTCCCCTAATTGCGCATAATCAAATCGGCTCCGGTTCATCCCCCCGCAATTAAATATTTACATAACGCGCGCAAGATCCGCCCGCGCCCTCGCCTAGGCTCGGCTCCGACGTAATAGAAACGGTCGGAGGCGGTTAGGTGTTCATCGCGCACTAATTAGAGCGAGGCTCCCGTTCGGATCTCGCACGTCGTTAGACCGGGGCCTCGTGGATGACCGAGCGGTCGAGAAAACCGAAAAACGTCGAGACGTCGACCTCGTCTCGTCCGGAAGTTTTCTTTTCGGGCGCGCGGCCTCATGCAAATTCGATAACGCGCTCCGAAAGCAGTCGGGGACAAATGCGGCCGAATCGAAGGAAGATCACGTGCCGGAAGGGCTCGGCTCCGGGGCGGGCGACGGCCGACATGAATGGGTATGGGTATGTTAATAAATTCGGTGCACTCTCTCAAGTCGGGCGCGGGTTAATTAGAACGTATCAATCAAGGGGTAGGTCGGCGGCGGTAAATCTTCGAAAATCGGGAGTAGGTGTGCGCCCCGGTCTGGCCGTAATTGCCGTTTGATAATGGACGGCCGCAGACGGCGGGCGTCGCTTTCGGCGGAGCAATTGCATCGGATCGGCCGGGTTAGTTCCGTTTGATTTTGTGCAGGGGCGCCGGCGCTTTTTAACGAGCGGGCCCGGACTTTCTCGGGGGGTCGGGCGGGCGTCCGCGCGTTTCATAAAGAGAGGGCAAATCCCATCGGCGCGCGGGGCTGCGATGATTTATGGCCGGGCTTAATGACGGTAATGCGTGGTCCGGCGGCGCCCTCGCCGAACAAGGGCCGAGGAATCCGCGAATCCGGCGTCTATATTATTCCCCATTTAACCCCACTTAATTTCGCTGCACCGTGAAAACGCCGATTAGTTGCACCCTCGCAGGAAAAAACACTTTCGTCCTTCAAAGGGACGTTCCGTTTATGGCCTTATACGGTTTCTTAATGACGCTGTCTGTTTCAGAGTAATTACGGCACTTTGCCCTTTAACTGTAGTGTGCCGGGTATATAGTTTAATTAGTCAAACTTACTCAGTTACCTGTGAAAATTACACATGCATAAAGCCATCGGAATATGCCGCAAACGCTGCTATATTACTCTTGATGGTGTTATCACAGCCCAGTGCATCCCGGCGTTTTGCCGTAATAGCCACTCGGTTTGAATTTAAATTTTGTTTATTACGATATTAAGATAAAACGGAACTGCGCTGGCCGGGTATTAATTGACAACGCGCTCAACTTGTCGGCGCTCTTTTTCAACCGGTACGCCCGGCGCCTTTTTCGATGATGACGACCAAACTGGTCGGTTGTTCATGTTTATATTACCGAAAATTTTATAAATATCGGATCGTAAAAGCCGCCCTTATAAATAATCCGCTTAATACGTGTACAGGAATTAACATCGCGCTCGCCGATGGGCGGAACTGATAGTGTGCGGTTATACGGCGAGGCAGCCGAGCGAGCAACCGAATAACCTTTGGTTTACGACGAAAGTCTGCGCCGCTATTTTGCTTACACGTTACAAAGTTACACACCACCATCAGCGAGCCGGCTGACGTTAGGGCTGCCGGGGAGAGGCCGCGTTTAAGAAACTTCAACGTTTGTTTCCGGTCTTCCCTTCCGTGGCGTGTGGCATTGTGGCGGATCCGTTATCCCGTATCGCCCCCCAATTTTACAACTCCAAATCCGGCCGCCCACCCCTTTATACAAGTTTTTATCCACTCCCCGATGCCATCGCACCGCCGCTTCTGAATAAACCAAAATTAATTAATTAAAACACTTAACAACTCGTTGTGAACGCCCGAAACTAATTTCATATTTCATTTCCCTCCTGCGCCCCTTCAAAACTACGGACAAGACACAATTTTTCCAATTTAATAAGGACGCTCGAATTTCAAACCTCTGCCTGTAACCCCCCGACGAATCTCTGGGGAGAGCGCGAATCGCAATCTTTCCTCGACTCCCATCTCTTTCCCCATAAACGTCTTGAAAATTTTACGTTCGTATAAGCACATTATGAATAGTCGCAGGAGTAGTCATTTCGTACTAAAGCGAATATCGATTCGCGTTGTTGTGGGGCGCGATTAATTTAAGGGTGGGGCTCCCGGGAGTGTCGTTGGCGCGGCCCTAGGGGCCGGTCGAGGAAAGCAGTTTTTGATCACGTATCGTCCATCGACGTTAAAAAGTTAACTCGTGAACAAGATGCGAATCGGAACACGGAAGGGCGACCGCTTATATTTCGCCCCCGGAACGCATACGGGACACGCCCGGATATTTATGCGTGTGTATCGTCGAAATTAATTAACGCATAGGCCGGCGCGTTCGCCATTTTTCACCTCGTCTCACTTTATCGACCGGAAGGGGCGAGTGGAGCGCAACAACCACCCGGCGGTTAAAAACAAACTTGAAGGGGAAAGATGATTCCGTGCCGCGATTTCTCCGCGTTCCGTGTGTACGTCGCGGTATAGAAACCCGGATTTTATTAATAGGTGGCGCGAGATAAGTCGCCGTGTATATGAGGTAGTCAAGAAGCGAGATAAATTCGGCGGAATTGCCGGGGAAACGGCGGGTCCAAATGTAGCCGGTGCGCCGATAGCGTTATTATTTAATTTTATCAGAAAATTGCCCGACATACTTCGGGAGTTCAATGGTGCAAGCTCCGAAACGGTAATAAACCAAGTTTAACGCCCCAAAAATATTTTGCTTTATTGCCTCCACCGCGGCTGTCAAATTCGCCGTAATACCTCCAGTTCCAGTCTTTACAGCCCGATCGAGATGATACCGCCAATAAAAACGCCCGATCAACATTCTAACAAATAACGGTAATTTATAGGTGTGCTGTTGGGGGTCGGGCTGGGGCCGGGGGTGGTTAGGACGTGTGTATGTGTACTTAATAACCTGACGAGGTCTGGCGCGATAGCTGCACCATCACTGGTGACTAACCACAGAGGCATTTCCCCAGACTTCACTATGATTTACCTATCGGAATTGCAGAGACTCTCCCGTTCTCGATTTATGATCATTGGAGACATTATTTAACTAACTTACTTTATTACATTTCCTAGCGGCGCAGCGGAGGATCCGCAGAGAGCTTATAGCCCTCGCCTTTCATTATAATAATGTCCTTCCTATCACTATTATAGCCTCCTAGCCTCCGGAATAACCCGTCGATGCATGGATTCGTTGTATATATCAATATTTCGGGGTTTTAGTAGGTGCATGGGCGATTTAAATCATACTCTAGACAAAATCAAACGCGACAGATTTATTATACATTCATCTCTCCACCACAATATCATAAATAATTCGTATGATCTGTTATACATTATTTACTGCCCCTCATAAATTTTATGCGGCGTATATTTATGCGATTATGTAATAAGTATAGGCATAGGTGTTTATATATGGTAAACAATTTCGTGTTTTTGCACTAATTAGATGTCGCCGAGGGGTTCATTGATTATTACTATTTACGCATTATACATTGTAATGTTCTCGATTATTTGCGACCATGCACGTGTTTGCAAATGAATGATCGAGGGATAATGTTGTGATTCGGTCGCTAAATAATGAAAAATCGTTGTTTCGCTTTCGCGTTATTATAGTGGCCGAGCGGTGTAAACTAAAATTGCGTCCGCGTTATGCATGGATTTGTCGGATTTTCATCAAGTTTAAAATTCTGTGAAAAATTCCTCCCGTTTTGATGAGCCCCGCGTTTTAGTGATTAAAAAACGTAAACAATTTTTAAATTGTTTATGCACCGACGGAAGCGTGGTGCGTCAAAAATGAGGAAATAAATGAGTAATTAATATCTCGAGGAAATAAGAGAGCACAGTCTTCATTAACTAAAATTACTCAAATTATTCACCGCCTATTTTTGTACCTTGACGAGCAGTCTTCCCTGTTCCCTGTCGCTCTGAGATCCCCTTTTGATATCATGTTCGGTTTAACGACGACGCGACTGGCGAACTCGATACTCAATTTTTGTTTACGCTTTTTCTCTCATATTGTAATCATAATGCTGGTAGCAGTCGTGTGTGGGTGGGTATTATAGTGCAGGTTACGCCGTTATAGGAAATAATCACTTTTCCAATTTGGTAGAATTGACAAAACTCGGTGAGTGGTTATATTGTGCACCCAGGACGGGGTGTACAATGGAGTTGGCGTTTCATGGTGCTATTTATTATCCTTTTTAAGGGCCGTTCTTCTTGCGCTACTAAGCTCTTATATCAGAGAAAGGAAACGCTTCCGAGTAAGCTTGTTAGGGGGGTATATATGCTCGCGTAAATTCGCCCAAAAATTCCAACCGACCAGCCAAACATGCAACTCCGGGTCTTATTAGCCACGTCGATACGGCCGCCCGCGAATCCGGGAAAAAATTATCCCCCTGATTTCGATCCGGTTGCTTAGCGCGCTTGCTTGGCCCAATCGAGGTGGAAATTCGCGTTTATGTAAAAATTTAATGAGGTGTCGATCGGACGAACCGAACTTCTTTCCGCAGCGTGCTTTATACCGGATTTATTCCGGCGCGATATTTACAGTGTAAGGTCCAATGTAAACCGATAACGGGGTGCATGGCGGCGTGTGCACGGTTCTTGTGTATTTTACGCTCATTTGGATCTGTCGGGTATAGAATGGTAGTGTGAAACCGAAAACCCGGAAACTGACAGATCTAACGAAAATATCTGTCAGCAGCCGATGCCTCAAACGCTTTCAGGCTCGCCTCGAGCCGAGCTATTTGAGAGGCAAAAAGGGTGCTCGAACAAGAAACACGTGACCATATGGCTTTCTTAATAAACACTTAAACTCCTCTTCTGGAGCGCCGTTTAGTAATAAATTTAAACTCGATGAAAACCAGAATTCGAGCCTATAATACACGCGATAGGGGGAGTCCTCCTGCTTCCAGATCTTAAGGGAAAAGAACTCGCCACCGTGCGGCTCCCACTGAATTTCGCCGTTGAAGCTTTCATGACAAGACTGTCAAGTTGTCATTGCATTGCAGCCGGTATAAATAGAGTTATTTTACTAAAATAGAAGCACGTGCACAATAAAACGATCGGTGCTGGAGCGATTTTACGAGGTGTGGGCCCTATTTCATTTCGGACCCTTTGTTCGTCGGACCCTCCAGTGGATATCTCTACAAGGTGTCCTGTCCCGTGTATTCCGTATTGTATTCTGTAAGCCATAAGCTCATAAGGTATAGACATTGGAGGTACCGTGTTGTGTAATATAGGACAGAGGGGCAAAATAATAAGCGATTAGCGTGGAAAGAGATCGGAGCCGGCCGACCCAGTTAAGCATTATTAATATTCACTTTTATATTGGAACGAATTACCATACCCCTGCCCTGTCAGCTAAGAGGTATTCTAATAAATTCAAAGAATATTTTTAAATATTAATCAGCGCCGGTTTAACCGCAGTAGCTGATAGAATTCCGTCGCACGTGATTACCGAAATTCGATTACGCCCTAATGGATTCCCCCGTTACGTTTTTGCTCAGTTACTCGTGTGATTTTTGTGAATTTTCCCCGATTGAGTCCTAAACAAATCGCGGTGCGTAAGTGCTTTCGGGTCAACTTTAAACCAAAACACGATAACATCAATAAAAACGGGATGGGATAAATAAAAACCATACACATCATGAGTGCGAAGTCGAGCCGTTGATGGAATGAAAACGACAGGTGTTCCAGGCGTCCGAAAACAAGCGGTGATTTTTATCAAGAGTAACATTTTTCAATAAGAAATGTTCCTCTTTGCATCTGGATCCGGGGACGTACTGTATATTATGCGGAGGAGAGCTACTTTTCAATGCTGATCTGTTTTTGTCAACCTCACTGATTCGCCATGAAAAGGGACGCTTTTTATCATTATAACATAATCTCGTTGGCTCGATCGTTGGGCTTCAAAAACCTACCTCCAATTTTATAAAAAAAATTCAGGACATTCGGGATATTTTAGAAAAAGCCGCGTTTCGTAGTGAAATAAAGAACGACGGATAATATCGCCGGGTTCGCCTTCGTGTGTTTGTAAACGTATCTTGTAAGTCGAGAGATCCATCGGTGTAAAGTGTCCAAATCCTTGTTCGGGTGTTTTTGCAACCGGACCGATAAGCTGCCGTTTCGGACAGTTCACGCGGGTTATCGAGATCCCTCTGCGTCTTGCCAGATTATGCAAAATCCGGTGCGCAAGCAGACGACCCTGTTATTTTTCAATAATCTCCTCCTTTTATCTGAAATGGGCTTCTCTCGAATGCAACTCAATTTACTGATAACCCGAATCGTCGTTCGATTACACCCCCCCGTTGCGCAAGCCGATGCCACCGTGTCCAGGAGACCAACATCACGATTCTTTACTGAATACTGAATACTGAATACCGAATGCCGAATACCGAATAGTCAAACCGACCGAAAACGTCTGATGGGGTATATTTCACACCAAAACGCGGCACTTTTTAATTAACATGCCAATTAATTTCGAGTAATTGGGATTATTCCGAGCGAATCGAGGCGTAAATCAAGCCTCGAACGTGTGAGAGCGCCGCTTCGGGCGTCGCTAATGGGGTAAAAATTAAGTCGAACGGGGGACTAGGGGGGAGGATCACCCCGTGCGTACCCACGTAGTGCATGCACACGCACATCCCAGCCCTAAAACTCGATAACCCCCTTTGCCGAAATCCGCGCTCCCGATCCCGAAATAACAATTCCGAGGCGTCTTCCCTCCCCGGCGCCCCGGGCGGGTCCCCCGGCTTCACGGGGGGTGAAACCGACGCGGCTTGTTTCGGCGACGGCCGCACTCGCGATTACCAGAAGGGTCCGAGCCCCGGATGCTTCTGCAACCATGGTCGCACGAAATTTACTTAGAAAAGTGTTGGTCGTCGGTGACCCTCGTCAGCGGCAACTCCGCCGTTTTTATTAGCATATAGCGGTTCCCAGTCAACCTTTAATTACGAGGGTTCGCCCTGGCAAGTCCCGAGCGGGCGACCGCAGCTGTTGCCTAATATTAATATGAACCGAAAGACTTCCACTGAATCTTCAATAACTAAAAGGCCGCGATGCACCCGACTCCCGGGCCGGGCATTCCCCATTCGCGACACGTCCCCGCGGTGAATTATGCACGCACGCCCCCGATTTAATTTATTTAAGCCGGGCCGGGCGTCGCGCGCGAGTCCTCCTTTTTTCCGCACACCTAAATCCGATACACGGTCGGGGCGCAAGTCGGAGTTGCGTCCCCCGGCCGGAGGACGCAAGAACGGGCCGCCTCGCGAAACTCGATTCGACCTAATCGAATCGTCGGGGGAACTTTGAGCCCCGATTCAGATTAGGGGTGCGTTCGGATATTGCCGGCGACTGACGTATCACGGAAGAATGTCACGTATTCGCAGGGAGACGCAACGGTACTGATGAGCGGCACGTGATAAGTGGGACGGGCCGGGACCGCCGGAAATGGGGTTCCGCACGTGTCGTTAAGTCGGGAAGAAATTGCATAAACACACTACAAGGGGATCCCGGCTAATCCTAATTGCTCAAAGGAACAAACCGACTTTCGCCAGGAATCGACATATTATCTTGGCGCGAGATAATCGCGTCAGCCATTCGGAGCGTGGCGGGTAAACAAAGCGCGGCACCTTATTGCCGTCCCATTAAATTCACTTATCTGATAGCAAAATAAAAAGAACGCCGAATTTCGTTATAATAACGCAGTGTGGCTAATGCCGGTTGGGACCTTAAGGGCGTTTGAGCACGCTTGCGCTGAATGTAATTTTCCTGAACGATAATAAACTCTATTGTTCTGATTATGCCGGGGCGCTCGTCTCGGATCCGTCCTGCAGCGGTGCACGTTTCCGACTTTTTGCAATTCACCCCTTGATTCCGCCCCCCTTCACGATCGCCCGCCCACCCCCGGCTTCGCTCCCTCGGGGTGGAAATTGTCCCTGTCAACAATCGAGTGAGAACTGGGGCAATCGCCGCCGGAGAGAACGGGCCGTATACTAGGACTAGGTGTCTGATGTCGATTCATTCATACTTCTCGAATTGAAATAATAGCAGTTGGTGACAAGTTCGAAATGGAACTATTACGGCGTGATATATCGATGCAGTTCAATTTTCGACGCACATCATTAATGTAAATTTACGAACATTGATCTGAAAAGTTCGAGACTTCCCCAATAAGTCGGTGTTTACTCCTTGAGTCCTGCGCGAGTGATTTGCATAAATAAAACGTTACCTCGACGCGAGCTTACGCCAATTACCTTTACGCGAAGCGTGTGCGCGCACTTTCGGTGCCCTTCCCCATCGATATGCGCATTCCTTGTTATGTATACGATTTCGAATAGAAATTCCTCGATCTCTGTGCCGGATAGACTCGTCATTTATCGAAGGGTCTGGTAAAAAGCGAGGATTCCGTGGAATTCGGCAGGTTCACCGACAGTACGAGGCGGCTCGTACTTTCCTAAATAATTCGGCTGTCTGTCTGGTTTATTTAAAGCCCCTCTCATGACTTTCTTTTGTATTTCGACGGAATTGTGATAGCCCCGAAAATAACTGTTTTAAATATCGTGAGACGACCTGTTATTTATTTGCGTGTCGCCGGGAACTCGTTACTATTAGTTAGGTGCGTCTGTTCGGAAGCCGGGAAATATTTTTGTTTATAAATTTAGGACGCGTGTCCCGGCGATCCCCGTGGGACCGGGATTAGATTAGGGATGGGAAATTGCCGAAAGTTGAATAACAATCTCGTATGTGTTCTCGGTCTTCGGGGAGCGCTCGCGATGGTCGCCGGCGCGCGTCGCATCACCCCAGACCGACATATTTTCGGTCATCGATGAATAATTTACGCGACCGAGCCGCCCGAAATGAGATGTTTGAGATGCCAGCGGAATCATCCGTTTGTTATTCGCCGTTTTTACGAGCCGGCTATTTGCGGATGCGTGAGACGCAGACTGCCGTAGAGCGAAACGGCGCTCTAAATTTACCTACTAAGACGGCCACTGCCCTGAAACGCTTTCAGCACGTTAAGGACCTTCATTAGTGAAAATTACAAGAGCCAGTTCGCTGATATCGCGAGATCCACTTTGGGGTCGGGGCTTATGCGAGACTTGAGAGAGGGGAGAGGGTTGCGCCCCCGTTCCGGCCGAGTTGGGACATTTTTCCTGGGTTTAATTCGATTAAGAAATCGACGGGGACACCTGAGCGTGCGACGGCCGATCGATCGGCCGAGGACCGAGCGGTGGAGGATTTTTGGGAGTTATTTGCGATATGGGCGCTGGTGGGGGGCTGGAGGCTGCGAGGCGCTCGTAGGCGGCCACCCCATCAGTTTGGGACCGCGTTTTGTGCCGTCTGGGAGATGCGGGATCGTGCCGGTGATTTCGGTGCATAATGCGAGGATGCGATTGCGCTCCCTGCTGGTGGTCCTGGCCCTCGGAATAGACGCCGGGGCACCCCAGCGGGTGCACCGAGTGGATATTTTCGGTACGCCCCCCGTTTTCGAGACCGCGCCACCGACTTTCGTTCTAAATCCGGCTCACGAGTCGCGAGATCCACGAGATTTTCACCCAATCGATGTCGCTGCCTTGTTTTCATCATAGATAATCGCCTCCTCGAGACCGGATTATAGACTCACCCCATTATGCCTCGGGTACCCCAATTTCGTCAGCGCCTTTAGAAATGCTAAATATTTCACTCCCCGTGTCACGCACTCGAGTAATGCGAATTACTTTTATTACGCCGCCGATCGGCCCATTTGCATCGCTAATCGCAGCCGCTTAATGAAACTCGCCGGGATCAAAGCAACAATTTTCGTTTCCAGCCCCCGACGCGATTCGCGGTTGTTGCTTCTAACTCGCGACCTGCCTCGGCAATTAATCCCAAGATGGGTAATAACGACGATGCTAATTTTAATCGTATTTTCGTCATTCCGGGTGGCACTTTTTCGGCACACAAAGCGGCCACCGGGAACGCGATTAACACGGAAAGTGCCCAATAGCGTCGCGGTGCTGTCGTCCGCCCGAACGTCGGGGGGAGCGTCGAGGTGATCGGGGGTTGCTTCCCTAATATATGCGCTTTCAGTGCTGTGCGTTGCCGGATACATGTACCCTGTCTCATGGGGGATTTATTGCGCCCGTTTTACTGGCTTTTTGTTAAAATTCCCAGTGCTCCTGTTACGTCTCCCAACAAAAGCTGCATTTGCCTCCGAGGGGCCAATTCCTGATTCACTCCCATCTTAATCCACCACCTACGCCCAAAAAACAACGTCGCCCGTTTCCACCTGAACAGATCCTTTACTGTGAAACGTCTCAAAACCCATATCGATCTGAATCCTGAAAGAGCGCATTCACCGTTTTCAGCGAAAGAAGAAAAAAAAATGAGCAAACTTAGGAGGAATTCTGTAGCTAATTATTCGGGGAGAACGCGTTCACGCCGAAGCATCCGCGCCGTCGCATATTTTCCGCAATAATTACAAATCCTGTGAAATAACATCCCGCAAGCGTTTTCGCACTTGCCGTACTAAATCATTCCTAATAACTGCACAAAACCTTATCACGCACTCCATACTCCACATGTTATAACGACCGTGCCGGGCAAAAATCTTCATTAAGTGCGCAAACTAATAGGCCCGGAACGGGAAATTTATCGTGATTACTAATTCAGATTTCTGTCCTTCTCTGTTTCGTTCTGGTCGTGGTGATGGTTGTGGTGGCGGTTTCTCTCCTTCCGTGATGACCGGTCGTCGCCTTCACCGATGCAGCTTTGTTATCAGGCACGTTGAGGACGTACCAGAGGGCGGGCTGCGACGACGAGGTGGTCACTTTGCGCTGCCCCCAAGGGACGAGCATCTCCATCGAGATAGCGCAGTACGGCAAGTCGGCCCACTCGAAATCGCTATGCGTGCCGAAGACGACGCAATCGTCGGTCGCGAAGGCCGCTCACAACGTCTCCTGCCTGTGGCCCAACTCGTTGCAGGTCAGTATTGAATCGGGCCCGAAACGCAGGTAGTTCTAATGAACGATTAGAGCACGCTGCGCCGTTTCCGAGGCATTAATAATACATCCGTTCTCTCCTCTATCTAACTTCGTACAGTTTTAAGCAGTTTACTAAACACCTTGACTATGCAACTAACATATTTTTGATTGCAGAATTTAAGTCGACTCTACTGCTTCTTGTATTATGTTGTAGAGACCGTGGTGGGCGAACATTGGCTTTAATACTGGCGCGGTTTCATGTTATGATTGATGTTTATTAAAGATACATAATTTAGCGTTCTTTTGACCTATATAATAGGAAACCGATGTTGTTATTGTTGTCTATAATTAGAAATTTAGGTCTCGAGCCTGCTGGAGAAAATAAACGAGAGATAATCCGCGAACAAAGTCGGTGTGGATATGAGCTTTATGTATAATAGAACAGTAGAGATACGAGTAAACATTTGAAAAGCTTAGCTTGTGCTTATTTACATGCAGACCAAGTGGGAGGAAGTAGCGCAAGGAACTTGGGGGAGAGTAAGTGATCATTACGTTTATGATAATATCTACGTATTCCGTTATTTAGGCACAAGCACTGCCGACTGCTAAGTATACGTGTGTTTAAGACGATCAGATCGACACATTTCTGGCTTATGTACGCTTGTTTGAGTTTGACTAGTCTCCATATCATACTATGTTCTCTGTATTTCTGTAATAATATAGAGGGCTTCTCTTTGTTTCCGCCACACTTTTGTTACTATGCTGTTGATCTGTATATGTTTCGACTGCGACGAGTAATTTTCCGCCGTTTGCCACTGTTAAACGTGTGGAACTTCCACGGCGGCTGAATTCTTTAAGTGGAGGTTCCGTCTTTTGTTACAATCAACTTTATACATGATATTTCTGGCTTTGCTTTAACGTCTGTTCTCTGTCTATGTACTATCGTTAATTATAATTTGTTTCTCATTTCATCATTGCTTCGACATCTTCTTGCTGTGTATGTACTTCGCCTGTGAAAACAAACAACAACGCTCGACTGACTGTCTCGTGGGCTGTACACTCATTAAAAACATTCATTAAAACACTAAACACTAACAAATCAATCAGCATGCGTCAGGTATGTGAGATGGTCTTGTTCTTGTGTATGGCGAAAGCTTCTTTTTGAATGAGTTTGTACCACCGGAGGGTTATTACAGCCGATCTGACTGACGGTACCTAGTACTCGTTGTTGCAGACTGTCGTGGAGGCTTGCCAGAAGAAACGGCAGTGCAAGTTCAAGACGTCGCCAAAGACTTTCGGGGGCGACCCGTGTCCGGGGGTGCGGAAATACGTCGAGGTCGCCTACAAATGCCGGCCGTGTAAGTACCATCGAAGTCGCCGCGTCTGGCGGATAACGTAAACCGCGAACCCTCCCTGTGCGCAGATGAGTTCCGGAGCAAAGTAGCCTGCGAGAACGAACGAATCCAATTGAAGTGCAATCCCAACTCGAGGGTCGCCGTGTACAGCGCCAGCTATGGGAGGACAGAATACGAGAGCATCCAGTGCCCTCAGCCCCAAGGCGTTCCCGAGGAAAGTAAGTTGATTATTCCATTTTTATTCAAATTAGCACATTACGTCGCGAACATCACAAATGGATTAAGAATTAGATATTCCGACATTGTCGTCCTGAAACCACCCTCGCAATCGCTCGCTTCCCTCGTTCCTGTCCGTATTAAAGCGCGAAGCTCGAAGCTCAAAGGCGACTTTCTCTTGTGCAGCCTGCCTGGTCAGCTACGCCACGGAGACCGTGATGCAGCTCTGCCACGGAAGGCGCAGTTGCGAACTGTCGGCGGACATAAGCACTTTTGGCAGTGTCTGTCGGCCCGAGTCTCGCATGTATCTAAAAGTAGTCTACACCTGCGGTAAGTAATTCAACCTGTTCGTTATTTATGCGAGTAACGCCGCCTCATTATCGCGCCTCAGTACCGAGGAAGGTGCTCAAGGAGCAGTACGAGGGGAAGCTGGAGGCGGACGAGATCGAGGCCGACCAGGAGTTCGCCGGCGACGAGGACGAGGACTTCGACACCTACGACGCCGGCAACGAGTACATCCGCGAGTCGGCGGCGTCCCCGCCGGCGCCGAACATCGACCTCACCGGGAAGGGGGACAACCTCACCAAAGACTCGCCCAGCGTCAACCTCAAAAATCCGGCCCACAAGTCGAACGGACTCGACATCGGTGAGCCCCTCCTCATAAACGTCATCCACGTTACGAAAATCGGTCCGGGGCTCTTTTTTAATAAAACCCCCAACACCCATCACGAATGCAGAAATAGAGGAATGATGGAGCGTCGGCTCGTGACTCGCTCTGTTTATGGGGGATAATTGCACGTATTTATTGTATCATGGCATCACGTCGCCGTCTCTAATCCGAATAGACGACATCTCGGGATATGGGTTACCACGGCAGACCGTGTTGAGCAATTAAAGCGTTTAATTAAACCCCAAGTCGTTTGTTTTGTTTCACGTGAATCACTCAATCCCGAGTTGACAACGAGCCTTCGCTCACTCTGTACCGGCCGGTACTACTATAGCCAGAAATTTGCCTTTATAACCTTTCGAAAAAAGAAACCTGTGCGCGTTTATTGTCCACCTGGCCGATTTTACGTAACGGCTTGGCGGGTTCGAAGTCGCCAGTCGATGGTCTAAATAGAGCACACCGCTGTACACCATCACAAATTAATTGCATGCGCTTGCTTTTAATACATTGAGGGGGTACACGTATAAGTGGTATGTAGCGTAGTATAGAATAGAAGAGTTGGTTCGGTTGTGGTGTGGTGCATGCGAGTTTTGTTGTCGCTGTCCGCTTTGTGTTCTGTGTCGGTCGGGGGATCAGAAGGGACGGACGGGTGTCGGTCCGATGAGGGAAGCCGAAAAGCGAGCACGCCTGAAACACCTCGACAGAGGGCACACACGCAAAAATCCCCGGTGAAACGGACGGACGGAATTCATCTCATTTTGGTTGCAGCCTCCTTTCAGCCTTATACAACTCCGCGTTCACGTACTCGTACTAACCTGTTCCGCCCATCCCGCGTTCCTGCCGTGCAGAAAGCGACTAAAGGCATGCAGGCCGACGATATACCGACCGACCCCAACTGCACGGTCACCGTTTACGCCGAGAAAAGTCGCGTGGTCGGCTTCATATCCGAATGGATAAACGCGTACACGTTCGTATCACGTAAGTACCATCCACTTGTTATGTTACCTTCTAGTACCGCTCGGATACGGATAGGCGTACCGGGTTATTTGGCATTCGCTCTGTTATGGCTGCGCGTATGATAACGATAGTACCGATGCATGTCGACGGATTTTCGGGCGGCGTAATCGAGACGCCGTCTTGCGGTTTGGTTTTGCAGAGAACCAGGAGAGATTCTACCTGTACCTGATCGTGAGCATCGCCGCCGGGGTGGTGCTGTGCCTGGTCATCCTGGTGAGCCGGCTGCTGGTGCAGCGGCACCGGGCGCGCCGCGACGCCAAGTTCCACGCGACCAACGTGGCCGACCACACGCTGCCGAACGGCTTCACGGACGACATCAGCGAGGTCGACGCCGACATCGACCTGACGACGCCGCTGCCGTCGGTCGCCGTCCACTCGACGGCCGTGCCGGTCGGCAGCATCGCCGAGGTGGTCCGGTACCCGCACGTGCACCACGCGCACAGCCTCCGGAGGCCGCCGCCCGACGGCGACGCGCCCCGCAGCCTGAGCGGCGCCGCCGCCAACACCCACTACTACTACGGGTGACCAGAGTGCCCGGGGCGCGGCCCGCCCGTCCCCACGTCGCCCGCCGCCTCCGCGTGCCCGGGCCAGCGCACCTACTGCTTCTAGTGACACTCGGTGATCAGTGCCGCGACCATCCGGTGTGACCCAGACCAAAGATACTTTATCGAGAAAACCCAAAAAAAATAAATTATTACGACGGCGTGCCCTTCAGCCGTCACCCCGAATTCGTTTCTAATTACAAGCCGAAAAACTATCCCACACGATCGAGCTCGCTTGTAATTATTACAATTCTCATCCTCTCAACTTTGTTAACATGATGTATATTATTATTATTATTATAATTCTATTACGTAATAACTAAATGAATATCATAATTTGTTTACGCATATACTGAATCTGGACCTTCGCATAGGAGAGAAAAGAGGACGTATGGATATATTAAATATTACATGTAAACATGTCTTTATGTTGTTTCTATAAATTAAATTTATGTCTTTGTACAATAAAGATTATTAAATAAACTCGCTCGAACCCCTTAAATAAATCTAGATGATGATAACGAAAACGTTAGCACGGTGAAGAAGAGAATAGTAGTTCCGGTGATGGTGGCCCCACCGGAACGGCACTCGTTTAAGTCTTTGTTATATTTGAGTTCGGTGCCGCACTGGCACTTGCTTTTGCGGCAAACGAACGTATCTCCCAGTGAAATCGAGCACTCGAGCAGATTGTTGCAGTACGAATTGTATTCTGGAATTGCGTCGGATTAAAAACGGTCCGTTTCCCGTCGAATATAAATACCTCTCCTGGCTATACACCTGTTTTCGTAAGTCCAGCGGTCCGCGTCGCACTGGCAAGTGTCGTTTGTGCACTTCGTGTACAAGATGGATGCGGTGCATTGTAGGTCCAGTTCGCACGGGCCTCCGAGCTCGCCGACGACTGAAAGGGCCGAGATTAGTTTCAATCGACAATTGCGATTTCGCGCCGGTCACCTTTATAACATTTATCGTTCGTTTCGCCGGTGATGAAGTGCGAGTCGCACTGGCAAGTTTCGTTCAAGCAACGCGCGTTCTCGATCGTGCACTCCGGTTCTTTTGCGCTTTCGTCGCATTGCTGTCCTAGGTCTGCAATAAACAAACATTTACCCACTGAACTCGTCCTTATCGTCTCGGACCTTACCCGGAGAGCATTTACCGTCTTCTTCCCTGTACTTATCTTTACAACGGCAATGCTCGTCGGTGCATTGGGAGTACTTTTTGTTGTATTCGCATTCGCTGTCGATGGTGCATAAATCCCCGTCTAAAAATTATTATTTAGCAGGATGCGGGAACGACCGTCCCGTTATTGGGGATTCATCATTACTTACCGTCGCGGGTTTTTTTGCACGTGTAAGTACCCTCGTCGAAATCTGCGACGGAACTGCATTTACAGGTTCCTTCGGATGAACAAAACGAATTGAGCCCCAGCGCGAAGCACCACTCTCTCGAAACGCAATTCCAGTTTGTTTGTTGCATCGCTGAAATCGAGATGATGTGAACAGGCCGTTTGGAATCGATGGATACGAACATTTTACGCATTTCCGGTTTCCGTCGGCCGTGAAGTAATAGTCGCGGCAATAGCACACGCCTTCGACGCACTTGCCGGGCTTGATGGTGCAATCGCTGTCGCTGCTGCAATCCGATTTCATTCCGATTTCTGCGCAAAGAGATCGACTTTATTACCGGATTCGCACGATTTTATCGATACCACACCTGCGGTGCAAAGTCCGTTCATCCGGAAGAATCCCCTTTTGCATATACATTTTCCATTGAGGCAGTCCGCATTAGCGTCACATTTGCCCTCTTCACAAGAATCATCCTCAGAATCGTCAGCGTAATTTGAATAATAATCGACGATTTCGTCGTAATGATTTTCGGTTAATTCAACCGCACACTTCCCTTTAATGCACTTTCCTACTTTGCAATCATTATCGATGGCGCACAGATCATTTTCGCCTTTCAATGAATGGATTTTGATTAGCTTCTATAAATAATTGAATAGTTGTATGATAATGCACACCTGGGGCCGTTTTCCTGCAATCGATGTTATCTCTGGCGTAGTAGTCGTCGCTGCAAACGCATTTTTTCTCCGGGTCGCACTTAAGAGCCAAGGGATTATATCCATCGTAACATCCCGGATCCTCTGTACAATCACCTCCTAGTCCGGAGTATTTCTGACATTTCCCTTGATACCATCGAAAACCTTCTTGACATCTACATTCCTTGTAAATGCATGCGCTATTTTCGCCGAGCCATGTGCAATCCTCCGTGCTTTCGCATTTACCCAAATATTCGGTCGCCGCTAATAATAAAATCGTGGATTATTAGTTTAATCTTATCGCACACCTGTGCTCTGATTCACCATTTCAACGTTAATATACCATTACATTGTTACCAACCATCTATTCGCTTTCATTCACTTTTAATTAAATTTAGTTACTGGTTATTTGTAAATTAACTCACCCCGGATATTACTGCACTGATTGATTAGTAAAACTATTAATAATATGAAATACATCATATTAAATGAAATATCAAATATTACTACTAGAAATATAATAATCGAATGACAACATCAGATAATGGTTTGCTTTTATATAGGTTTTTTTCAAGTGGTAATTGATAGGTAGAAGTAATAGAGTTTCACAGTGTTTAGTTTTATTATGAACAAAATTACAAACTTTCTTTATAATTCGCGTGCTTATTTCCCAAATGTACGAAAAGCGAGCGGAGCCTCTGCTGAACTTTGACCATATCGGGACACGGAGGTTTCGAATGTTTATACAAAATATCCAGCGCCTTCATGAAAAGTTTCATAGCCTCACGGTGGCGCCCGTTTTCGTACATGCCCTCCGCCTGGGGCAGAAGTTGGGCCAATTCCGTGAGCGCTTTCAAATGCGGAAATATTTTCGTAACGCTATTGCAATAATCGCACGTGAGATAAGGGCAGAAATCGTCTTTGAAGAGCACGAATTCGTAAGGACACTTTTCGCTCTGACATCCGAATTTAATTTGATTCGGGTCCATATTCTCAAAAAGCGGCCACTCGTCCTGACACGGATTACAATAACAATCGAACCAATACCGTTCTTGTAATAATTTCCTGCGAGCATCTGCCTGCGTCGTCGTATACAGCGGTCCGTAATTTTCATAGATGATCTCTCCGGCTTTAATCGGCTTAATCGTGCGCGCAACCATCCGATTACCGATATTGTATCTAGAATAGAGAATGTTTATACAATTTCACGTGTCTAGGTAAGTATATGGATAGAATATACCTCACTAAGCTCGGATCGCAGGAATGATTGAATAGGGCCAAAGTGGGATACAGACCGGCTCCTATGTATTCATTTTTGTAAAATGTCTCGATTCCGTTCACGATAAAAGCGGCCTCTTTCGTATTTCTCAATTCGGAAATTTCGTGCGAATTAAACTGGAGTATCTCCAAGTGCCTCAATATCAGTCCGGCTATGAAAGATTCGTCTTCAGTTAAAACCTCATCGCTAGTTCCATTTCCGAAATAATTGGCGAACTTCAAAAGCCTAACAAGATAAATTGCCATCGAAGAGTAATGGACTAATTCGCCTTTTTTACGTTGCTGCTCGTTTCTGCATAAAAAGAATACGGTCGTGTAATCATCGGACTTGTATAAAGTCGGTTTTATGGGCACTTTCTTGCAGTTGTCTTTCAAATAGTCCTTGAGGGCCTTTTTCTTGTGGGTGAAGAAGCCCAAGGGCTTTTGAGTAATAATCCTCAGTGCCATCGAGCAATTAATCGAGGCCCCCGATTCGAACAGGACCGGCTGGATGCCGCACTCTACGCGGTGGAACGAGGAATTAGCTTGCCTCTCGCAGTTCAGGCTGCAGAAAACTACGTGGCCGCACCGAGGACAGGCGACCGGTTGCCCGGTCGATACGCAGCAAAACTGACAGTTTGTCAGAACGTTTTCAGAGGACACCACGGCGCAATGGGGGCTCTCCTCGACTATTATCGCTCCGGTCTCGAAATCCTCGACGGCGCGGGCGAAGCGCCCCAAAAAGTGGTCGTAATCGAAGCAGATATTTTTATGGGCCGAAACGTACTCCACGTTGCCGCCCGCGAACAAATCCGAGTTTGATACGGGCGCAATTTCGTTCCCTTTAAGTGCCGGCTTTGTCTTTTTATTTTTTTGCGACTCTTTGATCTCCTGAATTTTCTTGGCTAATGCGTCCTCACTCAAATCTGCATGTTTTAAACTAGAAATAGCCAGATTATAGGCCTCGTCGGCGTACCGTTCGTTTTGTAGAGCCTCGTAGCATTTGGCCTTCCTCAGCCACATTTTGTAGTGCAATTTCCTGGGATATTTCCCGATTGAAAGGAGATAATCGATGTCGTCGAACACTTTTCGATACTCCTGCTGCTCAAAATTTACGGCGCTCCGATTCGAAATTAGAATCGTTAACAGTTCCTTGCATTCATCTAAAATTACCCAAAGTCTAGTCTCGAAATAATAATTTATCAAAAAAAGTACTCACCGCTAGTTTGTGGGCATTGTCTAATACCAGCGTTATAATGGGATAAAGCTTCGTCGTAGTTTTTCGCCGCAAAGGCTTTATTCCCTCTATCTTTAGCATTTTGCGCTTCCCGTATACTCTTCCCATCATCGCAGATATTTATGGGTATAGTTTTAGCATAATCGTACATGAATTTAATCCGTTCATCATCTCGCGAGGTCGCCTTGAATTTCGCAACATCCTCTTCGGTCAGTTTCTCTATTGCCCTCTCGCAATATTTCTGGAAGAGGGTGGTTTTCATGATTTCTCCGAAAACACGAGTGTAGCGAGACACGTTTCTCGACCTTACTGTTGTCTTCAACCGGCTGATCTAAATTTAGTCGCTTTTCTATTTTTAAATGATAATTGAAATGGATGCTCGGGACTCCTTGTACGCTGAAATAGGTCATCGGGGAGTAAAATTGAAGTGATTGAATTCTAAAGCTGAATAATCCCCATATTGGAGTCACAGGTAATGAGAGGCGCTATTAATTCAATCGAAATGTGATTCGAATCCTTATCGGTGAAGTACAGACTTCTGTTGTGAACTGATATAAGGTTCGAGGATGCCCCAATAGCGGGCGCTTCACTATTCTCATGCTTCATTCATTCAAACTTATTAATATCAATGTTATGCAGATTTATTTATTTGATAATTTATGAAAGTTCTGCGGGAAATTGGTGGATGCGCCGGGCTAGTACAAGCTCTATCGCCTGCAGCGATTTATTCCGCATTTATATATGTAATGTGGTTGTAATTTATCATTAATCTAACTGCGTAATTACCTCCGAGATTTATTGACTTGCATTTAAATCGACCCTGACCATCATCCTTCGGCCTGCATGTGTTGCATGATCGTTATTAACTGCCTATAAACTGGTTATATACCTACTGTAATAACAAAAATCATAACTAATCTTCAATGTTGACTAGGCCTCCAGGCAGATATTCCATATATTAGCTCCATTCAGATTTTGCTAAATCACTGGATTTCTTGCAATTCGATATTATGTAACTAAATGTCAAAGGTTGTTAGTAAACTTGAAGGCGATTTGAGAGCTTCGGCACTTTTCGTATACCTCTATTTCCACAGTTATAAAAATGCATAGTTTTTACAATCTAAAATACAGAGTTTGTTTGAAAAATATCAGACCGCAAAATACAAATACCAGTAATTGTCGGATTTAAACCGCCTTCGTCCTCAACAATTATTCTCATTGAAAATAGTATTTAATTGTGCTATAACCTTGATGGGACATACATGCTCGTATAAACGCATCATAGTTTCCTAAGTGAATACGTAAGTATACACCTTTGATCATCATCATTATATGCAACTGATGGGCGCATGTCCACAAAATTGAATATAAGAGTAGAGAAAGCCAAAGCCGGATTTCTAAAAAGTAGCAGAGTACTGAAAACGCATCCTACTTTCGAGTAAGATGGCTACGGATAACAAGTACGTATTATAAGATAAATTTATTTCTACAAATAAAGAGTTTTGTTTTCCTGCCAGGATTAAGTTCTTCATACACGGGGAGGAACATGTCGGTAAGTACGATTTGAGCCCCTCAATAAGTAAATTTCTCAATATAAAACTGAATCTAGTTCGCCAAGAAGACGCGGATGTTCATACGAGTTTGAATGAGTATCTGCGTAAAGTGCTGAAATTGAAAGGCACCAAAAATCTGTGCTTCGAAGGCGGATGCGGATCCTGCATCGTTGTAGCCGAGGCTGTGAATCCCTTCACTAAGAAAACTGAAGTACTTGCAGTTAATTCGGTACGATTTTCTTTCGATTTAATGAATTATTGTTAGAGGTATTTACTTCTTAAAGTGTTTGGTTTCGATCTTGTCTTGCCACGATTGGAAAATTTCGACCGTTGAAGGAATTGGAAATCCTTTGAAGGGGTACCATAAAGTCCAGGAGACATTGGCTAAATTTAACGGCACCCAATGCGGATATTGTTCCGGTGGGATGGTTATGAACATGTACGCTTTGTTTGAATCCGGGAAACTTACAATGAAAGAGGTCGAGAACTCTTTCGGTGGGAATATTTGCAGATGTACCGGATATAGGCCCATTTTAGACGCATTCAAATCTTTATGCACCGATGCCGACCCTAGCTTAATCGGGAAATATCCGGACATTGAGGATATAAAAATGTGCAAAACTACACCAGGAGAATGCCTGAAAAAATGCGGTGGGATTTGTAAGAAATCCCCAATTTCTATCCTGGGAGATAGCTCTAAGTGGTACAAAATTTACACACTCAAAGAGCTAATAACGTTTTTGAGCGTTCTCCGTAAATCCAAATACATGTTAGTTGTGGGACATACAGCCCGAGGCGTTTTTAAAGCGGACTACACCGATATCGACACTTACATCGATATAACTTCGATCCCTGAATTGAAAGTTAACGAAGTCCAGGGCGACAATTTAATTTTGGGAAGTGCTAACAGCCTTACCACTACAATGGAAACCTTTTACAAAATATCGCAAGAAAATCCGAAATTTTCCTACTTGAAAAAGTTAGGGGATCACATCGATTTAATCGCGAACGTTCCAGTCAGAAACGTAAGTATTTTATTAATAATGAACGAAACTGAAACTTAATCAATTAACTTGAAGATTGGGTCGCTCGCCGGCAATTTAATGATGAAACACGACCATCACAGCTTCCAATCAGACATTTTCCTTATTTTAGAAACTTCGGGCGCTAAAATAACCATCGGTATAGTAATAAAATGGATTAATCAATGCAAATTACCGTTATCGCCATTTCAGTTGACGCAAAAGACGGTGAAGAGACCTCGATGAGTCCTCAGGATTTTATTTCGCTCGATATGAATCAAAAAGTCATTAAGAATATCTCCATTCCCTCTTACGGAGATAACGTGAAATACGAGAGCTATAAGGTGAAAAAATCCACTAGATATATCGAGATTATACAGGAAAAATTCCGTGATGATATTTCCAGATAATGCCTCGAGCTCAGAATGCCCACGCCATCGTCAACGCAGGATTTCTCTTCACATTTAACACGGCAGGAACTATAGATAAAGCCGCAATCATATTCGGCGCCATAAACCCGCAATTTATTCACGCAACCGAAGTCGAAGCGTATCTAGTCGGGAAAAACCTGTTCGATAATGCCACCATCCAAGGGGCGCTGGACATATTCGAGAAAACACTGCAACCGGACTCGGTGCCCCCGGATCCGGAACCGGAATTTCGCAAGGCCCTGGCGATGGCCCTCTTCTACAAGGCCGTCCTGAGCGTGGCGCCCGCCGGCAAAGTTTCGCCGCGGAACGTCTCCGGAGGGGCCAAACTGGAACGGCCCATTTCGAAGGGCAGCCAGGAGTACCAAACCAAAGAGAGCACGTACCCGGTGAGCAAACCCATGCCCAAACTGGAAGCCCTCGCTCAAACCACCGGATCGGCGGAATACGTGGACGACATGCCCGACAACGACCACCAATTATTCGCGGCGCTCGTCCTGGCCCAAGCTCCAACTAAATCCGTTATCAAAAGCATCGATACGTCTGAAGCTCTGGTAGATATTTTTCAACTCAAATTATTCCGAGCGGTTTTTGTGATTATAGGTAACGAATTTCAGAAATACGAAGGCGTCGTCTCTTTTGTCGACGTGAAAGACATCCCGGGTGAAAATAATTTCACTCCTTTATACGAAGAGAAGGAGGAGATTTTCTGCAGCGGCACCGTGCTTTATTACCACCAGCCGGTAGGGGTGATTGTGGCGACCAACACGCGAGCCGCAGCTGCTGCAGCGAAACTGGTGAAAATCACTTACGACCCCCCGAAATCCGCACCCCTGCTGACGGTGAGGGAGGTCATCAAGGCCGGGGCCACTGACAGAATCAAGAAGAAACTGACGATGACTCCGAAGAACAAAGGGACGGACATCAAGCACGTGGTCAAGGGCCACTTCGACCTCTACTCCCAGTGCCACTTCCACATGGAGAGCCACACCTGCAGCGTCGTGCCGACCGAGGACGGGCTCGACATCTACCCGGCCACGCAGTGGATAGACCTGGTGCAAGCCGCTTGCGCTGCAGCCCTTAAGCTGCCCAACAACAAGATGAGCGTGAGCGTGCGCCGCTGCGGGGGTGGTTTCGGGGGCAAAATCTCGCGCGGCTCCTTGATATCGTGCGCCGCTGCCGTGGCCGCCTGGAAGCTGCGCAAGCCGGTGAAGATGCACATATCGCTCTCGGACAACATCGAGGTTTGCGGCAAGAGGTGGCCGCTCTCATCCGATTACGAGGCGGCCATCAACGACAAAGGGGTGCTGCAATACCTGAATTGCGACCATTACTCTAATTACGGGGTGTCCTCGAACGAGCCCGGGTTTTACGAGATCTACTCGCTCTTCACCGATAATTACGGCGGCGACAAGTTCTCGGGCACTTTGAACGTGGTAACCACAGATATAGCCGCAAATACTTGGGCGAGGGCGCCCGGATCGACCGAGGGGTTGGGATCGCTCGAGTCGATAATGGAGCACATCTCGTACGTTTCCGGGATGGATCCGTTCGAGTTGCGGATGGCCAATCTCAAGGACCAACAGCTCAAAGACTACATGAAGGACATGAAAGAGTGGGCGGACATCGATAAGCGTAAACAGGAAATTACGAAATTCAATCAGGATAATCGTTGGAAGAAGAGAGGACTGTCCATCGTGCCGATGTCTTACAAGTTCAATATTTTCGGCCCGTACTCTGCGGTTCTTTCCGTTTACCACGAAGACGGAACTGTGGCCATTATACACGGAGGGGTCGAAATCGGGCAAGGGATCAACACGAAAGTCGCCCAAACTTGCGCTTACCGATTGGGGATTCCTCTGGAGAAAATCGCAATCGTCCCTACTAAAAACTATGTTACTCCCAATAACATGGCTACTGGAGGAAGCATTACATCTGAGGCCGTTTGTTACGTACGTACTTTATTATGAAAATGATTAAATGAAATTACTGTCTCAAAATTCTAGGCGATGCTTAAAGCTTGCGATGCACTTCTGGAGAAGATGTCACCTTATCGGGATAAAAATCCGAATGCTACTTGGGAAGAAATCGTGAAACTTTGCCAGAAAGACAGCGTGAACTTACAAGCATCTGGAGCGTAAGTGAAGCAGTGGAGAATTCACAGTCCGTTTGAAATGATATTTTCGTACAGATTTCCACCGCCGAGTCCGTCGGACATCGCCGAATATCAAATTTATGGAGTGTGCGCTTGCGAAGTCCTCGTGGACGTTTTGACAGGTCAACACCATATTCTTCGCGTGGACCTTCTTGAAGATACCGGACAATCCATAAATCCGGAAGTCGATATCGGCCAAATCGAAGGCGCTTTTGTGATGGGATTGGGTTATTACACCACGGAGGAGCTTCACTATACCGCCGAAGGAAAAATTCTGACCAACAACACTTGGTTTTACCACCCTCCGGGACCGAAAGACATTCCGATCGATTTCAGGATCAAGTTCCCCAAAGACGCTATAAATCCAGACGGGGTTTTGAATTCTAAAGGTGATAATGAAATAATTTCCGGTGATTCTTTATTTATCTAAATTTTTAGCTACTGCGGAGCCGCCCTTATGCATGACTATCTGCATTCCCTTGGCCATTCGCAATGCGATAGCCTCCGCTAGAACCGACAGTGATAAGAATTTGGACAAATGGGTCCCAATCGATGGACCCACTTCGGTGCAAACCGTTTTTATGAGCAGTGCTAGCAATTATAAGCAATACGTATTATAGATGTTATGTAACTTAGATGCCTTTTGATATATTTAGAGACACTAATTAAATCCATATAAGTAGAATTTTATTGATATTTTCTACATGAATAACGATTACACGACTAAATATGCACCCTCGTAAGGCATTCCATTGCCCACAATCCTCAACACGAATTCCAAAGATTCGAACGTGTTGAATCGCAATAAATCTGCAGTTGAGCGCACTCTAACGTTTGGTGCACGTCTAATTCGATAAATTTGATTCTCCTCGATTCTCAATTCTTGACAACACCGAGCGACGAGCGATTCGTACGTCATATCGGCCATATCGACTTCTATTTCTATGTAATCCACATCTCTGACAATAGCTCTAATTTTCAAGACGCATTTCCCTAAAATGTACTTGATTTTAATTGAAATAAGTCGATTTTCGAGGCATTTACATACCTGGAGGCGGTTGATACATCTTGGACGAACACTAACGAAACCCAGAATGGAGTCCAGAATGGTAGATAAGACTTTTTTCGTCCAAGAAAAAGTAATTTACGAGCGGTAATTTTAAACCGTCTCGAAGATAATCTCGTACTCTTCCAAGTCGATAATAAATAAAAACAATTCTCGAGTCTAAAAGTGCAACTTAATAAAGCGCATTTATTGTTTAGTACAATTCATGCGTTACAATCTCATAAATTCTTGCACCTATAAAACCTATAGGGTCTAGCACTTTTGAAGGTGAGTATCTACGAGAGTTCCCCGATCGGCGCGTTTTTCAGCCACAACTCGTGTAAAAATGTGTACAAATGGTCACTAACAGCAACCTGTAAACATCCAAAAAATATAAAAACCCAACGTAAAACCGATATAACATCCCAACCTTATAAGGCGTCGGATTTAGGTTTCGTTTAATATCCGGCCTTATGGTCCTGAGGCAGGCTTGCACTCTAATCTTAATCTCCTGCAAGGTCGGCAACTCCTGACAGACTTTCCCCTCGCTCCAATATTTGTTCAAAAGCTTTTCGACCCTGGACGGAATCACGTAAGCCCTCTTGGACTCGATGAACGGGTGCCTGCACAGCACTTTTTCCTCGGCATCCGGCGTCGGTTCCACCGTGCGCTGCAGGAGGTCCACCAAAGCGTCGCCGCTCTCGCTGTAAAGCCGATAAGCGTCTTTGCGTCCTGGCATTGTGACTTTTCCGACGTCCTGGCTCAACTTTATCCGCGGCTGCCCGTTCAGCTCGACCAGCTTGTACACGCACCCTAAGGAGGGCTGCCGCTGGCACGTCACCAGGTGCGTGCCTATGCCGAAGCAGTTGATCTTGTGGCCCTGCTCGTGCAGGCTGAGGATCGTCTCCTCGTTGATGTCGTTCGAGGCCATGATCATGAGGTCCTCGAAGAAGGGCACCTGGAACTTTTCGCCGATTTCGCAGAAGAACCGGTGGGCGATGTTCGAGAGGTAAGCCAGGTCACCGCTGTCCAAGCGGATACCGATCGCCCGGTAGCCCAGGTCGTTCAAAGCCAGAGCCACAGAACAGAAATTGAGCAAGCCGCTCCTACAAGTCACCACCGGTCAGAGTCGACCCTCGCAAATTTTGCTAATAGTCGTGCGTTTGCGTTTTAGTGGTTAGTATGAGGGTGAGATTTTTGAAAGGAAAGCCGAAGTGTTAGTGCGAGTAGTAGATACATCGCATACCCAGCACAGGTTTCGCTTTTGCTGGGCTGGCTATACAGAGTGTCTCGTAATAACGTGTGCAAAGCTCTACCAAAAATTGCTCAGGTCGAGATAGAATGAGCGAAATGAGCTCTGTTCAAAAGTTGATAATAAGAAAAATTATAGGGTGTACAAGGGGACACTTTCATTTTTTCAAATAATTTGTCGAGTTCTGGGAATATCAATAAAAAAATTGGGTTTTTCGGTATGAGGAATAATAACCCAGGTCCAATTTTACTGTATTTCCTAGAGGGCGCCACATTCAGCTACAAGAATTTGCAAATAACCGTCTTAACTTTTTCACCCTTCAAATTATCGAGGTTCCAATAAATGCAATTGACTGCCTGTTAAGTTATTCAAAAAATGATTACGTGTTTGATGTCACTACAATGGACCGTTTTGGAACTATTCACTCAAAAATCGCTCTAATTTCTGGCGTAATTTTTCATGAAAATAAATGTGTCTGGAAAAGAATTCATTAAATCACTTTTTGCTAAGAACAACTCACCTGTCTTTGAAAAGTCATAAAATTACCATTTCCAGGCTCATTATGTTAATTATAAAAAATTACGTCAAAAATTAATGCGATTTTTGGGTGGAATTGATCTTTCAAGAGGTAATAGTTACAAAGCGGTCTATCGTGACAACATCAAACAGGCGATCATTTTTTGAGTAAGATTCTCAGGCAATCGATTGCACTTATTGAAACTTCGGTAATTTGAATGGTAAAGAAGTTGAGACTAATATTGCATATTCTTAGAGCGTATGTGGCGCCCACTAGGAAATACAGTAGAATTGAGCCCGGATTGTTATTCCTTATACCAAAAAAAATCCCTGCACCAATTTTTGACAAATTATTTGAAAAAATAAAAATGAATCTTCTCATTTCAACACCCATCAGTAACTATTTGTTATCAACTTTTGGGATGAGTTCATTTCGGTTAAATCGTTCTACTTTGACCTCATGAATAAGTGGTAGTGCGTTGTACACGTTATTACGAGACACCTTGTATAAAAGTATGTCCGAAAGCGCACCCGTATAGTTTTGGAGCCCCGATGATTCAGTTTATTGTATATGATTTCTAGATTTGGTGGCATGCCCCAGTGATTGATTAATCGCCGTTTACCTGTACTCGTTATGCGATTGGGTGTTGGGCAGAGTGACAGGCCACAGTTTAGTGGCGTGGTTCGTGTGACAAGTATACCTCTTAACATCGTACGTATCGACTAGGGCCATAAATCCGTCGGGAAAGGCAATGGCGAAGGAGACCAACGCGGCCAGTTCGCCGTCGTTCGCCTCGTTCGCGACCACCTGAAAAACGGGCACCAGCTCCGACCGCCAGTCGACCGCCAGCTGGAAGAGGTCGCGGACTTCGCCGCCGCCCTTCGGCGCCAACTTCGTGTTCCTCAGGTCGGCGAAGCCGTTGAAGGACGTTATGTAGGCGTGGGCGTGCGTCCCCTTGACGGGGATGTTGAAGAGTTTCCCGGCCAGGACGTTGCTGGTGCCGTCGAAGCCGCCTGGAATCAATCGAACGCTCTTCACGCATTAGGAAAATTGCGCCGGGGCCACTCAGCGCGGGTTATGGTGCCAGGCAATTTCGATGGCACGGCGAACCCCGCGCCGCGCGCTAATAAGTTGCCAGAAATCCTGTTAAAGTCGACAGTTTCTCTGCAATTCGGTATCGATTCGTGAATTCGCCTGGCACCGAACGCAACAAAAATCGGGTTCGATAATGCGATATTCACCTATGTACGAGTATTTCGACGCCGACAGGCCGCCGTCGGGTCCCTGGGCCCTCCTCAGGCCGAATTCGAACAGTTTCATGTTCCCGGCGGCCATGCGATAGCGGGCCGCGTTCGTGGCCATCAGACTTGCGTAATTCACCAGGGTCAGGAGCGTCGTCTCCAAAAGCTGGACGATTATCAGAGGACCTTCGATCCTCATAAGCGGGACTCTGAAAAATTCATTCCATCACTTATTCAAGGCTCATTTCGATTGCGATCTAGGAACTGTTTTACCTGGGAAAAACTACCGATCCTTCGGATAGCGCATAAAGCGTCACGTCTTTCGTCGAAAGTGCGCTCAAAAACGCATAAAACTCTTCCTCGATATTTTCCGGTAGAGTCTGCTTGAGATATGCGATATCGCTGGTAGAGTAATGGAATTTGTCTAAAAATTTCAAACATTCCTCTAGGCCGGCGAAAATTGTGAACTCTCCTTGAAATGGATTTTTGCGGAAGAATAGATCGAACACCGCATAATCTTTAGTCTTTCCCGATTTCCAATAGGCGTACGCCATGGTGATTTGATACAAGTCTAGAAATCCGTCAACAAATTTATGTTCCAGTTTGGTTGCATAGTTATCGCAATATTTTTTATTTTGCAATAAATGCGAGACCATGACTAATAATAACAAAACGCAGTTCTCGATTTTGTTTACAACCGTTAAGAATGTTTCGGAAACGATAAGGACAACATTTAGAGACTATTAATTCTATTTTTGATTCGATTTTTATCGATAAGTGCGACTATTGTTTCATAAGTGCGTTAGTATTGGGTATAGTTTGAAAATTTTGGCGCGTTTGCTCTCATAACTCGGTCAAAAGTTTCCGTAACTCGAGACGATTGTTATTTTAGTACTTGAACTCGATTCTAAATCGATTACAGTAATGTTCCACTTTAGAAAAATTTAAATAATATTCGGTACCTGTGAGGAGCGGCTGAATAATTCCATTTTGGCGCAACTTTTCACGCCATGAGGACGATTCCGGTTTTTCCGACATGGCGATCGTTTGAGCGAATATTTGAAAACTACCACGCACTGTGCATTTTTTAATTGAACCCAGGGACTAATCTCAAGTTTTCCATGTGTACTTCTTAACTGACGGCACTGGCCGCTTAAATCTCACACTCGCCGCCGATCAAAGTACCTATTATTATGTGTGGTGGATGTAGAAGTCTGTATAGTGGAAAATATGGATCAATAGGAAGGTCAAACGCAAGGGCAATGATCACTGGTTTAATCTCAAACAGCGCGAATGTTCAATTCCCACTATTGAAATGTGTGCGGAAAAGTGATTGGCGCGATTCATTAAGGAATCAATACATTTTCCTATTATCCTTTATTTAACAACTTTATGTACACGTATCTAATACATTATAATACTGATGTTATTTTCAGCCACTGCTATTATTAATAATAATACATTCGGAAATTAAGAGCATTTTTGAACGATCAGTGCTGTTAATACTCTTCAAAATTATTGCTCTTTAAATAACTTTAATTCCCCACATTAATAATTATTTCTACTTATAATTATTATTACACACCTTTGCACAGGTATTACACTAATTATACTTTTAGATAAGTAGGTATATTACGTTTGTATATAGATAATCATTCTCTCAAATTAATTTTATACATGGAATGTAAGTACGGTAAAATATCGTATACAAAATTCATCACAGTTCATCTACTTATTACAGTAGGTATACATATATAATATCTGAACAGAAACAGAAACGATTCCTGCTTGTAATTATTATTGTGTCATATAATGTGGGGTTTTATCCAACATTTACTTTATTTATTTTATATATTTACCTAGTCTCGCTCATTTCCTAGCCCGTCAAGTATATATTAATAATAATCCTCCAGGCAGTTTCATTATAATCAGTTCTTGATGAAAACAAAAAAATCGAGATATGCTCTTGACGATACGACACAAATTTAGATCAGATACATATCAGACATTAATTAGCGAGATTGTGATATTTCCAACATCCAATATATCTCGGGATTGATCGGATTTTTTAATACACGACACAGCTAATACGTAATTTCCTCTCGCTCATTGACAACAGAGAAAAGCGAGCGCCGTCCTCTCACCTTTTGCGACGTTCACCTGGGCGATCGCATCTCCCTTCCCAACTATCGCATTATTCTGGCCGCCCGCTCCTTGTCGCGTTCGACCTCGACCGGGTGCATCCTCTTCCTGTGCGAGAAGCAGTTGCCGGAGCTCGCGAACGCCTTCGGGCAGTACGGGCACTGGTACGGCCGGGCGCCGGTGTGCTGGTTTATGTGGAACTGAAACCGAATCACGTGAGAAAAGTCGCGGTCTCGGTGCGGGCAACGCACTTTGAGGTCCTGGTTCCTCTTGAACGTCTTGTCGCAGAGCGGGCACTTGTGCGGCCTGAGGTCGCTGTGGGTGATCGAGTGCGCCCGCAGCGTGCTGTTGGTCGGGTAGACGCGCCCGCAAACGGCGCACGGGTACTGGACGCCGCCGTGGTACTCCTTGTGCCGGTACAGGTTGCACTGCGTCTTGAATCTGCAATCAGAATCGGATTACCGCCTCGAACTCTCCGATCGAAATCTTGGACCGTACATCCGCCCGCAAATGTCGCACCCGTATTTCCCTTTCGGCCGGTGCGTTTCGAGGTGGACCTTCAGGTTGCCCTTCGTCGAGATCGGCTTGCCGCAGATCGGGCACGAAAATCGGGTGGTTTTCGAGTCGTCACTAGTGTCGTCGTCGTCATCGTCATCGTCGTCATCGTCGTTGTTCGGGGAAGTACCGTTTCCTTCAGTCTCTTTATTGATTTCACCGTTCGCCGCCATCATCATCCCTTTATCCTGGCAGTTGTCGTAACTGTTCAATATCCGTTTGGTGTGGGGCGAGTGGTTCCACATGTGATTTTGTAAAGCTAATTCCGAGGTGAAGCTGCGCGGGCACGATGAACATAGATATGGTTTGCGATATTTGTCACAATTTTCGGCTTCTAGATAATTCTCGCGTTGGATTTTGTACATTTCGTTATCGTCTTGGGTGTCTTCGTCGTCTTCGGTTTCTAAAGAGCACTGCAGGATTATCATCGGGTCAACTCTCACCTCCATTTCCGTAACTTCGCTTTCTGATTGATTAGAAACTTCTTTCTCTTTAGTACCCTACAGGATTTTCCCGATGCTTATTAAGGACACGAATAAATATTAGCACTTACTTTGGTCAGATACGTATGGAGCAGAGATTTGTTTTCCGTGTATTTCGTTTCCACGGAATAATTATTTTGCTGGTTGGTGCCCACAAACTTGGTCATCTTGTCCTGATTCCTTAAGGCCATCGTGGCGAATCTGTGGAATCCGTCGAGTTTCTTGCAGCAGTCCTGGCAAATCATTTTCGGTAACCTATCTTCGACAGAAATCTAGAAGAGATCGTTTGAAATATAAGCGATTATTAGTGAATTAATGATAATGCGCGCACCGTGAGCGTCAAGTATCGTCTGATTTTCGCATGGAGGAACGTCCTCCTGGCTTCTTCACCGAAAAGAAAAACCCCGTTATCACATTCAGACGAGCAAATCCGGCACCATTTTGACAATACATTCGTTTCCATTTTGACGCATCGGAGTCGTTTTATGGAATTTCCACCCTGCGGTAAATCAGAAATCGTCTCAGCCGGGATCGGCAATTATAACATGCGGCGTCTCGTAAAAATACTGATGTGCCTAAATCCAAATGGGGCTCATTGCGCACACACTCCGTGCAACTACCTATAGGGCATTCGATTCATGCGAATCGCACGACGTGCATTTTAAAAAACCGCTAACGTGCATCTCGGCGAGGCCGGTGCCCGAAAAGGCGAATCCCCGGCCGAATGTGTGGGCATGACGGCACTTACTCGAATCGATTCCTGCTCCATTGTGCGTCGTTGTCATCTTAAAACGGCGTGGCCGCCTCAAACACCATAAACTCAGTCAAATTTATCACTTTCTGATTGACAGGCGTCAAAATGCACGTGTACGACGTTCCCGCCATCTCGCAATGAGACGCGGCGAGCCTCGGCCGCCCCCATCGTCGGCGCTCACAAATACCCCTAAAATCAATACCCGCTACCCTCAATTGTAATGACGCAAGTGCTTTATAATTATTCTTTTTCGTTTTTTCAATCAATATAGCAACACCGAGCTAAGTGCATCAGACAGAGCCAGATACCGCGAATCGGCCCAATTGTGCAACTGGACTAATAAATTAAATCCAAACGGAGAGATGAATTCGAAATCAAATGGCGGACCGGCACGTCATTTTCATACCGTACCTACTATTTCAAGAGAAATCACAAAACAATTTCCGTTTAAAATCAGTATATTGATATTCGATTATAATATTTACAATAAGCAATACACAAAAATGAGATTATCACAAAAGGTTTTTATTAATTTACAAGATATTTGATTTCAAGGAGACGACCCGAGATTTGTACACGATTTAGCTTTGGTTGACCTGTAAATAAAACCAAACGTAATCGAAAGTAATTAATCGGTCGTACTCGAGCGGACTCACAATGACTTCGATTTATTCCTGCGGCAGATATGGAGGGCGATCGGTCCGTTTTTGACACTCTTGAAAAGCAAGACCGCCTCGGCATGGGAGATGTCGTGGCAGACTTTGCCATTGACGGCCAGCACTTCGTCACCTTTAATCAAAATCGGCCGTTAGAACAGGTGGCTCGTTAACGTCCATTAAGGTCCCTACCGGGTTTCAATCGGCCGTCCTCGGCCGCCTGCCCGCTGGCGAGGATCGTCTTGACGAAGATCCCGAGCGCCCCTTTGGGCGAGTCGCGCCCTCCGACGATCGTGAACCCTAACGATTTCTTCCCCGCGCCTTTCTCCAGGATCACGGTGTGAAAGGAGCAAACCACCGACCTAGGTCGCCGCGGTAATGTGCAGAAATTCGACGTCGAACTGCCGTCGTTCTCGACTCGGGCTCGATTTCGATGACTCTTATCCGGACTAGAAAGAAACGGCGCTTCGTTCTTCCTGATTTGGCTGGAAGAGGCGTTGCCGCGCCGCAGGACTTTGTTGCAGCTCCCGGTGCTGGTGCTGTTCTTCTGGAAGTAGTGGTGGCGTCTGCCCGCCGAACCGATCGATAGATTATCGAAATCGACGAAACTTTCCTTCATCAGACGCGGGTCGCGTTTCACGATCAAATCGATTTCTAAATGATTAGTGATTAGCGCGCTCTTCGCCTCGGCCATATCGAGATCGGGGAAATTGCGACCGTTTACGCAAATTATCTCGTCGCCGACCATCAGCCCGCACTGCCTGGCCGCGAGGCCGTCGGGTAGCACCTGACCTATGACCAGCCCGCGCCCCCGTTCTTTGTAATCGGTTATGAAAATCCCCAGGTCCTCGTCCTCGCTCCTTTTGAACATTTTCAAAACGAGAGTGTTGCTCTCATTGTAAATGAAGTCGTCGAATTTGTCTTCGGCAATGTTGCGGCGATCTAGCGATAAAGCTCGCTGAGGGTGGCTTCGCCTGGACCGCCGATACGAATCGTTGATTTCCAGGGGTGAACTGGAATCGTTCACTATGATGCCGCTATCGGAATCTTCGTTACCTCCGGTGGGAATTAGGCGCTCCTCTTCGTCTTGGAACAGACTGTCGCGTTCCTGGCATAAAAGAGTCTGGTGGTTTTTTTGGAACTCTTCCAAACCCGGCAAAGCTCCGTACGAAAAGCTCCGCAATTTCGAGCGGACGTTGTGCCTCCTCCGCGGGATCTTCGGCGGGATTGAATCGTTCAAACTGTCCGGATTTTTGTAAAGTTTATTCAGAAATTTGTTAGTGGACGATTGCAAGTACCGCTCGGACATTGCGCGAAGTTTGGCAGTGAAGCACGATGACCGAGTGAGGCTGTCGTAATTCGAGCAAATATCCAACAAGTTCAGTTCGAGACTTTGACTATCGGTTTTATCCTCGTCCGTTGGATTTTTTGGCGATGAGGAATTCGAACTGCACGAAGGTGCGTCCGATGTGTTATTTGAGGCGTTAGAGTTGGAGCGAAAACACGATAATCTCGTGTGCTTTACCCTATCGAGCAGCGGATTCCGTTTTTCGCGTGAATGCTGGTGACTGTTATCTGTAGAATTTCTAGGCTGCGATTTGTATCGCCTTCTATCATTTTTTTCAATGATTACTACGCTTTCGCCCACATTGTATAGATTCGTATCGTTTTTACTATTCTGCCGCCTGGACCACACAGAAGGAGTCATTTCTATTACATTATACAGGAAATTGATTAGTTATGTTATATCATAACAATGAAGTGAAATTGTGAAGATCTTCTCACCTAATCTAGATCTCCGTTTGACATGTTTCGGCGGTATGAGGATGTCCAAATTGGGGTTAGGCCTTTCACCTTCGGCGGTTCTCAGGGGTGAGAGGCTCAACAACCTGGGTGTTTCGCCCTGTTTTCGGAACCACTTCATTTAGGTACTGCAAGAAACATTAAACAACATTGAGGACGACTCGTTAGTAACTAGAACTACTTGTTGGCTCTAAATGAACTTTTCTTTTTGTTAGGCGTCAGAGGACAAGTTCGTACGTTCTATGAATTCTGAAATTACTGTAACCTTGAAACAACTCGCTCCAGGTAAAATCGAAGAATATATGGTCTACTATATGTAAGATTGTCAACAACCTCAGAAATAAACATTTAGATTCCATGTAGGTGCCAGTACCTGCCATGATTTAGAACTGTCTCTGCATTAACATTTACATAAATCGGTTCATCGGCGACATGGCGAGGCGGTTTTTACTCTCTAGATACCTATAGGCATCCGTGTACGTTCCTTTTCTTGTAATTAATTATAGGTAGGTACTGCGATTGCATAACTGAAATTCCACTATACTTTCTACATTGAGCAAATCTTACGCAACTACGGGGATAGTGGCCAACACATGGTTTTTATCTCGCGTATGTGATTTGAATTAGAAGGAAAAAATCGCATTCTTATAATAATAAAAACATAGGCACGGTGGTTCTACCTTATACCTGGCTCACCGGTTGATAGATAGACGCTGTAAGAGTTCCCTAATTATCATTTTAAATGTGACTTGTCTTATTCATAACGCAGATACCGTTATTCATTCAATCATTAATCTCGCAAATGAGCCGTAGGTATGAAAATTCTAAGAAGAAAAACGCGCTAATTAAAACAACAACAACAAAGACGGAAGTTCAAGATCGAGTATTGCAGGAATTTGTGTAAAGGAGCGAAACACCTAAAAAGACGTCATCGCATCGCTATGGGCAGGATAAGGAAATGACTCAAATATTTCAATTGTGAGCGATGCTCGATGCAATCATTATCCGATGCCCATGTATTTCCCTATGTGGTACATGGCACCCATTGTGATATTTCCACGCTGTTGGATATTAGGTATGATGATGATGATGATGATGATGATGGGACCGGACTCGACAGATTGAACGTAAAATTATTAGGTAGAGAACCTCTCTAATAAACAACACCATCATGGGTCAATGCCAAATATATGTAAAATTTGACATTTTAAAAGATGAAGCAACACTCTGATGCAATGCCGTATTTATAAAAACTTATGTAATCTTCTTCAGTTTTGATCTAATAGCCGATGGGAACTTTTAAAAGCCGCCAAATCCATAAAATAATAATTATCTACTTTGAAGTTCACATGCAAATTTTCATTCTTTTACCATTTAACACAAACAGTCGTAATTATTATAATCTCACGAATTTAACTCGCGTATTTAATTAGCCTCGAGCGTAGTAAAATTTTGGTGCTGTTACACCATGGTACTTTCATGATGTAGGTATTAGATGATTATTACAGAATCCAGGACGCAGAATTATAATAATTTATTATTATAACTACTCACATTCTAGCGCAAATTCCTGATTTGTGTCTCTCGAATCTCGATACTTAAAAATATGTATATCCTGCGGTTGAATCCAATGAGAATGGACTAGATCACATTTTAGTTCTTGTTTAAAACTTGAAGCGGATGGATAAACCGAGTACATTAATTAGATGTAAAGGACACGGCTCCTTAAGAAGTGAAAAAAGACACTTATGACACTATTAAACACCGGCTTTACTACTCGCATGAGAGACATGACTGCTGACGAGAGAAGTACCCAGGTACCTAGAATGTGTTCCTCCACTCCCCGTACCACTTTACTCTTGAAGGTACGGGCGAAAGCTGCGGCACCCAAAACGCACAAAATACAACCGGAACGTCTTTGACATTAAAAAATGAGAAATCCAATGGAAAATCAATTTCGAAAATTTATTTAAAAAAAAGTTCAACCGATGATTTTTAATAAGATTAGATGATATACTCTTCAAAACAAATGTAACTATTATCTGGAGATAGACTAATTTAATTTAGAAGCTTTCAAGAAGTTTTTTGGAAAATTTTGGAAAATGTGTGTATATTTGGTTGCCTACCGCCGCTTTTCTTCGCGCGCGTGCGCGTTTCGCACATAAATTTCTGTAATTTGACATTTGACAATATCTCCATTTTAATTGGAATCAGATGCTGGTTATTTTTGTGCTGTGCCTATAATACCCATAAAAGCGCAATTTTGGGTACAATTTCCTAGTGGATGGTTAACCATGACTAATCTGGATTCCTTAGAAAGTCTCCTGGTGAAACAGACTTGTCGCTCGTTCGCATACAAGTTCGAAATGAACAAGAACCAAACATCAGAGGACGTTTCAGGCATTTATTCCTTAGAATTTCTGAAAAACCTGCACGACAACCCGCAGGATAACTTAAACAGAATAGTTGAGAACGTGCTCAGGCCGAGGGATGGACGGAAGGTTCGTAATAAAAGGACGTTGAGATGAATGAGAGGTGAATAGTTGATGATTTAAGGGTGCCGACGACAAGATTGCCAATTTGAATGAGAAAGAAGTGCTCTTCCAGTTTTTCAAAAAGGTCAACAGCATGAAATCTGAACCGGCCAAGCAATGGGCAGATTTACAGCACTACCTGTGTTTCGTCTACAGATACTGCATGACGAGTGATCCAGATCCGGAACAAGAGATTCTCTCTCCCTACTTTGTTGCTGAAATGAGAGGGATAGTTTACAGGTTTCTCCTGAAATAATGCACCCAAAAGGGCTCAGGTCTAACACAGAGTTTGTTCCAGCTTGATGGAGGAGGACGAAATCCAACTTTGCCTTAGGGTATTCTCTCTGATAAGAGAGTACACAGTGTTTGCCCATAAACAACACCAGAAAATCCCAAATGTGGAGGCTTCCATTGAGAGTAACAATTTGCCACAAATTATTACATAATCGCATTTCAAACCTCACCATTTTCAGGCTTATTTTTTTATTATGAAGCGTTTTTATCTGCAACGAAGAATATTTGTAAAATACTCCCAGAATTAGAGAAACTCCTAATCAACACCTACAAATTGGGCTGGCTCGATTTCAACACGTCCATATTCATGTACTATTTTTACGAGACCACTTACGTCCAGCACATGATTAGGGAATTCGAATTGGTATGAACTAAAATTCTATAAATTCCTGCAAATGTCGGTAATACAGATATTTTCAATTTCCAGATGAAAGACAATGTCTCCATTAAGGCAGCTGGCATTTACACCGTTTTGACAGAGCTACATAAATTGTGGAGATCTCAAATGTTAGGAATTAAGTGAGTTATCACCTTTATAATTTTTATAAATAATCAATTATCAATTATATTTTCAGTGGGGTTATAGCAAATAAGCTTGGGGTTAAATTTAAAGGTTTAGATAGCAATATGATGCAAGCCCACCGAAATATTCTATCCAAGAACTTCTGGATCGACCGCTCCACTGAAGAGTAAGTTCACAATGGAACGCCGCCTTATTGACAGATGTCAAATCTTCCAATATGGCGGCTTTGGTTGAAGTTTTCTTAATAATTTTCGTGATAATTGTAAAGGAAGTCGAACCAGGACGTCTCTCTCTTCGACTATCAGTTATTTACACTAGTCGGTGATAAATCCTTTATTCCGCCGGAACCGACTTTGGCGAATTCCGGCCAGTGCATTTGCGAGAACTGTCTCCTTATCAAGTACAAGACGATTTTAGAGGGTGGCGATGTGAAGAATTCGCCTGATTGTATGAAAGTCTCCTGTCGTTTCTGCCAGCAACCAATAGATCTCGATCACTTTCAAAAGCACGTAATGAGTGAGTCGCATTCTCCTTCTGTAATCTCGATCTCGATCATTCATTGATTATTTCCAGTGGAATTGGAGGGAACTACATGCAAGAGCTCGAATTTATCTCGAATATTCACCGACAAAATCGATATGATCAAATTAGGAGTGACGGCCAATTCCAAGATCTTGCACTGGAAAAACCCCCAAGGCAACTCGCTGAAACGGCTCCAGAACAACGGAGTCGACATCGCGAAAGACCCGAGCCCGAAAATCGGCAACGAACCCCCCAATTTCATCGACGAAGATATCGACGTCACTAAATTGAGCTATAAGGACATCGACGGCTCGAAAATGTCCAGAAAGACGTTTTACAATTTTTTAAAGTACAGAAACTCGACTTTGAGGAACGAAAAGGAAGGGAAGAGCGACAAGTTATCGACCAACGAGAAAATCAAAGTGAATTCGACCAAACCGCCCGCCAAGACGAACGAACCGAAAAGTTCCGAACACAAGAACGTCAAGTAATAACCACTCAAAAAATCCTTTCAATTTCTGAGACTAACGTTCCGATTTCAGTCCCAGTGGTACCAATAAAGGCGGGAACGTCACCTTTTCCTGCGGGCACAGCTGCAATCTGGAAGAGGAGCTCAAATCTGGTAGAGAAATCGACATTTCGTAAACCACCTAGGGTAATTCTGGTTATTTTCGGGTTGTAGAATTCAAGAAGGCGTACCAGGAGACGTGCGACCACCACAAGGACTCGAAGAAATGCGACTGCACCTTTTGCGAAGTTTTCGGAACGGTAACTATGACAAAGCATTAAAGTGCCGAGCTTATCTGTGAAAAAGAAAAAACCGTTGCAGTCGTCGCACATACACAAGGCGAACGAGACGCGGAACCGGCTGCGGATCCGGCTGAACCAGCGGAACGAGAAGGTGCCGGTGGGGAAGAGCGCGCCCAAGCCGACGCCGCCGCCCACGGCGACGCCCAGCGCCGGCAGCGTCAACAGCCGGAGCAGCAACAGCTGCAGCAGCCGGAACGAGTCGGCCGCCGCGACGCCCGTCGACGCCGTCACGCCGCCGACGGGCAGCGAGGATTCTGGAACTTCCAACCCCCTGATCAACGACATCCACGGGCTTTTGAACTTCATCGAGGGCAACACGAGCTCCGACAAGGTCGTGCTGGCCGAGAAGAAGGCGGCGAAGAAGCAAAGACAACGAGATAAAAGGGTAATCTGATTGGTCGAGATTTCGAAAATTAGAAAATTGTCACGTTGGTGGGTTTCAGGAGCAGGAGAGGTTGAAAATCGAGGAGGAGGAGCGCAGGAAAGCTGAAGAAGAGCGGCGAAAGGTCGTGGAGGCTCGGAGGCTGGAAAAACTCGAAAAGCAAATGGCGGAGAAGGCTAAAAGTAATTATTTAATATACGGGGTGATTCAATATTACACCAACAACAGGGTGTTCAGCGACCTGGAAAACATGGAAAAGTCAGGGAATCGGGGATAGGTCAGGGAAAAGTCAGGGAATGTGAAAAACAGTAGTCGCTGAGCACCCTACAGGGTGGGTATTTTCTGGAAAACCTGGAAAAGACAGGGAATTTTAAATTTCTTGAAGAGTCAGGGAAAAGACATGGAAAATCGTGAAATTTCACAAAAATCAGGGAATTTCCATCGATATTGCAATATCCCGCAATTTCTCATACAGCGTGTCACACTTAACATGAAGACAGCTCTGTAACTGTTTAGTTTCTGGGAGCAGAGCTTTGAATTTTTCTACAGTCCTAGCTCTTCATGAGGGACATCTATTGGGGCTACACACCTCATCAAAAATTGTAAGCTCTGCCTACTGGGATCACGCGAATGGAGCGATTTTTCAATATCTTGCTTCGCGATCAAGATATCGAAAAATTTTATTCGAAGAAGTTGTCCTGAATCAAATTTTGACCTCAAATACCGAGTTTTGTGACATAATTCGCATTTTGAGTATCTTGCAATTTTCACATTTAGTCACAAAAAATCTGTCATTTTAGATTCTGATCTGATGAATTTGATTGACATGAAAAATAAATACTTGAAGTACCTGTTCCTAATGTTTGTCACCTGAATCACAGCTTTCTAGCTAATACGGAAAATGAGATTTTTTGTGACTAAATGTGAAAATTGCAAGATACTCAAAATGCGAATTCTGTCACAAAACTCGGTATTTAGGGTCCAAATTTGATTTAGAACAACTTCCTCGAATAAAATTTTTCGATATCTTGATCGCGAAGCTAGATATTGAAAAATCGCTCCATTCGCGTGATCGCAGTAGGCAGAGCTTACAATTTTTGATGAGGTGTATAACCTCAATAGATGCCTCCCATGAAGAGCTAGGACTGTAGAAAAATTCAAAGCTCTGCTCCCAGAAACTAAAAAGTTACAGGGCTGTCTTCATGTTAAGTGTGACACGCTGTAGATGAGTTTGAATTGTTTCTTGTAGGAATTATCAAAATTCGTTTCTGAATACAAAATTCTCTCAGTTCATTTTAGAGAATCACGTTATACTATAGCTTTACGGATTACATTGAAACGAACATGAGTGTAATATGAATCAGTAAGTAGTTTGGAGAATTACCTTTAATTCAAGGAGTCACTTGCAAAATAACATATTACCCTTACCCTTTGATACCAAATGAATTTTCCACGACTTTCTTTTCTGAAAATTTGAATTTTTCCGTCTGAAAAACCTGGAAAAGTCAGGTAATTTGGAAATTTCGAAACAGAACCCACCCTGACCCTATCTTAATTACCAAAGATACAAATATCAGCAAAAACTTTGTAGAAAGCCCATAATATAGGCTCCTTTTTTCCCCCTATTGTGGTTGCCATGCCTTTGAAAAATGAAGTGGAAATGTTGAATATGACACCCTGTATCTATCAACCCTTTGCGGACCTACCGTCATATGAATTTTTGTCTTATTTTCACCTAAGAAAGCAGCCCTGAAGCTTTGCCATATACAAAAAATGGCGGTATTTCAACTTCCGATTTAATTCTCGTTCCAGACACGAAAAAAGAGAGGAAGCGGCAGAGGAACAAAGCGAAGGAGGAGCAAGCAAACGCGGGTTCCATGGAAGAGACAATTCCGGCGATGGTCACCATCAAAAGAGTGGTAGAAAACAGTAATTCTCTTCCGACGGTCACGATAACTCTGAAAGGCTCAACCCCCGACCAAGACAAGCTCCTGTACACCCTAGTGAACGGCCACGACGGCGCCGAGGTGCCCAAACCCCCCGAGAACAACACGAAAAAATCGAAAAAGAAGAACAAGCAAAACCCCGCTGCCAATAACGCGAAAGCTCCGGACGCCGAGAACGTTTCGAAAAAGAAGGAGAAAGCTGCGACGACAGTCTTCTCGAAAGAAATCAAAGTGACTCTAGCCGTGGATCCGCAAAGCGGCGCGAATAATAACGCGGCATCCGAATCGAAGAAAACCACGAAGAAATTGGATTACAATAACAAGAATAAGAAAGTACTGGTGGAAGGTAAAAAAGAGAAGAAAACGACAACTAATAACATGAGCGGAAACGATCTGAACCTGCCTATGCTTAAACTGCCCCCGGGAATTACGATCACCAAGGTGGAAGGACCGATGGTGGATCGCAGCTACCGAACGTGTAATGTTGATGTAAGCTTTCGGACTCGCGGTTGTTTCCCTTAGGTTTATTCATATTTAATCGAATACAGGGTGTCCCAAAATCAGCAGATGATTCTGGGACACCCTGTATAACCAAAAAAAAAAATCCAAAAATCCCCAAAAATTTCAATGTTTCCGGCATTAACCCTTCACTAGGTTTTATCCTGATTCTGGTTTCAGGGCTACGTGGAGGCGCCGCCGTATCCTAACGCGAACATCCCAGTGAGCAAATCCGGGGTGATAGTGGTGGACACGGAAAAGCTGATAAAGCAGTCCGCCGTGTCCGCCGCTACGACCTCGAAGAAGGCGCGCAAGAAGAAGAAGAAGCAGGAGGAGGAGGCGCCGGCCAAGCCGCCCTCCTCGTCGTCCATGGTGACGCTGAAGAACCCGATCTTCCAGAATCTCCAGTCGAGCCGGCGCCAAAATCAGGGCGCCGCCGAATCCGGGCAGGATCCGTCAAACCGGCAGTGCCAGCAGGCGTCGATCTTCAAGAACGAGAACGGCATGGTGACCATCCGGAGCTCGCGGTTGCAGCACTCGCTGTCAAACGGTTCTCCGATGCCCGGGATTTTGACAGACTTGAAGCCGGTCCTGGGACCGGAAGTGTCGACTGCGCCATTCACTTCCGGTTGCGGCTCCTTTGAGACGTCGAAAATCTCCCCGTTTAACGCCCAGGAGATTCTGTCCGGGCTCCCCGGGATCGAAATCACCAAAGTCGATAAAAACGCGACCAAAAGCGAGGTCGATAATAAGAAAACCTGCCACACTGCCGAAGTCTCGATCATTCCGGCAATGAACGGAGACAAGTTCGGGTTCGACAAAGACGATCTCCATTACGGTAATTTTCGATTTAGTAATGGATTAACGTTGGTGATTAATTGCTAATTGGTATCGAATTTAATTCTAGACAGTGTCTTCACACCCAGGGACGTGCTAGAGGACGATATGGATGCGGACGAGCGCGAACTCGAAGCTTTCAAGCGATTCTGCCAGCAGTCCGTGCCGCCGAAGCACAAAGAGAAAGTCGCCCATCTGAACGTCAAGGACATCGTCCTGAAGAAGAAGAGCGACGAAGTGTCAGGGTAGACGTCAATTATGGTTAATCGTCAACGTTTCGTTTAGTGTTTTCGACATCGTGTTTTTGACATCCCGTTTTCGATAAAGCGCGCTTTTGAGTTCATCAGGTCCAGCAGAGCGGAACCGATTAGATTTTTTCACAGTTCTCTCATTCATTGTATCTTCTTTTTTATTAATTATACGATACCATTACATAACGCTATAAAAAGAAAAGTGGTTTTATTTCGTAATTTCATTCCTCTATCCGTACACATTGATTCGTTTGTATCGACTGTACAAAAAAAGTATTAATCAGTCAGTTGCAGTTCCGTCATTTTGACAGTCAAGAGTACCTGTGTTAAAATGGCGACTTAGCAAGTTTCCAGTACTGAGAATACTCGAATGGTCCGATTTGTTTTAAATAAACTGACATAAATAAATTCTTATAAAGCTATGAGGAGTTAATAATACCTAACTAAATTCACAGCCTTCGGTTTGCATGCATGTTGATAATATTATAACATCGATGATACAAAGCCAGAAATTTCATATTAAAAGCGTTAAGAGATTTGTTTTCTCGATACTGTCAGAATTTTGACAGTGTTGATTCGTTGACAGGCGTGCTTGTAAGCCGCCTGGGGTTCGCTCGCCGTATAATCCGCATCATCAAATCCCAAGATTTTGTCCCCTTCTTGAAGGCGCTGATAGGCCACACCGGCCGGGTGAATCTGATCCACGTAAATACCCTAGAAAAATTACCAAATAATTGACAGTCACCCCCCGATTGACAGACATACGTCACTTCCTAAGACGATGCTGAAATCGTTGAGGATCCGAAATCCGGCCAGCTCGACCTCGATGACCTTACAGATCCGGTAGTGCCCGAACGGCCATTTCTGCTTCAATTTGCCGGTGTCGTTACTGTCGCAACTGTTCTGCGCGGGCTGCAGGAGTAATTGCGACTCCTCCGATCGATTCTTCGCCAATTTCGGCGTGGGATGGTGGATATTAAGTGGCTGTTGTTGGCTGAATTGTTTCGGCTGGTCGTGGGGACTCGGCGGGCAAAAAGGCGTGAACAGATGGGCATTTTTCGAGTACGCCGCCGCTATGTGATAAGGAGGCGGCTGCCTTGCCGCCGTGGGCGATATTTTATCGCCGTTATCCGCCCCCGGCTTGAAAAACGCCACACTTTCGGGATTCTCCCTCGCTTCCGGACAATCCAGAGTGTCCTGCCCTGGATCAACCAGACTCGACTGCGAGTTGCTCACCTGCTCGCGATCGTTCGTGATATGCGTGACTTTCGCCTCCTTGATCTCGGAGACGTTCGGGGACGTCGTCTCGTGGTGATCGGTATTCCGCAAGATATTACGTAACCTTCTTAATTCTCGATGATGGGGGGTCGGGGTTCTCGTTAAAGACCGCTCGTTAGGGATGTTATCCATGTTGAAGCTTATGTGATAACTCTGGTTGCTCATGGTCACTTGCGGAGTCGCTGGGGCTTCAGGGATCGCCACTTGCGGGAAGAGCACCGAGGTGAGGACCATTTGTCCATCATCCAGGTGCTCGCTTTGCAAGTGTACCTGGAAAATATCGATGAAAACCACGAATTTATGCCAAAAAGCCGACTTACTAAAGGTTGTGCTTGATTAGGAGTCAGCCATAAAGCTTTCAGGTTGGATAACTTTGAAACGGTTATCGGTAAGTAGTCTAGTTTGTTACCGATCAGACCTAAAGTGGTGAGTTTTTGCAAATGCCCAATTTCGTCAGGTAATTTCATCAGGAAATTGTTATGAACGTTTAAAATGGTCAATGAACAGCAACTACCGATTTCCGGTGGTAACTGTTCCAGTTTATTATCGGACAGTATAAGAGTGGCCAGCTTTCTCAAATGTCCGATTCCGGAAGGTAAATGCAGGATGAAATTGTTCTGTAGATTCAATTCTTCAAGGTTCGTCAATTTGCTAATTGTGCTAGGCAGTTCCTCCAAGTTGTTAGATTCGAGCTTCAAAACTTGAAGATTTCGCAGGTTCCCAATGGCTTTAGGGAGAGAAGTGAGCTGATTGAAACTCATTATGAGATTCGTAACTTTGACCCATTGCCCGATCTCTTTGGGAACAGTCTGCAAATTGTTGCAAGATGCGTCAAAGTCGTTCATCTTCCTCAAATGCGCCACAGACGCGGACAATTTCGTAATGCTGTTGCCGTTTATCCACAGTTCAGTCAAATTCGCGTGGGATTCACAGACCTCATTCTGGAAATATAAAAATGGCGACTTGAGCATGCTGTCAAATGAATTTAGAACTTGCGAAGCCGCCATTTGACCCATGCTGATTGTGGCTTACCAATAGTAGGAGGTTGTTATCGCTAACGTCTAATCTTTGGAGGTTGGTCAAGCGCCTTATCGACTTGGGAAGTTCCCTCAGACTGTTATCTCTGAGCTCGAGAATCCTCAAATTCGATAAGCGCCCGATATTGGCCGGCACGTAATCGATGCCAGTATCGTTCAGACATAATTGCTGAAGATTAATTAGACTCATTATGGCTTCAGGAACTTTCCCGAGGTCGTTCATACTTAAATCGAGTACGGTCAGCTTGTTAAGCTTATCAATGTTCGGTGAAATTCCCTCCAAATCCAGAGCATTTTTACTGAATATCAACACTTGCAAACTGTTCAGTTTGGAAATTAACGGAGGTATGCATCTGATTTCGTTATCGCTAACGTTCAAGTATCTCAGGTCAATGCATTGGAAAAGTTGAGGTGATAAATCTTTGAGCTATAAATTAAAATTGACAATAAACGTTAGCGAATGTGACGATTACGATTGCGAAACTATTACTTTATTTCCTTCCAAATGTAGCACCTCCAGCGTGGGCGAATTGTTATAAACATCTCCTGGAACCTCGGAGATTCCACACCTCGAGTAGTCCAATTCGACGATCTTCTCTTGGTTGGTGTTGCATTTATAACAGAAAAAGAAACTCATTTTACTGCTCGCACCGGTTTTAGAACCACACTTTAAGTCATGTTTAAGGGTCAGCTCGTTGGAAACGGTGCTAAATGGGTTATATTTTTAAATAGTACATCGGGACGGTTCCAGGAAGTGATTTGAATAAATTCATGTCGATAAAACTGGGAGTTGTTGGAAGAGTGAAGAGGGTGATGTGTAAAAATAAGTTAAAAGGGAGGAGACGGCACAAAAATAAACCAAAAACGAAACCAAACAAATATAAATAAGAAAAAGGTGTGATTTGGAGTAAACTGTCAAAATAAATGTCAAATTTTGACAAACGTCAATTAGAGATTTTGTAGGGTAGGCAACCAATAATACATTTGAATTAATGGGATTTTTTTATCTAATGGGGTTTGCCTAATTTGTGATTTTGGGGGATTCCCATAAATTATTTCATAATCTCATCAGATTTGAAGCCGCCAGGCTTTTTTTCAAACAAACTCACGAATACAAATAATAAAAAATCCGTCTTTAATTAGTATTGATCTTGAGGTATATGGGCCATTGTTGTGGAATCGTTTAATTGATTCGGGATTTGTGTGGACTTTATACGCGGTCATTAAAAATAAGATTATCAATGGAAAAAATGTACATGGAAAAATTGAGTGAATTCGGTGAATGCTATTTTATTATACTTGGTCAGGCCAGCACGTGTTCATTAGGATTGATGATAGCACACGACTTTCAATTTAATGTGACTTTACGGGATTTATTTGGCGATATCCGGATTTGAATTGGAATGGGGGCGAAAACTAATCTCTTTGGAAAGATTCTACCGTCTGGGCTAATTATCTCAATCGCCATTTCATTTTGCACTCTTTTGCAACAAAAACACATGAGTCAAGTGTTTCTCGTGTTTATTATTATTATTGCTATTCAAATATGAAATATGTTACAAGTGGTACATCTGATCAGTACGTTTTCGCTGAAAATCATTTGGAAAGTCGAGATATATTATTTATAACGGACTTGCTACTCAACATCACTTTCACGTTTGTTTGAGGCATTTCTCTGGCCATTTACTAGTAGTCAACAAAACGGCTCGACCTCAATTTTGCGCGATGCGCCAAAAATCCAGGTCGATTATTAATTTAATAATAATTGCGATTTTATTATTAAAGACAAGTCAATTGTCTGTATGAATTTCTAAAAAATAAAAAATTATACAAGGAATGCAATAAATAGCATATTTACAATGTTAAAAATAAGCGAAGCTTTTTGCGATTGGCCAGTGTGCTTGTGTATATTTTTTGTATCATTAAACCACAATTGGTGCAATTACGGTTGTTTTAGATAAAGGCTATCTTGTTAGGGACTTTTAAGTGTTGTTACAAAAACCATTATAGATGGGATATTGCAAGCATAATTTACCTTGGAATAGAAAGAAATTTGAAATAAACAACGAACGCCACTTATCAACTGAGTAATATTATACTTACCTCTATCACTAGCAATTAAAACATGCATGACGTCTTTTACATAATTTTCACCATAAACCTATCATACCTCTACTTGTGAATGAAGATTTATAACGAGATGACTGTAAGTAGTAGGAAGTTGTAATAGGACGTCCTATTTTATTTCCTCTCATGATTGACTATAGGTGGGTAACTACTTTATTATACTATTTCGAATTGGATGGAAAGTTATTAGGTAGATATAATGATGATTTAATGCTCTGATAGGTTTATTCAAGCAATCCAAGCATGTGTGCATATTACATTTGTGTATGCGGCACCTAATAGATAATGTAACATGAAGCAGACTTTATGCATTGATTAGGTATTATTTGAACTTGTAATTGGTGTATGTAATGTGAAAAAAAGACAATGGTGATGCCTACGTAAATGTTAATTAAAAATTTGAATGTATTGTTCCGTCTCTTTATGAATATTAAATCATGAAAGAATGTAATCAATATCCGCTCCAATTCTGAATTTTGTTTACGAAAGATCAGAGGACACACACAATTCATGAGAAAATATGCCAAGAACCATAGTTCACAGGTGTGATCCATAATGTAGGTACCATTGTATAATATCTGTTATCAATATCAACCTCAGTGTTTTGGTTCGCCATTTTTAAGTAGGCGGTAGAATTCCATCATCGAAATTCGAAATGATAATAAAATTACACCGAGAGATAGACATCAAATTAAAATCTCGAAGATGATTCGAGTTTTACGATTGTTGCACACTTAACTTTACAATAGATAGGCAAAATACCCTCCGGTGAGAAAAAAGATAATAATCGGTGAAAGTTTTGATGAATTGAATTAGGAACGTTACATACTTGTATTGTGACTTTATTGACCATTATTAAGACCCAGACAACCTCAACATACACCTACCAGCCTCTAGATTATTTTAGAGGTAATAAGCTCGGAGCGATTTGCGAAAGTAAAAAAGACATCGCACAGTTCCGGTTCTACGAAAACGATCATCGATCTCGATCGAAAGTGATGTCCACATCCCGCGTTTTCGTTCTCACATGTCCCGATCGTACGATATGTCGACATTATTATTATCGGTACGGATTTCGACATTACGCGAGATGAGCAAAATATTGCGGAAATCGTTTCGCGCCGATAAAATTCGAAAATTTCGAATTGGCGCCGCGTCGTGGGCCGTCCAATGGGGAAGCCGCAGCGTGGAAGCCGCCAATGGCACGCGGATATTATGGTCTGACTGGCGAGGCTCCCCATTTAATCCGGTCCGGCGACTTGCCGGAAGTTCCTTCCTAGACCCCCATTGCAGAAAATCGTGCCGTCCGAATTCGCGATCCTCTCTGCGGGCGGTGCAACGCGAATCGCGTCCAGATCTAATCGAAAAGTGGCACTCGATGAAAACAAGTGTCGATTTGAATAAAATCAAAAGATCGTGACCCCAGATTTTCGATTCAGGCGACGACCCGCCTCGCGAGCCCCACTCTCATGACCGCCGCCGTCATATAAAACTGTCTACCGACGAATGTTTGAGTGGTGGTCTCGAGTAGTAGAGGAGTGGTGCAGCTCTCAATTCCGTTTTGAAATTTCAGTTACCAGCATAACGTAGCGTTCGTTCGGTTTGGCTGTCGCTGTTCCACAAGTGCATTTCGATCGTGTTGTGTCCAGGTGCATCCCTGTTTGTTTGTGATTCCAACATGAATTCGTATGCAGATAACATAACAGCTAGCCTAGAGATTAGCAGGTTGGTATTTTAACAGCGGATCAGTGTGTATCAGTCCTCCAGGTGGATAGGCGTATCGTGGAATCGTTTTACTCATCGTTCTCGGATATCTCCCCGGGCCTGACCTGGTGGCCATCAATGTAACGACCATACGCATTCAATTCACCATGCGTCTCGTTCGCAACTAGCTGAGTTATGCAATTTTTAAGTGTGTCAAATACACAAACTATCAGGCACACACCGTCTTGAGCATTGTCTCTTCCAAGACCTCCGTCGATCCGATCGATCCGAGAACCGGGGCTATCGGATCGGGTGTGGAACTTTCCAATTTCCAGAGACTTCCCGGACGCTGGTCTTCTCGAACGGGCCAATTATCGCGATCATGCCACCCATTTCCAGCCACCAGTTAACTGACCTCGCCTCCGACTCTTCCAACATTCAAGAGCGAGAACGGACGACGAGAATAGAAAATAAACATAAAGGGGCTTAACGACACCAATTTAGAAAGATCCGTATCTATCAAGTGACAAAGGGAATTTTCAAGAAAAGATTAGTCACGCTATCAAGCGGTGATAGTACCGCATCGGATCGGAGGTACCACCCTATCGCATTCCGGCGATCATGCCCCGAACTCATGAAAACCTAGATTAAGAGCCGTTTTTATCCAGAAACGCGAGTTATAATTAGCCGGCGGCTATTAGGAAATTGCATCAGTCCGGTCGATCCACTTTACTCCATCATCCACCGCTTTCGAGGGGATCGATAGTAATTGATCCCGTCTTCTCCACTGTTTATTATTTTTGTTTGCCTCCGGAACGCAAGGTGGTAAAGCGTCACTTTCGTGCTTTCAGGAACTGCTTACGCCGCATCGCCCGCAATGACGATACGGAGTTCTCCCACCAGAGCGTCCTGAACGTGATCGAGAAGTTCGTGAAGACGGTCAACAGCATGGACGAGACGATCCTGGTCCCTTGCCGCCTCATGGACCTGAAAGTGGGAGACGAGAACGACCCCTGCCCGAAAAAGCACAACCAGAAGTCGAAACACACGGTCCAGGACCTCTTGGGCGCCGTCGATCTATTCCAAATCTACAACATGCTGCACAGTGTCAAAGCCGACCTCCTCTGGGGCCAGGGCAAAGAGGAGGCCGCCCCCGCGACCGCCGTCGCCGTCGCGGCGCCCGCCGCCGCGACGCCCGCGCCCAGTGCGGACGCCGCCGCCAAGGGGCACGTGCGGCGGCCGTCGACGGTCAGCGTCGCCTCGACCAATTCTTCGGCGTCGACTATCAGCGATTCTGAATCGGATGCAGGGAACGAGAACGACTCCGGGATCGAGGAGAGCCACCAGGAGGGCTGCTATGAAGACCGGGCCGAGCAGGTCGCCGACAATTTCCGGCGGCACCTGTTCGGGCTCACTAGGTCGTTAAGGCAGATGACGGAGACTGCACAGTACCTTACCTCTCGCTATCAGCACGATATCGGGGGGCCCGTGTGATGAACGTCGGGCGCGAACGAATGGAGAAAAAGAGTTCAACGGTGTGATTGGTTCAGAGAGCGGATGGGCGAGCGCGAATGTCCGGACGTGTGTGTCGTAATAACCTAGTTAATTCCAGGACTGATATTGTCAATTGCTTTCTTGTTTTCGCTCATTGTTTCTTATTTGTTATTATTTTATTATAATGTATTTATTCTAGTGAGAGTTGATACCTCTGGATAAGAATGGCAATGAAATATATTATTTAATTTATTTTACACGATTTTTATTATTTCGACGGGCGATCGGTGGGAACAAGTGCTCCAGGAAAAGGCGATTGTGGTTTTTTCGAATGTGAAACCACTTTCATAATTTTATCTGTAGATTGCGATCGCGGTGAATCATAAACTGGGACTGGGCTTAACGAGTTAGATAGGAAGAGCTCGATTTTTATGTAACTTTTTAATCAAAGCAGAAGAATTTTGCTGATTATTACCGAGTTATGTAACGGATGAGTTTGGTAAACTTGCGCTACTTGTTCGTTCATTGTCCTGGAAATAATAAGGAACCTTCCATTGCGTTCTCATTGTAAGACTTCTTTATTCGACACTTGATTAAATATTCCAGTGACGTAGGTCCTTGTAAAAAACGTAACTTCACTGATGAAAGCGTAATTAGTGTTTTGACTGAGGCTGAGTTGGGATTCCTGCAGATTACACTGATGTATTTGTGAAGAAAAAAAACTCGCTTTACTCAATCATCGCAATGTTAACGTTTGCTGAATTAATTTCGCCTTCTGCGCGCCATGTAGACAGCAGTGGTTTCAAGGCGAAAAGTCTTCTAGAATAATTTCCTTTATTGCATCAGGTCCTTAGCCGTGGAATTTTTACCGACCTCCATTGTTAAATATTCCGAAAATTTGGAAAATTCTCTAAACGATAGGGATTTCTCCGGTAATAAGCGGACATAAAACCAATCGTTTTCACTAATAGGGAAAAATGTCCAGCGATCATTAAGCGTAATGTCCTCCACTAGGTATGCGTATACTCGTAGTAGTAAGTGGGTATAAACTCCCGAAAGAATTTCACAGTTGCTACAATTTTATTATCGTATACTCATTACGTAGACTTTATGCCGTGATTGCGGTGGCGTAAAATAACTGGACGAAAAATATTTTCGTTTCGTAATAGGAAAACTAAAGGAATTTGCAATATATGCGGATCATGATGATGTTTTATTCTCAAATCAACTGTTATGCGCATCCATAGGTATATCCATTCATTAAAAATCACCGCCTGGGGCTCATGAGGTAAAGAAACTTGCGGAGTCTTGGAAAATCCCAAAAATTCCAATTGGTATTCACATGACCATGCTGAAATTTATAAACAAACAAAATTTAAATTTCATAAGCCGGACTGACTACATTAATGTAATAATATAAAGTAATACAGTATTCTGTAACAATGTTATCTTATCAGCGCCATGTATTATTGGTTGCCTACCACAGAGTCTAAAAAGCGTAGGAGTTTCAGAATTAGAGAGTAGGAAGGAAATCGATTGCGACAGCACGAAAGAAACTCGGAAATCCGGAAATAAACCGCAAATGACTTGTTTCAAAGTAATCGTTGATAGTAAATTTAGTTCCAGTTGCCTTATTTTATACGGTCGAAAAAATCGATCGTGAGTTTCGTTGGCATTTGGCTTTGCCACGCAAACTTTGTTGAATTTTTATTCGATTGTGTGGTCCGTTCTAATTTTAATTATGACACAAGTCGTGGGATTTGGCACCTATTTCTAAAGTCCGCACTGGCGAAATCGGTTTGCTAAAACCATCATAAGACGCAATATTTTCCATCCACTATCCAACAAAGCGCTTATATTTGAATCGCTTCTCTGTATCGATTAAACAGAACTTTCGGAAAAAAATCAGTAAATTTGTTATTATACTCAGATAAACGATGGAAACGCGCAAAGTGACGACGCAGCGCGTTTTAGACAAGTGGTGGGAGCACAAAACTCAATTGTACCTGCGTTGGTATTGCGGCAAAGTTGATGGTAATGTGAATTGAAAGAAAGTGGGTTTTATCTAGTGCAGAGTACATCGGCGATAATGAGCGAAAATCCGTACCCGGAGCATTTGAACCCTTTCGCGGAGGTACCAAAGCCGAAAAGAAAACCGAGCCTGGGCAGTTCGTTTAGAGAATTTACCAAAACAGTGTAAGTACGAGTCTAAATATTATTATTATCACGCTAAAATCGTGACCTAGTCTCACCACATCGCTGTTAACATGTATATTTATAATAATTAAAAGCAATCGAAAATTCGAGCTCGATCGTTTTTCGCTTAGGTCACACGAACCGGCTGAAGGTTGATCCATTACGTCACACTCTATAAACTAAACAAGGGTGTGTTTTATTAATTCGCGTGACATCAACAAATCTTCCGACCTATTGATACGTAGAGTCGAACTTGGAACCTGACTCATCGGCGCAAGATTAACAAAGATCAACTTAAAAGTTGACGCGAAATCTAATTTTATTAACTTATTCAATTCGAACGAATAATGCTCCTTCAACGCCTACATTTCAGCTGATAATTGAACACAAAACACTCCATTATTCGTTTTCTCCGTGGCATGCCGACATAATAAAATAATACTCACCCAGTTTCAAATGATCAAATCTTATCTTCAACATACTTACGTCAACATTTGATCAAATATTGTTTTAAGGATAATGCGACTTCCATAATTGATGAAATATCCTAATTTTTTCCAGACGTAGATCCTTCAGGATTAAGAAGAAACCCGACGATCACGTCGAATACCGCAAACGGAGAGACGGTAATAATTTATTAGCGCGCTTTTTCGCTATTAACTCAATATTTCCGAAAAGATTATTCAGGAGGACAAACCAGCCGACTTCCGCCGGTTCGGCCGCACACAGAAGCACCGGTGGCTTATCCCCGATCTCGATTTCAGGATCGTCTGACTCTAAGAAATGCCCGTTATTCCGATGAATACAATAATCCATTCGAAGAGGGCGAAAGTGCGCACGGTTTGCCCCCGCAGCCGGCAATAAGGCGCAACAAGGGGAAGAAAAAGGCGCCGCTACCGCCCAAATCCATATCTAGTCAAAACGTGAGCCCAATATTTTACCAATCCATCGATTTCGAGAAACTAATTGCATAATTAATTACAGGTGACTGATTTAAATGAGTCTGACGGCCACCGAAACGCCTCCAACTGGAGCCTGACCTCCGCCGATACCGATTATACGTATTCCACCGAAAACTTGAGCGAGAGGGACCTTGACGACAAAGTCTCATTGAGTGAGAACGTTACCAAAGAGCTCCAGAATTTCAATAAAGAAATGGAGAAATTGAACGAGGATTCCAACAATAACAATAATATTATTAGCCAGCCAGAGTCAGTTAAAAATATTCATAATATTCCTGATTTAGTTGTAACTTGTCCCAACAGCGACTCGGATAATGAGCACAGAAAGGAGGACGTCCAAGAGGAAAAAAGAGAAGACGAAGGCAATAATAATAACAATAATAATATTGATAATAAAATAGAAGAACGGGATAAAACCGACGAGGACGAGGATGACGATGATGAGGAACTGGTGATTAAGGATGTGACGGAAAATTTGCGAAATCCGGACAGCGTATCGACCGACAGTGATCTCCCATTCCATTTTAACGAGCGCAAATCGATTTTCATCGAGGGCTCGACCGATCAACTCGATTCGGATAAATACGCCGCCGAGAGGATCCTTTACATAGACGGGTCCAAGGAGGAACTGGACAATTGCAACAATAACGATGCAAATTTAGAACAGGACGTCGCCGCCGACAATTCCGCGCATCACCCAGAAAAACACAGGAAGACTAAATTGACGCGAGACTCGCTTTTAGGCACGGCGACATAATCCGATGTATTACATTTTACGACAGTCAACTTAGGAATTAATCAAATTGCTACCAACAAACACTTTATTAAGAGACGCCCAGTTCGGGGCCTCTGATCTATGTAAATATAGTAAACACCAATTAGTCTTATCCAATGTTTTATTAATCGTTATTAAACCCAAACTTAACAATATAACAAAACGGTTATTATTTCACTGAAAAGGCGATGGAATATTAAAGTAAAATTGCAAAAATAATATTCTAATTAATAATATAATCATAAAAATAGTAATAATAATAAAATAGTGGACGGCGCACTTATTATCATTCCTAAAAAGGGAATTATTCTGTAATTTGGAAGAAATTTGTACTCGCCCGGTGTGATTATCACATTCACCGTCAAGAATTTTTTATTATTCCAAATCGCGACCGAAATCGTTCTGAAATCCGGTGACCGCCTTGACGGCGAATGTGGGATTGTAAATGGAAATGAAAAAAGTAAATTAGGCGCGAGTAGATTTTCCTTTCTACCTAAGTCAATAATGGACCCATTTTAACGTGTTAATTCCTCTTATAGATACGAGTGCAAATTGATTAATATAAATACATACCATTCACCTTACTTACCTAAAGTACATTCTACATCTAAATTGTATCACATTTCCATTCTACTCTATCCATTAAATCCTTATCAGTAAAAGGTATTATAGCGATATTTAGGTACATACAAAAAAGTCTTGCAAAAAGTACGACGTATCACTGCGACGACAATGACTCTCGATCAGATGACGGCTATTACGATCGCGCATCTCGTGTTATTGCTCTTCCTTTTCGATTATAATCTCGGAGGTGATCTCCGTAACTTCCTGTTTAATATTATTGTCTACCTCGTTATTCCCGTTGGGTTCGATGATCAATTCCTGCTTCGGACTTATCCGGAACGGGCACTGGTTCAGGTGCTCCAAGAAGAAGGAGTTGTCCAAGAACGAGTTCGAGCAGTACTTGCAGACCTTGTACTGGTGGTTCCGCTTACCCTCGTATAGCCCGTCGACCGCCCCGTTCATCTGGTACGACTGGGGCGTCGCGACGCCTGCGCGTTGCGGCGACAGCAGCGCGACGCTCATGTGCACGAACCGGTGGTTGTCCAGCTCGGCCCGGAAGAAGAACTTCATCTGGCACTGCGAGCACTCGTAGGGCCGGCTGTCCAAGCCATGACCTACTATGTGGCTCTGCAACCCACCGGCAGCCGTGAACACCGAGGAGCAGACGTAGCAGCTGTACTGGTTCATCCCGTAAAAGTTGTGCTCGATCAGGTGCGTCTGCAGCTTGAGGGGGGAGGAGAAGACCTGCTTACAGAGCCGGCACTCGATGTTGGTACCCTCGTTGAGGACGTGGACGGCCGCGTGCTTCTTCACGTCGCCCTCGCTGTCGAACGTCTGGTTGCACTGGACGCAGGCGAACTGCTTACCGGCAGGGTTCGACACCTTCGTGATGTCGCACTCGGCACTGCCGCCCTTGTCGCCGCAGTCCTTGCACAGGAAGACACTCAGATTATCCGGGGGGCGGTCGACCACCAATCCAGTCTGCGTGTCGAAAACTTTGTTGCAAACACCGCACAGACACTCCTTTTGCGTCAGGTGCTTCAAGTGGAACTTCGAGTGAAGTTTCACCTCGACGTCCGTCTGCAAAGTCTGGCAGCAGATTATGCAGTTAGCAGGTAGGCAGATCTGGGAGTTGGGCTTAGAAGGGCTGCTGCTGTGTTGGTACTGATGGGTGTAGAAGGACTGCTCGTCGGTGAGTACCGATTTGCACTGGACGCAGTTGTTGCCTTCGACGATCTTGCAGTGGGTCAACTTGTGGTCGGCCAATGTGAGGGTCGACGCGAATATCTCGTCGCAGATGTTGCACTTGTGCTTGCCCTTTCCGCAGGTTACCTGGTGGGTCTTCATGTGGTTCTCCAGGTCGGTCCGCGACTTGCAGTACTCGTTGCAGTAGGCGCACTGTAAGCTCACCGGGCCCACTTTGCTCTTGGCGTGGTGCAGCTTTTTATGGGTCAGCAGGTCGGATTCGGACGTTATGTCGTTCCGATTGCAGATATCACAAGTGAAGCTCGTCTCGGCGGTCTTATTGTCGAGCTTGGCGGTCGTGTCCGACGGTGACGGGAACATCGCGGACGGATTTTGCGAGTGCTCCAAGGCGAATTTCTCCCCCTAGAAAACGAATCATGAATGCCTCACGGTTATACGAACTTGAAACTCACTTCTTTAGTTTCGCTGTGTTCTTTTAAGATGTGAACGTATTGAGAGTACTGATCTTTAAAAGACTTTTGGCAAAACGAGCATTGGAATACCATATTGTAGTCCCTCAATCGCGCATCCATTTCCATTTGGTATTGGGGCCTCGACAATAACTGATTAGAACTCATGCAAGGAGCGTATTGATTGTAGTGTTTCATGGAGATATGGAGTTCGGCGGAAAGTTGGTCGTGGAAAATCTGATCAGTGCACAGATAACATTTGTAATGTTTGCATTCGTCGCTGTGCTTATTGGAGAAGTGCATCTAAAATGACGATCGGCCGATTACATTACAGAAATTATTGCCGGAATCGCGACGGGTGATCTTACTTGCATTGAAATCTTCGTGTCGAAGATCTCGTTGCAGATTGAGCATTTGTAGACGGTGGCGGCGTGCACGTCGATGAGGTGCCTCTGCAGGTCTTCGGCCCTCTCGAAGGGCTTCTTGCAGGCGTAGCAGCAGCGGCCGGGCACTTGCGCGATCGCGTGGCTGAAAATGTGGTTCGTGAAGGAGACCGGGTCGCCGCGTCCGGGCTCGCCGCAGACCGGGCAGAACCCCAACAGCGAATTGTTCGAGGACACGACGTGCGTTTCCATATGGTGCAGGAAGCTCTTGAAGTTCGGCAACTGCGCGTAGCAGCACGAGCATATGCACGGCTTGTCGTTCGAGTCGTACGGACTCAACGTCGGCGACTGCGGATGGTCCTGCTTCTTCTTCTTCCAACTTTTATTGTGGCACCCCTCGTCCTTCTTCTTCTTCCGGGACAGATCGGTCGGCTGCGTTTGGAAAGACGGGTAGGTTTTCTCGACCCCTGGTGGCAGACCGAAATTCTGCGGCACGCTGGGGCTGGGGGAGACGGCGGGCCTCCAGTGTACCGAATTTAGATGGTCTTTCAAAGTTTGGGGCGAATCGAAGTGCATGGTGCACCGGTCGCAGGCGTAGGTCGGCGTCGGCGCCCCGTTCTGGTAAAACTCTTTCGGGGAGGCCGAGGCCGAAAGGCCGTTGTGATGGACGACCGCTTTGTGCGCGATATTCGTGTGCTGGTACAGCGAGTCGAGCGTGGGGAAATCGCGCGAGCAGTACATGCAGATTATCTTCAAATCGTCGAGTTGCGATTGGTACTCGGAGGACGGTTCGGGGGTTTGGCTCAAAGACGAGTCGGTGTCGCTGTGGATCAGCGCCATGTGATTCTGCAATAACGAATGGTCATTGTTTTTCCTGGCGGAGGGTTCGGAATTATACTTGGAGGAGGTCGGCTTTGCCGAAAGTTTCGCTGCACTGGCTGCACCTGAAAAGTCCGGGACTGGGGGTGCTTCCGCCGCTTGTGCGGCTTCCAGACCTAGATTCCTGTTTTAAATGGCTCTGCTGGTGGGACGAGAGCGCCGCCGCCGTATTATAGCCTCTGTTGCACGTGCCGCATTTGTACGGTTTACGACTATCGTGTGTTTTCATGTGGATTTTTAGATGATCACTATAAAAAGACGCATTAAAAGTTAAAAAAAAGAGCGGGCATGATCGGGTCTGTCAACCTCCTGGAAAAAGCGGAGTCGCACTGTTGACACTTGTACTTTTTGTCGCCGGTGTGTAGCTTAGTGTGGCGATCCCTCGATCGCTTATGTTTGAAGAGTCGGGGGCAATAAGCACAAGTGAACTGAAGATGGTCCGTGTGAGTCTACAAAATAAACACTCGGATGAGCCCTCGACTTAACTCGGTTCGATGACAATCGAGGGGGCGCGCGGTCGATGGCGATTCGCGCCCTCCAGTTAGCGAAATTAGTTCAGCGCGAGATGAGCTTTGTGTGTATACGCAAGAATTGCGATATGCGGGCATCGCGGTCATCCGGAATGCGACTTGCTGTATGTAGGTCCGGACCGTACCATCCAACCTTTGACTTAACATAAATGTGCGCGGTGATTGTCGCGTGGTCGTAAGATAAACCCGACCGAACTAACCGGGTCCGAAACGTATTAATCAACGCGTCGACTGTGCGGAGTAATGCGAAATTCGCGATTTCACACGGTTCACGACAATTTTCCTTCGAGTCCGCGTTTTTAGACGTCATGCCGGCAGTGTGCGTTTCCCCGTATGGAACGTAATAACGGCGTTTCGCATACGCGATATGGTTTTAATTTTCGCGAGGTTGAACTATAAACTATTAGAATACGCCGGATGGCCGGCACGACTACCTGGTAGCCGGTACGATAAAATGGAAGGAGTCAGGTTGTTCTACTTGAATTTTAGGTGCAAACGGCAGATTAAAATTTATAATCCGTCGCGTATGTCGCTGTCAGTCGGTAGGCTGGAGATGATATCGCAAAATCTAGACTTTTTAAAATGTGTCCCAACGCGCTTCACCGCGTCAAAGTGTAGCCACGGCGGCGACATCAAAGCCGGACCGTTTCAAAAATACCGCACCAGCCCCCATAATCGTTATCCCGCATGTACCGACCGAATCCGCTCCCGAGACAACTACGTACTTCCTCAAAAACTTGATGAATTTGCTCCATTTACGAAACTGGTCCGAATTAAAACTGCAATTTTCGTCATTTTTGTAATGGGCGTACGTACCGTGCATTTATAAGGACCGGATTTCGTATCTTGATCTTCATGAACTGACCCCTGATGGACGAGCTCGTCGTAACCGTGGACGGTCTCTCCAGAAGCCGAGCCCCCGGAACCCGAACTGGCCGCGGTCTCATCTTCCATAACTGGAACATAAAAATCGCAACAAATTACGGATCGATACGCGACATTACATTATTCATAAAAGATTTATCAAAATTAACGCCCCATATCGTATATGCAGGTAACTAATTGACATTAATAATAAGTGATCAACGAGCTGATGTCTCTCCCTCGTCCGGGCCGCTCGCCACCACTATCTAAATAGTGGCGTTCGGCATCATGTGCGGTTTTAAGGCGTCGGAGGTTGGGGGCGCTCAACACTATCATTTAATTAGGAAATGATTAAATTGAGGAAACATTTAAAAATGTGAAAATTTTCGACACCTACTACTTAATAAGTGATGGGACTTGTACGAGATGCGTGTCGAATTAACGCGGCGTAGGCACCACCTTTCCCTTCTTTCGGCCTTTTTCCGAAAAAAAGTTGTCACGAAACTCCGCTCCACTGATTTCATTTAAATTACCATACCGCAGTTTCGCTTTTATAAGAACTCCGATAAAAACCGATGGTAATAATTCAATTATCCACCTAGTGCCCAAAAAAAGTTCTACTAGGTTTTTGAAGATTTGATCTCGATCTTTTTCCGGCAATGATTTATTACTATCATTATTACTATTTCATTATATTCTTTCATCTGAAGAATAACTATGTTATATGTATGTTGGCGCTGGAGGGTTAGGGTGGTGCTGCATCTAAGTAATGTAGATAAATGACTTCACATTTCCTTAAGGTTGTTATTTCTGAAAGGGCAGCTTGAAGCTTCCCATTTCCATGTGGATAATAGAGTGAAATATCACTTGATAACATGGGTTACGAGCCCAAATTGAGATGGATTGAGTATTTACATAGGTAATACATGATGCGTGCGGAGACAACCCTAAATGACATCAGCCGAGATTCGGAAATTGCAATTTGGATTTAATTACGCACGCGGATCGGGGATATAAATATATAGATATTTTCGCAGGCACTTATTTACCTGGGGGCGGCTTGAAATCACCGTGGTCTTTATTGGATTGTATTTTCTCGATCAAAAGCTCCAGTCGGCTGCTGTTTCCTTTAAACAACATTTTCATCTTCGGATTATCACGCAAACTCATCAATGATCACATCGAGCGTCGCGGATGTGTTTCTATTTTCGAAACGCGACCGGATCCACTACAGGTGTTTGTAACTTTACACGTGAAACGTCTCGTGCGTACTGCTCGCCGTCCGATCTTCCTCCCACTTGGGTAACCAAACTTTGGTGTCTTTACCGCGAACACCCTGGCAAAAAGAGGGGAAGGATTGACTCTTCCAAGTAAACCATTCATAGAGCCGCTCCTGCTCCCACTTTGCCCATCAGAGACCAATTATTTAAAAAACCAACAACACCCTCTGCACTCGACCGCACCGACCTCATCCCATCGTATCTATTATTTTCCATTTTAGCCGTTTCGCGCAATTCCGAATCCAAACCAATTCGAAATATCTATACCGATGAATTATTATTACAAATCCGGGGCTAGATTATTAAGCTTCAATATTAATTATATTTGTATGGATGTAGTTACATTCAAACTCTTGATAATGGAACGGATATCAGTTTGATATCAATGACGAGCACCGAGCTTTAATTTATACCGAATAATTTGTATGCATTTAATTTAACAGAAATATATTCGTTCGCGCGGCGATCATCATGACGATGATGTTGATGATGATGATGATGATTATGATGATGTTGCTGATGCCGTTGATGATTTCGGCCAGGTGAAATAAATCGAGCGCGATGTTAATACACGCGTAACGTGGTCAAAATCAGATACCCCCTGAATTACACTTGTAGTCTTATTTACAAATTTCACAGAGCATGACGTGCACCTGCCCATACAAGACAGCTGATTTCGTACTTGATCATCCGTTAAAGTACCTAATGACGATTGCCCTTTTTTTCGATCCGAAAATAATCGAATAGTCACCCACACGATGATGGGAAATATTTTCAGTATTAAAATGTGATGTGATACGGTTTCCACCACACCACACAATCGAAATTCCACCGAATGGATCTGTGAATGCTCTTTTCGGTTTATTCTTTCATACAACAATACGGAATACCAATTACGCAACGTTCCCGTGAAATCACGAACCAACCCCGGAAATTCCGATAAAACCGTGATTTTTTCACGCGTATGCGCCTGCCGCTCACGGGAAAATCGCGGTGTCACCTTTAAGGTGTCCAGCACCCAAGGTGGTACGAGTTGGTTACAAAACGAGTACCAATAAGACCGCATTGTTATTGGTAAGTTCTCGTAGCATCCGTATATAGAGCGTGGGAAGAAACAAGACGGCGCGATCACATCTCAGGAAAAACTAGTGGACGGAATCCGCCACCTAATGCAGGATTAGTGTCCGAATACGTGCTTTACGTACATACTGTTAGTAGCACATCTCATTACTGTCATTTTATTACGCTCATAATCGCACCGGCCCCTGATTTACGGCATAGTGCGCGAGGCGTATCTGCGGGTTCCGTTCGGTCCGGACGGCCGTAATTTGGGAGGCGAATTCGCCGTTTCGGAATTGGGCGAGAATAAGTGATTGTGATGGGGCCTCTAAGCCGGGTCGGGCGGTGGGTGTGCGCGGTCGGCCGTAAAAATGGGGTGAAACCGTGAAAAGGGGACGGCGTGCATCGCGGGCGGCCGGGGAGGGGGCGACATTAGCGATGCATCACGCGGTGTCCCGGGGCATAGTAAAACGCCATCTTTTATAATTTGTTTGATCACTGAGAGAAGAGATGAGCGAGAGGAGGCGCCGGGTGGAGTGAGGATTGCGCCTCGAACGGGCGGCGGCGAGGATTGTAAGTGGCAACAGACGCTGCTGTAGCGAGCCGAGGGTGTCAGGAACGGGACTCCTTGGGGATTCCCCAAGCAATCTCGGTCGTTTCCTCCCCAAGCGGCAAGACTCAATTAAACTTTAAGATGATATGCAAGCGCCCCGCCACCCTTCCCTATTCTTGTGCCCCGACTGTGCGGAGCGCCGCTCGAAAGACTACCGGTCCATCAACCGCCAGATCCGGAATTCCGGAATTTAAACCGGATAACTCGGATACATCTCTCTAATCCGGGCAACCCTCGCAAATCAACCCAAAACTACACAACTAATTATACGAGTGCGCCCACTCCCCGCCGAGCGCCCCGAGGATTTTAAAGATCATTACGGGAACCCGATGGCGGTGCCTACCTGTTGAGGGGTCGCGTGATGTCAAAACGCGCGGATTAAAAATCGCCTCGAATTATTTCCAGGGTGATAATAATGACACAGACAAATACTTTATATGTTTTATAATGCCTCTCGCGCGGCAGCCACAAAGGCGCCGCAGGCAGGAAATGAAGCTCGCTTGTATGTAATCTAATCTTTCTTCGCTAATTATTCCTCTGGTTACAGATAACTTAAGTTGTGCGGTTGAGGGCGAATTCGCTTATACTTAGAAACTCCCAGTCAATAATAAGAAGTATAGATAGGTATACTTTGGGAGGAATTATCTCGGTTTTTGGTATGGGACTGGGCCCCGGGGTAATACGAGATCTGCGTTTAATCATTTTTTGGTGAAGAGATCGTCCGGTCCGTAATTCGATATTCTGAATGGGCTCGGTGAATGGGGTGCCGCGTTTACTATTTTAATTATAGTGTGCGGCCAAAGGAGGGCAAAATAAAACTCCCACAGGCGCTTTGTTTAAGATGAAAGGCGTAATTCAAGACGTTCAACCCCCATCCCCCACGAAGTCCACTCGGAATGAAACGAAACGGATTCAGGCGATGATCGTGACTCGAACGAGCCGGTTTTGGCGTCATAAACGTGAGAACTTGGTCATGCGCTAATGAGGTATAAATTTTTGCTTCGTATATATAACTCGTTAGGCGTCATCAACAGGTTTCAAATTCGCGACGTCGATGCATAATCGTCTAAGGTGCGACGGCGTTCGTTCTGTACTTGCAAGTATAGTAGTAGAAGAAGACGTTGTGATAGTCCGATCCGAACCGAACGGTCGTTCGGTGGTAAATCTCAATTCACAAAAGACAAATTCGGTGTAGGTGAGGCAACCCCCAGCGGGGGTGGGTATATAAGGAAGGAACAATCGAACAATTCGAATGCGGTTCGGGTCGGGGAAAAAGAAAAGACTGCATTCGGGCTCTAATTACTAACATCCGTATTCCTCAGGTTAATTCTGAAGGTAGAAAACATTAGCAGCGGTATTATGGGTGTTTGGAGGGTCATTCGGATCCGTTATAGTCGCAGTGGGCCCGCCGGCCCGACCCGAGCAATCAAAAACATGCCAGATTCCTGAAAAAAGCTTATACCGTCCGTAGGAGACTGGTAAATAGGGAATTAAAAGTTACTGTACTGCGACGCCCCATGCGACTCACTTGCGGTACGAACGATCCGCATCCATGAGCTCTGACCCCTCGTTTCTTTCATCCCTGTTCGTCATTTCTAAAACGGCCATCGCTTTGCCCGAACTTTACTTCCGATAGAGAAATCCGGCACCGCATTTACTCAAATCGCATCATAAGTACCGTCTGCTATTGCGATATTTAGATAGGTATAAGTACTGATGGAGATAATGCGATCGGATGAATTCTGACGCTGACCGCACGCTCCCGGTTGGCGCATAGATATGAAAGCCCGGTATAAAATGCGTTTATAAAACAGCTACAATGTGATTGGGGATTCGCCGAGCAATGGAATAATTGAATTATCAATTCGGCGCTGACATTCAAATGGTTTTTCTCGGGAGTTCTCCTCGTAGGGTTGTTCCGTCGTTGGCCTGGCCTCGTGGTTTGCAAGGAGGAATGTTATTGTTAGGAAACAATGCTTGAATGGTCCCTTAGAAGCCGATATTGCCACAAAACAGCACTAAAGTTTTGTTTCTCGCACAGCGAATATGTACTTATGACTGCACCACCTCAAGTGGGACATCACGTTTTTATTAAAACCAACGCAAACCGAATCGATTCCATTTAGTGTATCAGGTGGAGGGCAGATATGCGGTATGCCCGGAACCTCGGAAATTTAATCAGGCGATTAGGTCCGGACTTTTTGCGGAAGCGTCGCCGTCGCCGGCTTCAGATGGCTGATGGCGCCTAGCAGGGCGTCGATAGCGTCGGACAATTACACAACGCCCAAACGGAGCAATAGGGCCCGAGGGGCCAGTTACAAGGCACCAGTAATGCATTGAATTAGACAGTAATACAACAGCGGGCCGATTGCTCCCGATGGTCTTGACTAGCACCGATCTGGGCCCACCGACATTGCCGCCTTCATAATCCCAGAAATACGTCCATATAAGAGCACGCCGTTTTATGTCTTTTTAAAGCCAAATCCCAAATTGAAATAACCAAAGTACCGAGTTGCCAACTTCGCGAAACACACTCCCCGCCCTACACTTATATAAATACAAAACCCGCCCTCTCTCCACAATTATCCACCGCCAGACCGACCAAATGCACTTTACTTTAGATAAACCTACTTATTAATATTTTATGCGGCAATCCCGGCCGGGTATATATCGTATAAAAGCACGCAAAATCATAAAATCAACACGTGTACCGACATACGAATCCTTCCATGCACACATAAAAAAAGTTGCGGTCATTTTCCCGACTACGCCTTATACATACATCTCATATATGCAATGTGTGCAACTGTAAAAATAGTATAAGAAAGTATAGTAACGATAAGGGAAAAAGGCGCGTATAATAGACGATTGTGTAATTATTCGAAAACTGTTCAAGTGGTGTTGGTCTAAATCATGTGTATAAAATACAAATGAAGCCCGGTATGGGGGACAAGCAGGGAACATGTACACAAAACTGCATTAGTAGAGTTAATTATGAGCGGAGAAGCATGTGACGAGTGCAGAGTTTGAAAATTCGCGGACATGTTAAGTGTAAAATGTTGTTATGTCCAGCGTACGCCATTCTCTCTGGCTTTTGTCTGATTTAATTGAAACTTAGTGACACACAACATTTCAAACTAAAATACGAACACCAAAATCGATTTAACAGAAAGTCTCTGCATACATAAGGGCCGCGGGACCGCCGGCCGCCGATGGCTCTAAACCCGCCGCCGCCGCCGCCGCCGCCGCACGAATTAATTCGATTCGCCCCAAAAACAAGTCGGTCCGTGTGCCACAAGGGCCGATCGTCGCCGGATTTCCCGATACTCGTCGTCTGAGCGAAATGAATCCGTTTAGAACGGTGCGTCGCTCCGAAATCGACTAAAAACCTCCCCGTCCGACGCCGGGGAAACGCCGGAATAACCGCGTAAATAAGTAAGCGCCGGACGGGGGATGGCCCGAAACTTTAATAAACAATCAAGGGATGCACCCAACGTTTCGTCAATCTTCGTGTTTTCACGCCACGTCGACTTGTTTATGAAAAATTACCCCAATTAAGTTAATAATAGGATCGATTTGCCAAGGGAAACGCGTCCGCCGTGGACGTGCAGGAAAAATCGGTCAGGTATACGTCAATCCTAAAATTGTCATAAATACCTAACTAGTGGGATGGATCCCTAATAAATGATAAAATGACAGTGACACGACGGTACCCGCAGCTTGAATACACTTTGAGAATCATTAAATTTTAAATGGACTTCTCTCCAGATTTATGCCTACGGTGATTTTATCCATCAGAATCAGAGGTAAACGAGAGGGGATACATTCGCTTCTCCTATGCATAATACCTAGTTTTGAATATCATCGAAAATTCAGTGCGACACTCACTTCTCAACCTCCTGTTACGGGATTCGTCTTCGTCTTGAGGATCTGGAAAGAAAAATAACGAAATGAATTACGAGACATTTAGAATGTACAATCGGTTAAGGGATTGTGTGAAAGTCGAGTGGGTGCGTCTTCGTCTGGTGTCCCGACCCCCCGAGGAGACGGTGTCCACCTAATTAAGTCATAAGGGAACCGTGGCGCGAGTTCGAGGCCGCCGCGTCTTCGCCGATCGATATTATATCGGATTAGAATCTAGAATCGGACTCGGGTTAGGTTTAAAATGCACTATTTTCGAACGTGTTAAGGTAAAGAGATAACGAAAAGTTGATCAAATAGCAAAGACGTACAGCTGCCAACAGGCAAAACCACGCGGGACAGAGAGGTTCGATTTCCCAGGAGGATGCATTAATTTTCTGCCGCCTTGCGCATAGTGTACTCGGGGGAATTCTTGCTCCGGCTTTGGATATCTCAGGGGACATTCTATGTCATAACTTATTCTTCTTCCTTCGTAAAATGTTACATATTACACCGCACTGTGCAGGAATTTATAAATATTAGCACACTACTTGAGTGTTTCATTACAATGGAATGGAAAATTCACGACTGCAATTTGAATATAGCGCTTCGGGTATAAAACAATAATAATCTTCGAACGAGCCGCGATTAAACCAACAACCACACGACCGACATTTTTCAGCCCGTATTATGTCTTTTTATGACGTTCGTTTACTTTTCGCCGTGCGAGTCTATCCCGGCGCATCCACAATTTCCGTCCAATTAACGGCCTCTGGTTAAAATCGTAATGGAGATTTCGATTTCGAATCGGATTTGCGCCCCGATAGAGGCCGGCGGTGGCGGCGGCGGCGGCGGCGATAGCGGTGCCGGATCGAAGTGCGACGGAAGGGCCGATGAAAACATTGTCATCACCGAGCACCGCACACACGTCCCGTGTTAGTGCGCATATCTAAGCAACTCTTCGGGGATTCGGCCGGAATACCTTTGTGGCCCGAACCCGCGCAGCATATGTTCGCATGTATCCACGGCAGCGCCAAAAACTCTGATTAGTTAGGTTCCCTGGGGTAATCCCCGGCCGAGTGGTGCTCTCGCACGCCGCGCGCCCCCGCCGCCGCCCCCGGCCGCCGCCGCCGCGTCGCGCACGGCCGGCCCGGAACGGCCTAGGTGCAAATTCGAAAAACCGCCGAAGATCGGGCCGCCCGCGGGACCGTCAATTATTCAAGCGCCGGGGGCGGCGGGCGCGAATTATCCGCGGGCCGGTCCTGCGGAGCGCCAGTCTTCTCGATTAGTCCGTACTAGCGCCATGAATAATATCCGAGATTAGGGCGTCTCTCTTATTCCAGTTTCCCGGGCAATCATCGCCTAAATATTCACCGGCATCGGAATAACCGAGCCCGATCTTGGAGGTACATTTCGAATCTCGGCGGGATCGAATCTGAATTTTATACTTAAAAAAGAGCGAACCGAACGCGCGGGGGTTATCGAGATCGGCGATTGCTTTGACTCTCCCGCTAATTTCCTCCGAACGAATTCTATCGCGATCGTGGCCATAATATTTATGCAAATTCCTCCGTCACGCCGAATGTGTTCAAATGAGCAAGCGGGCGACACTACTACTAAATGAAAATTGCTGTCTATTAAATTGGAAATGTCTGTTTTACCACGAAAAAGACGGGGTATATTGATTTTAATTCCACCGACGACCACCATCGCACGTATCATTTTTCCAGGCGCCGGTTACCTTATGTACGAGTACGGAGGTGCATCAACATCCATAATCCCCGACTTAATATGAAATACCTACGCCGAGGTCTGAGGAAAATTCGCGCGTATATAAGTAAGGAGGGGTGAAGGGTTTTCGGTGGAAGTGGGCGATACTGCGCCCTGCGGGTTCGACAATTCCCGGGGGAAACGTCCGTCGTGCCAGAACGACGGGGGAACAAGACTTAATCCCCCGGGACCTCCCCATTAATCACATTCACTAACAGATATGTGCCCCCCACCCCCCCGAACCCACTACAACTTGCTCATTTCTACCGAAATCGTTATCATCGATAAGTGAGTCGAATTTTTCTTCCAGCCCGTAGGTGCGCCCGGCTCGCTCGCATGTGCAGTCGGTTAAAGCACCATCAGCCTTATTTACATGTGCGCGGTGAAAAGGAACTTGGCGAATTCACAGGTAAATTCAGTTCTCTAATACCAAAGCTCCGGGGAGTCTTAAAAGCTTGAAGAGTCTGAATTTTAAAACGGAAGACATAATAAAATAATTTCCATTCTGTTTTCATTCCTAGTCTGTACGTCGTACCCGTGTATGTGAAATACGTAGGCTTCGGGATGGGGAAATGCACGAGGCCGGGAAAAGGCCGGCGTGTGTGCATCATAAAGTTACACGTAATCGCGGTTTGAAATTATCATTTTACTTGTTGTTGGCCGCAATGTGTGAGTTTTTTGATTAATCACCGACCCTATCGAGGGATCTTGTCTATAATTCAACCAAATCTGGCATAGGAAACACATTAGGTGGCGCAATAAGGCTCGCAGTTATGAGAATTTGAATACACGCCACTATTATTTTATCGTCCCTTCGAGAGTAACTGGCCCTCCGAAAGATGTAGGTGGAGAGCGTGTACTTCGCAGGGCGGGGGATTAGGCGTATTTTACCGATTCATATATTAATGGATTAAAATCGAATAGAAATTATACGGCCGGCTTATGCGCCCAGGGATCCCCATATACTATACGAGTAGTTCGGGCGGCTCTCGCGAATATTTATATTCAGTACGGGTTCGGGGCGTAAGTCTGTTCTGTATGTATTTGCAGGAGACACACTTTACGGTTTTTAAATAAATAAGGGCGTAATTGGTAATTCTGTCGGTTTTGAAACATTGATGATGCTGCATTTCGAGGGTGCCCGCGTACCCCCGCGCGGTCCATGATGGCGACGGCGGAAAGGTAGCGACTAGCGGGTTCGGGTTTGGTGTAGTGTGTGGTATAAAGACCGAAGTGACATGTTAGTGTAGCAGGCGTCCCCGGGTCCCTGGGGAACCCGGAGCGGGACCGGCTCCTGGATCCAGCGAAATGACTACTCCAAGAATGCTAATTAGACAGAGATGGAAATATGACAATTTTGCCACCGTTCTTCGTCGGTTACTTTATCTCATTTCTTATGTAGGTCCCTGTGGACCTCACAGCGCAATCTTCCAATCCCTTTCCTAACTTATTTTCATGCTAAGCTAAGTCTCGTCTGCTGCTGCTTTTGCTCGCTTTATCTTGTATATTATTTAGTTACCTGCCTAGCGGTTGCAAGACTTCAACTTGGGCACAAATTAGGCCCCCATTATTATTTACTACGACGATATTTACATCGCAACGCTCCTAATTATCGCACCCACGACCCGGCGGGCTCGGGGAGAACGGCTCTATTGAAATATCAGCGAAAAGCGCCCAGATGCACGTCGCGCACCTGTCTCGCCGGTGCCTGTATGCATCATGCATCCCATCCCCGTGCATATAGTGCGGGAGCGAAATAGCGCGCCGATGTCTCTCCAGGCTCAGGCCCAGACTGCGACTCAGGGATGGGGGTAATTACGGCGCAAATTACACTACGCCAAGTAACCTGCACCAAATCTAAAAGCGGCGGGAGTTGGGAACGGATGAACTAATAAATGTTATATATTCGCAGTGCCGCGCTGTCAATACGGCATAATGCTCCATCCCTGCGCAAATGTTAAGGTGCTCATCGGGGGATTGCGATTTCAAGGCACATCTTAAGTGCCTGATGGATTACGTTTCATATAATAATATGCGAATCGAAACGGCATACTCACACGTGCCTCCCGCGAATCGAAAAATTCGGAGACGATCGCGATGGGTACACGCGAATATTTACATTTGTGATGAACCCCCCGGAGGACTGGGGCCGATTAATTATTAGATTGATGTGTGGATGCGGCATGGCGAGGGGAAAACGTAAGCATCACCATACCTGACGTATTTATGTGTATCGGTATGCAACGTAATGTCGCATCAGACGCGCATAAAAATTACCAAGCCTTCGACTACACCTAAAGCCATCGGATCTTAATGCGTATACCGGCTAATGTAATTGATATAATTAAATCGGAACTATCGCGGGTACGTGCACGTTAATTCCGTTAATTTCGTTAATTTCCGAGTTGCGGATAAGTTGGCTGTGGATTTTATACGAGTCCAGCCCTGACGATTCAGTGGCCCCATTCCGCCGCTGCCCGATGCTCCGCCACCTCGGGGGTTTGCAGGCCCGGCGAGCGCGACTCTCTGGGGAACCATGGATGACCATCATTGCATACATATACGCCCGATATTGGTCGATAGATAAGCCCTCTCTCGTAAGTAATATACAAATATCCGACCCTCCGCACCCCCGAAATCCACCACCTCCTGCGCCTCCTAGAATAACACGATTCGACATTTCTATAATCGGGACGCATTAGCCGCATTCAATTAACTGCGAATCGGAGAACAGTTTTTCTGTTTTTCGACGCGATAATCCGCTCCGAAAATATGCGGATTCGGAGACCTCCATAGTCCATGCCCGGGTCGTATCCGGACCGAATAAAGGTGGATTTAATTAGGCAAATCTGTTTCGGGTGTAAAATATCTAACAGTAATAATACTAGTTTATACGTGGCAGTTGAGTTTGCAGAGTTGGCTACCAGGCGAGCTATACGACTCCCAGGAGAGAATGTCATGGGAGCGCATATTTCCCTGTCTGTACGTTGCCGTTCCCTGGACCCCTCGTGTCCCTGGGGATGCTCTACCTCTCTCACCACCCAAGGTTGAAGTAGGTACCACAATATAGAAAACTTTCAATACGACTGAAAACCGGGTGCACAAGCTACACATCTAGATTATCCGGCCACTGAAAAAATCCTTTAAAGCTTTTATTAAGTAAATAAATTCACAGTTGGAATTGCGAATTGAGAAAACTACTTCGCCGGAAGTATACGTACGTATAGGCGCAAATTATTGAAGCGGGCCCGCTGGCGTTATTAGGCTTGTTAAGAAATCGCCATCGGGGGTCAGATTTCAATATTTTATGTATTGCATATTAAATTTTCAGAGATTGTGTGGGGAAATTGCAAGTCCTCTTGGCCGGTGCTTGCTGATCCTCGACCGGGGGGGTGGGGGTAGTTGTAGTTGTGTTATAGACACGTGGTTTTGGGAATATTGTGGTGCAGAGGTAAATTTCCGGTCAATCTATTTACCCAATTTAGCAGGATTCGCCTGTTTTCTTCGTGACATAGTTAGCAGCAGATACTTTTGAATATCCCAAAAATCTTGCACGAACCAACACATTTAATCACGTTTTCGTAAATCTATTAACACTTTTTGATCCGGCGTCGCTGGCGAGATTTTATTCGGCCTGAATCCAGTCATCACAGCAGTGTCTAGCGAGTTGTACCGTCACTGGGGAACTAGTCGTGGACACTTTTCCAAAGTTCGGGATTTAAAATACGTGAGCGAGAGTACCTGGCGGATGTTATTCGCCAACGGCATGTGCTTTACTGCACAGCGTCGCGACGCTTAGTAGATGAACGGCGTTTAAACTGGACTCTGTAGTCTATACTTTGATCACAAAAGCGCGCGCATTTGCATCCCTCGGGAGTAGGGTTGTGTAATATTGAAAATGTATTTAATATTACACGGACGTACTTTAGAACATAATATTTTATTGAAATAGTGATTATGCACATTTTGTTTATTTATACTACAAAAAAAAAATCAGCTTCCTGTGTGGAAAATACCAAAATTTAGACATTTACTCGGTGACTCCCGCAAACTTTCAAAGTTCTTTTGCGAAGCTTTACACGCTACTACATTACCTAATTGCTAAGTTTATATAAATATATGTGATTGCCAGAATTTAAATTACGAAATCATTTAATAATTCATATCTGAATCTGTAGGTATTTCACAAAGACTACACATGAATTTAATAGAATATACAGAAATTCTTCTATAAATTAAATCATCAAGTTTCTTATAAGTCGAAGAAAAATTTGGTGAATGCGCCGGTCCACAGGATAATAGCAAAATCTTTATGATAGGCAACAAATTATACAATTGCGCGTATAATTGGTTGGCTACCTACTAGGCGTTAAATTGACAATACTTCAAAGACCAACACAACCTCACTTTTGCTTCAACCGTTCAAGATGTTTAAAAAAACGATAAAAATCAAATCAAATTCCCAAATTAAGGGATCGGAACGGTTCGTAATAATTTTCTGCAAATCATTCGCTTTAACTCCTTTATTTCAGAAAATCTGTCAAAGAACTTCTGGCGAAACATTTCCCAACCTTAACCGAAAATGATATCGAAACCTTACTTCCAAAAAAGGACGTCGTGAGTTCGATAAAAGTCGTAACGAGCTCTGATGAGACTGTACAAATTTACGCGGTACAAAAAATTCCACTCATTTTCGATATTCGTGGGACGATCTATCCCACGATTTGTCTTTTATGGAAATTTCCAGATTTGATCCCTTGTCTGACGACCCACCGCCAAGTGATGAGTCACCTGAATTCGGGGGCCGACTTGATGTCCGCCGGCGTCGTGACGCCGCCAGCCCACTCAGGATTGAGCAAATATGGGAATTATTCTACCAACACGATCGCTAGTGTTAACTTGACTGACAATAAAGCGCCCATAGCCGTGGGAGTCACGTCCCTAAGTAGCGCCGAAATGGCCATGTCCGGAGGCAGGGGCAAGTGCCTAACAATCGTCCATTTATACGGTGACAAGCTGTGTAAACTAGATGGGTTGAATTGCTCGCAAATGCCAAATTTGGGTCCTCCAGCGTGGTTGAAAATGAAGAGTTATGAAGACGATTTCCCACAATTAGGGATGAAATCCACTCCACAGAAGGAAATTTGTTTGGACGTCCAGCCAGAGATTATCGAAGAGACACTACCAGCTCCTGTTGAAACCGTTGAAGATCTTGATGAAGACCCTCCCGAACAGATGACGGTCGAGGAAATGGACCAATTATTGAATTACTGCTTTTTCGCCGCTGTCAAATACTCCAAGACTTTGGTTTTACCGATACTGACCTCGACTTTCTTCAAATTGCAAATGCTGCCAGTGTGTCCGGAAGGTAAACATTTGGATTTGAAGAAATCGTCTTATAAGAAACTGAAACCGTTCCTGGACAGCATGTGTAAAGAAGGCGCGATTGTGGTGAAGGAGGCCAAGAAAGGAGTGGAGTCCATCACTTCGATAAATAAGGAGCATCCGAAATTCAATGAATTTTATATTGATCCCAGTGTTAGGCCTAAAAAAACGCAAGATGAAGCCGACGCTCCTTCCACCAGTGTCATCGAGTCTTATATCGTCACTCCGAGTACGCTGCCTTTTTTCGTGGGGTCCAGATTTGGAAAAGGCGACACAGCCCAAATGCCCGATATACGAAAATGCGTCAGTGAATATGTGAGAAATCACGACTGCTTAGATGAGGATAATAAGAGGTAAATGATATTCTGAACGCAATCAAATTATTGAAAGTATTATTTTCGTGCAATTTGAGAATGACAGATTTAATATTTCTAGATTCATTAAACCAAAGGGCGATTTGGTGAAAATTTGTAGGACCGAAAACAAAATTACTTGGGAGGAATTGATGGAAAAGGTGTGTGCGTCCATGAAATCCTGCTATAAAGTGTCATCAGGCATGGAAGAAATTGTTAATAAAGGCAAAGTTTCGCCCATTAACATAAGCGTAGCTATGAGATCCGGCAACAAGAAGGTGACTCTGGTTGACAATTTGGAATTATTTGGAATCAAAATACCAGAATTCGCCAAGGAGTGCCAGCACGGAGTTGCAGCAAGCACCAGTATTAGTAGACCTCCCGGCAAAAAGTGTGATCAACTTTTAGTTCAGGGCAACCAAGTTCTTTTCGTTTACAATTTATTAACTGGTAATTCTCATTTATCAGCTTTCAAATATGATTTCAAATAATTCTAGTATTCCATTTAATTTCCAGAGAAGTACAAAGTTCCTCAAAAATACGTCAAGGGATTGGATAATGCACCTAAGAAGAAGAAGTAAATACAGATTCGTCCTAAAAAGTTATTAAAATTTAGTTATTTTCAAAATATTCAATAAATTGTTTTTATATCTGAATTTCAAATTTGCCCCTGAAAACCATAAAGATATGCAATCAATAATACACGTCGGCACCATCACGCGACGCTTCGATGGCAGCGCCAAAACTCTCGAAGCTTGTAGTTCGAATAAAATCCGTAAGATGGCAAAATGATCGAATATCGCCACGCTATAGCCACCTAGCGGTAAATCGTATGAACTACGTAGTTCACATAAGGCGGCACTAACCCTTGCGGTGGCGCTGTTCGTAGCAAAGTCTCAAACCACTTCAGTCAACAATCAACATAACTCTGGGGAGTTGAAAATGTCATTTCCATACATCTACCTATGACAATGAATTGGTTATAGGTAAATAAGCTCATTTCTTCATCATTCTTACCAGAGTATGTGTAGAATCTGAAGTCCTAACGGTCTTTAGTGGACTTGCCGATAGTCTTTGAAGTGGATGTAATTTTGGGGTCACTTGATACAAATTTTCGTGTTCGTTAGGTTTTATGAGATCTATGATTACATTTAATGTAGAAAAGCAGCAAACCTTAGATGAAAATGAATATGTTTATAGGTTATGTTGATTGTTGACTTAATTGGTTTGAGACTTTGCTACAAACAGCGCCACCGCAAGGGTTGGTGCCGCCTCATGTGAACTATGTAGTTCATGTGGTTTACCGCTAGGTGGCTATAGCGTGGCGATATTCGATCACTTTGCCATCTTATGGATTTTATTCGAACTACAAGCTTCGAGAGTTTTAGCGCTGCCATCGGAGCGGCGCGTCATGGTGGCAACGTGTATTATTGGTTGCATATATTTCATATAATTTTCAAATTGATTGTCATGAAAGTTTAGATTCATCTTAACTAAATTATAATTATGAAAATATAATCGTCAACTACTATAAATGAATGAAAGTATTTTGCATGTAATTACTTATTTATTCACCAATAAGTCTGAACAAATAATGTGGCGATTAAGAAAACTTTTATTTCAATATGAGAAAAATTGTTTACATCGAAATATGATACAAAAAAAAATAATGAAAGAGAAAGAAGTTACACACAGAGAAAATGATAATTGTTACTTTTACAAAATAAACGTTAAAACTAAGTTCAACAATACAATAGAAATAACTCTTAAGAGAAGTGAATGAATCTGCGCTAAAATCAAATTCATTCTATCACGCTCAAGTCGCCCACGCAAAAGGCCCTTTACAAAAATACATGTGCCTTCAAAATGTACATATTCATTGAGGCAATCGAAGTACACACAGACAGAACGCAACTGCTGCTCTCTCACCTTGAAAAGAAACATCTGTAGTTATATTACAATGAGTTTTGTTCTGTACAGTTGATAATAATATTATTATTATATCTTATTTACAAGTAAGTCTACCTACTTAGTTTTAACAGAAAAAAAATTATAACACTTTTATCATCAGTCTTTTTAAATAATCAGAAAAATATTCAAGCAAAGCCGAAGCCCTCAGAACACTCGTGAATGGCCTTCAGAAGGTACGAGCGCAGCTTATCGTATGTCTCGTACACGGGAAGGTCCAACTGATTAAAGCTGTTGGAAGAAAATCGCAAAGTTACAACTTCATTCATTTTGAATAATCATGTCTCACCATGTGTGTGCCGACGGTAGACGATCGGTGGAGCGGTCGTCTCGGTGGATTTGAAACTTCTGCACCCCGTTCATCCCTTCGAGGGCCGCGAAACCCTGCAGGGGAACTTTAGAAGTGCCAGTTACGAACTGTAAGAACTTGGCGCGGTCCGCCTGGTCGAACGAGCGCAGAGCCCTCCAGAACCATTGGATCTAAAGGGAAATTGAAATTAATTTACGATACTCTCGTTAGATGAAATAGACAAAAATCAGGCAATCTTAAAGACCAATTCAGATGACAAGGAAATTACTACAATGACTGAAAAATACAAAATTACCTGGAGCGAATTGGCCTGGTACTTGTGGTATTCGGTGTTTGCCTTGAGGTCGTCAATGTCGACGTTGGGCAGGCCAGAAATGAGAAGTTCAAGCTCCTGCTCGTTGAAGATCGAAATTAGGCGCATGGGGATGATGTCGTAAAAGCCCTCCAAAAACGCGTTCAACCTGAAAAGCGACAGATCAATAAAAACGGTCCAGTTTTACCGGCAGAGACGTACTGTTGTTTAATGGCCCCCGTCATTTTCATTTGACAGGAGAGCCGGATGTACTCCATTTTGGTTTCCTCGGTGACGGGAACGTATCTACCGTTGTGCACCAGATCCCTCGTTTCCGTCACACCGAACTCGTTAATTTCCGTGCTAAACGTCAAATCCAATCCTAAATTGTTTATATTATTCTCCATTAAATAGACCAAGCCGCGGTAGAAACTGTAGTCCTCGCTCTCCATGTCGGTGTACTTGACCGAGATGCCGAGGATGTGCTTGTAGAAGGAGCGAGTGAAGTAGCACTCCAACAACTTGTTGTCGTAGATCGCTTTCGCTGAAAATTCATGAAATCATTAATAACGGCATCGATAAAATCATTGCAGACTTACCGATGACTCTGCCGACGAACTTGTAATAGCAAAGATGATTCGGGTTGTAATGACTCGCCGAGTTGATCATGTAAGTGACGCGGTCCCCGGGCGAGACGGTGAAAAGCGCGTACATCGGGTTGAAAATGTCGCGCGAAATTATGACGTACCACTCGCGCAGCAACCCTCCAGCGTCTTGACCTTCTTCATCTACAGAAAAAAGCGATTAAATCGAAGCTGATGGAAATCTAGGAGGGATCGAACCTTCGAAAACTATGTAGAATCGGTTCTTCCACTCTTCGGGGGACCTCCTGTAGAGCTCCCTGAAGGAATCCTCGAAGATGTGGCTGCGCCTCACGTGCACCGCCGTCTCCTCCCTGCGAATGCCCTGGTCCATGCGCTCCAATTCCGTGCGGAAATACCGGCGCTTGATGTCGAAATCGAGGATCCGGGCGTGGTCCACGAGGACGGCGAAAGGACCGTCCGCCAAATGCGATGTGCTTTGACGAAGGATCTGGTTGAGGACGCGGCGGTGCTTCTCGGCGAAGCTGAGGAACTTCTGCTGCTCGGGCGGCACCGGCGCCTTGGCGTTCGCCTCGGCCGCGTTCGCGTCGAGCTCGGTGTTGACGAACTTCGTCTCGGCCGGGGCGGTCGCGTTCGCCG